>BTPG01000005.1:107546247-107716162 GCA_036245525.1 Semisulcospira habei
AAAAAGAATGACTTGGCATCCTAAATGGGTGTTTTATTGGAAAGAAACTCCCCTTAGCTCAGTAAATGCGAAAGACATCAGCCTTGTAACGTGTTCTGCTCAGCAGGACACAAAATACAAAAATGTCTGCACAACACTTGCACATTGCAGAGGCAAAGAGAGTGAACTAGCATCCTTCTGCTGGCATGCCCAAACTTCCATAAGTCCAAAATATTCCCCTGATGTTTTTAACGTTTAATTTTATTCCTTTATATTGTCACTTAGCATTGAAATACAGACGCCAATCCCAAAGCGAAACTTCTCACGCATATTTTGGGGAATCTTAGAAAGTTTCATACTCATGCTTGTGTGCACATGCAGAAGAGTCATGCATGTGGATTTTATATTAATACCAGCTGGCTGTGTGCTAAAGTGGAATGTGCATGTGTCCAGACATCACGCGTTACGTGGCTGAAGGTGCTGCAACTGTTAGAATTTTATAAGAATTATTGCTGTAAAAGGCAAATAGACAAATAAGTATTAAAACAAGGTATATTGACATTAATTTTTGGTGTTTTTATGTCGGTAGGCAAATCATCTTTACTTGGAAGTATGCAATCCAGACCAAAAAGGTGACTGCCAAGCGTGTAAGTATGCGTTTATACTTGGAAGTATGCGTTTTCTCAGTACCACTTCCATGTCACCAATTTAAAATTAATGAGCCCCGTGGTACCGCGTTTTGGAGAATGACACATATACAGCACATTATTCATTGACACACATTATCTGTTTATTGCATGGTGTGTTTTGTGTTGTATTTTTTAAATAAAATAATACAAATGACGAAAACAGCACTATTGTGTTTATTTGATTTGTTGAGTCACCACTTCTGTCAATAGCTCAGTTTTTTACATGGTCAGATATGTGGTGATTTCTGTATGTATTCATGTCCCCTCCACTAGTTCTGATACTTATTTACACCGTTTTGGAAGATTTTTTTGGCTCACATGCCATAGCAGTGAGTTATTCCTCTCCATAGAGGTTACCACTCTAAAGAAAAGAACAAGAACAAGAGCAAAAGTGAGTATGTACTGGGCCATCCAACATCTGTCCGTAGTCTGTCATCTGTGGTAAAAAAAAAATTAATTTTGACCAAATTGTGTTGCCTCAAATACTTTTTGGGCTCACATGCAAAGCAAAAGTGAGTATGTTCTGGGCCAGTGGTCATCCGTCTGTCCATCCGCAAATTTGATACAAAGATACCTGACAGTAAGACCTTTATACATACACTAATTTGGTTGATCCCTCGGAAAGGTCAAGGGTCACAAGAGCTCAGGAAAAAGGTCCAAAATAGCCATATTTTTTCGCAAATACTATTCACAACTTCAAACCCAAACTTGCTACAGAGATACCTGATGGGAAGAACTTTCTATGCATACTAATTTGATTGATTCCTTGGAAAGGTCAAGGGTCACGAGCGCAGGAAATAGGTAAGAAAACGGCCATTTTTTGACAAGAAATGTTTTTTTCTCAATTACTATTCACAACTCCAAGCTCAAACTCGCTACAAGGATACCTGATGGTAAGACCTATCTATGCATACTAATTTAGATGACCCCTCGGAAAGGTCAAGGGTCATGAGCTCAGGAATTATGTAAAAAATAGTCCTATTTTGCAAGAATTTTTTTTTCTCAATTACTATTTACAACTTCAATGAGCACTGTTCAACACTTTTTGCTGTATTGTGCCGATCTCATTGACACCAGATATAAACACTTCACAGCAGACTTGAAGGTTTTGTTCCGGGATGTTCCCCCGGAAAAAAATCTTCAATTTCTTGAGAGAATGCAATATTTTTAACAAGATCTGAGCATTCATAGACTATGTGAATTTCACTATTTTGCCCTTTTTGAGAGTGTGTAGACGTTTCTTTTAAAGACTCGAGCGACATTTTAGCCTGACATATTTTTAAGGTATATTTACATCTTGTCTTAAGACCTTGCTTTTAGTCTGGCTGACCAGATTTTTTACCCATCCCGCCGTGAGATGGCCTTAGTCGCCTGCTCGGCATTAAACAACAATAATCCAAACTTGGTACAGAGATACCTGATGGTAAGACCTATCTATGCATACTAATTTGGATGACCCCTCAGAAAAGGTCATGGGTCATATGAGGTCGACAAGTGTGTATAAAATGCCAATAATTGTAGTTATTATCAACATTTTTGCTAACTTTTCAATCAAATTTGGCCCAAAGATAGCTCACGATCCTAATTTAGTTGACTCATCGCAAAGGTCAAGGGTCACAGGGGTTTTACAGACGTGTGAAACTGATTAAATTTTGAGAAAACATAAATTTTGTTAGAGCCCACTCGGCACCGGCCTCCTCGTGGCGTGGGTGGGTAGTCTCCTCAGTCACTGACTGAGTGGGCTAGCAGAGAGGTGCCATCTTTGTCCAGGCTTAGGACTTGATGTCAGCAGATATGTTGTTCAGTCTTTTTCACTGGTCCGGTTTTTAAGGAGCTATGCTAACCCAGGTCGTACCATGTTGGATTGGTCCTTAAAAAATACACGTGAGCTTTTGGTCCTTTGGATCCCAAGTGTTTGCCGTACTTGGAGACCCGTGACAGGGGAGAAGAGGATCCTGGTGGCTGAGGTTCCCTTTGGGTTGCGGCTCACTGGTGCCAACACTCTACTTTGGCCTTGACTTCTACCTAAACGGGAGGCTAGTCGTACTGGCCTAGTCAATCGGCTCTTGTCACGTTGAGCCCTATCCCACTGTTGACATGCGGGTTGATATACGGAGCACCATGCTATAGCCTCAGCTGCTGATTAGGTGCTTTACGCCAGTATTCCCCTACATTCAACAGTGTGATAGAAGGCGGTGGCTCAGACAGTTCAATCGGGCTTACCCCATTGAGTATATCTTTCGTGCAGTCTCCATTGTGCGTCAGCTGAAGACCCGCCGACATTTGCAATTTCCCTTGTTGGGCTCGGTGGCGGGCGGGGACCCCCGGGGGATGAATATCTCTACTATTATAATATGGGGGGAAAAAAAAATTGCACAGAAGCGGCGCATCGCCACCGACATTGAACATGACAGTGACTCGGACTGTGAGGAGGCGACACCTCAGGCGTCAGCTGTATGGCCTCGCTTCCTCATTGTTCATAGCAAGATGACGGACAAACCTGTTTTCAAGATGAATCCATTTCTGGTGATGGAGACCCTCAGGAGCCGTGTTGGCAGGCCTGAGGCCCAGCGCCTCAGGTCTGGTGACTTGCTAGTGGAGTGCCGTTCCCTGGCACACTCCAACGGGCTGCTGAGGCTCTCTTCCATTGGAGACACTCCAGTGGAGGTGACACCCCACAAAACTATAAATTCGTCAAGAGGCATAATCAAAGATCAAGCTTTGGCAGAACTGTCAGAAGATGAACTTGTACGGAAGCTTAAGTCTCATGGGTGACTTACGTCAGGCGCTTCGCTTCCAAGCGAGGTGGTGGGGAGATCCGTCTTCCTACCATCATCCTGACGTTTGGCACCCCAACCCCTCCTACTACCATCTGGGGAGGTTACTACTCCTTGAAAGTGAAAAAGTACATCCCTCCCCCCCCCCCCCCCACCCCGGTGCTTTAAGTGCCAAAAGTATGGCCATGGGCAAAAGATCTGCCGTCAGGCAGAGGCTTCATGCGCTGTGATGAAGCTCTATGCTTGTGCATAGTGCTCGCACAATAGGATTAGTACGGTACGGTTTTTGTTAACGAGTAGGCTTAGTACGGTACGGGTTTTTGTTAACGGTTTGTTTGTGCCGAAAGTCCGTGGGGCCTGCTGCCCACGTGGAATATGTAAGACATGGTTAGCACGGGATTTTTTAGTGAGTTCTGTTTAGTGAGTTCTAGGCGGAAGCTGTGACTGTCAGAGGTCTAGATCGGGAGTGCGGGCTGTTTTGTCGTATGGAACGGTTGTTTGAGTTACCTAGCCCGCATTCCGAGACTCTGAAGCCTAGATTTCAGGTATGTTTCTATAAACGTAGTATTGATAGTTGTTTAGTTAAAGACAGTATGCGTGGTAAGATTAATGTGGTTGTATAGCGGTGTTCCGGTTTGGTTTAGTATAGTATGTTTAGAATTCGGTGAAGTAACCGGTGTTTTTGTATACAGTTGTTTACTGAGTTAGATGACTAAAGGAATATGAAGTGTGTATGTCTAAGCCGCTATGAAGATAGTACGTGGTTGGGTAAGCATAGTCTTTTCCAGGGTATAGAGTAATGTATAGCAAGAGTGTTAGGCTATAGTCTGTTTCAAGATAGTGACAGAGATGGGGTGATACGAAAATAGTTTATGAAGCACGTGTGTGTGTGTGAATGAACGTGTGGGTTATTTGTATCAGCCAGGTTACGTGACGTTTCTCATTGATCCAATATGTTGTGTGTTTAGCAAGTGTTACGTTGAGACTTTTGTCTATTCAGAGTTCTTGTAACGAGAGTGGAAAGACGGACGCCGAGACGTCGAGTCGCAGGTGGGACCTACGTGAGGTCATCCCTCCAGCTCTTCTGAGAGTGAGTCTGACTGGGGACCAAGACACCCAAGTCCAAGTGAGAACTGAGTACCGTACGAGAACGAGGACGTCCGTGCCCAAAGAGAGACAGGACGGCAACAAGCGTACGACGAAGGACTTTCACGCCTAGACGTGAGAAGGACCAACGTAACCAGACAACAACATCAAACAGGTTGGAGGCAATGTGAGACTAAGACCTAACCTGGCAAAGATATTGTGATACGTGTGTGGTGTGATAATAGAACAGTGTATATAGTTGATAGTCATTTAAGTCGTCTTTTCATTTATAGTGTATAAAGGTTACTTTAGAAAGGGAGCCCGTGTGTTGTGTTTTACCGCATGAATGCGCCCGTCTGAGTCAGTGGCGGTGTATGCGTCTGTTGCGTGAGAGTCTGTGCGTACGACTGTGGGCAAGTCTGCGTGCGTTACAGTGGTGACCCTGTTTTAGCGGCAGGTTAGAAGTATTCGCGAGCGATAGGGAGTAGCGATTTTAGAGTAGGATTTGTTGCTATGTGCATGTTGTTGTGTTAGATTCCCCTCTCCGATTCTAGGGGGTAAGATCCGTTATTTCTGTAGTTTTCGGGATCTTACGAGGAGTTAGTTCTTGTTTCTTCCTTTTGTATAGGTAGTGTTCTTTTTCCTTGCTCTTCTTTCTATCGTTCTTATTTTTCGTTCCATCTGGACATCAAAGTAGGTCACTGTTTTCTGCGTAGGTAGTTGATATTGTTGTGAGTTTGCATTTTAAATTTTTGCCGTTGAGTTGGTTGTGGTATTTGTATATTTACGTTTACAAGTGTGGGAAAGTGTTGCAGTAAGTATGGAGGTAGACCCGGTAGAGGCTTACATTAAACAGGGTGAAAGGTTAGGACTTAAGGATGAGAAACTTTTTGACTATGTGGAGAAATGTAGGGATAGGGAGGATAGAGCGAGAGAAAGAGAAGCTCAGAGAGAAGAAAGAGAAGCTCAGAGAGAAAGGGAAGAGAGAGAAAGAGTACTTAAGAAAGAGGAACTAGAGGTTCAGAAAGTCTTAAAGGAGAAAGAGTTAGAGGTTCAGAGGGTGAGGGACGAGAAAGAATTAGAAATTTGTAGACTTAGAGAGGAGAAAGAGTTGGAAATGCAGATACAGAGGGAGGAGAAAGAGCTAGAAATTCAGAGGGAGAGAGAAGAGAAAGACAGAATACTTAAGAAAGAGGAAATGGAGTTTAAGGAGAAGGAGTTAGAAGTACAGAGAGAAAGAGAAAGAGAAGATAGAGCGTTTCAGAGAGAGAAAGACGAGAGGGAACATGCTTTAAGAGAGAAGGAACTAGAGTACCAGAGAGAGAAAGAGGAAAAGGATAGGGAGGTACAAATACAGTTAGCTCGAGATGCGGGATCTAGACCAGATAGTGATTCAGTAGGCCGAGGAATACGCAATTTTCCTAAACTGCCGATGTTTAAAGTGTCCGTGGACTCTATTGACGCTTTTTTGTGTCGTTTTGAGTCTCATGCGCAGGCGTTGAGTTGGCCTCCTGCCAACTGGCCCGTTTTGCTTTCATCTGTGCTTGAGGGACAGGCCTTGAGTCTTTACCATAGTTTGACCGTTTCGGGGAACATAGAGTACGAGACTTTGAAGGAGTGTCTCTTGCAGAAGTTCCAGTGTAATGCGGAAGGTTTTAGGGAACGCTTGAGAGCTTGTCGGCCAGAGACAGGGGAATCGTTTATGTCGTTTGGCAAACGATTGTCCCATTTGCTCGTACGTTGGGTCGAACTGTCAAAGATCGACCACACGTACGAAGCATTGTTCGATCTCATGTTGGCTGAAGAGTTCTTTGGGAGCGTTTCCAAGGATCTAGCGGTATTCTTGAGAGAGCGTAACCTCAAAACTACGGACGAGTTAGTACAGCACGCGGAGGCTTTTCGGATGGCGCATCCTACGAAAAACCTCGCGCGTAGGACCGAGACACCGCCAGTCGGGTTGGTCGCTGCTAACACGTCTGGGGGTTACTGGGGGGTCAATACTTTACGTGGAGGCCAGCGGATTAACGGTAGAGGTACTTTGCGTTTTCGACGCGGTGATTGAGGTAACAGCAATGGCGGTAGCGATCCGTACGCACGTGGGGGGACTTCTTTGCGTGGGTATGGTCGTGGTCGTGTTGCGAGTTCGGACACGCAGTGTTTTTCTTGTCGTGGGTACGGGCACTTCAGTCGGAGCTGTCCGTACTACAGTGCAGGCGCGCAGGGTGCTGGTTATCAGGAGCACGGCCATCTGGCTCATCCGTATCCTGGCGTCGCTGGTCAGGTAGATGGGGCTGTGCAGCTCACTCACACGGCCAGTGTTGCAGTTCCTGTCGTGGAGGAGCCTCAGCTCGGCGTTGTGTGCTCGGCTGATGGCGGAGGGTACTTGCCGGTAGTGACGGGGGTGGTGAACGGTTTCCTCGTGTCTGTTCTGCGCGACTCCGGTACAACGACCGCGGGGGTCAGGCGTAGCCTTGTTAGACCAGATCAGTTCACAGGGGAGACGCAGAGGGTAATTTTGTTCGGAGGAAAGGTGGAAGTTTTCCCTTTAGCTAGAATAGAGGTTGACACCGAGTTTTTTACAGGTAGTCTGGTTTCGTGTGTCATCGACGAGCCAGTAGTTGATTTAGTTCTGGGTAACATGAGGGGTGTGCAGCCAGTCATCGCTAAAGTTGGAGCGATTAGGCGAGCTCATTTTCCTCGTGGTGCAGTCGCGACGAGAGCTCAGAGCAAGCGTGCTCGTGGGCAGAGGGAACGTGTTATTTCCGTCCAGAAACAGGGAATCGGTCAGCGGGTGTGGCCCAACAGTCGGGTTGGTCTGAGACGGCCTATTTCTGTTGCGGACAGAAATGCCGCTCAGCACCCAATATTTAGGTAGATCGGAGACTAGGGTCTCGCGATTGTAGGCAAGTCGGAGACTGGGGTCTCGCGATTGTCGGTAGGTCAGAGACGGGGGTCTCGCGATTGTGTGTTTGTGCGTGGGCAGTCGTTGGATCGATTTCTTTTCTGGAGGTTTAACGCGTTAGTTCTGTTTTGCTGTCGCTGTGCGATCTTAAGTTGTGCGTTGAGGCGTAAGGCTGTAATCTTTTTTCTTGTATTCTAGGTAGTAAAAGTTAGTCCTTTCCTGTTTTCGGATAACATTACGTCGAGTAGTCTTAAAAAGAAACTCGGTCGTTTCTTTTTTTCCCGAGGAAGGGGGAATTGTGATGAAGCTCTATGCTTGTGCATAGTGCTCGCACAATAGGATTAGTACGGTACGGTTTTTGTTAACGAGTAGGATTAGTACGGTACGGGTTTTTGTTAACGGTTTGTTTGTGCCGAAAGTCCGTGGGGCCTGCTGCCCAAGTGGAATATGTAAGACATGGTTAGCACGGGATTTTTTAGTGAGTTCTGTTTAGTGAGTTCTAGGCAGAAGCTGTGACTGTCAGAGGTCTAGATCGGGAGTGCGGGCTGTTTTGTCGTATGGAACGGTTCTTTGAGTTACCTAGCCTGCATTCCAAGACTCTGAAGCCTAGATTTCAGGTATGTTTCTATAAACGTAGTATTGATAGTTGTTTAGTTAAAGACAGTATGCGTGGTAAGATTAATGTGGTTGTATAGCGGTGTTCCAGTTTGGTTTAGTATAGTATGTTTAGAATTCGGTGAAGTAACCGGTGTTTTTGTATACAGTTGTTTACCAAGTTAGATGACTAAAGGAATATGAAGTGTGTATGTCTAAGCCACTATGAAGATAGTACGTGGTTGGGTAAGCATAGTCTTTTCCAGGGTATAGAGTAATGTATAGCAAGAGTGTTAGGCTATAGTCTGTTTCAAGATAGTGACAGAGATGGGGTGATACAAAAATAGTTTATGAAGCACGTGTGTGTGTGTGAATGAACGTGTGGGTTATTTGTATCAGCCAGGTTACGTGACGTTTCTCATTGATCCAATATGTTGTGTGTTTAGCAAGTGTTACGTTGAGACTTTTGTCTATTCAGAGTTCTTGTAACGAGAGTGGAAAGACGGACGCCGAGACGTCGAGTCGCAGGTGGGACCTACGTGAGGTCATCCCTCCAGCTCTTCTGAGAGTGAGTCTGACTGGGGACCAAGACACCCAAGTCCAAGTGAGAACTGAGTACCGTACGAGAACGAGGACGTCCGTGCCCAAAGAGAGACAGGACGGCAACAAGCGTACGACGAAGGACTTTCACGCCTAGACGTGAGAAGGACCAACGTAACCAGACAACAACATCAAACAGGTTGGAGGCAATGTGAGACTAAGACCTAACCTGGCAAAGATATTGTGATACGTGTGTGGTGTGATAATAGAACAGTGTATATAGTTGATAGTCATTTAAGTCGTCTTTTCATTTATAGTGTATAAAGGTTACTTTAGAAAGGGAGCCCGTGTGTTGTGTTTTACCGCATGAATGCGCCCGTCTGAGTCAGTGGCGGTGTATGCGTCTGTTGCGTGAGAGTCTGTGCGTACGACTGTGGGCAAGTCTGCGTGCGTTACATGCGCCCGTTGCACTAAGCCCGGACACTCTGCTGAGTCCTGCACAGCCACCCCCCTGTGTGTGAATTGCCATGGGGCTCATATGGCTTCGGACAAGAAATGCCATCGTTGGATATCCGAGTGCAGGATTCAGCAAGTGCGTGTGGACGCCAAAAAGCTGGTTGAAGGCCCTGGTGCAGCTGCGGCTGCCCCATCCTCTAACACATCTGTGTATACTTTCAGTGCAGCGGTGGCAGGCAAGCGCCCCACCAAAGACTTCGCATGTCAAACCCCAACTTCTTGGTTGGGGGCGGAGCCTCAGCTCCTCTTGCCGCTGGAGAGTAACCCTCCTCCGGTGGTGACGAGGAGCCAGGGAACGCAGAAGGCGGACACTGCCGGTCCGGTAGTGCCGCCTTCTGTTGCCCCTAAGCCTCAGCCCCACGCAAACCTGTTAATCTGTCTAATCCAAAGGCTTCTGGCTCTGGTCAGCCTTCCAAGGCCTTTAACTCTAGCGGCAGAAACGCTGCCCAGGACCAGAAGTCTAAGAAATCTATGGTACCGCTGTGTGCACGGGCCCAGAAGGAGAACACTGATGTCCCCCTTCAAAACAAGTATGCTGCTTTGGAGGAGCGGATGGAAGGAGTGGAAGTTGTCGCTGCTGATGCTGCAGCAGCTCCACCCTCTTCATCTCCGAAGAACCAGAGGAGGCCCGGGAGCCGGCCCCCCTCTGTTTCTTCACCTCCTTCCAAGTCAAAGGAAAAAGGGGGGAAAAACTCTTCACCCCAAGATAATACATAATCATGTACTCTCTGCTTCAGTGGAATTGTCGTGGTTTTCAAGCTAAATTTGTGGAATTACATCTTTTAGTCAAGTTCTATAACTCCTCAGTAATATCTCTTCAGGAAACATACCTGAAGACTTCTGACCCTGTGTCCTTTAATGGTTTTAACGCTATACACAAAGGCTCTGATTCAGAGAGGCGCTCGGGTGGAGTGGCTCTTTTCATTAGTAGCCAAATTTTATGTAGCCCCGTTAGCATCGACACCTGTCTTCAGGCTGTCGCAGCTCGGGTTACCTTGAAAAAGACAATAACCATATGCAGTGTTTACCTGCCACCATCCCTGCGGGTCTGTAGTACTGATATTTTTCACTTAGTAGATCAGCTGCCCCCTCCCTTTATTCTCATGGGGGATTTTAACGGTCACGCTCACATTTGGGATAGTGACCACTATGATGGCAGAGGTCAGATGTTAGAAGATGGTTTTTCTCAACTTAACCTATGTGTCTTTAACGATGGCTCACCTACGTACTCGAACTCAGGTTCAGGATCTAGTTCTGTTCTAGACCTCACTGTGTGTGATCCTTCTCTCATGCTGGACTTTGACTGGAAGGTTCACGACGACCTGTGTGGTAGTGACCACTTCCCACTCAGTCCTGTCATCGGTCAGCTGTGAGGAGGATTCTCCCGGTGGGACGCTGGAATCTCACGAAAGCGAACTGGCCTCTGTTCGCCTCCCTCTGTCAGTCTCATATTACAGAGGAGGTGGTCATGTCAGCTGAAAAACCTGTTTCTTGTTTTACTTCTATTTTGTTGGACGTAGCAGGTGAAACCATCCCTAGAACTTCCACATCACTCCCTCGGAAGCCGTGAGTACCATGGTTCAATGAAGAGTGCCGCAAGGCCCAAAAAATGCGCAAATCTGCTCAGCGACGTGCTTTTTGTAATCTGTCGCAAGCAAATATTTTAATATTTAAAAGAAAGCGGGCGAAAGCCCGTTACATTTTTAAACATGAACGCCGTGCTTCCTGGAGAAGCTTCGTCTCATCTTTATCTTCTAGGACTCCATCCCAAAAAGTCTGGAAGGCTGTTCGAAGACTTAGGGGCAGGGGGGCTCAGCTTCTATCGGCCATCTTAAAGATGGTGCCAGTTTGGTCACGGATAAAAAGGCTGTACCCAATTTGCTTGCCTCCACCATTGCCCATAATTCTTCAACAGAGCATTATTCACCTTTCTTCCAGAGAGAGAAGGAGAAGCGAGAGTCTTGTACTTGTGATTTTATATTGGATAACTCGGAAGACTATAATGCCCCTTTTACGTTTTCAGAATTGCAGCAAGCCATGCAGAAATGTACTGACTCTGCTGCTGGATTAGATACCATCCACTATCAGCTCCTAACACATCTGCCTGAGGATTCACTCCTTGTACTTCTCAAGGCCTTTAACCATATCTGGATAACTGGTTATTTTCCACCATCTTGGTGTCAGGCTGTGGTTGTGCCAATCCCCAAGCCGGGTAAAGATCCTTCCAACCCGGGCAACTATCGGCCAATCGCTTTGACATCGTGTTTATGCAAAACTATGGAACGCTTGGTCAACGCCCGCCTGGTGTGGCATCTTGAGTCACAGGGTCTCATCACAGAACTCCAGTGCGGTTTCCGGCGCTTCCGTAGTACAAATGACCGCTTTGAGTCGTTTATCCGAGATGCTTTTGTCAAACAAGCAGCATGTCTATGCAATTTTCTTTGATCTTGATAAGGCATATGACACTACCTGGAAGTATGGTTATAATGTCTGATTTGTCGGACATGGGTTTTAAAGGGCACCTGCCCGTTTTTATTCACAATTTTTTGTCTCATCGGTCGTTCCATGTCCGTGTGGGCTCCACCCTCCCCGACTCCTTTTAGGAGATGGGTGTCCCGCAGGGCAGCATTTTATCTCCTGTTTTATTTAGTATTAAAATTAATAACATTGTAAAGGCCGTCAAGGATGATTCTGAATGCTCTTTGTTTGTGGACGACTTTGCTTTGTGTGCACGAGGTCGAGGGCTTGCGTCCCTTGAGAGGCGCTTGCAGCTGTGTGTTGATCGCATCCAGGGGTGGGTGTCTTTCAACGGATTCAGGTTCTCGCCTTCCAAGACAGTCTGTGTGCATTTTACTAACCAGACGAAATTTTTTCCAAAACCTAGCCTGAGCATTGCTGGAGTGCCAATTAAGGTGGCCGAAGAGGCAAAGTTTTTGGGGGTCATCTTTGACAAAAGATTGACCTTCTGCAACCATGTTAACTACCTTCGAACCTCTTGTCGGAAGGCCCTCGACATTCTTCGTGTCGTTGGTCGTACTGACTGGGGTGCAGACCGCATTGTCTTACTTCGACTGTACCGGACCCTTGTTCGGTCCAAATTAGATTACGGCTCTGTGGTATATGGCTCGGCTTCCAAGTCTGTTCTACAGCGTCTGAACACAATTCACCATCAAGGTCTGCGAATATGTCTGGGGGCCTTCAGAACATCTCCAGTTCCTAGTCTGTATGCCGAGGCAGGGGAGCCTTCTCTCAGGCTCCGCTGCATACGCCTCATGCTCAGCTACGTTCTGAAGCTGAAGGCCCATCCAGACAATCCTGCCTATGATTGTGTTTTTAACCCATCGTTTGCAGAGATTTATGATGCCCATCCAGGAGCTGTCCGTCCACTTTCATTCCGTGTCCGATCTCATCTGCAGGCGGCCGGGGTGGTCCTGGACAAAGTTTCGGAATCTCTGCAGCATATCACTCCACCCTGGCTACTACCAGTTCCTGACATCTTGCTGGACTTGACCGCCCACAAGAACGATTGTACTCCACCAGCCATATACCAACAGAGCCTCAATGAACTCCTTTCAATTTTTCCTGGCTATTGTCGTCTTTATACGGATGGGTCCAAGTCTGAGGATGGGAGAGTGGCTGCGGCTGCAGTGTCCTCTCGCCATCCTAGACGCCCATTTAAGATCTGCGTCCCTGACCATTCCTCTGTATTTAGTGCAGAACTGCAGGCAATTCTGCTAGCACTCAAGCATGCCTATCAGTCTCGGGAAGGGAGCTTCCTGATTCTGACTCTCTTTCTGCCCTGCAGGCCCTTCAGGGCGCGGGAACAGACCACCCACTGCTGGTGTAGATTAGAGAGCTCTATGCAAACTTGATGAAGGAATATTTTGACATCATTTTTATTTGGGTCCTGGGCCATGTGGGCATCGAAGGCAACAGAATCGCAGATTCTGCTGCCAACAGTGCCCGCAGTGACCCTGTCCCTGACACACAGACTGTTTATAGTGATTTTAAACCTGTGATTAATGCGTACATAGCCCGCAAGTGGCAGTCCAAGTGGGACAAAGAGGAAGGGAACAAGATGCATGAAGCTCTTCCTACGGTGTCCGACAGTCTACCTTTCTGCTGCGGCAGCCGCCGTGAGGAGACTGTCCTTATTCGGCTCCACATCAGGCACACGTATGTTACGCACTCTTACTTACTTAAACAGGATGAGCGTCCGTGGTGTTTTGCCTGTTTGCTGTATTGTGCCAATCTAATTGACACAAGATATAAACACTTCACAGCAGACTCCTTGAAGGTTTTGTTCCGGGATGTTCCCCCAGACAAAATCTTCAATTTCTTGAGAGAATGCAATATTTTTTTACAAGATCTGAGCATTCATAGACTGTGAATTTTTTTATTTTGCCCTTTTTGAGAGTCTGTAGACATTTCTTTTAAAGACTCGTGTGACATTTTAGCCTGACATATTTTTAAGATATATTTACATCTTGTCTTAAAACCTTGCTTTTAGTCTGGATGACCAGATATTTACCCATCCCCGCCGTGAGATAACCTTAGTCGCCTGCTCGTCGTTAAACCCAAATAACTAACTAACTGGATTTTGTTAGTGCAGAAGCCATCGCTTTACTTATTATCAGACATGCGTGGATTTGGTCATACAGGTGAACCATAAGGGCTTTGCCTTTCTTGTTTTAAAATTAAAGCCAAACTTGGTACAGAGATGCCTGATGTCTGTGTATGCAAATTTTGGTGACCCCTTTTAAATGTTAAGGGTCAGGAGAGGTCAGGAAATAGTGTGAAAAATGCCTAGTGTTTGATACAATGTCAGTTGTTGTGGGCACTTTTGGACACTTTTGTGTCAAAATTGGCACAAAGATGGTTGATGATAAAATCTTATTGTGCATGCTAATTTGGTTGGCTACTTGTGAAGTTCAAGAGTCAAGAAAGGTCAGTATGCATGTGTTGACAACAAATATGATTTCTCATGTGCTGACTACTACATACTATTGGAAGACAAAAATCTTGCTCAGTTGAGTGCTTTTTGGAAAAGTCAGGGTCACAGAATGTTAGAAAAATGTTAGAAAGATTGGTCATGCATGTGAGCCATGTGAAGGCTTTGCCGTTCTTGTTACATGTATTGCAGTGGGTAAATCATGTTTTCCATTTTTAGAACAGGACCTTTTAGTAACTTTCAGCCAAAGGATCTAGCTTAAAACACCAACTTCAGCTATGGTTCCATAAGCATGAATCCGAGTATATATACGAATATGATCCGAACCCAATTTAGTGATGCAATTTTCCTTAAAAAATTGTGTCATCTTTGTTCGTAGCCTGATGAGAATTCGTTTCCTCATCAGGCATACATGTATGGCACAAACATGAAAAGGACTTGCACAAACCTTTCTGTTTCGAACCCACTTCAGATTTGGATCGAGTTTGTATCGGATTTGTGTTTATGGGTCACTCACCTTAGTGTTAAGCCATTGAGCACTAAGTTATATTTGGAAATCTTGTCGGAACAGCTATCTTAGTGACTAAGCTAGCGGTTCTGACAAGATTTCCAATTATGTTTTGTTTTTGTTTTTCTCTCCAGCAGCTGGTATGTTTTCACCAGGATGTCTGCAACATGCACAGAGCCAGAGGCGGCCCCAACAACTGACGATGATTATGAGAGTGACCAGATATTACACACTGCGTTGAAGAAGTTAAAAATGGATTCAGAATCAGAGTGGTATGCATGAATTGTGATTTTGTTATGTTCAATGTTCTGTGTATATTAAAGTAAAGACAAATTTGTTTTTAATTAAACTATTATCAACTTAAGCAAACACATTTGACATGTGTGCTAGTCTTTCGGAAAACAAAATCACATCAACACTGTTTGAGAGCATTCTGTCTCTTCACCGCTAAATTTAAAAGGGCTTCAGATGTCAAATCCAATAACCAGGGCTCCTATGTCTGTGCATCTTTGAGGCACTGCACTAAGAAAAATCACTTGATAATGTATTGAACAGTAGGCAGACACAGTCAAATTTAGTGCATGTGCGTGCATTATTCCTGTGTGACTTCATACATGTGCTCAGCTCTGATCATGGGTATATTTAGTACCAGCTTTCTAAACTAACCTCCACTATGTACACAAAATTAATCTAGGCACTTTTTTTTTACAGCATGTGCTATAACAAGACATTAAAGAACCTATAGAGAGCAACATTTGATATTTTGCATGCTGTTTGGGTGCACAAAAGTTTCAAGAAATTTGCATAAAAATTACTGTTTTGTTACATGGTTTTTCTGTCCTCAGTGATTTTGATGCGCTCTGAGTCACAAGTCCTCTACATTTAAGCCGATTGCACAAAAGAGCAGTGGAGTATCATATCTAAGTGGCCCTGACAATAGCAGGAAGCAAAATAATGTTTTATGAACAAATTGACTTATGAGAAATCTTCCTTTCACTCATAACGCTTTGAGTAACGCATACATTTATCACAGTAGACACTCACACAACCTAAGAAATATCTGAAATCAAGGAGATTATTTCTGTAGCCTGAGAAAGAAAAACATACTTACGCCTGTCACCCCTCCCATAGTATAGGCCGTCAACGAGAGATCTCCATCGACTCCTGTCCTGTGCTTCTCCTTCGATTTTACTCCAGGTGGTTCCCAGTCTCTTGATGTCTGCTTGCAGGTCTCGATGCCAGGTGTTTCTCGGCCTGCCTCTTCCCCTGGGGGTTCCATGACAATGCCTGCTTAGTGATACTGGAAACTGGCTTCCTCAGACTGTGACCAATCCATCCCCATCTTCTTCGTCCAATTTCATTCTCTGCTGTTATCTGCTCTGTTCTCTCCCAGAGTCTGACGTTGCTGATCTTCTCTGGCCAGTGGATTTTCAAGATTCTTCTAAGGCAACTGTTTATGAAGATCTGTACTCTGTTGACTGTGGTTTTTGTCAACCTCCAAGTCTCTGCTCCATATAGGAGAACTGCTTTTACGTTTGAGTTGAAAATCCGGACTTTGGTGTGTTGTGACAGCTCTCTGGAACTCCACACTTTTTTCAGCTGGAGAAAGGCTGCTCTGGCTTTACCGATTCGTGCTCTGACATCTGCATCAGTGCCACCTTTTTTGTTGACGATGCTCCCGAGGTAGGTGAAGGACTCCACCTTCTCCAAGGGGGTGCCAGCAAGCAAGACTGGTTCTTCCCTGGTTGCGTTCAGCCTCATTGTCTTTGTTTTCTGTTTGCAGATGGTGAGGTCCACTTGGGACGAGATGTCAGCAAGCCTCGTGGTTTTGTCCTGCATTTGATAATGAATGTGGGACAGTAAAGCCAAGTCATCTGCAAAATTGAGGTCGTCAAGCTGTGTCCACAGTGTCCACTGTATTCCGCTTCTTCTCTGCTCTGTGGTCTTCTTCATGACCCAGTCTATGGCCAGTAGGAAGAAGAACAGAGACAGCAAACACCCATGCCTGACGCCATTTCTGACCTGGAGCTCCCTGGTGAACCGCCCTTCATGGATCACGTGACATGTCATGCCATCGTAGCTGCTCTTGATCAGGCAGACGAGTTTTGCGGGTACACCATAGTGTCGTAGGAGTTTCCACAAAGTCTCTCGGTCCACGCTGTCAAATGCTTTCTCGTAATCCACAAAGTTGACGTACAGCGGGGAGCTCCACTCCAGAGACTGCTCCACGATGATGCGGAGAGTGGCAATCTGGTCTGTACATGATCAGTTTTTCCTGAATCCTGCTTGCTGGTCTCTCAGCTGGGGGTCGACGGAGCTCTTCATTCTCTCCAGGATGATCCTGTTGAAGACCTTTCCTGGTACTGACAGCAAGGTGATTCCTCTGTAGTTGGAACACTTGCTGAGGTCGCCTTTCTTGGGAAGCTCGATTAGGTACCCCTCCTTCCAGTCAGCTGGCATCACCTCCTCTTCCCAGATCTTTTCAAACAGTGGGTACAGCATCTCTACTGTTGTTTCTAGGTCTGCTTTCAGAGCCTCCGCTGGGATGCCATCTGGCCCTGCTGCTTTGCCGTTCTTCAAAAATGCCACTGCTCTTCTGATCTCTTCCCGGCTGGGTCTGTCACAGCTGATGGGTAGGTCAGTCTCTGCTGGCTGGATGTCTGGGGGGTCGGGTGGGGTGGGTCTGTTCAGTAACTCTTCAAAATACTTGGCCCATCTGTCGAGTTGGTCTGCTCTGTCTGCAATAGTCTTGCCTTCTTTGTCTTTTACTGGTCTTTCTGTATGGCCATACTTGCCCGACAATCTTCTGGTAATGTCGTAGAGCTGTTTCATGTTGCCGCTGCCTGCTGCCTTTTCTGCCTCTGCTGCTAGGCCGTCTGTGTAGGCTCTCTTGTCTGCCCTGATACTCCTCTTCACCTCGCAATTGGCTTCCGAGTATTCCTCATGTGCCCTTGCTTTGGCTGCTCTCGTGCAACTGTTGTTGACAACTGCTTTCTTCTGCTTCCTCATTTCTATCTTCTTAAAGGTCTGCGCCGACAGCCAGACCTTGTGATGGTGTTTCTCTAACTGCCTTCCACTGCTGCTCTGTGGTGACCGCCTCCTCTTCATTTACTAGCTCCTGTAGCACCTGAAACCGGTTGGACAGCACCAGTTTGAACTCTTCTCTTCTTCTTCTTCTTGAACGCCGTCACACTTGGAGTTCGGCTCTCAAAATGAAATCTGTGGTCTTCTGTAGCGCCTCCACAGGCCCGTACAGTTTCTCTTGTAGAGTGGCGGGCTTCGGCCATATCTCCTCCCTCAGCGGCTGGTGGTTCCCACAGTCCTGGAGGATGTGCTCTGCGGTCTGCTCTGCTTCTCCACAAGGGCACAGGGGAGATGGCACGAGGTGGAAGCGTCTGTGCAGGTGGAAACTGATGAACTCTTCTCTCACTCCAGTCTCTCTCAGGAGGCCTACATTATAGCGCTGTCTTCTTCTTGTCTCTGTGCGGCTTTTCTTTAGCTTGAACTTTATTCTTAAGATAAGCAGATGATGGTCTGAGGCGACATCTGCTCCCCTCCTCACCCGAACATCTTGAAGGGATCTTCTAAATTTCTTGCTAATGCAGATATGGTCTATTTGGTTCTCTGTAGTATGGTCAGGTGAGACCCACGTTGCTTTGTGTATTCCTCTGTGTGGGAAGATGCTGCCTCCAATGACAAGTCTGTTTAGAGCACAAAAGTCTACGAACCTCTCCCCGTTTTCACTCATCTCCCCTAGTCCCTGTCTCCCCATCACCTCTTCGTATCCAGTGTTGTCCTCCCCTATTTTGACATTAAAATCGCCCATGATGATGGTGATGTCTCGCTCCGCACATTTGTCCACAGCACTCTGGAGTCGGTCGTAGAACTCTTGTTTCTCTTGTTACTGTCATTAGTGGGTGCATAACACTGGATGACGTTCAGCTTGATCTTATTCCTGGTTCTAAAGGCTGCTGAGATAATTCTTGGCCCAAGAGGTTCCCAGCCCATCAGCGCTCTCTGTGCCACTGGTGACACCATGAATGCTACACCTTCTGTATGGGGGGCATTCTCCTCTTCATGACCTGAATACAGAATCATCTCCCCACTTAATAGCCTTTTCTGGCCAGACTGCGTCCATCTGGCTTCACTGATTCACTGATACCTAGCAGGGAAAGGTTGTACTTTTGCATTTCCGCTGCTATCTGGGCAGACTTCCAGCTCTGGTACATGGTCTTGACATTCCATGTGCCCACGATTGTGTCCCAGGATAGAGAGAGGCGGCTCGGTCCTGTGGCTTCCGAAGACTTCTGGCTTTCACCACACATCATAAATCTATAAATCTTCTGGTAGAAGAACCTTCCTCTTCCCGAAAAGGAATTGCTGTTTGTCTATTCATCGGCGTTTTTGTAGCTATTTCTTTATTTGCAGGGTGGGGAAGCTACCCCCACGCCCAACCCCCTTACTAGGAGGACCAGGGGTTTTCTGTCGGGGTCTCCTTCCCTTAGACCATGTTGGTTCACGGCACCTTATTTCATTCGGTGCACCCCTCTCGCGAGGGACTCATTATCCACGACCCAGGGGACGCGCCTCAACTCCATATGGTCCCAGCGCAAGGAACTTGAGCCAGTGGGAACCCCAAAAAGTTTGGCTTTACTGTAAATGTCTCCATGTTGGTGCACATAAGTGCGTGACACCGGATCACACATTCCTTTTGGCATATTCCTGCCACAAGCTTCAGTTTAGTGTTATGTGCGAAAGAAAATGACATTGACTTGGGCATTTTCTCAGAGACTATGCAAGTCACAGACTTCAAACTTTCCCAAATGGTTCTTTGTGGCTGTTACATGGTAGTTGTGGTCCTAGTATGAAAACACCAGACACACTCATGTAGGGTTATTGTAGATAAACCTCACTCATGGTTCTGTTGGCCAGGATGAGGGTTGTCCACTCCTGTAGCTTCTGGTCGTCTGCTACTAGGTCCTCTCTCACAATGACGCTGCTACAACCCGTGTCTCTCAGCACACTCACTGATGTATTGCCGACGAATCCTGACACCACCAGCATGTTGGGCACTTCACTCTCGGGCAGTGCGATGTTGGAAACTGGTAAGAATGTTGCCCCATCGCCAACTGGAATGCGTCCACTTCTTCTGAAAGACTCGATCAGCTCCGGTGTTGCCTGCCTTTCTACAGACTCAAAGTCACCAGATTATGTCACATCATTGGCCAGTACAGCGGCGGTTCTGTGTTGAGACGTGGTACCACTTCTGCCTGCTGTCCCGTGATCTTGGCTGGGCCTTCTGGGGTTGTCGCCTCGGTGAATACTCTTGGATGGACAGCGTATCGCCTTGTGTCCCTTCGTTCCACAGAAAAAACATGTCAGGCTCTCCACCAACATCTGTTTTGGGGTATCTCTGACATCATCTTTCTTCTGCTGGAGTAGACACACCCTGCAGCTTTCTGGGCCTGAACTTCATATTGTGGGCGTCCAGATATCTTTGAGCGAAGTCTGCTAGGGCCTTCAGGGACTGGTCCTTTTGCTCCCTGAGGTGGGCGGCCAAGTCCTTAGAACATGCACTGAGGACTTGTTCTTTGATGATGAGGTCACACAGGTCCTGGTACTCCTTATTTAAACCAGCCAGCTCTATCCATTTCTCCAGGTAGGTCTTGATTCTCTCAGTGAATAGGCTGTGTGTTTCTCCTTCCTCAGGCTTGCAATTCCGGAATCGTCTGTAACCCTCTTCAGTGAAGTTGTACTGTCTCAGCAGGGTGCCTCTCAAATGCGCATAATCCTCAGCTTCTTCTCTTGGCAGGCGGGTGTAGAACTCAAGCGCTTTGCTGGTTAGAAGTGCACTCAGTTTGATGGCCCAAGTCTCTTGTTTCCAGTTGTTGCTGCTTGCGAAGCACTCGAACCGCTCTAAGTAAGCTTCCATTTTATCTGAATTTTCTGCAAAAGGTGGTTGTTTTGGCGCACTGGCTGTTTGCTCTCTGCTGGCTAAGGCTGCGGCTTCAGTTGTCCTCTGGCTATGTGCCTCTAATTCCATCATCTTGAGCTGAATTTCGTGTTATCGCTGCCTCTCTGCCTCTTCTCGCTCAATTTCGAGTTTATTGATTTCACGCTCTTTGGCTCTTTCTTCTCTCTCAAGTCTCTTTTCTTCTTTCTCCTTTTCTCTCTCCAGTCTCTTTTCTTCTCTCTCCAGCTTCTCTTTTTCTTCTTGTCTCTTTTCTTTTTTTCTCTCCAGTCTCTCCTTTTCTTCTCTCTCCCCATCTCTTTTCTTCTCTCCTGTCTCTAGTTTATGAACTCCAGGAGTTGAGTTCCCTCCAGCCCGCTTACTTACTTACACCTGTCACCCCTCCCCGGGTATAGGCCGTCGATGAGAGACCTCCAGCAACTCCTGTCCTGTGCTTCTCCTTTGATTTTACTCCAGGTGGTTCCCAGTCTCTTGATGTCTGCTTGGAGGTCTCGACGCCAGGTGTTTCTCGGCCTGCCTCTTTTCCTCTTTCCCTGGGGGTTCCATGACAATGCCTGCCTAGTGATACTGGAAGCTGGCTTTCTCAGACTGTGACCAATCCATCCCCATCTTCTTCACCGAATTTCATTCTCTGCTGTTATCTGCTCTGTTCTCTCCCAGAGTCTGACGTTGCTGATCTTCTCTGGCCAGTGGATTTTCAAAATTCTTCTAAGGCAACTGTTTATGAAGATCTGTACTCTGTTGAGTGTGGTTTTTGTCAGTCTCCAAGTCTCTGCTCCATATAGGAGAACTGCTTTTACGTTTGAGTTGAAAATCCGGACTTTGGTGTGTTGTGACAGCTCTCTGGAACTCCACACTTTTTTCAACTGGAGAAAGGCTGCTCTGGCTTTACCGATTCGTGCTCTGACATCTGCATGAGTGCCGCCTTTTTTGTCAATGATGCTCCCGAGATAGGCCTCCAGCCTGCATTCCTTCCCAATTCTGAGGAATGTCTCCATTTCCGATGTCACCATCTCTGCATTTTACTGCTGGCTGTTGTCTGTGGTTACCCTTTCCACTGAGCCAACTGAAGAAGTCTCGTCGGAGGTGCCAAATGTTACGTGGTAGTCATTGTCGTAGTATGATGTAATCACACCAGACGCACGCACATAGGGTTCTTGTAAAGAAACTTCACTCAGCTGCAACTCGTCACACATGGCACAAGGTTGTAAACGACACTGGCGTAACAGTTCCAACAATATTTTATTGAAGTGATGCGATCTCCACACAGTGCATCCACATATGCACCAACACTGATACACTGTCTCCTCTACAATGCATCAACACTTTTGACACACTGCGTCTCTCATACATGTACACACATACTTCCTAACATGGTCTTTTATACTGTTACAGATTTCCATAACAATCCAGCAAATTCTCCCAACACAACCAATCAGAAAAGAAAACATAACCAAAACTCATTAATATTCATGAAAAAGAACACCCGAGAAGTTACTACAAATTTCCACTAATATCTAAGTGCCTTTCTTCTTCTTCTTCAGCGTTCCCGAGTTTCTGCCTCAGATGTCAAGATTAATATCCATCTGAGGCATAATCCATGAGGGTTGCGTGTGTGCTCATTTCCCCGACAGGTTTCCACACAATACCAGATTGCGTAGTCAGTGACACTCCAACTTCATTGGTCATTGGTTTGCCCATGATTGGTTTTCTGTCGGGGTTTGCTCCCCTAGCCTTTGCCTCTCCCGAGGCAGTGGGGCTATTTGACTGACACATTCTGCCCTCCATTTCGCAATACTGCTAGCCAGCGGTGGAAGCTGAGAGCGAGAAGTGACAAGCACTACCACTGCTCTACCACACTAGACGCATCACAACAACCATTTTGACACACTAAGCGCCTTTAAGTTTAATACAATATTACGAAATGTTGCCGACAACTTTGACATCATATATGACGTCACTAGAAAGATTGCGACCCTGCTCGAACCTTCAGTCTAATGTAGTGAAACTATGCATCACAACAAAAATCGATCACAAGTCTCCGTGCGAAGGAAAATGAACCCTACTAAAAAGGTACGTAATTCTTATCCAAAATAACTCAAATGAATATCAGATCTTTCCTATGATTAACACACACATGCTCTCAAAAGAATAACACAACCACAAATGTAACATTCGGACTTTGCTACAAGTTAGCGAAATGTGCAACATTCTAGTCACACACACACAAAATTGATCACAAGTCTCCATGCAAAAAGAAATGAATCATACTGAAAAGGTACGTGACTCTAATCTAAATTAACTCAACTGAAATGTATTAAATGTATTATTACACACACATGCCCTAAAAAGAATAACACAACCGCTAACATAACATTACCCCCATTTTTAGAACAAAATTTCACAAAATTTCTTCTCAAACCTCAAAATACGGTTGTGGCTGTGTCAGTCTACACAAAACGATAAACACTAACAATCTCACATTGGATCTTTTCCTATAACCAACACACACATGCCCTAAAAAAATAACACGACCACAAACGTAACAGTGGCAAGACCTTGCTAAACATATCAATTTCATGGACCCCACTTAAAGGGCAAGGTCACAGAGTCAATAAATAAGTCACAAACTGCTCTGTTTTGACGAAAATTGTCTTTTCTCAAAATATAATTTGATTTTAAAGCTGAACGTGGTACAAAGATAGCTGATGATATTAATAAGACCTTTCTCTGCATACTATTTGGGTGACCTCTCTCAAAGGGCAAGGTCATAAGAGGTCAGCAGATGTGTGAAAAAATGCATACAGTAGAACCTCACAAACCAGATAGGTCAGGCTAGCGCTGGCAGAATTGTACACAAACCAAGGGGAATTACTCAGCGCTGGACAGACAGTTAGATCCGCTGCCCCCGCCTATCAGGCACCCAATCACCAGCCCACAGAGAAATACGCAGGTATAGACCAAGACGATCATTTGCATCCTTTAAAAGAATGCATCAGGTCTCTTATATAACCCATGGTGCTGAAGCCAGCCCTTATTGTCACACATTTGTGCATCGGTCATACGGGTGAGCCATAAGGGCTTTGCCTGTCTTGTTATCTTGTGCCGATCTAATTGACACGAGATACAAACATTTACATCCTCTAAAAGAATGCATCAGGTCTCTTATATAACCCATGTCTTTCTCTGGAACTTAGGAAGTAGGCAGGAGAAACATACATACACAAACACAAAGGTGCATTACTATATGTGGTCGGGTAAATACCCTGATTTCCCACAGTAGATGCACAGAACGTATATAAGAGACCTGATGCATTCTTTTAGAGGATGCAAATGATCGTCTTGGTCTATACCTGCGTATTTCTCTGTGGGCTGGCGATTGGGTGCCTGATAGGCGGGGGCAGGGGATCTAACTGTCTGTCCAGTGCTGAGTAATTCCCCTTGGTTTGTGTACAATTCTGCCAGCGCTAGCCTCACCTATCTGGTTTGTGAGTATCTATAACTCGAGGCAAATTTGTATCGTTACATTGTTGTGTAATGTTCTGTGCATCTACTGTGGGAAATCAGGGTATTTACCCGACCACATATAGTAATGCACCTTCGTGTTTATGTATGTACGTTTCTCCTGCCTACTTCCTAAGTTCCGGAGAAAGACATGGGTTATATAAGAGACCTGATGCATTCTTTTAGAGGATGCAAATGATCGTTTTGGTCTATACCTGCGTATTTCTCTGTACTCTGGCGATTGGGTGCCTGATAGGCGGGGGCAGGGGATCTAACTGTTTGTCTGTCCAGCGCTGAGTAATTCCCCTTGGTTTGTGTACAATACAGTAGAACCTCTTTTACAATACGATACAAATAGATTTATTGTCCCAAGATGGGAAATTTGTTTGCAGCAGAATTTTTAAACAGACGTAAAAAACAAATGTGAACATAAAACAAATAATACATTTGACTAGAACACACCCACCTGTTACAGCGAGTATATGCACATAATATAACATCACAACCATATGTAATATTAATTTTAACCTAGAAAGAAAATGTGCTTAAAATCTAACTGAGACAACAGTACCTTATACCACACGCACAAACACACACGCAAACACACCCACACACACACTTGTATATCACATGACATTAAGCAAATTCATAGACCTCAGGCTGACATCTTGACCGTGCTCTTGAACGGTCACTGGATTTTATGGTCACCTTTCATTTACGGTCACTTTCGCAATGTACGGACGATGTTTTGGATTGTACGGTCACCTGCCGGTTACCTGCTGAACACGGCCAACAGTCAGCATATCAGAGCCAAAAACGCAAAATACCTTAAATTTACGGCCATGTCAGATCGGCGTGGTAAAACCGTCACATGCGACTGGTCAATGACTGCTCACTCAACACCTCACCAGCCGCTAAACAGCTTGGCAAAGCTGAGCGCCATGTCCTAACGCAATGATGGCGCGTGCCATCTGCTTCACACTTGGTTGAGACGCCTCTTGAAAGGGGCAGCGTATATCATTGGGATTGACAGTTAAGTGGGGGAATAGAACAACCGTGTCGCAAAACGCACATCTGCAAAGAGGCATAGACTTTCACGCGCCCGGTGCTCATAAGATTTGATGTCTCCTGTTGGCTTCATTTACTTCTGTTGTTTGTAATCAACTTCCGATTTTGCAACAAATGCAGCAGATTAAGCAGGTGTTGAAATTATTGTCCTTACAGTCTAACTGGGCGGTGCTTAAATCACAAAAACAAAACATATTTTAATCTGAAGAGAGCCGTTACAGGTACTACTGTATCACTACGCATGTGCAGAAAAGGCAATGTCTGAAACTCCAAAAGACTGATGAAGATCTGTGTCTGTAAAAAATACACTGGTATGTCACAGTTGCAAATATCATAAACATGCCACTGCTTCCACTTACTTGTAAGCACTTTTTGGCTCATTTGCAAAGCAAAAGTGAGTATGTTCTGGGCCAGTCGTCCAACCACCGTCATCCATGGTAAACTTTAACGCTGGCATTTTCTCGGAGACTCTTCAAGCCACAGTCCTCAAACTTGGCCCCAGGATACTTTGTGGCAAGACCTTTCTAAACATACCAATTTCAGTGACCTTTCTCAAAGGTCAAGGGCACAGGGAATGAGGAAATAGGTTAAAAAAAATAAAAAATTCTTGAATACTATTCACAATTTCAAACCCAAACTTAATACAAAGATACCTAAAGGTAAGACCTTCCTGTGCATACTAATTTGGTTGTTCCTTCAGAAAGGTCAAGGGTCATAGATCAGAAAAATAGGTGAAAAATAGCCATATTTTGACAAAAGATGTTTTTTCATCAATACTATTCACAACCTCAAATTCAAACTTTGTACAAAGATACCTGATGGTAAGACCTATCTATGCATACTAATCTGGATGACCCCTAGGAAAGGTCAAGGGTCACAAGAGGTCTGCAAATTGTAAAATATCAATTTTTGCTAGAATTGTAGTTTTAATTAACACTTTTGTAAAGTTTTCAATCAATTTTGGCTCAAAGGTAGCTGATGATAAGATCTTCATATGCATACTAATTTAGTTGACCCATCACAAAGGTCAAGGGTCATGGAATGATCCAAAAATAGGTTTTAAAAAGCCATATTTTGACCCAAAAAATGTTTGTTGTTAAATACTATTTCAACTTCAAACCCACACTTGGTACAGAGATATCTGATGGTAAGACCTACCTATGCATACTAATTTCAATGACCCCTCCGAAAGATCAAGGGTCACAAGAGGTCGGTAAATGTATGAAAAATTCGATTTTTTTGTTAGAATTGTAGTTTTTGGCTCACGTTTGAAGCAAAAGTGAGTATGTTTTGGGCCAGTGGTCCATCTGTCAGCCGTTGTCCGTGGTAAACTTTAATGTTGGCATTTTCTCGGAGACTATTCAAGCCAGTGTTCAAACTTGGCCCAAGGATACTTTGTGGCAAGACCTTTCTAAACATACCAATTTGAGTGACCTCTCATAAAGGTCAAGGTCACAGGGGATCAGGAAATAGGTCCAAAATAGCTATATTTTGACATAATTTATTTTTCTCAAATACTATTCACAACTTCAAACCCAAACTTGGTACAAAGATACGTGATGATAAGACCTTTCTATGCATACTAATTTGGTTGATCCCTTGGAAAGGTCAAGGGTCACAAGAACTCAGGAAATAGGTGAAAAATAGCTATATTTTGACACTCCGAGTGGCTACCACCTGTCCTCCTTCCCGCGTGCTTCCAGAGGGGGTGGCATTGCCATCATCTACAGGGACTGTCTTTCTGCTCACTTCTCCTTCTTTCAGTCTCTACCTTTTGCTCATCCCTCCTTTGAATCTGTCGAGGCTGTAGCAACCCTCCCTGGCCAGTCCCTCATCTTCTCATGTATATATCGCCCTCCTCCAAGCTCTCAAAACAAACTCACAAACTCCATGTTCCTCACCGAGTTCGACCTCCTCCTCGACCACTACAGCACACGACCCGGAAAACACATCCTTCTTGGCGACTTCAACTTCCACTTCGACAAACCCAACCACCCTGACACAAAACGCCTTTGCACGTCACTTTTAAACCACAATCTTACACAACACATCACTAAACCCACCCACAGACTTGGCCACACCCCGACTGGATCATCACCCGCACCTCCGATCAACTCTTCCTCGACTCTGACACCTCTTCTGTGCTTCCCTCTGACCATCTCACTATTCTCGTCTCCCTCAACCTACCTCTCCCGAAAAAAACCAAGCTCTTTGTCTCTCGTCGCAAACTAAAATCTGTCAACCGAGAGAGCTTCTTCGACGAAGCTGTTGACCTTCTCTTGGACCCCGCCGCCTCTCCTGATCTTGCATCCCATTTCGATTCCTCCTTTCAAAAACTTTTAGACATCCACGCCCCTGTCACCACCTGCTCCATACCCAACCGACTCCCCTCCCCCTGGCTCACTGACGACATACCTGATGCTGGCGCTCATCCGACCTCACCGTTCACAGACAGATCTTCCAAACCACCAGATCCAAAGTCTGCAGAATGATCTCCGACTCCAAACATAAACATCTTCAAAACAAAATCCTGGAATCCACTTCATCCAAAACCCTCTACGCTACCATGAACACACTCCTAGGCACTTCTAAAGACTCTCCTCTTCCCAACACACACAGCAAAGAAGAACTCCCGTCCGCTTTTTCCACCTATTTCTCCGACAAAATCCAAACTCTGCGCAACACACTCGACACTCTGCCTTCTCCGCCTTGCCTTCCTGACCCCCCCTTTTCCGGCACTCCCCTCTCGTCCTTCCGCCCCGTCACTCAGGATGAAGTCCTCAAGACCCTAAAGTCCATGACTTTCAAAACCTGCGAACTAGACCCCCTCCCAGCTTCTCTCTACCGGGACAGCCTTCCAAAACTTTTGCCCTTCATCACTGACATCATCAACACATCTCTAGAAAATGGCTCCGTCCCCGATATCTTCAAGTCCGCCATTGTCCGTCCTCTCCTCAAAAAACACAACCTCAACCCAAACGATCTCAAGAACTACCGCCCAGTCTCCAATCTCTCTTTCCTGTCCAAGCTTCTTGAGAAGGTTGTCCTCAACCAGCTCAACCTCCACCTCGCCGACAACAACCTCCTCAGTCCCTTCCAGTTTGCCTATCGCAAACATCACAGCACTGAAACAGCCCTTCTACATATACTAAACGACCTGCTTATCTCCACCGACTCGGGCAAAATCTCCCTTCTTACGCTACTCGTTCTCTCTGCTGCCTTTGACACCATAGACCACTCTATCCTCCTCCATCGCCTTCACCACTCCTTTGGCATCACTGACTCTGCTCACTCCTGGTTTCTCTCCTACCTCTTCGACAGGCAGCAATCAGTCACCATTGACGGCGTCTCCTCCAACCCAGTCAGGCTCTCCTGCGGCGTTCCACAGGGGTCCGTCCTGGGTCCGGTCCTTTTCACACTCTACACTTCCTCACCCACTGGGCACCGGCCTCCACGTGGCGTGGGTGGGTAGTCCCCTCAGTCCCTGACTGAGTGGGCTAGCAGAGGGGTGCCATCTTTGTCCAGGATTAGGACTTTGATGTCAGCAGATATGTTGTTCAGTCTTTTTCACTGGTCCGGTTTTTAAGGAGCTGTGCTTACCCAGGTCTTACCATGTTGGATTGGTCCTTAAAAATATGCGTGAGCTTTTGGTCCTTTGGATCCCAAGTGTTTGCCGTGCTTGGAGACCCGTGTCGGGGGAGAAGAGGATCCTGGTGGCTGAAACACTCCACTTTGGCCTTGACTTCTGCCTAAACGGGAGGCTAGTCGTACCGGCCTAGTCAATCGGCTCTTGTCACGTCGAGCCCTATCCCCCTGTTGACATGCGGGTTGTTATATGGAGCACCATGCTATAGCCTCTGATGCTGATTAGGTGCTTTACGCCAGTATTCCCCTGCATTCAACAGTGTGATAGAAGGCGGTGGCTCAAACGGTTCAATCAGGCTTACCCCCTTGAGTATATCTTTTGGGCAGTCTCCATTGTGCGTCGGCTGGAGACCCGCCGACAATTGCACTTTCCCTTGTTGGGCTCGGTGGCGGCCGGGGACCCCCGGGGGATGAATATCTATCATACTATAATATGGAAAATATCAAGAAAACAAAACTGGCACCAAAGCGGCACATAGCTGCCGACATTGTCATTGAGAACGATAGTGACTCTGACTGTGAGGAAGCGACACCTCAGGCGTCGGCCGCCTGGCCTCGCTTTCTCATTATCCACAGCAAAGTTAAAGAGAAGCTTGTTTCCAAGTTGCACCCTTTCCTGGTAGGGGAGACCCTCAGGAGCCGTGTTGGCAGGCCTGAGGCCCAGCGCCTCAGGTCTGGTGACTTGCTGGTAGAGTGCCGTACCCGGGCACACTCCAATGGGCTACTGAGGCTCTCCTCCATCGGAGACACTCCAGTGGAGGTCACTCCCCACAAAACAATGAATTCCTCTAGAGGAGTGATTAAAGATCAAGCATTGGCCAAACTGTCTGAAGATGAACTTGTACGGAACCTTAAGTCACAGGGGGTGACCTACGTCAGGCACTTCATTTCCAAACGAGGTGGTAGGGAGATCCGTCTCCCTACCATCATCCTGACGTTTGGCACCCCCACAGCTCCTACTACCATCTGGGGAGGTTACTACTCCCTAAAAGTGAAAAAGTACGTCCCTCTCCCCCTCCGGTGCTTTAAGTGCCAAAAGTATGGCCATGGGCAGAAGACATGCCGCCAGGCAGAGGCTCTATGCGCCCGTTGCACTAAGCCCTGACACTCTGCTGAGTCCTGCACAGCCATCCCCCTGTGTGTGAATTGCCAGGGGGCGCATATGGCTTCGGACAAGAAGTGCCCTCGTTGGATCTCCGAGTGCAGGATTCAGCAGGTGCGTGTGGAGAAGGGGCTGTCCTTTGCGGACGCAAAAAAACTGGTTGACGGTCCTGGTGCAGCTGAGGCTGCGCCAAACTCAAATAACAACTTTGTGTATACTTTCAGTGCTGCGGTGGCAGGCAAGCGCCCCACCAAAGACTTCTCTTGTCAAACCCCAACTTCTTGGTTGGGGGCGGAGCCTCGGATCCTCTCACCCCTGGAGAGTAACCCTCCTCCGGTGGTGACGAGGAGCCAGGGAACACAGAGGGCGGATGCTACCGGTCCGGTGGCACCGCCTTCTGCTGCCCCTAAGCCTCAGCCCCCACCCAAACCTGCTAGTTTGTCAACGCCAAAGGTTTCTGGCTCTGGTCAGCCTTCTAAGGCCACTAACTCTAGCGGCAGGACCGCTGCCCAGGACCAGAAGTCTAAGAAATCTATGGGACCGCCGTGCACACGGGCCCAGAAGGGGAACACTGATGTCCCCCTTCAAAACAAATATGCTGCATTGGAGGAGCAGATGGAGGGAGTGGAAGTTACCGATGCTGCGGCAGCTCCACCCCCTTCATCCCCTAAGAACCAGAGGAGGCCCGGGAGCCGGCCCCCCTCTGTTTCTCCGACTCCTTCCAAGGCAAAGGAAAAAGGGGGGAAAAACTCCGCACCCCCAGATAAGACATAATCATGGACTCTCTGCTTCAGTGGAATTGTCGTGGTTTTCAAGCTAACTTTGAGGAATTACGTCTTTTAGTCAAGTGCTATAACCCCTCAGTAATATCTCTTCAGGAGACTTACCTGAAGACTTCTGACCCTGTGTCCTTTAATGGTCTTAATGTTATACATAAAGGCTCTGATTCGGAGAGGCGCTCGGGTGGAGTGGCTCTTCTCATTAGTAGCCAAATTTTATGTAGCCCCGTTAGCATCGACACCTGTCTTCAGGCTGTCGCAGCTCGGGTTACCTTGAAGAAGACCATAACCATATGCAGTATTTACCTGCCACCATCCCTGCGGGTCTGTAGTAATGATTTTTTTAATTTAGTTGATCAACTGCCCCCTCCCTTTATTCTCATGGGGGATTTTAACGGTCACGCTCACCTTTGGGGTAGTGACCACTATGATGGCAGAGGTCAGATGTTAGAAGATGTTTTTTCTCAACTTAACCTGTGTGTCTTTAACGATGGTTCACCTACATACTCTAACCCAGGTTCAGGATCTAGTTCTAGACCTCACTGTGTGTGACCCTTCTCTCATGCTGGACTTTGACTGGAAGGTTCACGATGACCTGTGTGGTAGTGACCACTTCCCAGTAGTCCTGTCATCGGTCAGCTGTGGGGAGGATCCGCCGGTGGGGCACTGGAATCTTAAGAAAGCTAACTGACCTCTGTTTGCCTCCCTCTGTCAGTCTCGTATTACAGAGGAGGTGGTCATGTCATCTGAAGAACCTATTTCTTCTTGTACTACTATTTTGTTGGATGTAGCGGGTGAAACCATCCCTAAAACCTTGCATCAGTCCCTCGAAAGCCGAGAGTACCATGGTTCAACGAAGAGTGCCGCGAGGCCCAAATAGCGCGCAAATCTGCTCAGCGACGTGCTTTCCGTAATCCGTCGCAAGTGAATATTTTAACCTTTAAAAGACAGAGGGCGAAAGCCCGTTACATTTTTAAACGTGAACTCCGTGCTTCCTGGAGACGCTTCGTCTCATCTTTAACTTCTCGGACTTCGTCCCAGAAAGTATAAAAGGCTGTTGGGAGAATTAGGGGCAGGGGTGGCTCGGCTTCTGTTGGCCATCTTAGAGATGGTGCCAGCTTGGTTACAGATAAAAAAGCTGTGGCCAATTTGCTTGCCTCCACCATTGCCCATAATTCTTCAACGGAGCATTATTCACCTTTCTTCCAGAGAGAGAAGGAGAAGCGAGAGTCTCGTATTTGTGATTTTAAGTCCGATAACTCAGAAGACTATAATGTCCCATTTACATTATCAGAATTGCAGCAAGCTTTGCAGAAATGTAATGACTCTGATGCTGGCCTAGATACCATCCACTATCAATTCGTAACGCATCTGCCTGAGAGGTCACTCCTTGTACTTCTCAAGGCCTTTAACCATATCTGGAGAACTGGTCATTTTCCGCCGTCTTGGCGTCAGGCTTTGGTTGTACCGATCCCCAAGCCGGGTAAGGATCCTTCCTACCCGGGCAACTACCGGCCTATCGCTTTGACATCATGTTTATGTAAAACTATGGAGCGCCTGGTCAACGCCCGCCTGGTGTGGCATCTTGAGTCACAGGGTCTCCTCACAGACCTCCAGTGCAGTTTCCGGCGCTTCCGTAGTACAACTGACCATTTAGTCCGCTTTGAATCATTTATTCGAGATTCTTTTGTCAACAAGCAGCATGTCTATGCAATTTTCTTCGATCTTGAGAAGGCATATGACACTACCTGGAAGTATGGCATAATGTCTGACTTGTTGGACATGGGTTTTAAAGGGCACCTGCCCATTTTTATTCACAATTTTTTGACTAACCGGTCGTTCCATGTCCGTGTGGGCTCCACCCTCTCCGACTCCTTTGAACAGGAGATGGGTGTCCCACAGGGCAGCATTCTATCTCCTGTTTTATTTAGTATTAAAATTAATAACATTGTAAAGGCCGTCAAGGATGATTCTGAATGCTCTTTGTTTGTTGACGACTTTGCTTTGTGCGCACGTGGTCGAGGACTTGCATCCCTTGAGAGGCGCTTGCAGCTGTGCGTTGATCGCATCCAGCGGTGGGTGTCTCTCAATGGATTCAAGTTCTCGCCCTCCAAGACTGTCTGTGTGCATTTTACTAACCAGACGAAATTTTTTCCAGAACCTAGCCTGAGCATTGCTGGAGTGCCAATTAAGGTGGCCGAGGAGGCAAAGTTTCTGGGGGTCATTTTTGACAAAAGACTTCCCTTCCGCAACCATATTAATTACCTTAGAACCTCTTGTCAGAAGGCTCTCGACATTCTTCGTGTCGTTGGTCGTACAGACTGGGGTGCGGACCGTACTGTCTTACTTCGTCTGTACCGGGCCCTTGTTCGGTCCAAACTGGATTACGGCTCTGTGGTGTATGGCTCAGCTTCCAAGTCTGTGCTACAGCGTCTGAACACAATTCACCATCAGGGTCTGCGGATGTCTTGGGGCTTTCAGGACGTCTCCAGTTCCTAGTCTTTATGCCGAGGCAGGGGAGCCTTCTCTCAAGCTCCGCCGCATCCGCCTCATGCTCAGCTACGTTCTGAAACTGAAGGCCCATCCAGACAATCCTGCCTATGATTGTGTTTTTAAACCATCATTTGCAGAGATTTATGATACCCATCCGGGAGCTGTCCGTCCACTTTATTTCCGTTACTTACTTACTTACTTACGCCTGTCACCCCTACCCGGGTATAGGCCGTCGACGAGAGACCTCCAGCAACTCCTGTCCTGTGCTTCTCCTTCGATTCTACTCCAGGTGGTTCCCAGTCTCTTGATGTCTGCTTGGAGGTCTCGACGCCAGGAGTTTCTCGGCCTACCTCTTTTCCTCTTTCCCTGGGGGTTCCATGACAATGCCTGCCTAGTGATACTGGAAGCTGGCTTTCTCAGACTGTGACCGATCCATCCCCATCTTCTTCGCCCAATTTCATTCTCTGCTGTTATCTGCTCTGTTCTCTCCCAGAGTCTGACGTTGCTGATCTTCTCTGGCCAGTGGATTTTCAAAATTCTTCTAAGGCAACTGTTCATGAAGGTCTGTATTCTGTTGACTGTGGTTTTTGTCAATCTCCATGTCTCTGCTCCATATAGGAGAACTGCTTTTACATTGGAGTTGAAAATCCGGACTTTGGTGTGTTGTGACAGCTCTCTGGAACTCCATACTTTTTTCAACTGGAGAAAGGCTGCTCTGGCTTTACCGATTCGTGCTCTGACATCTGCATCAGTGCCGCCTTTTTTGTCTATGATGCTCCCGAGATAGGTGAAGGACTCCACCTCCTCCAACGGGGTGCCAGCAAGCAAGACTGGTTCTTCCCTGGTTGCGTTCAGCCTCATTGTCTTTGTTTTCTGTTTGTGAATGGTGAGGCCCACTTGGGACGAGATGTCAGCAAGCCTCGTGGTCTTGTCCTGCATTTGTTGATGAGTGTGGGACAGTAATGCCAAGTCGTCTGCAAAATCGAGGTCGTCAAGCTGTGTCCACAGTGTCCACTGTATTCCACTTCGTCTGTGCTCTGTGGTCATCTTCATGACCCAGTCTATGGCCAGTAGGAAGAGGAACGGAGACAGCAGACACCCCTGCCTGACACCAGTTCTGACCTGGAGCTCTCTGGTGAACTGCCCTTCGTGGATCACGCGACATGTCATGCCATCATAGCTGCTCTTGATCAGGCGGACGAGCTTTGTGGGTACACCGTAGTGTCGTAGGAGTTTCCACAGAGTCTCTCGGTCCACGCTGTCAAATGCTTTCTCGCCTACCCGGCACCGGCCTCCACGTGGCGTGGGTGGGTAGTCCACTCGGTCCCTGACTGAGTGGGCTAGCAGACGGGTGCCATCTTTGTCCAGGATTAGGACTTGATGTCAGCAGATATGTTGTTCAGTCTTTTTCACTGGTCCGGTTTTTAAGGAGCTGTGCTTACCCAGGTCTTACCATGTTGGATTGGTCCTTAAAAATACGCGTGAGCTTTTGGTCCTTTGGATCCCAAGTGTTTGCCGTGCTTGGAGACCCGTGTCGGGGGAGAAGAGGATCCTGGTGGCTGAAACACTCCACTTTGGCCTTGACTTCTGCCTAAACGGGAGGCTAGTCGTACCGGCCTAGTCAATCGGCTCTTGTCACGTCGAGCCCTATCCCCCTGTTGACATGCGGGTTGTTATACGGAGCACCATGCTATAGCCTCTGATGCTGATTGGGTGCTTTACGCCAGTATTCCCCTGTATTCAACAGTGTGATAGAAGGCGGTGGCTCAAACGGTTCAATCGGGCTTACCCCCTTGAGTATATCTTTCGGGCAGTCTCCATTGTGCGTCGGCTGGAGACCCGCCGACAATTGCACTTTCCCTTGTTGGGCTCGGTGGCGGGCGGGGACCCCCGGGGGATGAATATCTATCATACTATAATATGGAAAATATCAAAAAACCAAAACTGGCACCAAAGCGGCACATAGCCACTGACATTGACCTTGAAAATGATAGCGACTCTGATTGTGGGGAAGCGACGCCTCAGGTTTCGGCCGTCTGGCCTCGCTTTCTCATTATCCACAGCAAAGTTAAAGAGAAGCCTGTTTCCAAGCTGCACCCTTTTCTGGTGGGGGAGACCCTCAGGAGCCGTGTTGGCAGGCCTGAGGCCCAGCGCCTCAGGTCTGGTGACTTGTTGGTAGAGTGCCGTACCCGGGCACACTCCAATGGGCTACTGAGGCTCTCCTCCATCGGAGACACTCCAGTGGAGGTCACTCCCCACAAAACAATGAATTCCTCTAGAGGAGTGATTAAAGATCAAGCATTGGCCGAACTGTCTGAAGATGAACTTGTACGGAACCTTAAGTCACAGGGGGTGACCTACGTCAGGCGCTTCATTTCCAAACGAGGTGGTAGGGAGATCCGTCTCCCTACCATCATCCTGACGTTTGGCACCCCCACAGCTCCTACTACCATCTGGGGAGGTTACTACTCCCTAAAAGTGAAAAAGTACGTCCCTCTCCCCCTTCGGTGCTTTAAGTGCCAAAAGTATGGCCATGGGCAGAAGACATGCCGCCAGGCAGAGGCCCTATGCGCCCGTTGCACTAAGCCCGGACACTCTGCTGAGTCCTGCACAGCCATCCGCCTGTGTGTGAATTGCCAGGGGGCGCATATGGCTTCGGACAAGAAGTGCCCTCGTTGGATCTCCGAGTGCAGGATTCAGCAGGTGCGTGTGGAGAAGGGGCTGTCCTTTGCGGACGCAAAAAAACTGGTTGACGGTCCTGGTGCAGCTGAGGCGGCGCCAAACTCAAATAACAACTTTGTGTATACTTTCAGTGCTGCTGTGGCAGGCAAGCGCCCCACCAAAGACTTCTCTTGTCAAACCCCAACTTCTTGGTTGGGGGCGGAGCCTCGGATCCTCTCACCCCTGGAGAGTAACCCTCCTCCGGTGGTGACGAGGAACCAGGGAACGCAGAGGGCGGACGCTACCGGTCCGGTGGCACCGCCTTCTGCTGCCCCTAAGCCTCAGCCCCCACCCAAACCTGCTAGTTTGTCAACACCAAAGGTTTCTGGCTCTGGTCAGCCTTCTAAGGCCGCTAACTCTAGCGGCAGGAACGCTGCCCAGGACCAGAAGTCAAAGAAATCTATGGGACCGCCGTGCGCACGGGCCCAGAAGGGGAACATTGATGTCCCCCTTCAAAACAAATATGCTGCGTTGGAGGAGCAGATGGAGGGAGTGGAAGTTGTCGATGCTGCGGCAGCTCCACCCCCTTCATCTCCTAGGAACCAGAGGAGGCCCGGGAGCCGGCCCCCCTCTGTTTCTCCGACTCCTTCCAAGGCAAAGGACAAAGGGGGGAAAAACTCCGCACCCCCAGATAAGACATAATCATGGACTCTCTGCTTCAGTGGAATTGTCGTGGTTTTCAAGCTAACTTTGAGGAATTACGTCTTTTAGTCAAGTGCTATAACCCCTCAGTAATATCTCTTCAGGAGACTTACCTGAAGACTTCTGACCCTGTGTCCTTTAATGGTTTTAACGCTATACATAAAGGCTCTGATTCGGAGAGGCGCTCGGGTGGAGTGGCTCTTCTCATTAGTAGCCAAATTTTATGTAGCCCCGTTAGCATCGACACCTGTCTTCAGGCTGTCGCAGCTCGGGTTACCTTGAAGAAGACCATAACTATATGCAGTATTTACCTGCCACCATCCCTGCGGGTCTGTAGTAATGATTTTTTTAATTTAGTTGATCAACTGCCCCCTCCCTTTATTCTCATGGGGGATTTTAACGGTCACGCTCACCTTTGGGGTAGTGACCACTATGATGGCAGAGGTCAGATGTTAGAAGATGTTTTTTCTCAACTTAATCTATGTGTCATTAACGATGGTTCACCTACATACTCTAACCCAGGTTCAGGAGCTAGTTCTGTTCTAGACCTCACTGTGTGTGACCCTTCTCTCATGCTGGACTTTGACTGGAAGGTTCACGATGACCTGTGTGGTAGTGACCACTTCCCAGTAGTCCTGTCATCGGTCAGCTGTGGGGAGGATCCGCTGGTGGGGCGCTGGAATCTTAAGAAAGCTAACTGGCCTCTGTTCGCCTCCCTCTGTCAGTCTCGTCTTACAGAGGAGGTGGTCATGTCATCTGAAGAACCTATTTCTTCTTTTACTACTATTTTGTTGGACGTAGCGGGTGAAACCATCCCTAAAACTTCCGCATCAGTCCCTCGAAAGCCGAGAGTACCATGGTTCAACGAAGAGTGCCGCAAGGCCCAAATAGCGCGCAAATCTGCTCAGCGACGTGCTTTCCGTAATCCGTCGCAAGTAAATATTTTAACCTTTAAAAGACAGAGGGCGAAAGCCCGTTACATTTTTAAACGTGAACGCCGTGCTTCCTGGAGACGCTTCGTCTCATCTTTAACTTCTCGGACTCCGTCCCAGAAAGTATGGAAGGCTGTTCGGAGAATTAGGGGCAGAGGTGGCTCGGCTTCTGTTGGCCATCTTAGAGATGGTGTCAGTTTGGTTACAGATAAAAAAGCTGTGGCCAATTTGCTTGCCTCCACCATTGCCCATAATTCTTCAACGGAGCATTATTCACCTTTCTTCCAGAGAGAGAAGGAGAAACGAGAGTCTCGTATTTGTGATTTTGAGTCCGATAACTCAGAAGACTATAATGTCCCGTTTACATTATCAGAATTGCAGCAAGCTTTGCAGAAATGTAATGACTCTGCTGCTGGCCTAGATACCGTCAACGCATCTGCCTGAGAGGTCACTCCTTGTACTTCTCAAGGCCTTTAACCATATCTGGAGAACTGGTCATTTTCCGCCGTCTTGGCGCCAGGCTGTGGTTGTACCGATCCCCAAGCCGGGTAAGGATCCTTCCGACCCGGGCAACTACCGGCCTATCGCTTTGACATCATGTTTATGTAAAACTATGGAGCGCCTGGTCAACGCCCGCCTGGTGTGGCATCTTGAGTCACAGGGTCTCCTCACAGACCTCCAGTGCGGTTTCCGGCGCTTCCGTAGTACAACTGACCATTTAGTCCACTTTGAATCGTTTATTCGAGATTCTTTTGTCAACAAGCAGCATGTCTATGCAATTTTTTTCGATCTTGAGAAGGCGTATGACACTACCTGGAAGTATGGCATAATGTCTGACTTGTTGGACATGGGTTTTAAAGGGCACCTGCCCGTTTTTATTCACAATTTTTTGACTAACCGGTCGTTCCATGTCCGTGTGGGCTCCACCCTCTCCGACTCCTTTGAACAGGAGATGGGTGTCCCACAGGGCAGCATTCTATCTCCTGTTTTATTTAGTATTAAAATTAATAACATTGTAAAGGCCGTCAAGGATGATTCTGAATGCTCTTTGTTTGTTGACGACTTTGCTTTGTGCGCACGTGGTCGAGGACTTGCGTCCCTTGAGAGGCGCTTGCAGCTGTGCGTTGATCGCATCCAGCGGTGGGTGTCTCTCAATGGATTCAAGTTCTCGCCCTCCAAGACTGTTTGTGTGCATTTTACTAACCAGACGAAATTTTTTCCAGAACCTAGCCTGAGCATTGCTGGAGTGCCAATTAAGGTGGCCGAGGAGGCAAAGTTTCTGGGGGTCATTTTTGACAAAAGACTTACCTTCCGCAACCATATTAATTACCTTAGAACCTCTTGTCAGAAGGCTCTCGACATTCTTCGTGTCGTCGGTCGTACTGACTGGGGTGCGGACCGTACTGTCTTACTTCGTCTGTACCGGGCCCTTGTTCGGTCCAAACTGGATTACGGCTCTGTGGTGTATGGCTCAGCTTCTAAGTCTGTGCTACAGCGTCTGAACACAATTCACCATCAGGGTCTGCGGATATGTCTTGGGGCCTTCAGGACGTCTCCAGTTCCTAGTCTGTATGCCGAGGCAGGGGAGCCTTCTCTCAGGCTCCGCCGCATCCGCCTCATGCTCAGCTACGTTCTGAAACTGAAGGCCCATCCAGACAATCCTGCCTATGATTGTGTTTTTAAACCATCGTTTGCAGAGATTTACGATACCCATCCGGGAGCTGTCCGTCCACTTTCTTTCCATGTCCGACCTCATCTGTAGGCGGCCGGATTGGACCTGGACAGAGTTTCGGAATCCCTGCAACACATCACTCCACCTTGGCTCTTACCAGTTCCTGACATCTTGCTGGACTTGACTGCCCACAAGAAAGACTCTACTCCACCAGCCGCCTACCCGGCACCGGCCTCCACGTGGCGTAGGTGGGTAGTCCGCTCAGTCCCTGACTGAGCGGGCTAGCGGACGGGTGCCATCTTTGTCCAGGATTAGGACTTGATGTCAGCAGATATGTTGTTCAGCCTTTTCACTGGTCCGGTTTTTAAGGAGCTGTGCTAACCTAGGTCGTACCATGTTGGATTGGTCCTTAAAAATACTCGTGACTTTTTGGTCCTTTGGATCCCAAGTGTTTGCCGTGCTTGGAGACCCGTGTCGGGGGAGAAGAGGATCCTGGTGGCTGAGGTTCCCTTTGGGCTGCGGCTCACTGGTGCCAACACTCCACTTCGGCCTTGACTTCTACCTAAACGGGAGGCTAGTCGTACCGGCCTAGTCAATCGGCTCTTGTCACGTTGAGCCCTATCCCACTGTTGACATGCGGGTTGCTATACGGAGCACCATGCTATAGCTTCTGCTGCTGATTAGGTGCTTTACGCCAGTATTCCCCTGCATTCAACGGTGTGATAGAAGGCGGTGGCTCAAACGGTTCAATCGGGCTTACCCCCTTGAGTATATCTTTCGGGCAGTCTCCATTGTGCGTCGGCTGGAGACCCGCCGACAGTTGCACTTTCCCTTGTTGGGCTCGGTGGCGGGCGGGGACCCCCGGGGGATGAATATCTCTACTAATATAATATGGATAAAACCAAAAAACCAAAACTAGCACAGAAACGACGCATAGACACCGACATTGCACATGACAGTGATTCAGACTGTGAGGAAGCGACGCCTCAGGCGTCGGCCGTATGGCCTCGCTTCCTCATTGTCCATAGCAAGGTGAAGGAGAAACCAGTTACCAAGCTGCATCCTTTTCTGGTGGGGGAGACCCTCAGGAGCCGTGTTGGCAGGCCTGACGCCCAGCGCCTCAGGTCTGGTGACTTGCTGGTGGAGTGCCGTACTCGGGCACACTCCAGCGGGCTACTGGGGCTCTCTTCCATCGGAGACACTCCTGTGGAAGTCACACCCCACAAAACTATGAATTCGTCAAGAGGCGTAATCAAAGATCAAGCTTTGGCAGAACTGTCAGAAGATGAACTTGTAAGGAACCTTAAGTCTCAGGGGGTGACTTGCGTCAGGCGCTTCGCTTCCAAGCGAGGTGGTGGGGAGATCCGTCTCCCTACCATCATCCTGACGTTTGGCACCCCCACCCCTCCTACTACCATCTGGTGAGGTTACTACTCCCTGAGAGTGAAAAAGTACGTCCCTCTTCCCCTCCGGTGCTTTAAGTGCCAAAAGTATGGCCATGGGCAGAAGACATGCCGTCAGGCAGAGGCTTCATGCGCCCGTTGCACTAGGCCCGGACACTCTGCTGAGTCCTGCACAGCCACCCCTCTGTGTGTGAATTGCCAGGGGGCGCATATGGCTTCGGATAAGAAATGCCCTCGTTGGATATCCGAGTGCAAGATTCAGCAGGTGCGTGTGGAGAAGGGGCTGTCCTTTCTGGATGCCAAAAAACTGGTTGAAGGCCCTGGTGCAGCTGCGGCTGCCCCAACCTCTAACACCTCAGTGTATACTTTTAGTGCAGCGGTGGCAGGCAAGCGCCCCACCAAAGACTTTTCATGTCAGACCCCAACTTCTTGGTTGGGGGCGGAGCCTCGGCTCATCTCGCCCCTGGAGAGTAACCCTCCTCCGGTGGTGACAAGGAGCCAGGGAACGCAGAAGGCGGACACTGCCGATCCGGTTGTGCCGCCTTCTGTTGCCCCTAAGCCTCAGCCCCCACCCAAACCTGTTAGTCAGTCAACTCCAAAGGCTTCTGGCTCTGGTCAGCCTTCTAAGGCCGCTAACTCTAGCGGCAGGAACGCTGCCCAGGACCAGAAGTCTAAGAAATCTATGGGACCGCTGTGCGCACGGGCCCAGAAGGGGAACACAGATGTGCCCCTTCAAAACAAATATGCTGCACTGGAGGAGCGGATGGAGGGAGTGGAAGTTGTTGTTGCTGATGCTGCGGCAGCTCCACCCCCTTCCTCTCCGAAGAACCAGAGGAGGCCCGGGAGCCGGCCCCCCTCTGTTTCTTCAACTCCTTCCAAGGTAAAGGAAAAAGGGGGGAAAAACTCCTTACCCCCAGATAAAACCTAATCATGTACTCTTTGCTTCAGTGGAATTGTCGTGGTTTTCGAGCTAACTTTGAGGAATTACGTCTTTTAGTCAAGTTCTATAACCCCTCAGTCATATCTCTTCAGGAGACTTACCTGAAGACTTCTGACCCTGTGTCTTTTAATGGTTTTAATGTTATACATAAAGGCTCTGATTCGGAGAGGCGCTCGGGTGGAGCGGCTCTTCTCATTAGTAGCCAAATTTTATGTAGCCCCGTTAGCATCGACACCTGTCTTCAGGCTGTCGCTGCTCGGGTTACCTTAAAAAAGACCATAACCATATGTAGTATTTACCTGCCACCATCACTGCGGGTCTGTAGCAATGATATTTTTAACTTAGTAGATCAACTGCCCCCTCCCTTTATTCTCATGGGGGATTTTAACGGTCATGCTCACCTTTGGGGTAGTGACCACTATGATGGCAGAGGTCAGATGTTAGAAGATGTTTTTTCTCAACTTAACCTATGTGTCTTTTAACGATGGCTCACCTACATACTCTAACTCAGGTTCCGGATCTAGTTCTGTTCTAGACCTCACTGTGTGTGATCCTTCTCTCATGCTGGACTTTGACTGGAAGGTTCACGACGACCTGTGTGGTAGTGACCACTTCCCAGTAGTCCTGTCATCGGTCAGCTGTGAGGAGGATTCGCCGGTGGGGCGTTGGAATCTCAAGAAAGCTAACTGGTCTCTGTTTGCCTCTCTCTGTCAGTCTCGTCTTACAGAGGAGGTGGTCATGTCAGCTGAAGAACCTGTTTCTTGTTTTACTTCTATTTTGTTGGAGGTTGCAGGTGAAACCATCCCTAGAACTTCCACATCACTCCCTCGGAAGCCGAGAGTACCATGGTTCAATGAAGAGTGCCGCAAGGCCCAAACAATGCGCAAATCTGCTCAGCGACGTGCATTTCGTAATCCGTCGCAAGCAAATATTTTAACCTTTAAAAGACAGCGGGCGAAAGCCCGTTACATTTTTAAACGTGAACGCCGTGCTTCCTGGAGACGCTTCGTCTCATCTTTATCTTCTAGGACTCCGTCCCAAAAAGTCTGGAAGGCTGTTCGAAGAATTGGGGGCGGGGGTGGCTCGGCTTCTGTCGGCCATCTTAGAGATGGTGCCAGTTTGGTCACAGATAAAAAGGCTGTGGCCAATTTGCTTGCCTCCACCATTGCCCATAATTCTTCAACAGAGCATTATTCACCTTTCTTCCAGAGAGAGAAGGAGAAGCGAGAATCTTGTGCTTGTGATTTTATATCGGATAACTTGGAAGACTATAATGCCCCTTTTACGTTTTCAGAATTGCAGCAAGCCATGCAGAAATGTACTGACTCTGCTGCTGGATTAGATACCATCCATTATCAGCTCATAACACATCTGCCTGAGGATTCACTCCTTGTACTTCTCAAGGCCTTTAACCATATCTGGATAACCGGTCATTTTCTGCCATCTTGGTGCCAGGCTGTGGTTGTGCCAATTCCCAAGCCGGGTAAGGATCCTTCCGACCCGGGCAACTACCGGCCAATAGCTTTGACATCATGTTTATGTAAAACTATGGAACGCTTGGTCAACGCCCGACTGGTGTGGCATCTTGAGTCACAGGGTCTCATCACAGACCTCCAGTGCGGTTTCCGGCGCTTCCGTAGTACAACTGACCATCTAGTCCGCTTTGAGTCTTTTATCCGAGATGCTTTTGTCAACAAGCAGCATGTCTATGCAATTTTCTTTGATCTTGAAAAGGCATATGACACTACCTGGAAGCATGGTATAATGTCTGATTTGTCGGACATGGGTTTTAAAGGGCATCTGCCCGTTTTTATTCACAATTTTCTGTCCAACAGGTCGTTCCATGTCCGTGTGGGCTCCACCCTCTCCGACTCCTTTGAACAGGAGATGGGTGTCCCGCAGGGCAGTATTCTATCTCCTGTTTTATTTAGCATTAAAATAAATAACATTGTAAAGGCCGTCAAGGATGATTCTGAATGCTCTTTGTTTGTGGACGACTTTGCTTTGTGTGCACGAGGTCGAGGACTTGCGTCCCTTGAGAGGCGCTTGCAGCTGTGCGTTGATCGCATCCAGGGGTGGGTGTCTCTCAATGGATTCAGATTCTCGCCCTCCAAGACAGTCTGTGTGCATTTTACTAACCAGACGAAATTTTTTCCAGAACCTAGCCTGAGCATTGCTGGAGTGCCAATTAAGGTGGCTGAAGAGGCTAAGTTTTTGGGGGTCATCTTTGACAAAAGATTGACCTTCTGCAACCATGTTAACTACCTTAGAACCTCTTGTCGGAAGGCCCTCGACATTCTTCGTGTCGTTGGTCGTACTGACTGGGGTGCAGACCGCATCGTCTTACTTCGACTGTACCGGGCCCTTGTTCGGTCCAAACTGGATTACGGCTCTGTGGTATATGGCTCGGCTTCCAAGTCTGTTCTGCAGCGTCTGAACACAATTCACCATCAAGGTCTGCGCATATGTCTGGGAGCCTTTAGGACATCTCCAGTTCCTAGTCTGTATGCAGAGGCAGGGGAGCCTTCTCTCAGGCTCCGCCGCATCCGCCTCATGCTCAGCTACGTTCTGAAGCTGAAGGCCCATCCAGAAAATCCTGCCTATGATTGTGTTTTTAACCCGTCGTTTGCAGAGATTTACGATGCCCATCCGGGAGCTGTCCGTCCACTTTCCTTCCGTGTCCGACCTCATCTGCAGGCGGCCGGAGTGGACCTGGACAAAGTTTCGGAATCTCTGCAACACGTCACTCCACCCTGGCTACTACCAGTTCCTGACATCTTGCTGGACTTGACTGCCCACAAGAAGGATTGTACTCCACCAGCCATATACCAACAGAGCCTCAATGAACTCCTTTCAATTTTTCCTGGCTATTGTCGTCTTTATACGGATGGGTCCAAGTCTGAGGATGGAAGAGTGGCTGCGGCTGCAGTGTCCTCTCGCCATCCTAGACGCCCATTTAAGCTCCGTCTCCCTGACCATTCCTCTGTATTTAGTGCAGAACTGCAGGCCATTCTGCTAGCACTCAAGCATGCCTATCAGTCTCGGGAAAGGAACTTCCTGATTCTGTCTGACTCTCTTTCTGCCCTGCAGGCCCTTCAGGGCGCGGGAACAGACCATCCACTGCTGGTGCAGATTAGAGAGCTCTACGCGGACTTGATGAAGGAATATTATGACATCATTTTTATTTGGGTCCCAGGCCATGTGGGCATCGAAGGCAACAGAATCGCAGATTCTGCTGCCAACAGTGCCCGCAGTGACCCTGTCCCTGACACACAGACTGTCTATAGTGATTTTAAACCTGTTATTAGTGCGTACATAGCCCGCGAGTGGCAGTCCGAGTGGGACAAAGAGGAAGGGAACAAGCTTCATGAAGCTCTTCCTAAGTTGTCTGACAGTCTACCTTTCCGCTGCGGCAGCCGCCGTGAGGAGACTGTCCTTGCTCGGCTCCACATCGGGCACACATATGTTACGCACTCTTACTTACTTAAACAGGATGAGCGTCCATGGTGTTTTGCCTGTGATGAGCAGTTTTCTGTTCGACACTTTTTGCTGTATTGTGCTGACCTAATTGACACCAGATATAAACACTTCACAGCAGACTCCTTGAAGGTTTTGTTCCGGGATGTTCCCCCGGACAAAATCTTCAATTTTTTGAGAGAATGCAATATTTTTAACAAGATCTGAGCATTCATAGACTATGTGAATTTTTTTATTTGCCCTTTTTGAGAGTCTGTAGACGTTTCTTTTCCAGACATGTGCGACATTTTAGCCTGAGATTTTTAATCTATATTTACATCTTGTCTTAAGACCTTGCTTTTAGTCTGGCTGACCAGATTTTTACCCATCCCGCCGTGAGATGGCCTTAGTCGCCTGCTCGGCGTTAAACCCAAATAACTAACTAACTAACTACTCCACCAGCCATATACCAACAGAGCCTCAATGAACTGCTTTCAATTTTTCCTGGCTATTGTCGCATCTATACCGATGGGTCAAAGTCTGAGGATGGGAGAGTGGCTGCGGCCGCAGTATCCTCTCGCCATCCTAGACGCCCATTTAAGCACCGCCTCCCAGACCACTCATCTGTATTTAGTGCGGAACTGCAGGCGGTTCTGCTGGCACTCAAGCATGCTTATCGATCTAGAGAAAGGAACTTCCTGATTCTGTCTGACTCTCTTTCTGCCCTGCAGGCCCTTCAGGGCACGGGAAATGACCACCCACTGCTGGTGCAGATCAGAGAGCTCCACGCGGACTTGATGAAGGAATATTATGATATCATTTTTATTTGGGTGCCAGGGCATGTGGGCATCGAAGGCAACAGGATCGCAGATTCTGCTGCCAACGATGCCCGCAATGACCCTGTCCCTGACACACAGACTGTTTATAGTGATTTTAGACATGTGGCTAGTGCGTACATAGCCCGTGAGTGGCAGTCCGAGTGGGACAAAGAGGAAGCTAACAAGCTGCATGAAGCCCTTCCTAAGTTGTCCGACGGTCTACCTTATCGCTGCGGCAGCCGCCGTGAGGAGACTGTCCTGGCTCGGCTCCACATCGGCCACACGTATGTTACGCACTCTTATTTACTTAAACAGGAGGAGCGTCCATGGTGTTATGCCTGCGACGAGCAGTACTCTGTTCAACACTTTTTGTTGTCTTGTGCTGATCTAATCGACACAAGGTATAAACATTTCACAGCAGACTCCTTGAAGGTTTTGTTCCGGGATGTGCCCCCGGACAAGATCTTCAGTTTTCTGAGAGAGTGCCATATTTTTAATAAGATTTGAGCGTTTATAGATTATGATGTTTCTATTATTTTGACCTTTTTGAGAGTCTTCCGACGTTTTCTTTAAAGACCTGTGCGACATTTTAGCCTGACATATTTTTAAGGTATATTTACATCATGTCTTAAGACCTTTCTTTTAGTCTGGCTGACCAGATTTTTACCCTTCCCGCCGTGAGATGGCCTTAGTTGCCTGCTTGGCGTTAAACCCAAATAACTAACTAACTAACTCTCTGCTACAAATCCCTCAACAACTACGCTCCTGCCTATCTCTCCAACTTACTTCACCCCTACACTCCTTCCCGCTCCCTCCGCTCCGCCTCTGACCCTCTCCTCCTCCTCATCCCCCGCACCAAACTCAGCACTTTTGGCCCCCGCTCCTTCTCCGTCTACGGTCCATCCACCTGGAACACCCTTCCACTCTCTCTCCGTCAGAAACTCTCTCTCTCCTCCTTCCAGTCCGCCCTCAAAACTCACCTCTTTCAACAGTTCTAGCACTATATCACCACACTCCCCACTCCAAGTTGACCGTCGTAATGTATTTTCACTATTTGTGGTATGTGAGTCATTGTCTAAAGCGTGCGCATGCGTGTGCGAGTTGTGAGTGCGCACTTAGAGTTATAATTATTATAAGATAAGCACATTATAAATACCGTAATTAATATTAATATTATTATTAAAAGATGTTTTTTTCTCAAATGCTATTCACAACTTCAAACCCAAACTTGGTACAGAGATAATAATAATAATAATAATGCATATTTATATAGCCCTTAATCTTACTCAAAAGCTCTAAGCGCTTTACAATCTGTACACAAAAATAAAAATACAATGACATATGCACATAACAAACAAAACACAATGCCCGAACACACCACTTTTACAATAAACTAAACAACAATACACACATAATTATTTATATTCTAATTAACATTCATTAACATTAACAAGGAGGATTACAGAACTACAACTAAGGCATCAAACACTGGCAGTTATTCAAAGTAAAGCTTGAAGAGGTGAGTTTTCAATGACCTCTTGAAGTCAGAGACAGACTCACTGTTTCTGACCTCAAGAGGAAGTGTATTCCGTAACACTGGGGCTTGATAAACAAAAGTGCACTAACCAAATGTTTTAGTTTGGACAGAAGGTACACACAACTTCCGTTTATCAGAAGAGGAGCGTGTTTACACGTGCAGCAAAGAGGACAAGTATTCTGGGCTGGTGCCTGAAAGGCAGTTAAAACAGATTGACATAACTTTGTACTGAATATGTGAGGACACAGGTAACCAGTGAAGGAACTTCAAGATGGGTGTGACATGCTCAGTCTTACGGACTCTCACAACAATACCTGATGGTAAGACCTATTTATGCATACTAATTTGGATTACCCCTCGGAAAGGTCAAGGGTCAAGAGAGCTCAGGAAATAGATAAAAAATAGCCATATTTTGACAAAAGATGTATTTTTCTCAAATACTATTGACAACTTCAAACCCAAACTTTGTACAGAGATACCTGATGGTAAGACCTATCTATGCATACTAATTTGGATGACCCCTTGGAAAAGGTCAAAGTGTCACAAGATGTCAACAGATGAGTATAAAATGCCAATTTTTGATATAATTGTAGTTATTGTGGTGCAAAATTATCAATCAAATTTAGCACAAAGGTAGCTGTTGATAAGATCTTCCTATGTATACTAATTTAGTCGACTCATTGCAAAGGTCAAGGGTCATGGGGGTTTGACAGATGTGTGAAAACTGATTAAATTTTGAGTAAACATGGATTTTGTTGGTGCAGAAGCCATCCCTTATTGTCCCACGTGTGGTTCGGTCATACACGTGAGCTATAAGGCTTTGTCTTTCTTGTTATCAAAGTGTTTGCAAACTTTTTAATCAAATTTGGCATGACGTTTGATGGTGCCAAGACATTTTTATGCATACAAATTTATCTGACATCGCAAAGGTCAAGGGTCACGAGGGTTTGACAGAAAACTGGATTTTGCTGATGCTGAAGCCAGAGAGGGGGGTTGTGGGTGTTTTTGGACAATTTATATCGATCCCAAATTTCCACTATTTTTGCCCGCAAATCTTTCACACCTTCGCGCCGCCCGTTTTTCTAGGTTTCTCCTTATTTTTTTCAGTAAAATAAAGGTTTCCAAAATCAATGTCATTCATGACTAAAGCAAAATTAACCCCCTGAGCTAATTAATCCATCGATTATGTAAGTGTGTTCATTTTGCAATGCGTAGTTTATTGATTACTTAGCCAATTACAGGTATTTCAGATAGACGATTGTGGGCACTGGACATACGCGCGCACATACAGGGAGCTAACAGCATACACTTACACACACACACACACACAGCAGCAATTACTTCCCTTTGAACTGTACATGTCACGTCACTATGCGCGCACACCGCTCACTAGTGACGCCGTCACTTAGGACAACAGGGCCAAACATTTGACCGGCCGGTCTTTTCTACCTTGTGTGTGGAGCGAGACAGACGTGTTTCAAAACGTGGCAGAATTCTTAACCGGTGATAGCACTAAATCTTGTAAAAATATACTACTTTGAGATTGGTAAGTTTCGCCGTTTCTGACATTTTCTAGTGTAGATTTGCCCGAGTCAACGCTGACTAGCGTAGGTTACAAAAATACATAGTGACTGTATACAGGACACTGACGAATAGTTTGTCGGTAGTTTGCGTGTTTAATTTGTGATATATAGAAAGAAGAAAAGGCCTTGCGATAGCCAGCAGTGCGCTGAAAAGAAGTCTAGTGTAATTTGCCCTAGCGTGTTTTAGAAAATGAATTGGTCTGAGGAAGCTTGATTGATCTTTCAATCACACTTAGATTACCATAGAGAAATGACGACTCTTTTAGAGACGATATTAGCAAACCAACCAGCAAAACCATTGCCAAAAAAACCAATCGGTAATTTGACTGATGTACTCGAAGGAAGTACGAAAAAAAGAAATGAGTGATCCAAAAGATATTCATTTGTATTTTTAAAAAAATCTTTCAGATGGATTGCCACCAGATGGTATAAGAGTAGCCGACTGTAATTTACCAGGACTTACATTGGCAACCTTAAAACCGTATTTAGTTAATGGCTATGCGATAATACACACAGCTCCGCTGGGCGGGGCATGTCTCCAGGATGGAGGATCATCGCCTACCAAAGATCACCCTGTTCGGCGAGCTTGCTTCTGGACACCGTGACAGAGGGGCACCAAAGAAGAGATACAAAGACTGTCTCAAGAAGTCGCTTAGTGCCTGCCAAATCGACCACCACCAGTGGTCTTCGCTTGCTGCGGACCGTGACACCTGGCGCTCCACCATTTACAAGGCAGCTGTCTCCTTTGAGGACTCTCGCAGAGCTAGCCTTAAGGACAAGCGGCTCAGGAGAAAAAACAGAGATGCCGCAGCTCAGAACCCTGGCCAGACCTTCCCCTGCAGCCACTGCGGTCGAACCTGCCTGTCTCGGATTGGCCTCCGCAGCCACGAACAAGCCTGCAGACGTCGTGGGCAACTCCTATAAAATCTTCGTTCGCGAAGTCAAGCCAAGAGAGAGAGAGATGCGATAATACAACAAACAGAAAGAAAAAATAAGTCAGCTTCTATCTACTATGGGGAGTGGCTAATCGTGGGTGCAGAAATCCATAAGAATCAAAAATTACAACATGAAACAAACTTGAACTGGTCAGATTGGCTAAAAATACACGTCGGAATTTCAAAGTCTTATGCCCATCAGTTGAGTGTTCTAGCCAGGCTGCTACAGGGGTACCACAAATTTCATTATCTTTCACTGTCTTTCCGAAAGGTGTACAGTTTGCGGAAGCAAATTGAACAAATGTTAAAAGTACAGGAAATAGCCGATTTTTGGAAAAACGTCTAACGCTGGTCTATATCTATGATTGTTTGTTTGTTTGTTTGTTTGTACAAAGGTTCTAGTGCGTCTTAACAATTCTGTTTGAATCACATCTGAGACATTTTAGAGCAGTTTTCTGTTCGACACTTTTTGCTGTATTGTGCTGACCTAATTGACACCAGATATAAACACTTCACAGCAGACTCCTTGAAGGTTTTGTTCCGGGATGTTCCCCCGGACAAAATCTTCAATTTTTTGAGAGAATGCAATATTTTTAACAAGATCTGAGCATTCATAGACTATGTGAATTTTTTTTATTTGCCCTTTTTGAGAGTCTGTAGACGTTTCTTTTCCAGACATGTGCGACATTTTAGCCTGAGATTTTTAATCTATATTTACATCTTGTCTTAAGACCTTGCTTTTAGTCTGGCTGACCAGATTTTTACCCATCCCGCCGTGAGATGGCCTTAGTCACCTGCTCGGCGTTAAACCCAAATAACTAACTAACTAACTGAGACATTTTATCACTTTCGTTTTGTTAACTGACTAAGCCCGTGTGATCATCACCGAGCAGGCCGCACTAACAAGGAAAAATGAAAACATGTAACTATAAGTCCGTGAAAGTGATTAATCACCGAGCAGGCCGCAAACAAGGAAAATAAAACGTGTAACTGTAACTGTAAATCTGAGTATAAAAAAAAAATCACTGAGTATATCACAAACATAACAAATGAAAATGTCTGACTGTAATTTCATATGAGATCTATTACCTAGCAGATCACAAACAAGACAAATGAAAATGTGTAACTGTAAGTCTTTAAGTGAGAAATCACAGAACATACTACAAAAAGGCTGTACGTCTGAGAGTGAGAAATCACAGAGCATACTACAAAAAGGCTGTACGCCTGAGAGTGAAAAATTACAGAACATACTACAAAAAGGCTGTAAGTCTGAGAGTGAGAAAATCATCGGATAGGTTACACGTAAAAGTGGCTTTAAGACTGAGAGTGAGAAAATCATCGGTCAGGTCATAAAATGGATGGAGCGATATTTTGTCTGATGTGTGACAAACGCCATAATGACCAAGCCGCACGAGAAGCTAATGATTGTATGTTTGTATTGTCTCGTCTTAAATGTTGTGGACCAAGTGTGAGGTGTTTTCACCGCGCTCATGTAAGTAGCTTGCTTTTGCAAGTGAATTGAAACAGATTTTACATAGGTTTTAGCAACAGGACTGACGGTGGGGTATACCTGTAGCACCCTGGCAAAGAAAGATGATTTTGGCTTTGTATCTGAATAATTGATTTTCAAACAGCACCCTGCTCAGCCCACTTGTAGCACGCTGACAAAGAAAGGTGATTATTGGTTTTGACAATAATTGATTTATAAATCACTCAGCGCCCTAGTCATGACTTCAAATCGTGGTATCTAACGTAAACAAATGACGTATGTCCTTAGCGAATCGTCCCCCACTGGGGGACCGGTATCTAACGTAAACAAATGACGTAGTACGCTAGAAATGAGTCAGACTGGTATCCAACGTAAACAAATTACTTAGTACGATAGAAACGAGTCCGACAGTGTCGGACCGGTTTCTAACGTTCTACGTCATACGGTCTTAGTAACAGTGCCGCAATGCGCAGTGCCGATTTGAGTACACAGCCTGTGTATCGCGTGTCATACAACCGCGTGTTTTGCTGACGATTCTACAAATCTTCCTCTAACCAAAACATCTCCACCTCAAAATATATAATAAATACATACATACACATCTATATCTATATATCTATACATATATATATATATTACATATATCTATCTATTCATACTATATATATATACATATATCATACATCTATATCTATATATATCTATATACATATATATCTATATATATAATTACATCTATATCTATAATATATCTATATATCATTATATCTATATATATATCATACATATATATATCTATCTATATATAATATCTATATATATATCATCATATCTATTACATATATATATATATCTATATCTATATATATATATACATATATATATAATATATCTATCCATATATCTATCATACATACATATATATATCTATAATATATATAACATATATATATCTACCTATAAATCTATCTATCTATAAACACAATATATAACTCTCACACCCCACACCTCAACCCCCCCCAAAAAAAAACCAATCCACATATCCCCCACCCCCCCCCCCCCCCACCCACCCCACCCACCACCCCCCACCCCCCCCCCCCCCCCCCCCCCCACAATCACACATCCAATCACCCCCCAACAAACCTAACCATCCTCACCAATAACCCCCCAAAACCCCCTACCCAACACCATCCCCCACCAAACCTTACCCAAAACCTCCCACACCAACTAACAACCTATCAACCTACCCTCCCAACACCTCCCAACCCCACCCCCCCATACCTAACAATCACCTACCCACCTACCCCAACCACTTCCTCAAATACCCTCACCCCTTCCCCATCCCCCCAAAAAAACTACCACTACCTTATTATATTATTATATCATTTTAACCCACTAACTTATTCCATACCAAAAAATATCCTATACATACCAACCACCCCCTTCTGTAATATTCATTAAACGAAATGCGTCTGCCTGTAATGTTTTATCTGATGCAATTGGCACAGCTGTCGCATGCGAATCAGGCGCAAGCGTTGTTTTAGTTGTCGCAATTGATTCAGTCGGCTCAAGCGTCGGTAGTATTGGATAGAATTTTACCATTTTTTTTATTGACAAATATTTTTTATTTAATCAGCAATTACATTTTGCAACTCTTCAAAAGTATATAATTTGCTGGCATAATAAAACGAAACAAGATCAATGTGTTCAAGGTTTATGTAACTTAGACGAACAAAAGTTGTTTTGTCGACTAATATCTTGACAGCTGGAACACTGCTCGAAACTTCAAAAACATCTACACTTTTTCTAATAGCAATAAAAACCTTTGTTGATTCTGATACTGTTTCATCCCATGTAAGTTTTATTCCCTGTGCAATATTTGCCTCTTTCGCAGAAGCTATAGATCGCAAGATAATTTCAAATACTATTGTTGCTTCTCTTGCAATCAGAAAGTTTACTGGTGCAAACACAACCTTCGCATCAGACCTGCCCTTCCTATGTGTAAGAAGATACCTCCGTTTCTCATAATTTTCAACTTTCAGTTTATCTCTGCTATTGTTGTCTGGGGCAAAACTTGGAACAAGGCTTACAATCAGCGGCCCAGAGTTAACAACCTTCCTAAACACTAAGGCGCCTTCATCATCAGTGTATACATAAGGACTAATAAATTCAATCTTTATGTCCCAGTCAATTGTTGGTGCTGGTGCCGGCACAGGTGAAACCACCCACTTATTTCCCACATGTATTAAGTTGTAGGGCGAATTATTTACAGGTGGAGTAGGTACAGTAACATCACGCAGCTGACCAAGTTTAGGAATCTGTCTTTCACCGTCTTTCATGTCAACAATTACTTTCCTCTTGTACATGCCATTTGAATCAAGTTCAAAACCATATATTTCTCCAACATCCCCTTCCTTCTCAAACCCCACCCGGGTCTGCCCTGGGGGACTTGGGTGGGGTTAGGTATTTTTTAGTTCCCAGGGTCACCCTGGTCAGCCCCACAGGGTGGGTTTTTCTCTCTATTCTGGGGCATGTGTTTCTGTCTACCCTTTGTCCATTCACCTGTATTTGCCTTTTTTAAAACTCTCCCTATTGTCTGCACTGCCTGTAGCTCTTGATATTGGATGTGTGTTGCTAAATGGTCTTAGCTTTATTTAGGCCCCATGTGTTAGGTTTATTTAATGTATTTGACCGGCTGGCGACATACATTCAATGTTCTGTTTATTTTTTATTTTATTTTTTTTTTTCACAAGCAGTGCAGGCACGTCCTGAGAAAGCCTTGTTGCTGTCGGGACGTTAAGCAATGTACAATCAATCAATCAAACCTTCCTTCTCAAAATCCTGTACATCAGCCAAATCTTTCAATTCTGTTACTGGACACGCAACTGGTATGATTCTCGGCTTTGGACCACCACTCATTTTTTATAAACAAAAATAAAATTATTTAATTTCCAACACAACACTAAAATCATGCATAACAACTGGTTTGTCATCCTGATTAGTTACAGATATACTCAGTGACTCAAAGAAACTAGAACCTAATTTCTTAAACTGTGCAGGAAATCTAACAACCACACTTTCGCAATAGGGTGCAGTTCCAGTTGTGGGCCTACCCGGCACCGGCCTCCACGTGGCGTAGGTGGGTAGTCCGCTCAGTCCCTGACTTGAGTGGGCTAGCGGACGGGTGCCATCTTTGTCCAGGATTAGGACTTGATGTCAGCAGATATGTTGTTCAGCCTTTTCACTGGTCCGGTTTTTAAGGAGCTGTGCTAACCTAGGTCGTACCATGTTGGATTGGTCCTTAAAAATACTCGTGACTTTTTGGTCCTTTGGATCCCAAGTGTTTGCCGTGCTTGGAGACCCGTGTCGGGGGAGAAGAGGATCCTGGTGGCTGAGGTTCCCTTTGGGCTGCGGCTCACTGGTGCCAACACTCCACTTCGGCCTTGACTTCTACCTAAACGGGAGGCTAGTCGTACCGGCCTAGTCAATCGGCTCTTGTCACGTTGAGCCCTATCCCACTGTTGACATGCGGGTTGCTATACGGAGCACCATGCTATAGCTTCTGCTGCTGATTAGGTGCTTTACGCCAGTATTCCCCTGCATTCAACGGTGTGATAGAAGGCGGTGGCTCAAACGGTTCAATCGGGCTTACCCCCTTGAGTATATCTTTCGGGCAGTCTCCATTGTGCGTCGGCTGGAGACCCGCCGACAGTTGCACTTTCCCTTGTTGGGCTCGGTGGCGGGCGGGGACCCCCGGGGGATGAATATCTCTACTAATATAATATGAATAAAACCAAAAAACCAAAACTAGCACAGAAACGGCGCATAGACACCGACATTGCACATGACAGTGATTCAGACTGTGAGGAAGCGACGCCTCAGGCGTCGGCCGTATGGCCTCGCTTCCTCATTGTCCATAGCAAGGTGAAGGAGAAACCAGTTACCAAGCTGCATCCTTTTCTGGTGGGGGAGACCCTCAGGAGCCGTGTTGGCAGGCCTGACGCCCAGCGCCTCAGGTCTGGTGACTTGCTGGTGGAGTGCCGTACTCGGGCACACTCCAGCGGGCTACTGGGGCTCTCTTCCATCGGAGACACTCCTGTGGAAGTCACACCCCACAAAACTATGAATTCGTCAAGAGGCGTAATCAAAGATCAAGCTTTGGCAGAACTGTCAGAAGATGAACTTGTAAGGAACCTTAAGTCTCAGGGGGTGACTTGCGTCAGGCGCTTCGCTTCCAAGCGAGGTGGTGGGGAGATCCGTCTCCCTACCATCATCCTGACGTTTGGCACCCCCACCCCTCCTACTACCATCTGGGGAGGTTACTACTCCCTGAGAGTGAAAAAGTACGTCCCTCTTCCCCTCCGGTGCTTTAAGTGCCAAAAGTATGGCCATGGGCAGAAGACATGCCATCAGGCAGAGGCTTCATGCGCCCGTTGCACTAGGCCCGGACACTCTGCTGAGTCCTGCACAGCCACCCCCCTGTGTGTGAATTGCCAGGGGGCGCATATGGCTTCGGATAAGAAATGCCCTCGTTGGATATCCGAGTGCAAGATTCAGCAGGTGCGTGTGGAGAAGGGGCTGTCCTTTCTGGATGCCAAAAAACTGGTTGAAGGCCCTGGTGCAGCTGCGGCTGCCCCAACCTCTAACACCTCAGTGTATACTTTTAGTGCAGCGGTGGCAGGCAAGCGCCCCACCAAAGACTTTTCATGTCAGACCCCAACTTCTTGGTTGGGGGCGGAGCCTCGGCTCATCTCGCCCCTGGAGAGTAACCCTCCTCCGGTGGTGACAAGGAGCCAGGGAACGCAGAAGGCGGACACTGCCGGTCCGGTTGTGCCGCCTTCTGTTGCCCCTAAGCCTCAGCCCCCACCCAAACCTGTTAGTCAGTCAACTCCAAAGGCTTCTGGCTCTGGTCAGCCTTCTAAGGCCGCTAACTCTAGCGGCAGGAACGCTGCCCAGGACCAGAAGTCTAAGAAATCTATGGGACCGCTGTGCGCACGGGCCCAGAAGGGGAACACAGATGTGCCCCTTCAAAACAAATATGCTGCACTGGAGGAGCGGATGGAGGGAGTGGAAGTTGTTGTTGCTGATGCTGCGGCAGCTCCACCCCCTTCCTCTCCGAAGAACCAGAGGAGGCCCGGGAGCCGGCCCCCCTCTGTTTCTTCAACTCCTTCCAAGGTAAAGGAAAAAGGGGGGAAAAACTCCTTACCCCCAGATCAGACTTAATCATGGACTCTTTGCTTCAGTGGAATTGTCGTGGTTTTCGAGCTAACTTTGAGGAATTATGTCTTTTAGTCAAGTTCTATAACCCCTCAGTCATATCTCTTCAGGAGACTTACCTGAAGACTTCTGACCCTGTGTCTTTTAATGGTTTTAATGTTATACATAAAGGCTCTGATTCGGAGAGGCGCTTGGGTGGAGCAGCTCTTCTCATTAGTAGCCAAATTTTATGTAGCCCCGTTAGCATCGACACCTGTCTTCAGGCTGTCGCTGCTCAGGTTACCTTAAAAAAGACCATAACCATATGCAGTATTTACCTGCCACCATCACTGCGGGTCTGTAGCAATGATATTTTTCACTTAGTAGATCAACTGCCCCCTCCCTTTATTCTCATGGGGGATTTTAACGGTCATGCTCACCTTTGGGGTAGTGATCACTATGATGGCAGAGGTCAGATGTTCGAAGATGTTTTTTCTCAACTTAACCTATGTGTCTTTAACGATGGCTCACCTACATACTCTAACTCAGGTTCCGGATCTAGTTCTGTTCTAGACCTCACCCCACCCGGGTCTGCCCTGGGGGACGTGGGTGGGGTTAGGTACTTTTTAGTTCCCAGGGTCACCCTGGTCAGCCCCACAGGGTGGGTTTTCCTTTCTGTTCTGGGGCATGTGTTTCTGTCTACCCGAGGTCCATTCATCTGTATTTGCCTTTTTAAAACTCTTCCTACTGTCTGCACTGCCTGTAGCTCTTGATATTGGATGTGTGTTGCCAAATGGTTTTAGCTTTATTTAGGCCCCATGTTGTAGGTTTATTTAACGTAGTGGACCGGCTGGCGACATACATTCAATATTCTGTTGGTTTTTTTTCACAAGCAGTGCAGGCACGTCCTGAGAAAGCCTTGTTGCTGTCGGGACGTTAAGCAATGTACAATCAATCAATGTTCTAGACCTCACTGTGTGTGATCCTTCTCTCATGCTGGACTTTGACTGGAAGGTTCACGACGACCTGTGTGGTAGTGACCACTTCCCAGTAGTCCTGTCATCGGTCAGCTGTGAGGAGGATTCGCCGGTGGGGCGCTGGAATCTCAAGAAAGCTAACTGGTCTCTGTTTGCCTCTCTCTGTCAGTCTCGTCTTACAGAGGAGGTGGTCATGTCAGCTGAAGAACCTGTTTCTTGTTTTACTTCTATTTTGTTGGAGGTTGCAGGTGAAACCATCCCTAGAACTTCCACATCACTCCCTCGGAAGCCGAGAGTACCATGGTTCAATGAAGAGTGCCGCAAGGCCCAAACAATGCGCAAATCTGCTCAGCGACGTGCATTTCGTAATCCGTTGCAAGCAAATATTTTAACCTTTAAAAGACAGCGGGCGAAAGCCCGTTATATTTTTAAACGTGAACGCCGTGCTTCCTGGAGACGCTTCATCTCATCTTTATCTTCTAGGACTCCGTCCCAAAAAGTCTGGAAGGCTGTTCGAAGAATTAGGGGCAGGGGTGGCTCGGCTTCTGTCGGCCATCTTAGAGATGGTGCCAGTTTGGTCACAGATAAAAAGGCTGTGGCCAATTTACTTGCCTCCACCATTGCCCATAATTCTTCAACAGAGCATTATTCACCTTTCTTCCAGAGAGAGAAGGAGAAGCGAGAATCTTGTGCTTGTGATTTTATATCGGATAACTTGGAAGACTATAATGCCCCTTTTACGTTTTCAGAATTGCAGCAAGCCATGCAGAAATGTACTGACTCTGCTGCTGGATTAGATACCATCCATTATCAGCTCATAACACATCTGCCTGAGGATTCACTCCTTGTACTTCTCAAGGCCTTTAACCATATCTGGATAACCGGTCATTTTCCGCCATCTTGGCGCCAGGCTGTGGTTGTGCCAATTCCCAAGCCGGGTAAGGATCCTTCCGACCCAGGCAACTACCGGCCAATAGCTTTGACATCATGTTTATGTAAAACTATGGAACGCTTGGTCAACGCCCGACTGGTGTGGCATCTTGAGTCACAGGGTCTCATCACAGACCTCCAGTGCGGTTTCCGGCGCTTCCGTAGTACAACTGACCATCTAGTCCGCTTTGAGTCTTTTATCCGAGATGCTTTTGTCAACAAGCAGCATGTCTATGCAATTTTCTTTGATCTTGAAAAGGCATATGACACTACCTGGAAGCATGGTATAATGTCTGATTTGTCGGACATGGGTTTTAAAGGGCATCTGCCCGTTTTTATTCACAATTTTTTGTCCAACAGGTCGTTCCAAGTCCGTGTGGGCTCCACCCTCTCCGACTCCTTTGAACAGGAGATGGGTGTCCCGCAGGGCAGTATTCTATCTCCTGTTTTATTTAGCATTAAAATAAATAACATTGTAAAGGCCGTCAAGGATGATTCTGAATGCTCTTTGTTTGTGGACGACTTTGCTTTGTGTGCACGAGGTCGAGGACTTGCGTCCCTTGAGAGGCGCTTGCAGCTGTGCGTTGATCGCATCCAGGGGTGGGTGTCTCTCAATGGATTCAGATTCTCGCCCTCCAAGACAGTCTGTGTGCATTTTACTAACCAGACGAAACGTTTTCCAGAACCTAGCCTGAGCATTGCTGGAGTGCCAATTAAGGTGGCTGAAGAGGCTAAGTTTTTGGGGGTCATCTTTGACAAAAGATTGACCTTCTGCAACCATGTTAACTACCTTAGAACCTCTTGTCGGAAGGCCCTCGACATTCTTCGTGTCGTTGGTTGTACTGACTGGGGTGCAGACCGCATCGTCTTACTTCGACTGTACCGGGCCCTTGTTCGGTCCAAACTGGATTACGGCTCTATGGTATATGGCTCGGCTTCCAAGTCTGTTCTGCAGCGTCTGAACACAATTCACCATCAAGGTCTGCGCATATGTCTGGGAGCCTTCAGGACATCTCCAGTTCCTAGTCTGTATGCAGAGGCAGGGGAGCCTTCTCTCAGGCTCCGCCGCATCCGCCTCATGCTCAGCTACGTTCTGAAGCTGAAGGCCCATCCAGAAAATCCTGCCTATGATTGTGTTTTTAACCCGTCGTTTGCAGAGATTTACGATGCCCATCCGGGAGCTTTGTCCATTCACCTGTATTTGCCTTTTTAAAACTCTCCCTACTGTCTGCACTGCCTGAAGCTCTTGTTATTGGATGTGTGTTGCTAAATGGTCTTGGCTTTATTTAGGCCCCATGTGTTAGGTTTATTTAATGTATTTGACCGGCTGGCGACATACATTCAATGTTCTGTTTATTTGTTTTTTCACAAGCAGTGCAGGCACGTCCTGAGAAAGCCTTGTTGCTGTCGGGACGTTAAGCAATGTACAATCAATCAATCAAAACCCATCCGGGAGCTGTCCGTCCACTTTCCTTCCATGTCCGACCTCATCTGCAGGCGGCCGGAGTGGACCTGGACAAAGTTTCGGAATCCCTGCAACACGTCACTCCACCCTGGCTACTACCAGTTCCTGACATCTTGCTGGACTTGACTGCCCACAAGAAGGATTGTACTCCACCAGCCATATACCAACAGAGCCTCAATGAACTCCTTTCAATTTTTCCTGGCTATTGTCGTCTTTATACGGATGGGTCCAAGTCTGAGGATGGAAGAGTGGCTGCGGCTGCAGTGTCCTCTCGCCATCCTAGACGCCCATTTAAGCTCCGTCTCCCTGACCATTCCTCTGTATTTAGTGCAGAACTGCAGGCCATTCTGCTAGCACTCAAGCATGCCTATCAGTCTCAGGAAAGGAACTTCCTGATTCTGTCTGACTCTCTTTCTGCCCTGCAGGCCCTTCAGGGCGCGGGAACAGACCATCCTCTGCTGGTGCAGATTAGAGAGCTCTACGCGGACTTGATGAAGGAATATTATGACATCATTTTTATTTGGGTCCCAGGCCATGTGGGCATCGAAGGCAACAGAATCGCAGATTCTGCTGCCAACAGTGCCCGCAGTGACCCTGTCCCTGACACACAGACTGTCTATAGTGATTTTAAACCTGTTATTAGTGCGTACATAGCCCGCGAGTGGCAGTCCGAGTGGGACAAAGAGGAAGGGAACAAGCTTCATGAAGCTCTTCCTAAGTTGTCTGACAGTCTACCTTTCCGCTGCGGCAGCCGCCGTGAGGAGACTGTCCTTGCTCGGCTCCACATCGGGCACACATATGTTACGCACTCTTACTTACTTAAACAGGATGAGCGTCCATGGTGTTTTGCCTGTGATGAGCAGTTTTCTGTTCGACACTTTTTGCTGTATTGTGCTGACCTAATTGACACCAGATATAAACACTTCACAGCAGACTCCTTGAAGGTTTGTTCCGGGATGTTCCCCCCGGACAAAATCTTCAATTTTTTGAGAGAATGCAATATTTTTAACAAGATCTGAGCATTCATAGACTATGTGAATTTTTTTATTTGCCCTTTTTGAGAGTCTGTAGACGTTTCTTTTCCAGACATGTGCGACATTTTAGCCTGAGATTTTTAATCTATATTTACATCTTGTCTTAAGACCTTGCTTTTAGTCTGGCTGACCAGATTTTTACCCATCCCGCCGTGAGATGGCCTTAGTCGCTTGCTCGGCGTTAAACCCAAATAACTAAAGTTCCAGTTGTTAAGCATCTCAACAAAGTTGAAGGCTTTCCATTGTGAACATTTTCAGTTGTGTTTAGTTCTTTCAGATAAACATTTAGCACTGTGTGTACTGACAAATGAACAGGATATCTTCCAATTATTTTTTCTTTTTTGGGCTTAAATTTTAATACTGCTTCATAAGTCCAATCATCATCATCACCACTAATAGCTACAATAGCAAGATCAGATTCGGATAAAAAACCTAATAGTATTAAAAGTTTGTCTGTTAATATAAGCAGACTATCTTTTGGAAATTCCAATGTAACAAGTAAGTTAGCTGGATTTAAAGTTGCTTTAATTTTATACATATTTTGTAAAAATTCAGCTATAGTACAAAAGTCATAATACCCAGGCTGTAAGTGATTAGCACCCCAACTTGTACTACCTACCATTCCATGCACAGAATATTCACCGTCATTTGTAACATTAAACCACTTTACTGTGTAGAACATTTCATGGATAGCTACAGCCTTGCTACCATCACGATTATCAATCCCATTAGTTAACCACACTGGTTTGCTAGTATCAAGATTTGTTAAGGTAATAAACATTTTTATTATCTCATATAAAAAAGGATGGAATTTAAATCACCAACCATTACCACTACGAACGCATTTCAATTTAATGTGAATGCCAAATATAATGTTGCACCTACTTATGAACAGAAAATAATTCAACTAAACCAGCTTGATATTGCTGTAAGTGAACAAGATTTATTTCAAGTGAAAGTACCAAATCCGTTTGACCATTACCTAAACCCTCCAATAACAGACGACTCTACTGCAAGAAAGTGGTCTTCAAGTCCACTACAGATGTTTCAAAACCAACTCAACTTTGCCATACTATGTTCAACAACAGGCTGTGGTGTTTCATTCACAGACCACTTGAATCACTCAAACAAACTGATTAGATCTGTGTATCGTTTCCATGTTTATTACCAGCTTAGACGTATACTGTCAGAACTGCATACCCCACTACCCACTGAATCCAGTTTCAACAGGTTTAACAACCCCATGGATATGAAAGCATTTGAACGCATCTGTAATGAATTTAACATCAGCCACGGTACAAAGTATGACTTCACACAAAAACTTGATGATCACAAAGGCATGGGCACATTGTATTATGCTATGAGTCGCAGACAATACCCTCAAGATTACTACCCTGGGTACACTTCATTCTCATCTAAATCACAAGTCTGGTTAGGATCAATAGAGCAGAAACAGTCTAATGCGTGGACCACATTTATTTTAGATAAAACTGACGGGTTTACTCAAGCGGGAGTCGAGCGCGTCAATGAGTCTATCAGAACATATGTCTGGTGTATACTAGGAGCACAATCACTAACAAAATCAAACATTTTGAATGGAAGTGGCAAATTTGAAGCACAAAAACAATTTCTTGCAAATCTTGAAGATTCAATTAATTCAACTGTAGATCTCCCATCAAGCATACAACGCTACCAAGACGTTTTAAGATATGCCAGATCAAAAGTTGACTTTGTAGTCGGCTTCGGGTTATACATGTTACCATCTGACCTTCAACTCCAAATGGGTACAATAACAAATTATAATAATGAAATCATTGTTGCAGGTGTTGGTCAAAAATTAGGACTCAATCAATCTGTAAACTTAGGAGCCACAACCACACACGTACAGTTGTTAAAACCATTACAGATGGTAACACCCCCGGCCCCAACACCGGCACTCATACAACCAGTACAGTCAACCCCTGACACATGAGTCAGAAAGAACTGCATTGGTAATAGGATTAACAGGATTAGGAGTATTACTTCTTTATCTGTTTCATTAAATAACCCACCATCAACCCTCCTACTGTAACCAGAAAGATCCACACATGTTCTGCCATAAACCCTACTGCCTTTGCCGCTGTAGTGATAAGCCAACTGACAACTGTGCCTATTATACCAGGCAAAGAGTCCATTGCTTTCAGAGCCAATTTTTTAAGTAGATCTGAAATATGAGACAGTTGTTTCTTTACCCATGACTGTAAATCTTTTGGGTCTGTTGGAGTCGGGGGGGCCCGGGGTTGGTGGTGCCGGGGCTGGACCACCACCACCACCACTGCCGGAGACAGCTAACACAACAGTACTGATAATAAACCCAAGAGCAGTAATTAATTAAACTAGCAATTGTGATACCCTGCTCTCTGAAAAGTGTTTTAAGTCTCTCAGCCAGAGTAGTGTCTTCGTGAAGTATTTTCTGAATAGTTTCTCTAATTCTGTTGACCTGTGATTTCAGTTTTTGTCTTCCAATACTAATTGTTTCTAACCGCCCTGATCTTTCTATCTGCAAATCATTTAATCTGTGTTGGATTCTTTCTTTCATTTCTGTGTCTGCTGTAGCCAGTTTCTCTTTTTCACGTTCTATGTGTTTATCAAGCTCACCCAGTTTGGCAACATTGTTTACCATCTCACCTCTTATTGTACCCCACCCGGGTCTGCCCTGGGGGACTTGGGTGGGGTTAGGTATTTTTTAGTTCCCAGGGTCACCCTGGTCAGCCCCACAGGGTGGGTTTTTCTCTCTATTCTGGGGCATGTGTTTCTGTCTACCCTTTGTCCATTCACCTGTATTTGCCTTTTTAAAACTCTCCCTACTGTCTGCACTGCCTGTAGCTCTTGATATTGGATGTGTGTTGCTAAATGGTCTTAGCTTTATTTAGGCCCCATGTGTTAGGTTTATTTAACGTATTTGACCGGCTGGCGACATACATTCAATGTTCTGTTTTGGTTTTTTTTTCACAAGCAGTGCAGGCACGTCCTGAGAAAGCCTTGTTGCTGTCGGGACGTTAAGCAATGTACAATCAATGTACAATCAATCACCTCTTATTGTCTGCAATGATTTATCCAACCCTATAATCTCTCTCATTGACAAAGGTGGATCATCTATTGTTTTCAAAGCATCATTTATTTGCCCTTCAGTAAATGAAGTTTCTTGTATCACAGTGTTTGCTATTTCCGGTAGGCTTGTTACTGGTGCCATTTCAATTTGTTGCCCTGTCGGCAACTTTGTTTGCGTGAGAACACTAGCCAGTCTTGGGGGAACAGGAGACCCACCAATTCCAAGATACCTTGCCAACCCAGAGTTACCACCGACTTCACCTTTAATTGTACTTAAAGCTCTAAACTTAGAAGGATTGTTTTTATGTGTTAGATATATTTTTCCTCTGTCTGTATTTACAAATAAGTGTCCTTTATCATATTCAAATTGATTGGGATCTATTACATCTGGGCGCGCTCCAACACTGTCATAAAATGAGTTTACTTTGTCTTTTAACAGTTCATGATGCATACTACTACTACTAGTTACCATTCCAGTCATATCTGTGATACTGGTATCTGAGACATTCATGTCATCCATTTCAAAATCTTCATGATTAAATCCTCCCGCTGCCATTGTTTTCTTAATTTATTATTTTTTATTGTGCATAATAAAAATGACACAGTCTTATGGATCAAAGTTAGACCCATACAGAAAACTACGTGAGCCTCTGGGTGTTAAGGGCATTAGACAATCAATCGTCATCACAAACAATCCAAGTACCATAGACCAGAATCAAACACTTACAGTCAAGTTTCCAAACCTAGGTCCCAGTGATGTTATTGTTCCTGGCACTGCACGCCTAGCATTTAATATTGAACTATCATCAGATGCAGTCGTAAACAGAACACTAGTTAACAATCTTGGCAGAGCAATTGTTAGGACTATTAAAGTAAAACTTGAAGAACACGAAGTGTTTAGTCTTGATGACTTAGATGTGTTCTACTGTTACAAAGACCTTTGGCTCACACGAGAAGAACGAGAAGATCGTATTTACCAAGGCATACAGTCTGATAATATTGGTAAACTTCGAATCGATGCTGGAGATAAGGTAACTACTGGGGTAGCCAAGGAAGTTATTATAGCAGAAACATATGGAACCCGATTTTACATTCCACTTGAGTTTGAAATCCTAACAGCTCATTTGCCTTATTATCAAGGGGCACTGAATGACCGTCTGAGCTTTGAACTAACTTTCAATGACTACTCCAAAGTTATAAAATCATCTGCCACAGATACAACATATAAGATCTCTAACATTTCCTTGGAATATGAAATTGTCACACACACTGAACTAGCTAGACTCATACAAAATCAGTACCAGTCAAGACTTCCAATTTATTATGACAGGGTGATTAGACATAGTTTAATACCCAAAGACAAGAGTGACCCAGTGTGGAACATAAACTTGAACACACCAGCCAGGTCACTGAAAGGTATTCTTATGTTGTTTGTTGAACCGGTGAGTCCATACAAAAGAGATTCAGAAAAATTCTACAATCCAAAGATTACACATTTTTCCTGTACAATTGAAGGCCGCCCTAATCAAGTGTATGCTTCAGGTTTGTTTGGCATCCTGTCTCGGAAGACAATGGAGTATATGCGCTTGCTGGGTCAGTCACTTGAGTGACCTCTCCAGGGCGCAAGCCTGGGCAAAGTGTATGGAGATCCTGGGGTGCCCAGTCGTCAAGATCCCCCTCTCGGCCTCGCTGATGTATCCAAAGGAATGCAAAGCAGTACGTTTGGCACCAGTTTGGCTGCAGGAGCTGCCAGAACAGTGCGTGAATACAGGCAGCTGTCTGCCTTCGGGGCTCCACTCCTGATCTGAAGGGTTTACTCCCCCACATTTGGCCGTTGGATCCAACCTGATCTCCTCCGTCCTCTAGCCGTTGGCTGTCAGAAACAGCTCATCCGCCTAGTGGTGCAATGTGAACACCACCCCATCACGTGGTTTAGCCCACCAGCTGAGGTGGTTTGCCAGGATGTGGCGCTTGGAGCCAGCACGTGAGAGATTAAGGAGATGGATGAGGACCAGTGATGCCCGTCCGTCCTATGTAGGACGCAGCTGCCGAACAGCAAAGGTGCTACCTCTATCCAGAGCCCCCTACACCCCACTTCAAGTTTGTTACCTTATCAACACTACGATGAGATCACAAAGTATTTTGCGGGTGGAAGGATTAGAGATAAACCCGCAAACATTGTGTGCAAAGATGTACATCTGTATGATGTTAGGATCGGACAATACCTTACAAATAAGTATGCTCTTTGGCTAGACCTCCGTAGTACAGATGATGATTACCTTCATGGGTCAGGTCGAACTGTTGAGAACGGCAGTGATGGAATAACAATCCAGATACAAAAAAAGGTTGAAAAAGCCGAAGCCATAAATATATATTTGTACCTGATATATGATGCACAACTCAATATACAAGACAGTAGACTGAGTGAACACATATTAAAATTATATTGTGTATTAAAATGAACCTGAGCTAAATGACACTCGACCCACACTGTGGATTATTTTGTGGCGCCACAGGGTGTGGTAAAACTGAATTTGTTCTTAACTTTGAAAACATTGTAATATTTTGTCCTACAATAAAACACAACAAAGCTTATCACAATCGTTTATTCATTTAAACTGACAACAACATATATTTAGTTGACCCTGAGAAAAAACTTAATGACTACCTACAATATTTTTACAAGCAATTTGAAGGACAGTCAACATTGTTTATTGTTGATGACTGCTCAGCAGAGAAAGACATTGTCAAGAAGAGAAACACTCTAGCAGAACTTGCCTTCAGTGGCAGACACGCAAACGTCAGTGTATGGATTCTCACTCAGAAATATAATTCTGTACTGAAAGATTTTCGTGAACAGTTAAAGTTTATCTGTTTGTTTTACTGTAAGGATCGTGACAGCTTTGAAGACTGTCTCAGAGAGAACGACGTCATACAAAATAAGCATGAACGGGATGATGTAAAAAATAAACTGAAATCAACTAAGCATCTAAAGCTCATTTTAAAGACAGATCAGCCCACAGGGTATGGGTTAGTAAATTAATTTATTCTTTTGTTTGTCCAATAAAAAATGACAGACGGACAAACCCAAGTGTTTGATGTTACAGAATGCTTCAAAGATGTTATGCACTTTACTGACTTAAAAACACGTGTGTTTGGACCCAGCTTTAAACTCTCAACACCGACAATAAGAATATACACAACATATAATGTTACTTTGGAATATTCAGATGGATTACCACGTTATGATTATGAGACTGTTGATCTTAAGACAAATGCTTTTAAAGTTTATAATGCTAACAGTGGCCACTTGCGTTGGTTTGAGGTACTGTGTGAAGACATATTTGTTCAATTAAGAAAACTACATTGTTACATTGAAAGTGTTACATTTAATAAAGTGATATTACACCTGCAGGACAAACACCAGGGAAGTGGGTGACTTGTTTACCATAACTACAGATAATACAGTATTACATATGGTGTGTCAGCGGTAATTTTTTTCATTTATTATTTTGTCCGACAAATAAAAATGACGGACAATGTTCAAAACCCTGGCCCATCAAACCCTGGCCCATCAGGCCTACGTAACGTGTTTCACACAACAGATTTGCCTATATCTAATACTAACAATGTCTATGAATCAATAGAAAACTCTTTTTCTGTCATACAAGATAATCTTCTTACAGGCAGTGTGAAGATTCAGATTGTTGCTAAAATAGAATTTACTAGACGGTGAAGTGATTGTATCGTACATATCAACAAGACAACACACAGTTAACACAAAAAGAGAATTAGAGAACGTGTTTAGAGACAGACTATTACCGGACTTCCTCCAAGCAATTGACAGTGCAAAAATGAAGGGGTCTGGTTGGCACGAAGGACATGTACATGAACTAAAACTAAAGCAATCAAGGTATCATCCTATATTAGGTAAATCATGGTTGCCACTGCCAACAGAGGTTGCAAACAAAAAGGCTGTTGTTAATATTCAAAACAATGACAACTATTGTTTCATGTGGTGTGTGCTTGCTAAACTACACTTTATAAAGTCAAAGCCTGAACGTGTATCTAACTACATCAAATTTGTAAATGAACTCAACTTCAGTGGCATTGAGTTTCCTGTTAAAATAGAGGACATAGACTTGTTTGAAAAACTAAATCCTGGTATATCTGTAAATGTGTATGTGTGGGGTAATGAATCTGTTGACAAGTTACAACCTATTAGAGTATCAACACTGGCACCAACCTATGGGCAGCCAGAAGATAAACATGTTGACATGTTGCTAATCGGCCCTGCCGGTGATAACAATAACTTTCACTACACAATTATCAGAAATTTGTCACGTCTAATTCATGGGCATACAACAAAACACAATGGCAAACAGGAAGTTTGTAAAAAATGTTTACAAAGATTCTCCTCTATTTCAGTAGCGCACAAACACATCTTACATTGTAGATCAGCTGATGACATACAAACTGTACTTAAGTATCCAGAGCCTGGTAGTCAAGTATATTTTAAGAACTATGGGAATCAACAAAAGCTGCCGTTTGTAGTGTACGCTGATTTTGAATCATTAGTTGTACCATATGAGGGTCCTGTTCCAGAATCATTACCAAAGACTATAAAATTGAGTGACCAAGTGGTGTGTTCTTTTGGATACATTATTGTTAGGTCAGACGGTCAGCATTCAGAACCCGTTATCTACAGGGGTGAAAATGCAGCTTGTCTGTTTTTAACAGAAATGAGACATTTGTATAGTCAGGTAGTACAGTATCTCACAACAAGTCAGATGCCTTTGGTGATGACAGAAGAAGACAAACTAAAATTTGATACAGCTGAGACATGTTGGATTTGCGAACAGCCTATGGGAGGTGATAAAGTTCTTGACCATGATCACATAACTGGACGTTACAGAGGTGCTGCACATAACAATTGTAAGTTGTTATTAAAAATAGATCCTAAGACATATAAGTTACCAATCTTTTTCCACAATCTCAAAGGTTATGATTCACACATTATCATGCAGGCTGTAGATGAGTCTTTCAAAAACATTAATTGTATTGCGCAGACAACTGAAAAGTACTTGACTTTTAGGTTAGACAAATTAGCATTTTATGACTTCATGCAACATTTGTCTTTAGGTCTTGCTAGTCTGGCAGAAGGACTGACTGAGTATCCAATAACGAGTAAATATTTTGAACCAGACTTGATTAAGAAAGGTGTCTATCCGTATGAGTACATCAGTGAGTGGGTTGTGTTTGAGGAAACAAGACTGCCACCAAAAGAGAAATTTTATTCTACACTAACTGGAAAAGGTATTTCTGACTCTGAATATCAACATGCACTTGATGCGTGGGGGAAGTTAGGGTGTCAAACGATTGGTGACTACCATGACCAGTACTTGAAAGCAGACGTTTGCTTGCTAGCAGACGTATTTGAAAGTTACCGTGAAAAGGGTTTGTTGCACTACAAACTTGACCCAGCTTGTTACATAACTAGTCCTGGCATGACATGGGATGCATTTTTGAAATCCAGTAAGATATCTATAGACTTGTTGTCTCATCGTACAATGGGTGAAATGGTGGAACGTGGATTGAGGGGAGGCATTAGTATAGCCGCAAACAACTATGCCAAAGCCAACAACAAATATCTGGACGACCCGGACTTTGACCCCTCAAGGTCAAGGTCATTCATTACATACTTGGATGCTAATAACCTTTATGGATTTGCAATGTGTGAGTTATTGCCCTTGAAAAACTTTTGTCTGTATGATTTGTCACAGTATGATGTAACAGAGTCAGGGTTAACTAACAATATTATGAATCTTGACCGAAACGACGCGAAGGGTTGGATCTTTGAAGTAGACCTGGAGTATCCACACCACCTACACGATTACCATAATGATTATCCCTTAGCAGTTGAGAAAATGAGTATGACGGGGAAAAAAGAAGACACCAAACTTGTACCGAATCTGAATGACAAATTCAATTACGTTTGCCACTACCGCTTGCTTCAGTTTTACATCAGGCATGGGTTAGTACTAAAGAAAGTTCACAGAGGAATTCAATTTGATCAGAGTGCTTTCATGAAAGATTACATAATGAAGAACACAACCCTTCGTGCCAGAGACGGCAACACTGCATTTGACAAAGACTTCTTTAAGCTTATGAACAATGCCTGTTTTGGCAAGACTATGGAAAATCCTCATCACCACAAAGATGTGAGACTGGTAACAACTGAATTGGGTGCAATTAAACTTACAGGTAAGCCACAGTACACAGGGTATAAAGAGTTTCATTCATCATTGTATGCAGTGTCACTCAAAAAAAAGATTGTTAAACTGGACAAGCCAGTATTCATTGGTATGGCAATTCTTGAGTTATCAAAACTGTTCATGCTTGAATTTTATTATGATTACTTCAAACCAAAATATCCTGAGTGTCGATTGTTATACACTGACACTGACTCTATGATCATTGATGTGTGTACTGAAGACTTTTATGAAGACATCAAAACAGAACTACACATGTATGACACATCTGACTACCCAAAAGACCATCCACTGTTCAGCACACAAAACAAGAAAGTGCCTGGTAAGTTTAAGGATGAACTGAATGGTGTGCCTATAGTTGAGTACGTTGGACTGAGATCCAAAATGTATTCTATACTGCATCAGAAAGGCAGTCAGTCAAAAGCCAAAGGAATAAAAAAAACAGCAATAAAAAATAGACATTCGTCATGAACATTACAAGCAAGTGTTAGATGGTGCATTGATGCCTGATTATCCAAACAAGTCACTGAGATCAAACAAACATAATCTTGAAATGATTCAAACACATAAGAAGTCACTTGCAGTTGGGGACACGAAACGAGTGTTTCACACTAAGGAAAAAGCTTATGCACCAGGCCATTACAGGCTCAAGTTATCTGAAGACATAGCTGATGAACTGGTTGATGAATTAATTGATGAGTTAGTTACTGAAATGAGTAACGGTGTCTTGGGGAATAATCTGTAATTCTTCTCTGACAAATGCCCTCTGTGGTTCAGGGTCGTACAGATAATACATTGTTGCGTCAGGACCGGGGACTATTTTTTTAATATTATGAACGGATGTGGACCAGATGGGGTCTGTTGCCCTGCGTCTGTCGTCGTTCTCGGCCTCCCCTGGTTAATATAAATATCTCACCTGTTTAGTAAATAAACTTGTGTCTGGTGCGGGGGTTGGGGTTGGTCCTGTTTTTGGCTCTGTAATTGTTTTCAATTTAATAGCATCAGCAGGCTTAGGATGGCCTTCATTGTTCATTGCTTTTATCACATGTGGTAATCTCTTAACCCACTCAGTGTTACGGGTGTCATGCATGAGTTCCTTAGAATACTGGTAGCTGAAAAGTCTTTCTGATAACTGTTTGTTAAAGTTTTCAACAATTGCCTGTGATCTGTGTACGCCTGGAATGCCTCGTCTGACTATTACGCCGTGCTTAGCAAATAACTGATTAACTGCGCCTTTGAATTCTGATCCGTCATCGACCTGCACAAGTCTGGGGTATCTTAAAGGGCCACGACTATATATTTTTGATAATGCTGTAGCAACAGTGGTGGCTGTTTTGTCAGATATGGGTTCAGCGTCTTTATATCTTGAAGCAATGTCTACAACAGTTAATGCATACTTGTATCGTTTCTTTCTTATTGTGTCATGTGGTAGGAACAGGAGGTCCATTTGGTGCGTGTCATTAGGTGATGTGTTCTCAAAATGAGGTCTTGTTATTTTTCTTGGAGCAGGGAGATATATCTGCCAAATTGCTTGTCTCTGTAACCATTGTTTGACTTGATTGAGTGTTATATCTCCGCCCACAGCGGTATGTAATTTCTGAATAGCGGTTGCTCCTTTCCAGTATCCTGATGGGGAGTAATATATTTTCGATAGTTTATTTTCGGCTGCCATTTTTTCTAGCAATATAAAGTCCAGTAAAATAAACAAATGTCATTCCCACTAGAACAAAGATTATCTCCCCGTTTCTTTGTTGTGAGCTTGGTTTGTAATAGTCACTTAGTTTCGGTTTTGGGATAGTCATGTCTTCACCCGTGACAAGAAAATATTCCCTGATTGCGTCGTCTGTATTTGAAAACGTATGTTGTGCGTGACCTTCAAGCCTCAATCTTTCATTGATGAAATCAAGTTTCTCAATTCTATTCTTTTCATAATCCTGCTGGGCTTGAGCAAGTTTTTCAGATGCTTCATTGTGACGTTTCATTTCTTCTGCTGATTCCTCTCTACCCATTTTTGAAAAGAGATAATTAGAGCCACTGAATGCCAGGGCGTTAACCATCGCACCTCCCACCATAATAGCTATCGTCGCCATACTTATTTTATTTACATAGAAACATTTTCTGGAATAATTCCCTGCTTGACGAGAAAGTCTTTTGTCGCAATCGACGCTGTAACAACTACAATTAGCTTAGCACTGTCTTCGAAATCGAGTCTACTCAAGTCTGCTGATTTCATTTTGAGTATACTTTTTCCCAGCATAGAATAAGCTACTGCTAATCCACTGATTATGGCAGAGTGATAGACAAGGTTCATTAAGTTCTTTGAGTCATTCATTTCTTAGGCAATAAAAATTAAAATAATAAATTTATTTACTGCATATAAAATGGGTCAACGGCTTTGGGTGTTACTGGTAATGTGGCGACTTCTGGTTTTGTATTTGGAGTGTCTGATTTTTTGGTCACTGTACGAGTCTGTGGTTTGTATTTTTTGTATAATTGATAACCTACGTAACCAAATCCGACAACAAATCCGGCAATTATATATTTTGTTGTTTGAGGTTCGGGGTCAGGGTTAGACTTAGTTGTTTGTCTCTCACTTTGATGAGGGTGTGATAGTAGTGACACAGGTCCTGATGGTGTTGACGACGGGTCAGTTACATGAGCCTTTTCTGTTTGTGCTTGAAGCTGTAATTCCCCCACCCGGGTCTGCCCTGGGGGACTTGGGTGGGGTTAGGTACTTTTTAGTTCCCAGGGTCACCCTGGTCAGCCCCACAGGGTGAGTTTTTCTCTCTATTCTGGGGCATGTGTTTCTGTCTACCCGAGGTCCATTCACCTGTATTTGCCTTTTTAAAACTCTCCCTACTGTCTGCACTGCCTGTAGCTCTTGATATTGGATGTGTGTTGTTAAATGGTCTTAGCTTTATTTAGACCCCATGTGTTAGGTTTATTTAATGTATTTGACCGGCTGGCGACATACATTCAATGTTCTGTTTAGTTGTTTTTTTTTTCACAAGCAGTGCAGGCACGTCCTGAGAAAGCCTTGTTGCTGTCGGGACGTTAAGCAATGTACAATCAATCAGTCAATTGAAGCTGTAATTTTTTTTGTCTGTTATATTCGGCTAATCTTTTTCCTGCCTCTACCCTTCCTGGACTTTTAGTCTTAGTGACAGTTTGAACCTGCGTCAAGACCAGACTGGGATTCGGTTGTAGAGTCGTCTGGGTCTCGTCCATTTTCTTCTGCAGTAAAATTTAATTTTGAAAAATCAATATGGCTACCAGTAACAAGTAAGGTTACCACAGGTGCAAGGTAATTGCCAAACTTGTAAAACATAAGGCATGCTAATTTGCCTATTGAACTTGAAACAATGGGGTTGCTTTCAAGGTCGTGTGATAGGCTGTCACTATCCACAGGTAGAAAGTGACTCACTGCTTTTGTGTATAGGCATACAAGAGATCGACTCAAATCACGAGTCATTAGTGATGCGATGTGGTTTTCATATTTTGAATGAAGTTTGATTAGCTCGTCAGCGGTGAGAGATTCTATGTCTTCTGTCATATATTGTTTTCCGAGATAAGCCTTTGATTTGCCTGACACAACTACAGAAAGAAGGCGCTGTTTTTTCGAGTCTAAGTCTTTGTTTTCTACAGCATTGATATCATTTAGAAGAAGTAATTCGTCTTGATTCATTTTATAATAACAAATAATAATTTTAAATGACATTGATTTTGGAAACCCTTATTTTACTGAAAAAAATAAGGAGAAACCTAGAAAAACGGGCGGCGCGAAGGTGTGAAAGATTTGCATGCAAAAATAGTGGAAATTTGGGATCGATATAAATTGTCCAAAAACACCCACAACCCCCCTCTCTAAGCCAGCCCTTATTGTCACAAATGTCACACATTTGTGCATCGGTCATACGGGTGAGCCATAAGGGCTTTGCCTGTCTTGTTGTTATCTTGTGCCGATCTAATTGACACCAGATATGAGCACTTCGCAGCAGTCTCTTTGAAGGTTTTGTTCCGGGATGTTCCCCCGGACAAAATCTTCAGTTTTCTGAGAGAATCAAATATTTTTAGCAAGATTTGAACAATCGTAGCCTATTGTGAATTTTATTATTTTGAGCTTTTTGAGAGTCTATAGACTTTTTCTTTAAAGACTTGTGGGACATTTTAATAATAGTAATAATAATAATACAGCTCTTTTCTGTAGCGTCCTTCCCCGCTTACCCTCGGAACGCTTTACAAATGATTTTAAACACACACAATAAACTACAAATCACAACAACAACAAAAACAGTTCAGGCATACTAACCACACAACAAACACATTCTGTATACAGTAACACCATCCAAAAATCACATGATGGGAAGCAAAGGAAAATTAACACTGATATATGCCAAATTAAAAAGAAACGTTTTCAGGTTGGTTTTGAAGACTGAGAGTGTCGGAGATTGGCGGACATGGGGAGGTAGAGAGTTCCACACATGAGGGACCTGGTACTGAAAAAAAAAAAAAACGAGCACCTGCAGTCTTCAAGTTAATTCTCAGTCGGACCAAGTTAATTCGCAGTCAGACCAATAATTTCTGGGAACAAAAACGTAGGCTATGGGAAGGGTTATTAGAGCAGAAACTGGAGGAGAGGTACAGGGGGAGTGTGTTGTCAAAGTGCTTGTATGCCAGGGTAACCAGTTTATATTCAATTCTCTGTTTGACAGGAAGCCATTGGAGTTGTTTTAACAGAGGGGTAACATGGTCAGAGCGTTTCTTGCCAATAATTAATCTGGCTGCGTTGTTTTGCATGAAATATTTTTAAGATATATTTACATCTTAAGATGTTTCTTTTAGTCTGGCTGGCCAGATTATCCCTCCGTGAGATGGCCTTAGTTGCCTGCTCGGTGTTAAACCCAAATAACTAACTTATTAACTTATTTGGTTGACCGGTCAAGGTCAAGTGAAGTCAATAAACAGGTGAAAAATGCACATTTTTCACAAAACATGAAATTTTTCAAGTGCTATCGTCAACTCTGTAATGTATGTCAAGACACAACAGTTGAGCGACCTTTTGGAAAGGTCAGGGTCACAGAAGGTTAGAGAAATATGTAATGTGGATTTGTTGATGCATGTGAGCCATGAGGACTTTGCCGTTCTTGTTGAAATCATTGTAAATTTATTTCCAAGGAGAAAAGGTGAATACAAAATAATCAGCTGGTGGTATAGAAAGACATAAGCCTTCGAACTTGCAGGAGCTCATGAACTTCCATGGCTCTGCATCTAGGTGGTGTTCCTTCTCTTGGCGATGAAGGGCTTACAAACTTGCAGACTTGCCTTCGCTTGTCAGATGGACACCGGTACTTATATTCTTGAGGAAATTTACCTATTGTGCATTAGTGATGAGTATGTAATGACACACTTTAACTTTTTAAAGCAAGATGGGACCCACAAAGTCCCTTCTATATGAGAGCTGTCTTCGCTGTCAAGGGTCTCTACCTTTTGTCTTTCACTTGATTCTGATGTTGAAATATCTCCTTTTGAAAAAGCCTCGCAGATGTGCCAATGCACCATAGTGAACTCTATAAGGGGCGCGCGCAGTGCATACGCATCATTGGTTTGTCAAACGTCATTTGTCATGACATTTTTTTGTTTTTATGTAATTTTATATTTAACGTGATATGAGTTTCGCTTTCACTTCAAGACTTGAGGAAAATGGTGACAAAACTAGAATTTCATGCAAAGAAGTACCCAACGGAGAAAGAAACACGCTTAGAAAAGACGGGTACAACACAATTTATTAATATTTTGGGTAAATACCCTTTGTCAAAATAGACAAACAAACAAACATAGAGATTAGCCGCTACTTATCTTCAATGGCAGAAGGAATGTGGCAAACGTGAATGCAAGCCAGTGAAAAAAGCTGACGAAGGCATGCTAGTACAAGCACAACGAGACAAACATGGAGATGCAGTCAAAGAGAAATAATCAATCCAGACCAAAAAGGTGACTGCCAAGCGTGTAATATGCAAAGAAGTACCCAACGGAGTACTAGCATGCCTTCGTCAGCTTTTTTCACTGGCTTGCATTCACGTTTGCCACATTCCTTCTGCCATTGAAGATAAGTAGCGGCTAATCTCTATGTTTGTTTGTTTGTCTATTTTGACAAAGGGTATTTACCCGAAATATTAATAAATTGTGTTGTACCCATCTTTTCTAAGCGTGTTTCTTTCTCCGTTGGGTACTTCTTTGCATATTACACGCTTGGCAGTCACCTTTTTGGTCTGGATTGATTTAGAATTTCATGGTACAGTTTCAGTCTTGCTCTAATTTGTGTGTGAGAGCAGGTTGACTTTATCTAGCTACATGATATACTAAGTACACCTGCATGCTCTTCTGTAAGCTTGTCGATGTGTGTGCGTGCGTGCATGCACGCGCTTCAAACATCCTCAAGAGGCATAGATGTTCATGCACCCTCTGAGCAGAAGAGGATCTATGCCTCTTGGAGATGCACCCATATTTGAGATAGAGAATACTGAGCAAGTGAGAGAGAGAATTACATCATATTTAGAGTATGTCTGTGTGGTGACGGAGTTGCTTCTTTTCCGTCACCGCCACTGTCTGACTTTCCCCAAATGTCAAGGTTTTTTACTGTTTTAATTTTTTTTTTGAAAAAAATAAATTTTTACTGAAGTTGAAAGGGTACAAAGCTGGCTAACGAACTTATCCAATGTCTTTTTCCAAACTAGCTATATCAGGTCACCTGAATGCTCTTCTGGAAGCGTGACAATGTGTATGCGTATTAGTGCGTGCATGCGCGCACGCTCCAAACATCTCCAAGAGACATAGATCCTCATGCACTCTCCGGCACTGATGTCCCCCTTCAAAACAAATGTGCTGCATTGGAGGACCGGATGGAGGGAGTGGAAGTTGTCGTAGCTTGTGTTGCGGCGGGGCCACTCCCCTCATCCCCGAAGAACCAGAGGAGGCCTGGGAGCCGGCCCCCCTCTGTTTCTTCGACTCCTTCCAAAGCAAAAGAAAAAGGGGGGAAGAAACTCTTTTCCTCCAAATAAGACATATTCATGTACTCTCTTCTTCAGTGGAATTGTCGTGGTTTTCAAGGTAACTTTGAGAAATTACGCCTTTCATTCAAGTCCTATAACCCCTATAATATCTCTTGAGGGTTTTAACGCTATCCATAAAGGCTCTGATTCGGAGAGGTGCTCGGGTGGAGAGGCTCTTCTCATTAGTAGCCAAATTTTATGTAGCTCTCGACACCTGTCTTCAATCTGTCATAGCTCGGACTACATTACAGAAGACCTTAGAGAATGAAACTATGGGCGGTTTTGGACAATTTACATACACCCTCTATTTTCCATTGTTTTGACCACAAATCGCTCGTTTAATAACAAACCCCGATTTTCCCATGTTTTCTTTTTTTTTTTTCAGTAAAATAAAGGTTTCCAAAATCAATGTCATTCATGACTAAAGCAAAATTAATCCCCTGAGCTAATTAATCCATCAGTTATGTAAGTGTGTACATTTTGCAACGCGTATATTATTGATTACTTAGCCAATTACGGGTATTTCAGATAGACGATTGTGGGCGCCGTCACACACGCGCACACTTATGCCAGTAAAAAATGTGGTAAACACACTGACTAAATCTATTTTCTCAATCAAATAAGAGCAATCAAATCTGCCTACTAAATAGCCTTGTTTATACACCTGCTTTGACAATTTCACGCACACACAAGCAAACAGCACAGACAAGGGAGCAAACTTTTGGTTATAAGCAAAAAAGCAAAAAGTAGTTACTTCCCTTAGACGACGCATAGCAACGGCCACGTGTTAGTTTGTAAACACCAAGCCGGTCGTGTTTTTGGCGTTACGCGGCTTTGTAGGAGACGGACGTGTTTTGAGGACTGACATGATTCTCAGAGGTGATATTCAGTGATCGCTAAATCTTGCGAATATATACGACGGTAAGATCGATAGTTCATTGCCTATTTAACTGATTTGTCACATTTAGAAACAAGACAGGCCTCGCGGTTAGTCTGGATTGCGCTAAGTCTTACTGTTCAATAGTTAACCAGACCGGTCTAGTTTTATTTACCCAGGCTACACTCACTAACATTCGCTCATTTTAGAAAATGAATTGGACTCAGGAAGAGGTGACAATCTTGCGATCTCATGGTGAATACCATGAAAAAATGACCGCTTTCATTCATTCCGTTTTGAACAAAACTCCGGAATTTTGGCTTGAAAAACCGGGAAAACCACTCGGAAATTTGAGTGATATACTCAACAGTGGTTCGAAAAAACAAAAGACAAATAAAGAACCAAAAGAACTAGATTTGTTCTTTAGACAAAATCTTTCTGATGGCAAGCCGCCTGCGTGCAGTAGAGTAGAACAATGTGATTTGAGTATATTTACTTTAGACATGTTAAAAAAGAATTTGGAAGACGGCTACAAAATACTTCAGGAAACCAAACGCCTAAACATTTCAGCTTCAATCTGCTATGGAGAGTGGCTAATCCAAGGTGCTGAAATCCTTAAAATTCAGAAAATACGAAAACAGACTAAATTGAACTGGCCAGATTGGCTAAAAGTAAACGTAAAAATTTCCAAGTCGTATGCTCATCGGTTGTGTGTTCTAGCCAGGCTGCTACGAGGGTACCCCAAATTTCATTTTCTTGCACTGTCTTTCCGAAAGGTGTTTAGTTTGCGGGAGCAAATTGAACAAATGCTGAAAATACAGGAAATAGCCGATTTTTGGAAAAAACCCTAACGCTGGTCTGTAACCTTGTTTATTGTTTGTTTGTTTTGTTTGTGCAAAGGCTCTGGCGTGGCTTAAAAGGCCCGTAACCTACTGTTTTGAACGGTTCATAAACTTGTTCGGTACTGAAATTGAACAAAAGTTTTTGGCACGACCAAAAGAACCATAATATTGCTGTTTAAAACAAAGGCTCTGGCGCGGCTTTAAATGCTCGTAACCTTTTGTTTTAAACGGTCCGCAACCTTATTCAGTACTGAAATTGAACAAAAGGCTCTGGAGGACCATAATCTTATTTGTTGTTTGTGTTGTCACGTTGCACAAAGGCTCTGGCGTGGCCTTAACGGCCCGTAACCATGCTTTTTATGTTTGTATTACCCCAAATGTTATGGACCAAATGTGAGAGGTTTTTCCCACCCTCATGCAAGTAGCTTGCTTTTTGCAGGTGAATTGAAAACGGATTTTACATAGGTTTTAGCAACAGGACTGACGGTGGGGTATACCTGTAGCACCCTGGCAAAGAAAGATGATTTTGGCTTTGTATCTGAATAATTGATTTACAAAACGGCACCCTGGTCAGCCCACTTGTAGCACGCTGACAAAGAAATGTGTTTATTTGCATTGTATCTGAATAATTGATTTATAAATCACTCAGCGCCCTAGTCAAGCCTTCATATCGTGGTATCTAACGTAAACACATGACGTATGTCCTTAGCGAATCGTCCCCCACTGGGGGACAGGTATCCAACGTAAACACATGACGTATGTCCTTAGCGAATCGTCCCCCACTGGGGGACAGGTATCTAACGTAAACACATGACGTATGTCCTTAGCGAATCGTCCCCCACTGGGGGACAGGTATCTAATGTAAACACATGACGTAGAGCCTTAGTGAATCGTCCCCCACTGGGGACAGGTATCTAACGTAAACACATGACGTAGAGCCTTAGTGATGGGACGAAGTGTACAGTGTCGATTTGAGTACACAGCCTGTGAATCGCGTGTCATACAACGGTGTTTTTGCCTGACGGTGTTCTGCGGACGAGTCTACAATATTCATGCAGAATAAAGATTTTGTGTTTGTTTGTCTGTTTGTCTATGCGTGTGAGTGTATGCATGTGTGTGTGCGTGAGCGTGTGTGTGTTTATAGGTATGTGTGAGTGTGTGCGTGTGCGTGCGTGCGTGCGTGTGCGTGCGTGCGTGCGTGCGTGCGTGTGTGTGTGTGTAGGTATGTGTGAGTGCATGCGTGCGTGCGTGCGTGTGCGTGCGTGCGTGCGCGTGCGTGCGTGTGTGTGTGTGTAGGTATGTGTGAGTGCATGCGTGCGTGTGCGTGTGTGATTATGCGTGTCGGAATGCGCCTGCCTGTAATGTGTGTGTGTGTGTGAGTATGTAAATCCAGTAAACCGGGGGACACACACAGGTTATACACCCACAAACGTGGACTTCCAGTAAACGGGGGACGTCCCCGGTTTATATGGTTAGTGTGTGTGTGTGTGAGTGAGAGTGCGAGTGTGTGTGCGAGTGAATATGTGTGTGTATGCGTCTGTGTTTGCGTGCGTGTGTGTTTGTTTGTGTGCGTGCGTGTATATATGTGTGTTAGAGATATAAGAAATGACATTCCATGAACATTTTTTTTTTAATTGTCTCTGTGCCAATACCCCCCAAAACATAGTTGTTTAAATAATAACCACACACACACACAAAAAAAAAAAAAACATTGCTATATGCACTTGATAACAAATTATTTAAGTTACCTGCAGATACTTGTTAACCCCGCCGTGAGATGGCCTTAGTCGCCTGCTCGGCGTTAAACCCAAATAACTAACAAGATACTTGTTAACAAATTTTCCAAAGTCAATTATAACTGACAAATAACTTTACAGGTAACCTTTTAAGAACCTATAATTAGTTATTAAGTGACTTATGTCAAGAACTTATAAGAACTTAAACATAACAAAATGTAAGTTCTTGACTCAAGTCACCCACTGGCTGCCTTGGGGACTGGTGGGTTAGGATTTTTAGTCCAGGCACCTGTCAGCCCACAGGGGGTTTTCTCTATCTGGGCATGTTCTGTCACCTTGTCCATCACTGTATTGCCTTTTAAACTCTCCACTGCTGCACGCTGTAGCGCTGATATGATGTGTGCAAATGGCTTAGCTTATTAGCCTATGTTAGGTTATTAACATTGACCGGTGACATACATCAATGTTCTGTTAGTTTTTTTTCACAGCAGTGCAGCACGTCCGAGAAGCCTGTGCTGTCGGACGTAGCATGTACAATCATGACTCAGTCACAACTAGTCGCACTTACTCGACAGATTGTCAGATACAGGACATGAAAAACTTTTTAGTATAGTCAGTGGTGGTGGTGCGATGGGTTAAATAGTAGGGCATGTCATTTTTCTGTGAAGTGTATGTCATTAATAAACGATTACCAAATCTGATTTTTATTTGTTTAAAAGATTGTGTAGTTTTTCTGTGGTTTCCTGAACACCGATCTTTTTCCCCATCTCTAAAAAACTAGCCTTCAGTTCTTCAACATTCACAGGAGATTGACTACGCATCTTATTTTGTATTTCAGACTTCTGTTTCTTGTAATTATTTAAATCATCCTGGACCTGCTTAAATTCTTCGTCATCAATACAATTATCATTTAATGCCTTACTGATAATAAGTTTCATACTGCTCAGCTTTGCACCAGCAAGCGTACTCAATGCTTCATGTTTCTGTAATTTCGTGTGAAACCTCTTGTTCAAGGCCTCCAAACCAAAGCAAGCCAGGCATGTAGCAACGCTAACACCCTCAACTGCTATTCCAGCCAAACTCCCAATTCCTGTGGCGAACAGAACTATACCCCCTACAGAACATGAAGCTGAAACTGCACCAATAGCCATAGAAGTGTTTTGAACAGAATTAAATACTGACTTATACCTCCTTTTGCACCGTGAGTACTTAGCCTCTTCACTTTCCAAATATTTCAAAGCTTCTGTAATATTATTTAATCTGAATGCATCTGCCTGTAATGTTTTATCTGAAGCAATTGGCACAGCTGTCACCTGTGGATCAGGCGCAAGCGTTGTTTTAGTCATCTCATTTGTTTCAGTCGGATCAAGCGTTGGTAGTTGCGGATAGAAGTTTACCATTTTTTTTATTCACAAATATTTTTTTTTTTATTTAATCAGCAATTACATTTTGCAACTCTTCAAAAGTATACAATTTGCTGGCATAATAAAATGCAACAAGATCAATGTGTTCAAGGTTTATGTAAGTTAGACGAACAAAAGTTGTTTTGTCGACCACCACCTTGACAGCGGGAATACTGCTTGAAACATTAATAACATCATTATTTTTTGTAATGGCAATAAAGACCTTTGATGATTCTGTTACTGTTTCATTCCATGTAAGTTTAATTCCTTGTGCTATATTTGCCTCTTTTGCAGAAGCAACAGATTTCATGATAATTTCAAATACTATTGTCACTTCTCTGCCACTAGCTTGCTCCACAGAAGTCTGACTACCTTTAGTCCCCACTGGTCTGCCTGGGGACCTGGTGGTTAGTACTTTTAGTTCCAGGCACCGGTCAGCCACAGGTAGTTTTCTCTATCTGGGCATGTTCTGTCACCTTGTCATTCACTGTATTGCCTTTTTAAACCCCTACGTCTGCAGCCTAGCTGATAGGAGTGTTGCTAATGCTTGCTATTAGGCCCATGTTAGGTTATTACGTATTGCCAGGCGACATACATCATGTCTGTTATTTTTTTTTTCACAGTGCAGCTCTGAGCCTTTGCTGTCGGACGTACATGTCACATCAACCTGTTGTAAGAAGATATCTCCGTTTCTCATAATTTTCAACTTTCAGTTTTTCTCTGCTATTGTTGTCTGGGGCAAAGCTTGGAACAAGACTTACAATAAGCGGCCCTGAGTTAACAACCTTCCTAAACACTAAGGCGCCTTCATCATCAGTGTATACATAAGGACTAATAAATTCAATCTTTATGTCCCAGTCAATTGTGGGTGGTGGAACAGGTACAGGTGAAACCACCCACTTACTACCCACATGTATTAAGTTGTAAGGCGCATTATTTACAGGTGGAGTAGGTACAGTAACATCACGAAGCTGACCAAGTTTAGGAATCTGTTTTTCACCGTCTTTCATGTCAACAATTACTTTCCTCTTGTACATGCCATTTAAATCAAGTTCAAAACCATATATTTCTCCAACATCCCCTTCCTTCTCAAAATCCTGGACGTCTGCCAAATCTTTCAACTCTGTAACCGGACACGCAACTGGTATGATTGTTCGCTTTGGACCAAGACCACTCATTTTTCTAACAAAAATAAAATTATTTAATTTCCAACACAACACTAAAATCATGCATAAGAACTGGTTTGTCATCCTGATTAGTTACAGATATACTCAGTGACTCAAAGAAACTAGAACCTAATTTCTTAAACTGCAAATTAGGAAATCTAACAACTACACTTTCACAATACGGAGCAGTTCCAGTAGGTAAGCATCTCAACAAAGTTGAAGGCTTTCCATTGTGAACATTCTCAGATGTGTTTAGTTCTTTCAAATAAACATTTAGCACTGTGTGTACTGACAAATTGACAGGACGTTTTCCAGTTATTTTAAGTTTTTTTGTCTTCATTGTTATAATACCAAACATAGCTTCATCTAAATCATCTGTTCTATACCAATCGTCATCAATATAAAAACCAAGTAAATATGCAAATCTATCTGAGATCCTTAACCAATTTTGTGTCAGAAATTATAATGTAACAAGTAGGTTAGCTGGATTTAAAGTTGCTTTAATTTTAAAATTACTTTGAAACCATTCAGCTATAGTACAAAAGTCATAATACCCGGGTGGTAAAGCTTCAGTCTTACCATCTAAATTTACTTTATTATATATATCATCTTCTACATTAAACCATTTTACTGTGTAGAACATTTCATGGATAGCTACAGCCTTACTACCATCACGATTATCAATCCCATTAGTTAACCACACTGGTTTGCTTGTGTCAAGATTTGTTAATAATAATATAATAATAATAATGGGTACTTATATAGCGCTTAATCTTACTCAAAAGCTCTAAGCGCTTTACAATCTGTACACAAAAATAAAATACAATGACATATGCACATAACAAACAAAGCACAATGCCCGAACACACCACTTTTACAATAAACTAAACAACAATACATACATAATAATTTATATTCTAATTAACATTCAGTCTAAATTTGTTAAGGTAATAAACATTTTTATTATCTCATATAAAAAAGGATGGAATTTAAATCACCAACCATTACCACAACAAACGCATTTCAATTTAATGTGGATGCCAAATATAATGTTGCACCTACTTATGAACAAAAAATAATTCAACTAAATCAACTCGACATAGCTGTGTCTGAACAAGATCTATTTCAAGTCAAAGTACCGAATCCGTTTGACCATTACCTAAACCCTCCAATAACAGATGACTCAACTGCAAGAAAGTGGTCTTCAAGTCCACTACAGATGTTTCAAAACCAACTCAACTTTGCCATACTATGTTCAACTACTGGCTGTGGTGTTTCATTTACAGACCATTTGAATCACTCAAACAAACTGATTAGATCTGTGTATCATTTCCATGTTTATTACCAGCTTAGACGTATTCTGTCAGAACTTCATACACCACTGCCCATTGAATCCAGTTTCAACAGGTATAACAACCCCATGGATATGAAAGCATTTGAACACATCTGTAATGAGTTTAACATAAGCCCCAGGTATGACTTTACACAAAAACTTGATGATCACAAAGGCATGGGTACATTGTATTACGCTTTGAGTCACAGACAATACCCTGAAGATTATTACCCTGGTTACACTTCATTCTCATCAAAATCACAAGTCTGGTTAGGATCAATAGAACAGAAACAGTCAAACGCCTGGACCACATTTATTTTAGACAAAAGTGACGGGTTTACTCAAGCAGGAGTCGAGCGCGTAAATGAGTCAATCAGAACATATGTCTGGTGTATACTAGGTGCACAATCACTAACAAAATCAAATATTTTGAATGGAAGTGGAATATTCGATTTGCAAAAACAGTTTCTCGCTAATCTTGAAGATTCAGTAAATTCATCAGTTGATCTCCCATCTAGCATACAGCGCTACCAAGATGTACTCAGATATGCCAGATCAAAAGTTGACTTTGTAGTAGGCTTCGGGTTACACATGTTACCATCTGATCTTCAACTCCAAATGGGGACAATAACAAATTATAATAATGAAATCATTGTTGCAGGTGTTGGTCAAAAATTAGGACTCAATCAATCTGTAAACTTGGGGGCCACAACCACACATGTACAGTCATTAAAATCATTACAGATGGTAACACCCCCGGCCCGGCCCCAGCACTGGCCCCAACACCGGCACTCATACAATCAACCCCGGATCTAACACCAACCCCTGACACACATGAGTCAGAAAGAACTGCATTGGTAATAGGTCTAACAGGATTAGGGGTTTTACTTCTTTATCTGTTTCATTAAATAACCCACCATCAACCCTCCTACTGTAACCAAAAAGACCCACACATGTTCTGCCATAAACCCAACTACCTTTGCTGCAGTACTAATCAGCCAACTGACAACTGTGCCTATTATGCCAGGTAATGAATCCATTGCTTTCACAGCTAATTTCTTAAGCAAGTCTGATATGTGAGACAGTTGTTTCTTTACCCATGACTGTAAATCTTTTGGGTCTGTTGGAGCCGGGGTTGGTGGGCCTGGGTTTGGTGGTGCTGGGGCCGGGGGTGCACCCCCACCACTACTGGAGACAGCTAACACAAGAGTACTGATAATAAATCCAAGAGCAGTAATTAAACTGGCAATAGTGATACCCTGTTCTCTGAAAAGTGTTTTCAATCTCTCAGCCAGAGTTGTGTCTTCGTGAAGTATTTTCTGAATAGTTTCTCTAATTCTGTTGACCTGTGATTTCAGTTTTTGTCTCCCAATACTAATCACTTCTAATCGTCCAGATCTTTCTATCTGCAAATCATTTAATCTGTGCTGTATTCTTTCTTTCATTTCTGTGTCTGCTGTAGCCAGTTTTTCTTTTTCACGTTCTATGTGTTTATCAAGCTCTCCCAGTTTGGCAAGATTATTAACCATCTCACCTCTTATTGTCTGCAATGATTTATCCAACCCTATAATCTCTCTCATTGACAAAGGTGGATCATCTATTGTTTTCAAAGCGTCATTTATTTGTCCTTCAGTAAATGAGGTTTCTTGTATCACTGTGTTTGCTATTTCTGGTAGGCTTGTTACTGGTGCCATTTCAATTTGTTGCCCTGTTGGCAACTTTGTTTGTGTGTCGTGAAGAACACTAACCAGTCTTGGGGGAACAGGAGACCCACCAATTCCAAGGTACCTTGCCAACCCAGAGTTACCACCGACTTCACCTTTAATTGTACTTAAAGCTCTAAACTTAGAAGGATTATTTTTATGTGTTAGATTTATTTTCCCTCTGTCTGTATTTACAAATAAGTGCCCTTTATCATATTCAAACTGGTTAGGATCTATTACATCTGGGTGGACACGAACACTGTCATAAAATGAGTTTACTTTATCTTTTAGCAGTTCGTGATACATACTACTACTAGTTACCATTCCAGTCATATCTGTGATACTGGTATCTGAGCCATTCATGTCATCCATTTCAAAATCTTCATGATTAAATCCTCCCGCGGCCATTGTTTTATTAATTTATTATTTTTTATTGTGCATAATAAAATGACACAGTCTTACGGATCAAAGTTAGACCCATACAGAAAACTACGTGAGCCTCTGGGTGTTAAGGGCATAAGACAATCAATCGTCATCACAAACAATCCAAGTACCATAGACCAGAATCAAACACTTACAGTCAAGTTTCCAAACCTAGGTCCCAGTGACGTTATTGTTCCTGGCACTGCTCGCCTAGCATTTAATATCGAACTATCATCAGACGCAGATGTAAACAGAACACTGGTTGACAATCTTGGCAGAGCAATTGTTAGGACTATTAAAGTAAAACTTGAAGGACAGGAAGTGTTTAGTCTTGACGACTCAGATGTATTCTACTGTTACAAAGATCTTTGGCTTACAAGAGAAGAACGAGAAGACCGTATTTACCAAGGCATACAGCCAGATAATGTTGGTAAACTTCGAATCAATGCCGGAGACAAAACAACTACTGGGGTACCAAAGGACGTTATTATAGCTGAAACATATGGAACCAGATTTTACATTCCACTTGAGTTTGAAATCCTCACAGCACATTTGCCTTATTATCAAGGAGCACTGAATGACCGTCTGAGCTTTGAACTAACTTTCAATGACTACTCCAAAGTTATTAAATCATCTGCCACAGATGCAACATACAAGATCTCTAACATTTCCTTGGAATATGAAATTGTCACACACACTGATCTAGCCAGACTCATTCAAAATCAATACCAGTCAAGACTGCCAATTTATTATGACAGGGTGATTAGACATAGTTTAATGCAAAAAGACAAGAGTGACCCAATGTGGAACATAAACTTGAACACACCAGCTAGGTCACTGAAAGGTATTCTTATGTTGTTTGTTGAACCAGCAGATCCATATAAACGGGATTCAGAAAAATTCTACAATCCTAAGATTACACATTTGTCCTGTACAATTGAAGGCCGCCCTAATCAAGTGTACGCTTCAGGTTTGTTACCTTATCAACACTACGATGAGATCACAAAGTATTTTGCGGGTGGAAGGATTAGAGATAAACCTGCAAACATTGCGTGCAAAGATCTACATCTGTATGATGTTAGGATCGGACAATACCTTACAAACAAGTATGCACTGTGGCTAGACCTTCGTAGTACAGATGATGATTATCTTCATGGGTCAGGACGAACTGTTGAGAACGGCAGTGATGGAATTACAATTCAGATACAAAAGAAGGTTGAAACTGCTGCAGCCATAAACATATATTTGTACCTGATATATGATGCACAACTCAATATTGCAGAAAGCAGACTAAGTGGACAAAATTATATTGTGTATTAAAATGAACCGGAGCTTAATGACCCTTGACCCACACTGTGGCTTATTTGTTGGTGCCAGTGGGTGTGGGAAAACTGAATTTGTACTTAACCTCTTACAAACAAGCCCCACCCGGGTCTGCCCTGGGGGACTTGGGTGGGGTTAGGTATTTTTTAGTTCCCAGGGTCACCCTGTCAGCCCCACAGGGTGGGTTTATCTCTCCATTCTGAGGCATGTTTCTGTCTACCCTTTGTCCATTCACCTGTATTTGCCTTTTTAAAACTCTCCCTACTGTCTGCACTGCCTGTAACTCTTGATATTGGATGTGGGTTGCTAAATGGTCTTGGCTTTATTTAGGCCCTGTGTTAGGTTTATTTAATGTATTTGACCGGCTGGCGACATACATTCAATGTTCTGTTTAGTTTTTTCACAAGCAGTGCAGGCACGTCCTGAGAAAGCCTTGTTGCTGTCGGGACGTTAAGCAATGTACAGTCAATCAGTCAGTCTTACAAACAAGATACATACACCACTTTGAAAACATTGTAATATTTTGTCCTACAATCAAACACAACAAAGCTTATCACAACCGTTTATTCATTTGGACTGACAACAACATATATTTAGTTGACCCTGAAAAAAAACTGAATGACTACCTACAATATTTTTACAAGCAATTTGAAGGACAGTCAACATTGTTTATTGTTGATGACTGTTCAGCAGAGAAAGACATTGTCAAGAAGAGAAACACATTAGCAGAACTTGCCTTCAGTGGCAGACACGCAAACGTCAGTGTATGGATTCTCACTCAGAAATATAATGCTGTACTGAAAGATTTTCGAGAGCAGTTAAAGTTTATCTGTTTGTTTTACTGTAAGGATCGTGACAGCTTTGAAGACTGTCTCAGAGAGAATGATGTCATCCCAAATAAGCATGAACGTGATGATGTAAAAAATAAACTGAAATCAACTAAGCATCTAAAGCTCATTTTAAAGACAGATCAGCCCACAGGGTATGGGTTAGTAAATTAATTTATTCTTTTGTTTGTCTAATAAAAATGACAGACGGACAAACCCAAGTGTTTGATGTTACAGAATGCTTCAAAGATGTTATGCACTTTACTGACTTAAAATCACGTGTGTTTGGACCCAGCTTTAAACTCTCAACACCGACAATAAGAATATACACGACATATAATGTTACTTTGGAATATTCAGATGGATTACCACATTATGATCTTGAGACTGTTGATCTTAAGACAAATGCTTTTAAAGTTTATAATGCTAACAGTGGCCACTTGTATTGATTTGAGGTACTGTGTGAAGACATATTTGTTCAATTAAGAAAACTACATTGTTACATTGAAAGTGTTACATTTAATAAAGTGATATTACACCTGCAGGACAAGACTTCAAGACAAACACCAGGAAAGTAGTTGACTTGTTTATCATAACTACCGATAATACAGTATTACATATGGTGTGACAGTGATAATTTTTTTTTCATTTATTATTTTGACGGACAAATAAAAATGACGGACAATTCACAAAGCCCTGGCCCATCAAACCCTGGCTCATCTGGTTTAAGAAACGTGTTTCACACAACAAACTTGCCTATATCTAATAGTAACAATGTCTATGAATCAATAGAAAACTCTTTTTCTGTCATACAACAAAATCTTCTTACAGGCAGTGTGAAGATTCAGATTGTTGCTAAAATAGAATTTACTAGAGTAGACGGTGAAGTGATTGTATCGTACATATCAACAAGACAACACACAGTTAACACAAGAAGAGAATTAGAAAACGTGTTTAGAGACAGACTGTTACCAGACTTCCTCCAGGCAATTGACAGTGCAAAAATGAAGGGGTCTGGTTGGCACGAAGGACATGTGCATGAACTACAATTAAAGCAGTCAAGGTATCATCCTATGTTAGGTAAATCATGGTTGCCACTGCCAACAGAGGTTGCAAACAAAAAGGCTGTTGTTAACATACAGAACAATGACAATTTCTGTTTCATGTGGTGTGTGCTTGCTAAATTACACTTTATAAAATCAAAACCTGAACGTGTATCTAACTACATCAAATTTGTAAATAAACTCGATTTTAGTGGCATTGAGTTCCCTGTTAAAATAGAAGACATAGACTTGTTTGAAAAACTAAATCCAGGTATATCTGTAAATGTGTATGTGTGGGATAATGAATCTGTTGACAAGTTACAACCAATTAGAGTATCACCAATTGCCCCAACCTATGGACAGTCAGAAGATAAGCATGTCGACATGTTACTAATAAGCTCTGGTGATAACTTTCACTACACAATTATCAGAAATATGTCACGTCTAATTCATGGACATACAACAAAACACAATGGTAAACAAGAAGTTTGTAAAAGATGTTTACAAAGATTCTCCTCTATTTCAGTAGCGCACAAACACGTCCTACACTGCAGATCAGCTGATGACATACAAACTGTACTTAAGTATCCAGATCCTGGCAGCAAGGTTTATTTTAAGAACTATGGGAATCAGCAAAAGTTGCCGTTTGTAGTGTATGCAGATTTTGAATCATTGGTTGTACCATATGAGGGTCCTGTTCCAGAGTCATTACCAAAGACTATAAAGTTGAGTGACCAAGTGGTGTGTTCTTTTGGATACATTCTTGTTAGGTCAGACGGTTTGCATTCAGAGCCTGTTATCTACAGAGGTGAAAATGCAGCATGTTTGTTTTTAACAGAAATGAGACATCTGTATAGTCAGGTAGTACAGTATCTCACAACATGCCAGATGCCTTTGGTGATGACAGAAGAAGACAAACTGAAATTTGATACAGCTGAGACGTGTTGGATTTGTGAACAGCCTTTAGGTGGTGATAAAGTTCATGACCACGATCACATAACTGGGCGTTACAGGGGTGCTGCACATGGTGATTGTAACTTGAAATTAAAAATAGATCCCAAGACATACAAGTTACCAATCTTTTTTCACAATCTGAAGGGATATGATTCATACATTATCATGCAGGCTGTAGACGAGTCGTACAAAAACATAAGTTGTATTGCCCAGACAACTGAGAAATACTTGACTTTGAGGTTAGACAAATTAGCATTTTATGACTCCATGTCTTTGTCTTTAGGATTGGCTAGTCTGGCAGAAGGACTGACTGAGTATCCAATAACGAGTAAATATTTTGAGCCAGACTTGATTAAGAAAGGTGTTTATCCGTACGAGTACATTGATCACTGGGTTGTGTTTGAAGAAAGGAGACTGCCACCAAAAGAGAAATTTTATTCTACACTAACTGGAAAAGGTATTTCTGACTCTGAATACCAGCACGCACTTGATGCGTGGGGGAAGTTAGGGTGTCAGACAATTGGTGACTACCATGACCAGTACTTGAAAGCAGACGTTTGCTTGCTAGCAGACGTATTTGAAAGTTACCGTGAAAAGGGTTTGTTACACTACAAGCTTGACCCTGCTTGTTACATAACTAGTCCTGGCATGACATGGGATGCATTTTTGAAATCCAGTAAGATATTTATAGACCTGTTGTCTGATCGTACGATGGGTGAAATGGTGGAACGTGGATTGAGAGGTGGTATTAGTATTGCAGCGAACAATTACGCCAAGGCCAACAACAAATATCTGGACGGTCATGGTGACCTTGGGTTTGACCCCTCAAGGTCAAGGTCATTCATTACGTACCTTGACGCTAATAACCTTTATGGGTTCGCGATGTGTGAGTTATTGCCCTTGAAAAACTTTTGTCTGTATGATTTGTCACAGTATGATGTAACAGGGTTAACTAACAATATTATGAATCATGACCAAAACGACGCAAAGGGTTGGATCTTTGAAGTCGACCTGGAGTACCCACATCATCTACACGATTACCATAATGATTATCCGTTGGCTGTTGAGAAAATGAGTATGACGGGGAAAAAAGAGGACACTAAACTTGTGCCAAATCTGAATGACAAATTCAATTACGTTTGCCACTACCGCTTGCTGCAGTTTTACATCAGACATGGGTTAGTACTAAAGAAAGTTCACAGAGGCATTCAATTTGATCAGAGTGCTTTCATGAAAGATTACATAATGAAGAACACAACCCTTCGTGCCAGAGACGGCAACACTGCATTTGACAAAGACTTCTTTAAGCTTATGAACAATGCCTGTTTTGGCAAGACAATGGAAAATCCTCATCACAGAAAAGATGTGAGACTGGTCACAACTGAATTGGGTGCAATTAAACTTACAGGCAAGCCACAGTACACAGGGTATAAAGAATTTCATTCATCATTGTATGCTGTGTCACTCAAAAAAAAAGATTGTTAAACTGGACAAGCCAGTATTCATTGGTATGGCAATTCTTGAGTTGTCAAAACTGTTGATGCTTGAATTTTATTATGATTACTTCAAACCAAAGTATCCTGAGTGTCATCTGCTATACACTGACACTGACTCTATGATCATTGATGTGTGTACTGAAGACTTTTATGAAGACATGAAAACAGAGTTACACATGTATGACACATCTGATTACCCTAAAGACCACCCGCTGTTCAGCACACAAAACAAGAAAGTGCCTGGTAAGTTTAAGGATGAACTAAATGGTGTGCCAATAGTTGAGTATGTTGGACTGAGATCAAAAATGTATTCTATACTGCATCAGAAAGGTAGTCAGTCGAAAGCCAAAGGAATTAAAAAAACAGCAATAAAAAATAAAGACATTCGTCATGAACATTACAAGCAAGTGTTAGATGGTGCATTAATGCCTGATTATCCAAACAAGTCACTGAGATCAAACAAACATAATCTTGAAATAATTCAAACACATAAGAAGTCACTTGCAGTTGGAGACACGAAACGTGTGTTTCATAGTAAGGAAAAAGCTTATGCACCCGGACATTACAGGCTCAAGTTATCTGAAGACATTTGTGATGAACTGGTTGATGAATTAATTGACGACTTAGTTACTGAAATGAGTAACGGTGTCTGGGGGAATAATCTGTAATTCTTCTCTGACAAATGCCCTCTGTGGCGCAGGGTCATACAGATAATATATTGTTGCGTCTGGACCGGGAATTATTTTTTTTATATTATGAACGGACGATGACCAGATGGGGTCTGTTGCCCTGCGCTTTACGTCGTTCTCAGCCTCCCCTGGCTGATATAAATATCTCACCTGTTTAGTAAACAAGCTTGTGTCTGGTGCTGGGGTTGGGGTTGGTCCTGTTTTTGGCTCTGTAATTGTTTTTAATTTAATAGCATCAGCAGGCTTAGGATGGCCTTCATTGTTCATTGCTTTTATCACATGTGGTAATCTCTTAACCCATTCAGTGTTACGGGTGTCATGCATGAGTTCCTTAGAATACTGGTAACTGAAAAGTCTTTCTGATAACTGTTTGTTAAAGTTCTCTACAATTGCCTGTGATCTGTGCACACCTGGAATGCCTCGTCTGACCAGTACACCATGCTTTGCAAATAACTGATTAACAGCACCTTTGAATTCTGATCCGTCATCAACTTGTACAAGTCTGGGGTATCTTAAAGGGCCTCGACTATATATTTTTGTTAATGCTGTAGCAACTGTGGTAGCTGTTTTGTCAGATATGGGTTCAGCGTCTTTATATCTTGAAGCAATGTCTACAACAGTTAATGCATACTTGTATCGTTTCTTTCTTATTGTGTCATGTGGTAGGAACAGGAGGTCCATTTGATGTGTGTCATTAGGTGATGTGTTTTTCAAAATGGGGTCTTGTTATTTTTCTTGGAGCAGGGAGATATATCTGCCAAATTGCTTGTCTCTGTAACCATTGTTTGACTTGATTGAGTGATATATCTCCGCCCACAGCGGCATGTAATTTCTGAATAGCTGTTTGCCCTTTCCAATAGCCTGATGGCGAGTAATATATTTTTGATAGTTTATTTTCGGCTGCCATTTTTTCTAGCAATGAAAACTCCTGTAAAATAAACAAATGTCATTCCCACTAGAACAAAGATTATCTCCCCGTTTCTTTGTTGTGTGCTTGGTTTGTAATAGTCACTTAGTTTTGGTTTCGGTATAGACATGTCTTCACCTGTGACTAAAAAATATTCCCTGATTGCTTCGTCTGTATTTGAAAACGTATGCTGTGCGTGACCTTCTAGCCTCAGTTTTTCATTGATGAAATCAAGTTTCTCAATTCTATTCTTTTCATATTCCTGTTCTGCCTGTGCTAATTTTTCTGACGCTTCATTATGACGCTTCAATTCTTCTGCAGATTCCTCTCTACCCATTTTTGAAAAGAGATAATTAGAGCCACTGAATGCGAGAGCGTTAACAACTGCCCCACCAATCATAATAGCTATCGTCGCCATATTATTTTTATTTACATAGAAACATTTTCGGGAATAATTCCCTGCTTGACAAGAAAATCTTTTGTCGCAATCGACGCTGTAACAACTACAATTAGCTTAGCGCTGTCTTCGAAATCGAGTCTACTCATGTCTGCTGATTTCATTTTGAGTAGATTTTTTCCTAGCATAGAATAAGCTACTGCTAATCCACTGATTACGGCAGAGTGATAGACAAGGTTCATCAAGTTCTTTGTGTCATTCATTTCTTAGGCAAGAAAAATTAAAATAATATTTTTATTTACTGCATATAAAATGGGTCAACGGCTTTGGGTGTTACTGGTAATGTGGCGACTTCTGGTTTTGATTTTGGAGTGTCTGATTTTTTGGTCACTGTACGAGTCTGTGGTTTGTATTTTTTGTATAATTGATAACCTACGTAACCAAATCCGACAACAAATCCGGCAACTATATATTTTGTTGTTTGAGGTTCGGGGTCAGGGTCAGACTTAGTTGTTTGTTTCTCACTTTGATGAGGGTGTGTTGATCCTGATGGTAGTGACACTGGTCCTGACGGTCCTGAAGGTGTTGACGCCTGGTCAGTCACATGAGCCTTTTCTGTTTGTGTTTGAAGCTGTAATTTTTTTTGCCTGTTCCATTCGGCTAATCTTTTTCCTGCATCAACGCGGCCTGGACTTTTAGCCTTAGTCACAGTTTGAACCTGCGTCAAAACTGGACTGGGGTTCGGTTGTGGAGTCGTCTGGGTTTCGTCCATTTTCTTCTGCAGTAAAATTTATTTTCGAAAAATCAATATGACTCCCGGTAACAAGCAATGTTACGACAGGTGCAAGGTAATTTCCAAACTTGTAAAACATGACACATGCTAATTTGCCAATTGAACTTGAAACAATAGGATTGCTTTCAAGGTCGTGTGATAGACTGTCACTATCCACAGGTAGAAAGTGACTCACTGCTTTTGTGTATAGGCATACAAGAGATCGACTCAAATCATGAGTCATTAGTGAAGCAATGTGGTTTTCATATTTAGAATGAAGCTTGATTAGCTCGTCAGTGGTGAGAGATTCAATATCCTCTGTCATGTATTGTTTTCCGAGATAAGTCTTTGATTTGCCTGACACAACAACAGACAAAAGACGCTGTTTTTTCCGAGTCTAAGTCTTTGTTTTCTACAGCATTGATATCATTGAGAAGAAGTAATTCGTCTTGATTCATTTTATAATAAAAAATATTAATTTTAATAACATTGATTTTGGAAACCTTTATTTTACTGAAAAAATAAGGAGAAACCTAGAAAAACGGGCGGCGCGAAGGCGTGGTAATATGTGGTCCAAAAATCATGGAAATTTGGAATCGATATAAATTGTCCAAAACCGCCCATAGTTCCATTCTCTGACCTTAACCATATGCAGTCAACCATATAACCTGCCACCATCCCTGCGTGTCTGTAGTAATGATATTTTTTAACTTAGTAGATCAGCTGCCCCCTCCCTTTATTCTCATACGAGATTTTAACGGTCACGCTGACCTGTGAGGTAGTGACCACTATGATGGCAGAGTGTTAGAAGATGTTTTTTTGTCAACTTAACTTATGTGTCTTTAACGATGGCACACCTACCTACTCTAACCCAGGTTCAGGATCTAGTTCTGTTCTAGATCTCACTGTGTGTGATCCTTCTCTCATGCTGGACTTTGACTGGAAGGTTCACGATGACCTGTGTGGTAGTGACCACTATCCAGTAGTCCTGTCATCGGTCAGCTGTGGGGAGGATCCACCAGTGGGGCGCTAGAATTTCAAAAGGCTAACTGGCCTCTGTTTGCCTCCCTGTCAGTCTCGTATTTCAGAGGAGGTGGTTATGTCAGCTGAAGAACCTGTTTCTTCTTTTACTACTATTTTGTTAGACGTAGCGGGTGAAACCATCCCTAAAACTTCCGCATCAGTCCCTCGGAAGCCACCCACTCGGCACTGGCCTCCACATGGCGTGGGTGGGTAGTCCCTGCACCAGGGCCTCAGTCCTTGACTGAGTGGGCTAGCAGAGGGTGCCATCTTTGTCCAGGATTAGGACTTGATGTCAGCAGATATGTTATTCAGTCTTTTTTACTGGTCCGGTTTTTAAGGAGCTGTGCTAACCCAGGTTGTACCATGCTGGATTGGTCCTTAAAAATACTCGTGACTTTTTGGTCCTTTGGATCCCAAGTGTTTGCCATGCTTGGAGACCCGTGTCAGGGGAGAAGAGGATCCTGGTGGCTGGGGTTCCCTTTGGATTGCGGCTCACTGGTGCCAACACTCCACTTTGGCCTTGACTTCTACCTAAACAAGAGGCTAGTCGTACCGGCCTAGTCAATCGGCTCTTGTCACGTTGAGCCCTATCCCACTGTTGACATGCAGGTTGATATATGGAGCACCATGCTATAGCCTCTGCTGCTGATTAGGTGCTTTACGCCAGTGTTCCCCTGCATTCAACAGTGTGATAGAAGGCGGTGGCTCAGACGGTTAAATCGGGCTTACCCCCTTGAGTATGTCTTTCGGGCAGTCTCCATTGTGCGTCAGCTGGAGACCCGCCGACATTTGCACTTTCCCTTGTTGGGCTCAGTGGTGGGCGGGGACCCACGAGGGATGAATATCTCTACTATTATAATATGGGGGAAAAAAAAAACTTGCACAGAAGTGGCACATAGCCACCAACATTGACCATGACAGTGACTCGGACTGTGAGGAAGCGATGCCTCAGGCATCGGCCGTATGACCTCGCTTCCTCATTGGTGAAGGAGAAACCTGTTACCAAGCTACATCCTTTTCTGGTGGAGGAGACTCTCAGGAGCCGTGTTGGCAGGCCTGACGCCCAGCGCCTCGGGTCTGGTGACTTGCTGGTGGAGTGCCGTACCCGGGCACACTCCAACGGACTACTGAGGCTCTCTTCCATCGGAGACACTCCAGTGGAGGTCACACCCCACAAAACTATGAATTCATCAAGAGGCGTAATCAAAGATCAAGCTTTGGCAGAACTGTCAGAAGATGAACTTGTACAGAACCTTAAGTCTCAAGGGGTGACTTGCGTCAGGCGCTTTGCTTACAAGCGAGGTGGCGGGGAGATCCATCTCCCTGACGTTTGGCACCCCCACCCCTCCTACTAACATCTGGGGAGGTTACTACTCCTTGAGAGTGAAAAAGTACGTCCCTCTCCCCCTCCAGTGCTTTAAGTGCCAAAAGTATGGCCATGGGCAGAAGACATGCCTCCAGGCAGAGGCTTCATGCGCCCGTTGCACTAGGCCCGGACACTCTGCTGAGTCCTGCACAGCCACCCGCCTGTGTGTGAATTGCCAGGGGGCGCATATGGCTTCGGACAAGAAATGCCCTCGTTGGATATCCGAGTGCAAGATTCAGCAGGTGCGTGTGGAGAAGGGGCTGTCCTTTCTGGACGCAAAAAAACTGGTTGAAGGCCCTGGTGCAGCTGCGGCTGCCCCAACCTCTAATACTTGTATAATACTACTCTAATACTGTGTATACTTTCAGTGCAGCGGTGGCAGGCAAGCGCCCCACCAAAGACTTTTCATGTCAAACCCCAACTTCTTGGTTGGGGGCGGAGCCTCGGCTCCTCTCGCCCCTGAGAGTAACCCTCCTCTGGTGGTGACAAGTAGCCAGGGAACGCAGAAGGTGGACACTGCCAGTCCGGTAGTGCTGCCTTCTCTTACCCCTAAGCCTCAGCCCCCACCCAAACCTGCTAGTTTGTCAACGCCAAAGGCTTCTGGCTCTGGTCAGCCTTCTAAGGCCTTTAACTCTAGCGGCAGGAACGCTGCCCAGGACCAGAAGTCTAAGAGAGTCTATGGGACCGCTGTGTGCATGGGCCCAGAAAGGGAACACTGATGTCCCCCTTCAAAACAAATATGCTGCATTGGAGGAGCCAATGGAGGGGGTGGAAGTTGCCGTTGCTGATGCTGCGGCAGCTCCACCCCCTTCATCTCCGAGGAACCAGAAGAGGCCCGGTAGCCGGCCCCCCTCTGTTTCTTCAACTCCTTCCAAGGCAAAGGAAAAAGGGGGGGAAAAAAACTCTTCACCCCAAGATAATACATAATCATGTACTCTCTGCTTCAGTGGAATTGCCCTGGTTTTCAAGCTAACTTTGAGGAATTACGTCTTTTAGTCAAGTTCTATCAGTAATATCTCTTCAGGAGACTTACCTGAAGACCTGACCCTGTGTCCTTTAATGGTTTTAATGTTTTAATAAAGGCTATGATTCGGAGAGGCGCTCGGGTGGAGTGGCTCTTCTCATTAGTAGCCAAATTTTATGTAGCCCCGTTAGCATCGACACCTGTCTTCAGGCTGTCGCAGCTCGGGTTACCTTGAAGAAGACTATAACCATATGCAGTATTACATGCCACCATCCCTGCGGGTCTGTAGTAATGATATTTTTAACTTTGTAGATCAACTGTCCCCTCCCTTTATTCTCATGGGGGATTTTAACGGTCACGCTCACCTTTGGGGTAGTGACCACTATGATGGCAGAGGTCAGATGTTAGAAGATGTTTTTTCTCAACTTAACCTATGTGTCTTTAACGATGACTCGCCTACATACTCTTACCCAGATTCAGGATCTAGTTCTGTTCTAGACCTCACTGTGTGTGATCCTTCTCTCATGCTGGACTTTGATTGGAAGGTTCACGATGACCTGTGTGGTAGTGACCACTTCCCAGTAGTCCTGTCATCGGTCAGCTGTGAGGAGGATTCGCCAGTGGGGTGCTGGAATCTCAAGAAGGCTAACTGGCCTCTGTTCACCTCTCTCTGTCAGTCTCGTTTACAGAGGAGGTGGTCATGTCAACTGAAGAACCTGTTTCTTGTTTTACTTCTATTTTGTTGGACATAGCAGGTGAAACCATCCCTACAACTTCCACATCACTCCCTCGGAAGCCGAGAGTACCATGGTTCAATGAAGAGTGCCGCAAGGCCCCAAAAATGTGCAAATCAACTCGGCGACGTGCTTTTCGTAATCCGTCGCAAGCGAATATTTTAACATTTAAAAGACTGCGGGCGAAAGCCCATTACATTTTTAAACGTGAACACCGTGCTTCCTGGAGACGCTTCGTCTCATCGTTATCTTCTAGGACTCCACCCCAAAAAGTCTGGAAGGCTGTTAGGAGAATTAGGGGCAGGGGTGGCTCGGCTTCTGTCGGCCATCTTAGAGATGGTGCCAGTTTGGTCACGGATAAAAAGGCTGTGGCCAATTTGCTTGCCTCCACCATTGCCCATAATTCTTCAACAGAGCATTATTCACCTTTTTTCCAGAGAGAGAAAGAGAAGCGAGAGTCTTGTACTTGTGATTTTATATCGGATAACTTGGAAGACTATAATGCCCCTTTTATGTTTTCAGAATTGCAGCAAGCCATGCAGAAATGTACTGACTCTGCTGTTGGATTAGATACCATCCATTATCAGCTCCTAACACATCTGCCTGAGGATTCACTCTTTGTACTTCTCAAGGCCTTTAACCATATCTGGATAACCGGTCATTTTCCGCCATCTTGGCGCCAGGCTGTGGTTGTGCCAATCCCCAAGCCGGGTAAGGATCCTTCCGACCCGGGCAACTACCGGCCAATTGCTTTGACATGTTTATGTAAAACTATGGAACGTTTTGTCAACGCCTGAATGGTGTAGCATCTTGAGTCACAGGGTCTCATCAGAGACCTCCGGTGCGGTTTCCGGCGCTTCCGTAGTACAACTGACCATCTAGTCCACTTTGAGTCTTTTATCTGAGATGCTTTTGTCAACAATTTTCTTTGATCTTGAAAAGGCATATGACACTACCTGGAAGTATGGTATAATGTCTGATTTGTCCGACATGGGTTTTAAAGGGCACCTGCCCATTTTTATTCACAATTTTTTGTCTAACCGGTCGTTCCATGTCCGTGTGGGCTCCACCCTCTCTGACTCCTTTGAACAGGAGATGGGTGTCCCGCAGGGCAGCATTCTATCTCCTGTTTTATTTAGCATTAAAATATATAACATTGTAAAGGCCATCAAGGATGATTCTGAATGTTCTTTTTGTTTGTGGACGACTTTGCTTTGTGTGCACGAGGTCGAGGACTTGCGTCTCTTGAGAGGCGCTTGCAGCTGTGCGTTGATCGCATCCAGGGGTGGGTGTCTCTCAACGGATTCAAGTTCTCGCCCTCCAAGACAGTCTGTGTGCATTTTACTAACCAGACGAAATTTTTTCCAGAACCTAGCCTGAGCATTGCTGGAGTGCCAATTAAGGTGGCCGAAGAGGCAAAGTTTTTGGGGGTCATCTTTGACAAAAGATTGACCTTCTACAACCATGTTAACTACCTTAGAACCTCTTGTCAGGCGGCTCTCGACATTCTTCGTGTCGTTGGTCGTACTGACTGGGGTGCAGACCGCATTGTCTTACTTCGACTGTACCGGGCCCTTGTTCGGTCCAAACTGGATTATGGCTCTGTGGTATATGGCTCGGCTTCCAAGTCTGTTCTACAGCGTCTGAACGCAATTCACCATCAAGGTCTGCGCATATGTCTGGGAGCCTTCAGGACATCTCCAGTTCCTAGTCTGTATGCCGAGGCAGGGGAGCCTTCTCTCAGGCTCTGCCGCATCCACCTCATGCTCAGCTATGTTCTGAAGCTGAAGGCCCATCCAGACAGTCCTGCCTATGATTGTGTTTTTAAACCATCGTTTGCAGAGATTTACGATACCCATCCGGGAGCTGTCTGTCCACTTTCTTTCCGTGCCCGACCTCATCTGCAGGCGACCGGATTGGACCTCGACAGAGTTTCGGAATCCCTGCAACACATCACTCCACCCTGGCTCTTACCAGTTCCTGACATCTTGCTGGACTTGACTGCCCTCAAGAAAGACTCTACTCCACCAGCCATATACCAACAGAGCCTCAATGAACTCCTTTCAATTTTTCTTGGCTATTGTCGTATCTATACGGATGGGTATTGTTGTATCTATACGGTCTGAGGATGGGAGAGTGGGTGCGGCCGCAGTATCCTCTCGCCATCCTAGACGCCCATTTAAGCACCGCTTCCCAGACCACTCATCTGTATTTAGTGCAGAACTGCAGGCGGTTGTGCTGGCACTCAGGCATGCTTATCGATCTAGAGAAAGGAACTTCCTGATTCTGTCTGGCTCTCTTTCTGCCCTGAAGGCCCTTCAGGGCACGGGAAATGACCACCCACTGCTGGTGCAAATCGGAGAGCTCTACGCAGACTTGATGAAGGAATATTATGACATCATTTTTATTTGGGTCCCAGGGCATGTGGGTATCGAAGGCAACAGGATTGCAGATTCTGCTGCCAACGATGCCCGCAACGACCCTGTCCCTGACACACAGACTGTTTATAGTGATTTTAGACATGTGGTTAGTGCGTACATAACCCGTGAGTGGCAGTCCGAGTAGGACAAAAAGGAAGGTAACAAGCTGCATGAAGCCCATCCTAAGTTGTCCGACGGTCTACCTTATCGCTGCGGCAGCCGCCGTGAGGAGACTGTCCTGGCTCGGCTCCACATCGGGCACACGTATGTTACGCACTCTTATTTACTTAAACAGTAGGAGCATCCATGGTGTTATGCCTGCGACGAGCAGTACTCTGTTCAACACTTTTTGCTGTCTTTTGCTGATCTAATCGACACAAGGTATAAATATTTCACAGCAGACTCCTTGAAGGTTTTGTTCCGGGATGTGCCCCCGGACACGATCTTCAGTTTTCTGAGAGAGTGCCATATTTTTATAAGATTTGAGCGTTTATAGACTATGATGTTTCTATTATTTTGACCTTTTTGAGAGTCTGTCGATGTTTTCTTCAAAGACCTGTGCGACATTTTAGCCTGACATTTTTTTTAAGGTATATTTACATCATGTCTTAAGATCTTTCTTTTAGTCTGGCTGACCAGATTTTTACCCTTCCTGTCGTGAGATGGCCTTAGTTGCCTGCTTGGCGTTAAACCCAAATAACTAACTAACTCGTGCGCTCTCCGGACACTTGAGGATCTATGCCTCTTGGAGATGCGCGCATGACTGTGAGAGAGAGAGAACGTGGCGTGCTAGAGAGAATTGCGTCATGTTTAGAGTATTATGTTAATGTCTGTGTGGTGACGGATTTGCCTCTATTAAGTCACCACCACTGTCTGACTTTCTCTATCAGTGTAGGTTTTTTACTTTTTAAATTCTGGCTATTGTCGTATTTATACGGATGGGTCAAAGTCTGAGGATAGGAGAGTGGCTGCAGCCGCAATCTCCTCTCGCCATCTTAGACGCCCATTTAAGCATCGCCTCCCAGACCATTCATCTGTATTTAGTGCAGAACTGCAGGCGGTTCTGCTGGCACGCAGGCATGCTTATCGGTCTAGGAAATGGAACTTCCTGATTCTGTCTTTCTGCCCTACAAGCCCTTCAGGGCACAGGAATAGAACACCCACTGCTGGTGCAGATTAGAGAGCTCTACGCAGACTTGATGAAGGAATATTATGACATCATTTTTATTTGAGTCCCAGGTTGTGTGGGCATTGACGACAACAGGATCGCAGATTCTGCTGCCAACCATGCCCGCAATGACCCTGTCCTTGACTGTTCATAATGATTTTAAACCTGTGAATAGTGCGTACGTAGCCCATGAGTGGCAGTCCGAGTGAGACAAAGAGAAAGCTGACAAGCTGCATGAAGCTCTTCCTAAGTTGTCCGACGGTCTACCTTATCGCTGCGGCAGCCGCCGTGAGGAGACTGTCCTTGCTCAGCTCCACATTGGGCACATGTATGTTTGGCACTCTTATTTACTAAAACAGGAGTAGCATCCATAGTGTTATGCCTGCGACGAGCAGTATTCTGTTAAACACTTTTTGCTGTCTTGTGCCAATCTGACATAAACACTTAACAGCACACTCCTTGAAGGTTTTGTTCCGGGAGTTACCCCCGGACAAGATCTTCAGTTTTCTGAGAGACTGCAATATTTTTAATAATATTTGAGCATTCATAGACTATGATAATTCTATTATTTTGACCTTTTTAAGAGTCTGTAGATGTTTCCTTTAAAGACCTGTGCGACATTTTAGCATAAAATATTTTAAACATATATTTACATCTTGTCTTAAGACCTTTCTTTTAGTCTGGCTGGCCAGATTTTTACTCATCCTGCCATGAGATGGCCTTAGTTGCCTGCTCGGCGTTAAACCCAAATAACTAACTAATTAATAGTTTCATTTCCAGACCTGGTACAAGGATACCTGATGGTAAGACCTTCCTATGCATGCTGATTTGTATGACCCCTCGGAAAGGTCAAGGGTCACAGATCAGCAAATGATGTGAAATATGTCTTTTTTTTTGTTTAAAATTTTAGTTTTATCAGCATTTTTGCAAAATGTTTCAACCAAATATGCCAGAATAAAAGCCCTCTATGCATAATAATTTGGTTCACTACTCACAAAGGTCAAGGGTCATGGGAGGTTGACAAAAGTGAAAAAAATGCATACATTTTGAGAAAACATGGATTTTTGCAGGTACAAAAGCTAACCATTATATGTTAGAACACTTGAACACTTGCTCATTTCAGTAACCTGTCAGAAAGATCAAGGTCACAAAAGTCAGATTAATTATGTGGTTTGTTCATGCACCTGAACCTTAAAGGTTTTGCCATTCTCGTTTACCCTTTAAATTGCTCTGATGGGGATCTGTTACCCTCTTAAATTTACACCTGGAAGTTTACAGACTTTATAAACTGCTGTGATAATAGAAGCCCAGAATAATGAATCATGTTTTATTGATATGCCTGTGCTGCTGTAGCTGAACCCCATCTTGCCTCTCTGCTGCCCCCAGCGCATCCACCCCGAAATAAAATCAGAGGAGAAGTAAGTAAGATCTAAAATTCTTTTCTTTTATTTTCAGTGCATGTACTGTGACAAAGGAGGCAGATAACCAAGCCCTTCTGAAACACAAGCATGATCCCAACATCACAGCAAGGTCTGTGATGGAAGAGCAGGAAGACGCTAGGGAAAAGTGGAGCGAGACCCTTCAGAACTTCTGTCTTTGTGACCCCCAGCCTGATGGTGCACAGAGCAAGAGCAATTCAAAACCTCTGTACCACTGCCACAGACATCGCCGCAAGAAAACCAAGTCAACCAGTATCAGGAACAGTTTAAACCTTGTACATGCTGCTGGTGTGCGCAAGCCAGTTCTACGAGAGCCAAAGCTAATATTCCCAGTGGATGAGAAAGGCAAAAAAGTACCAGTACTCCGTGCTTCCCGTCTGAAAGTGGCCAGCAAAGCAGATGTGAGTCAAGGTATACCATCAGTATTTACTGACACTGTGGCATCAGCCAGTTACACCAGTGCCACTGCCACCACCAGCTTTTCTGTGTCCAGTACTGTTGTGTCCTCCCAGTCTCCATGTGAGCAATTGGGAGCAGTCAGGCCAACGGCAGTTTTTATGTTGGCATCCACAGGTCACCTCACTTGCTTCTCCTCACTGAGCTCATCTGTCAGCTCAAAAGACAGGGAGAAGCCAGCAGAATCTGTACCACAGTTCAATGGTTATCGTGACAATATGAGGCCCAGTTCTGTGTTCACACCAAGGCTCCCCAACCTTGTTCCTTCAGCAGGTAACACACAGTCAACATCACCAGTCTTACCACAGGAGTCCATTGCTTCACCTGCACCTACTGTTGTATCATCGGTGGCCCGCCTGGACTTGACAATGGACCGAAGCTGTTCCCAGGAAGCCCGCTTGGATGAGATGAGTGTCGATGAACTGGCAGCCTATTTTGAGGACTTTATCCATATCCCAAAGAAAATGTCTTCTATGGCAGAAATGATGTATGCTTGAAATCAGTGATGGAAATGTGCGTGTGTAAAGACAATTTGGTTTACAGTCAAATGTAGATTTGCTGTCTTTGGGATAATTTTTGTGTTGTTTGTTGATGCTCACATGCGATAGCAAAAGTGAGTCTGTGTGCTTGGCGATCCGTTGTGTGTCTGTCATCTACCCTCTGTTGTCTGCTGCTGCAAATACTTTAAATTTGGCATTTTCTCAGAGTTTATTCAAGCCACTTAAAACTTGGCCCAAGGATACTTTGTTGAAAGACATCTCTAAGCATACCATTTTGATGGACCTTGCTCATAGTTCAAGGTCACAGGGTCAATAAATAGGTCAACATTTGGACCATGTTGTGTTTTCTCAAATGCTACTTTTAACTTCAAAAGCCAAGCTTGGAGATACCTGACGATAAGATCTTCCTATGTATACTAATTTGGGTGATCCCTCTCATGAGAGATCAGCAGATGCATGAAAAATGCCTAGTGTTACAGTCACTTTTGCCATCTTTTGGATCAAACTTAGAAACAAAGATAGCTGATGATAAAACCTTCACATGTATGCTAATTTGATTGACCACTCGTCAAAGGTCGGGGGAGGTGAAAATGCACATTTGTTGGCAAAACAGGTTTCCTCAGGTATGTGACTATGGTAAGACACAAAACTTGCTCATTTGAGTGATCTTTTGGTAAGGTCAAGGTCACAGAACATCAGAAATTATGCAGATTGGTCATGCACATCAGGGCTTTGTTTTTCTTGGGTTTTTTATGAGTGGCCATTTTTCCAATCTCTCTTACACACTGATGTAATTACCCTAAATTTTTTACCACACTAAATATTCGACCACAAGGTGCTGCTTAAGATTTTTCATCCAAATAAAAACCTGTAAATTTTCGACCTGCATTAAGAAGTGCGTTCTAAATATTTGACCACCACCTGGAATTTTTTCTTTTTTAAGGGACTGCCATAACTTCAGCAGCATATAGTGCTCAAGAAAAGTAGGGGATGTTAGTTTCCAGTAAAATTACTACGAATTCGGCTTAATGACGAGTTATGTCGGACCTCCACGCCACTAACTTATACTTTCACAGAAATGTTCTTGGTGTACAAGTCATGTGGTCAGATTGGCAGCTATCAAAATGGCGTTAGTGGCCAAAGGCAGTGTGACATGCTGGCTATTTCTGTGAAAAGAGTTCAATTTTAAAAACAAAAATAAAAACAAAACTAGGTTTGATTTCATTAAGCTTGCGGTCAGTCACATGAGAATTCTTAACAGATCATATTGTTTACCTGCATGTTTTTTTGTGTGCTGGCAATAGACTGACCCATTTTGTATTTGTCTCCGCCCCTTTAGTTGGGTCCGGCAAGAATGCAACACGTGCGTCACGGAAAGAGCACAAGTGTAGTCTGCTAGCATAGTAAAGCACACTATTCGACGTTGATATTTTTACCATTTTTAGGATGGCATATCTTCTAAAGTATACCATTATTGGAGCTGTAAAATAATCACTACACACTAGGCTGACATCAATGAGGTGCCTCTCGCTCACACTCACAGCCATACGTACATGCAAGCGTCACATTTTGACAGATCTAGGCTAAGATCCAATTTAGCAAATGTGTCACACTTAACTGACAGATCTACGATCCAAGTTAGCAGACCAAATGTAAGTACAAGTGATTGAGTCAGTATGTGAATACTATAGTGGAACACGGAAAATTAGAAATTTTACTTTCGAGCATACATAGTGATGTCTTGTGATTCTCTCAGGGTTCAGTTGACCATGTGGCCGACCGCAAGCTTTTCTTTTGCATTCTTTTGTGTCTGCAGGTCGTGATAAAGGCCTCGGGAACGGAAAAATCTTCACCTGAATATGGATTGGGGTATCAGGAATCTGATTTACACTCCCCATAACAACAGTGCTTTCCAATACCGCCGAAATTAGCTAAAATAATGGAAACATCGATGCTCTCACATGCCCCGCAAGCATAAACATCCGATGTTATGCCGTACCGTCGGCTTGGCAGTCAGAAAACGTGGTCTACAGCGTTTTGATTGGTCGAGAGGCTAAGTCTGATTGACATTTCACCCCAAAAACGGGTTGGTCTGTTAGGTGCCTGGTAAGTGATAGGAGGGGGCAGGGGATCTAACCGTTTATGTCCACCACTGAGTAATTCCCCTTAGTATGTGTACTATTCTACCATCACTAGCCTCACCTATCTGGTATAACTCAAGGCAAAATTTGCATCATGACATTGTGTATTGTCTTGTGCATTTGCTGTGGGACCACATTTAGTAGTACACCTTGTTTTTGCATGCGTCCTTCTCCTGCCTACTTCCTAAGTTACAGAAGAGGTCATAGGTTAAATACTTGACCTGATACATCTTTAGATGTATATGACTGTCTTGTTGTTTACCTGTGTATTTTTCTGTGGCCTGGTGATAGTGGCAGTAGATCTAACCGTTTGTATGTTTAGCGCAGAATAATCCATCCCCTTCCTTTTGTGAGTGCTTTTTATGTCAAACCTGAACATGAGCCTGTTTCAAAGGTGAAGACAAGAATGGTACAATGCAGCTGGAAATTGAAAACTGAAATAAAGTATCTCTTTACTCTTACCTGTTATCTCAGTCACCCCTAGAAGTGAAAAGCTAGTTAGTTGAATATTGAATGCCTGGTCTGAGCTTAAATGGGTTAGCTGGCTTGTCACAGATGTGACAATGGACAAAATGATCAGGATCAAATTCAAAGGAAAATATTATTATCTGATATTCTTTTATCAGCTTCTTCAAGCAATATAGGATACTGTTTTGAAATGTTTTCTTCTTGTGAATTTTTCCACCAGAAATTCAGACAGGTACATGGGTTATTTTGGTCCAGCATCACATCCGTGACAAGCCCACACATAGACACTCCTGACTCAAAGAATCAAATGCAAATTATGTGAAAATCATTGGTCATTGGTCATTTATTGAAGTAGCACCACAACACAAATTTCCAGACACAGCAAAACCATGTAGCATCATTGTTTTTATTTTGTATGAGCTTCACATTTTGGGTATGACATAACCATTATGGACAAAGTTGGAAATTGGTTAAAACTGTTTAACTTTAAGCACAGGTTGTTTGGCTTCAAATCATAAGAGACTCAATAAAAAGCATAAACTTTGAAAGCATCAGCAGTGTGTGGAAATTTAGCTTTATGATACCTCTCTGTTTAAGGAATGTGTGATGGGTGTGACACACCTGAAGCGGACAAAAATTAAGTGTTCGCTAGAAGGTTATACTGCAAACAATTTGATTGCAGATAAATGACAATATTCAATAATCAAATGTCTGGGTCAACCAGTGGGAGAAGGGGAAGAAAATGGTTGGACGTCCAGTTGTCCTCCAGTTCCTCTCTGTTGGAGCTCCACATGATGTGACAGATGACTGATTCTAAAGAATGTACTAGAGTAAGCGTTTGGTTGTTTAGATCCACTTAAACCAATTAAATGATTACATGACCGTGAATGGTCAGCCCCACGGACAAGCGGGCCGAAAAGGTATTTTACCCAAGCAACATTAAAGGCTCAATCAGATCATTCGACTCGCAGCAGCCGGACAGAGTGGACGGTCCTCCGCGCCTCTCCTACAGCAAGCGAAACTTCACGCCTCGGCGCCCCAGTGAACGGTTCACCGCAAGGAGCACTACGAGATGTCTTCACGTAAGCAGAAAGCCGCCCTTCTAAGGGCGAACAGATGCCAAACAAAACAAGCCGATGAATACCTGGCCCACCACCCGGAACTACGACCACAGCCTACGCCCAGCTCAAGCTCTAGAAAAGAAACAAGGCGACAGAACCCACCAATGTCGCCACCAATACAGCCACCAACGACGCCGTCGGAGACACCACGTGAGTCACCAGGGTACAGCTTGGAAGAAATGTGGCAACGATTTCCAATGCCCGTACCACCAACAGGAATGTTCCCCAAGATGGACACCTTTTTAAAAGAGAACGTATTCCCAAACCTCACAGCAGCGATGCTACCAGCCACCACCCAACCGCCACCGCAGCAAGTAGAAGAAGAAATAGAAGAAAAAGAAGAGCAGGACAAGTCGGAACCATCGTTAGAGGCTGACCTCCCCCCTTCCCCCCCCCCCCCCTCTCCAGGGATCCAAATCCCCGAACATCTAACTCGGGAGGGGCCCTGGTCCACAAAAGAGAGAGAGAGAGAGATCAGGTTTAGGGGCATGGACATCAACGACCTAGTCTCCCTGCTTCAATCAGTTGTACCGGCCATCCTCGCAACGCGTGGTGATGACTACCACCGCGCCAGGGTTACCACCAGATGGCTGCTCCATACAGGGGCACTCGCCGACATCAAAGCTCCTCCGACCGCCAGCCAAGAAAGCCAGGCAGTCCCCCAAACGAGAGAAACCGACAGCCAAGCCACCGTCGAAATGACCCACAAGGGGACCTCAGCCACCCCAGCAACCAAGCACAAGAAAACCGGCACCATCCCGACAACTAAAAAAGCGGTGGAATGCTCCACCAAACTCCAACGCCCCAAGACGCCAGCACCGACACACCTCAACCGGTGCAAGACCACCACCCAGAAGCACCCTCAACAGCCAGTACAGCAACGAACACCACCAGCCGCAGGAAAAGACCTCCAAAATCAGCCAGACAACGCAAGCCTGCACACAGGAAAGACCCCCCCCCCCCCTCCTCTCCCCACCCGGGTCTGCCCTGGGGGACTTGGGTGGGGTTAGGTATTTTTTAGTTCCCAGGGTCACCCTGGTCAGCCCCACAGGGTGGGTTTTTCTCTCTATTCTGGGGCATGTGTTTCTGTCTACCCTTTGTCCATTCACCTGTATTTGCCTTTTTAAAACTCTCCCTACTGTCTGCACTGCCTGTAGCTCTTGATATTGGATGTGTGTTGCTAAATGGTCTTAGCTTTATTTATGCCCCATGTTGTAGGTTTATTTAATGTATTTGACCGGCTGGCGACATACATTCAATTTTCTGTTTAGTTTTTTTTTTTCACAAGCAGTGCAGGCACGTCCTGAGAAAGCCTTGTTGCTGTCGGGACGTTAAGCAATGTACAATCAATCAATCAACCCCCCCCCCCTCCTCGCGACACCACGCCACACCTCCGAACTCGCCGCCCCACCAACCCTTCACCCAACGCCCCACACCGCCCCAGTGCCCCACACCAAGACCCCGCCTCCACTGGCCACCACTCCATGAAGTCTCACCACGACGATACCGCCACCCACACCACCAACCCAGCGACGGTTCTACCGGTCACCACCACCCCCACACCCACTCGTAGAGGGCATACTGCAGTGGCTGGTCCACCAGCTGCCACCAGCCTGGTACTAGCGACGGTTCACCGGCCACACCACCCGCCTCCTCCACCACCACCCGCCCGGCCCCGGCAACACCATCAGCCGCTGCGCGACGAAATGACAGACAGCCAGACCGACACCCCCACCCCCCTGTCCCCCCCCCCCCCCCCCCCCGGACGAAATCAGCGAGAGCTGGTAGTCCCCATCCCTTCTAAATTAGCACTAGCAAGGCTCAATCAGTTCTATCATGAACAACCTGACAGCAAGAATGGAGCACGAATTGGTGATCGACGAAACAGAGACGGAGCCCGACTCCCAAGAAGAAGAAGATGCGGCCAGCCAAGAGGAAAGTATGGCCAGCCAAGTCTGCCGGTTGGAACACCGACAACGAAAACACTACGAGCGAGGGGTTACGTGTAAACCACGCTAACCAACCTATCAGCCCACTGTGTCGACCCGAGGTGAAAACCTCACCCAGCGAAGCAAACTAAGCTTCTCACCCTCGGTCAAATAAGACGAGGAAAGGAAAAATTAAAAAACGTAAAAAAAAAAAAAAAAAAAAAAAAAAAAAAAGCACTTAAGAAATATGCCCCCCCCCCCCCCCCCCACCCCCCCCCCCCCCCCAAAAAAAAAAAAGGGGGGGGGGGGGGAAACACATCTGACCCGATAAGTAAATCGGGGCTAAATGTAGGAGACTGAAACAACAACAGCCAAAAATTTCTGTGAACGTGGATGTCTCAAACGGTTTGGTCCACTGACGAGAGGAGTACCGGCTTTGAAAGCAAAACGTCCTCGAAACACACATCATTCTTAAACACACAAAAACTGACTAACTTGTTGTGAGAAAAAAGAGTGTGTTCGGCCGGCCGAAGAAAACAGGCCATTTCATCGGATAGTGTGCGATGTGATACACTTTTTTTACAAACTGATCGTTGGTGTCTAACACTGCCCGTGTTGTTCCGCTAGGTCAGACTCCGCTCTGATTCGCTACTTCGTATGCAATGGACTGTGATGACAGAGCCGGCCGAAACACTCTCACACAAGTCAGTCGCATAAAATAAACGCTTTGATGCCAGCGTACGAAAAAGCATTAAAATTAAACACATCTTATGGCTGTCTCAGCAACAGCAAAACATAAGAACGTCAACGAAATAAAGTTAAAAAAAACAACTCCAGAGTGAGTCACAGGCAACAGCCGGACGCACAATGAAACAAGAGGTTGGAGGACCAAAACAAACGAACCAACTTTTAAAATAAATCGCCTTATAAGCTTAAAGACAATTAAGCTGCCGGCACTATCGAAAACGGTCGCCACCTGACTGGGAACCCAGAATCACATTTGAGACCTGGTTGGCGTAACAGGAACCAACTTCAAACAGGCCAAGGCGATGTGAAACACATCATTACACCGCAGAGCAAAATCCAGCCATAATCACGCTGAAATATCAGCAAGAAAAGGGGGAAAAAAAGAAAAAGAAACGTGGCGGGGCAGCATGAATTATCTTGCTCAGGCAAGTAGCAAAGCTACACTCTATGCCGTCACCTACGCAGTTTTCGCACTAGTACCTTGGAACGTCCTCGCGCTGGGACCATATGGCGTTGAGGCGCGTCCCCTGGGTGGTGGATAGGGGGTCCCTCGCGAGAGGGGTGCACCGAATGAAATAAGGTGCCGTGAACCAACATGGTCTAAGGGAAGGAGACCTCGACAGAAAAGCCCTGGTCCTCCTAGTAAGGGGGTTGGGCGTAGGGGTTATAGTTAGTTATTTGGGTTTAACGCCGAGCAGGCAACTAAGGCCATCTCACGGCGGGAAGGGTAAAAATCTGGTCAGCCAGACTAAAAGAAAGGTCTTAAAACATGATGTAAATTTCGCTTTAAAATGTCGCACAGGTCTTTAAAGAAAACGTCGACAGACTCAAAAAAGTTGCCACATTCCTTCTGCAAATTAAGATAAGTAGCGGCTAATCTCTCTGTTTGTTTGTCTATTTTGACAAAGGGTATTTACCCGAAATATTAATAAATTGTGTTGTAGCCGTCTTTTCTAAGCGTGTTTCTTTCTCCGTTGGGTACTTCTTTGCATATTACACGCTTGGCAGTCACCTTTTTGGTCTGGAAGACTCAAAAAGGTCAAAATAATTGAAACAGCATAGTCTATAAAAGCTCAAATCGTATTAAAAATATGGCACTCTCTCAGAAAACTGAAGATCTTGTCCGGGGGCACATCCCGGAACAAAACCTTCAAGGAGTCTGCCGTGAAATGCTTATACCTTGTGTCGATTAGATCAGCACAAGACAGCAAAAAGTGTTGAACAGAGTACTGCTCGTCGCAGTCATAACACCATGGATGCTCCTCCTGTTTTAGTAAATAAGAGTGCGTAACATACGTGTGCCCGATGTGGAGCCGAGCAAGGACAGTCTCCTCACGGCGGCTGCCGCAGCGATAAGGTAGACCGTCGGACAACTTCGGAAGGAATCCAGACCAAAAAGGTGACTGCCAAGCGTGTGAAATGCAAAGAAGTACCCAACGGAGAAAGAAACACGCTTAGAAAAAACGGTACAACACAATTTATTAATATTTCGGGTAAATACCCTTTGTCAAAATAGACAAACAAACAGAGACATTATTTGCTACTTATCATCAGATGCAGAAGGAATGTGGCAACTGAAGGTGACGTAAAAAGAAAAAGAAAAGGAAAGGAAGAACAAAAGTAAAAATGACGTCAAAGAAAAAAATCGTAAGAGAAAGACTCCGAGAGAAACTAAACACGAGAGACAAGAGTGTGTGTAAGCGCGCGCAGGAGCGAGCAAAAGTAAATGCGCGTGTGTGAGGCCGGGGAGAGAGAAAGAGAAGAGAGACAGCGAGAGAGAGAGAGGGGGAGAGAGAAAGAGAGAGAGAGAACGAACGGGGAGTACCCTTGGGCACGAAGTAGGCTGAGTGTCTAATACACAAAGCCAGCTAAACACCAACCCGAAGGCAAACCTTATATCACCATCGAGTTGAGGACTACCTCGGGGAAAAACGGGAGGACCCCGGGGAAAAAAAAACCCAGCATTTAGCATGGTACACAACAAGGAATATCGATGAAACAAAGCAAATAATCAAATTCAGTAAGAGAATAATGGTATAAGAGGAGAGTAGGTAGTTGTGAAACCATCTTCAAGGGTAACTCCAAACAAAAACAAACAAAAAAAAAAAAAAAAAAAAAAAACCGGGTGTGGGGGGAGAGAAAGACAAAAGGGGCGGGAAGGGGAGGGGGAAAGGGAGAGAGAGAGAAAGGGGAAGAGAGAGAGAGAGAGAGAGAGAGAGAGAGAGAGAGAGAGAGAGAGAGAGAGAGAGAGAGAGAAAACAAAAAGGGAGGGGGGGGGGGAAGGCAAACAAACAGAGCCACCAGCCCCACCCAACAGGCACCCTCCAGCCCACGGACGAACGCACAGGCATGCGAACAAGACGACCACATACATCCCCAAGGGAATGCACATGATCGCCCCCCACACCCGCGCATAAATCCAAGGACCGGCGACCAGGCGCCCGACAGGGAAGGGCAAGGGATCCAACTTAACGTATGGCCAGCGCTGAAAAAGTCCCCATGGGAGGCACAAAGTACATATCAATCAGTGCCAGCCGCAACTATCTGGTTAGTGAGTATTCAGACAGAAGCGACTCGGTAAGGTAAATGACAGTTAGCAGAAGACACAGGTAGGTCCAAAAAGGGAAGGGCTTCATGCAGCTTGTTACCTTCCTCTTTATCTCACTCGGACTGCCACTCACGGGCTATGTACGCACTAACCACATGTCTAAAATCACTATAAACAGTCTGTGTGTCAAGGACAGGGTCGTTGCGGGCATCGTTGGCAGCAGAAACTGTGATTCTGTTGCCTTCGATACCCACATGCCCTGGGACCCAAATAAAAATGATGTCATAATATTCCTTCATCAAGTCCGCGTAAAGCTCTCTGATCTGCACCAGCAGTGGGTGGTCATTTCCCGTGCCCTGAAGGGCCTGCAGGGCAGAAAGAGAGTCGGACAGAATCAGGAAGTTCCTTTCTCTAGATCGATAAGCATGCCTGAGTGCCAACAGAACCGCCTGCAGTTCTGCACTAAATACAGATGAGTGGTCTGGGAGGCGGTGCTTAAATGGGCGTCTAGGATGGCGAGAGGACACTGCGGCCGCAGCCACTCTCCCATCCTCAGATTTTGACCCATCCGTATAGATACGACAATAGCCAGGAAAAATTGAAAGGAGTTCATTGAGGCTCTGTTGGTATATGGCTGGTGGAGTAGAGTCTTTCTTGTGGGCAGTCAAGTCCAGCAAGATGTCAGGAACTGGTAAGAGCCAAGGTGGAGTGATGTGTTGCAGGGATTCCGAAACTCTGTCCAGGTCCAATCCGGCCGCCTGCAGATGAGGTCGGACACGGAAAGAAAGTGGACGGACAGCTCCCGGATGGGTATCGTAAATCTCTGCAAACGATGGTTTAAAAACACAATCATAGGCCGGATTGTCTGGATGGGCCTTCAGTTTCAGAACATATCTGAGCATGAGGCGGATGCGGCGGAGCTTGAGAGAAGGCTCCCCTGCCTCGGCATACAGACTAGGAACTGGAGACGTCCTGAAGGCCCCAAGACATATCCGCAGACCCTGATGGTGAATTGTGTTCAGACGCTGTAGCACAGACTTGGAAGCTGAGCCATACACCACAGAGCCATAATCCAGTTTGGACCGAACAAGGGCCCGGTACAATCGAAGTAAGACAGTACGGTCCGCACCCCAGTCAGTTCGACCAACGACACGAAGAACGTCGAGAGCAATCTGACAAGAGGTTCTGAGGAAATTAATATGGTTGCGGAAGGGAAGTCTTTTGTCAAATATAACCCCCAGAAACTTTGCCTCCCCGGCCACCTTAATTGGCACTCCGGCAATGCTCAGGCTAGGTTCTGGAAAAAAATTCGTTTGGTTAGTAAAATGCACACAAACTGTCTTGGAGGGCGAGAACTTGAATCCATTGAGAGACACCTACCGCTGGATGCGATCAACGCATAGCTTCAAGCCCCTCTCAAGGGACGCAAGTCCTCGACCTCGTGCGCACAAAGCAAAGTCGTCAACAAAGAGCATTCAGAATCATCCTTGACGGCCTTTACAATGTTATTAATTTTAATACTAAATAAAACAGGAGATAGAATGCTGCCCTGCGGGACACCCATCTCCTGCTCAAAGGAGTCAGAGAGGGTGGAACCCACACGGACATGGAACGACCAGTTAGACAAAAAATTGTGAATAAAAACGGGCAGGTGCCCTTTAAAACCCATGTCCAACAGGTCAGACATTATGCCATACTTCCAGGTAGTGTCATATGCCTTCTCAAGATCAAAGAAAATTGCATAGACATGCTGCTTGTTGACAAAAGCATCTCGAATAAATGATTCAAAGCGAACTAAATGGTCAGTTGTGCTACGGAAGCGCCGGAAACCGCACTGGAGGTCTGTGAGGAGACCCTGTGACTCAAGATGCCACACCAGGCGAGCGTTGACCAGGCGCTCCATAGTTTTACATAAACATGATGTCAAAGCGATAGGCCGGTAGTTGCTCGGGTCGGAAGGATCCTTACCCGGCTTGGGGATTGGCACAAACACCAGCCAAGCCGGCGGAAAATGGCCGGTTCTCCAGATATGGTTAAAGGCCTTGAGAAGTACAAGGAGTGACCTTTCAGGCAGATGCGTTAGGAATTGATAGTGGATGGTATCTAGGCCAGCAGCAGAGTCATTACATTTCTGCAAGGCTTGCTGCAATTCTGATAATGAAAAAGGGGCATTATAGTCTTCCGAGTTATCGGACTTAAAATCACAAATACGAAACTCTCGCTTCTCCTTCTCTCTCTGGAAGAAGGGTGAATAATGCTCTGTTGAAGAATTATGAGCAATGGTGGAGGCAAGCAAATTGGCCACAGCTTTTTTATCTGTGACCAAGCTGGCACCATCTCTAAGATGGCCGACAGAAGCCGAGCCACCCCTGCTACTAATTCCCCGAACAGCCTTCCAGACTTTCTGGGACGGAGTCCGAGAAGTTAAAGATGAGACGAAGCGTCTCCAGGAAGCACGGCGTTCACGTTAAAAAGTGTAATGGGCTTTCGCCCTCTGTCTGTTAAAGGTTAAAATATTCACTTGCGACGAATTACGGAAAGCACGTCGCTGAGCAGATTTGCGCACGTTACGGCACTCTTCATTGAACCATGGTACTCTCGGTTTCCGAGGGACTGATGCGGAAGTTTTAGGTACGGTATGACCCACTACCTCCAACAAAATAGTAGTAAAAGACGAAACAGGCTCTTCAGCTGACATGACCACCTCCTCTGTAATACGAGACTGACAGAGGGAGGCGAACAGAGGCCAGTTAGCTTTCTTGAGATTCCAGCGCCCCACCAGTGGATCCTCCCCACAGCTGACCGATGACAGGACTACTGGGAAGTGGTCACTACCACACAGGTCGTCGTGGACCTTCCAGTCAAAGTCCAGCATGAGTGAAGGATTACACACAGTGAGGTCTAGAACAGAACTAGATCCTGAACCTGGGATAGAGTAGGTAGGTGAGCCATCATTAAAAACACATAGGTTAAGTTGAGAAAAAACATCTTCTAGCATTTGACCTCTACCATCATAGTGGTCACTACCCCACAGGTGAGCGTGACCGTTAAAATCTCCCATGAAAATAAAGGGAGCGGGCAGCTGATCTACCAAGTTAAAAATATCATGACTACAGACCCGCAGGGATGGTGGCAGATGGTTATAGTCTTCTTTAAGGTAACCCGAGCTGCGACAGCCCGAAGACAGGTGTCAACACTAACGGGGCTACATAAAAACTGGTTGCTAATGAGAAGAGCCACTCCACCCGAGCGTCTCTCCGAATCAGAACCTTTATAATAGCATTAAAACCATTAAAGGAGACAGGGTCAGAAGTCTTCAGGTAAGTCTCCTGAAGAGATATTACCGAGGGGTTATAGGACTTGACTAGAAGGCGTAATTCTTCAAAGTTGGTGTGAAAACCACGACAATTCCACTGAAGCAGAGAGTACATGGTTAGGTTTTATGTGTAGGAGAAGAGTTCCTTCCCCCCCTTTTCCTGTGCTTTGGAAGGAGTCGAAGAAACAGAGGGGGGTCGACTCCCGGGCCTCTTCTGGTTCCTCGGAGATGAGGGGGGAGAAGCTGCCGCAGCACCAGCTACGACAACCTCCACCCCTCCATCTGCTCCTCCAATGCAGCATATTTGTTTTGAAGGGGGACATCAGTGTCCCCCTTCTGGGCCCGTACGCACAGCGGTCCCGTAACTTTCTTAGACTTCTGGGCCGGGGCAGCGTTCCTGCCGCCAGAGTTGGCGGCCTTAGAAGGCTGACCAGAGCCAGAAGCCTTTGTAGTAAGATTGACATGTTTGGGTGGGGGCTGAGGCTTAGGGGCAGCAGAAGGCGGTGCCACCGGACCGGCAGCGTCCGCCTTCTGCGTTCCCTGGCTCCTCATCACCACCAGAGGAGGGTTACTCTCCAGGGGCGAGAGGATCCGAGGCTCCGCCCCAACCAAGAAGTTGGGGGTTTGACAAGATAACTCTTTGGTGGGGCGCTTGCCTGCCACCGCAGCACTGAAAGTATACACAAAGTTGTTATTTGAGTTTGGCGCAGCCTCAGCTGCACCAAGGCCATAAACCAGTTTTTGGGCGTCCGCAAAGGACAGCCCCTTCTCCACACGCACCTGCTGAATCCTGCACTCGGAGATCCAACGAGGGCACTTCTTGTCCGAAGCCATATGCGCCCCCTGGCAATTCACACACAGGGGGATGGCTGTGCAGGACTCAGCAGAGTGTCCGGGCTTAGTGCTGCGGGCGCATAGAGCCTCTGCCTGGCGACATGTCTTCTGCCCATGGCCATACTTTTGGCACTTAAAACACCGGAGGGGGAGAGGGACGTACTTTTTCACTTTTAGGAAGTAGTAACCTCCCCAGATGGTAGTAGGAGCGGTGGGGGTGCCAAACGTCAGGATGATGGTAGGGAGACGGATCTCCCTACCACCTCTTTTGGAAATGAAGCGCCTGACGTAGGTCACCCCCTGTGACTTAAGGTTCCGTACAGGTTCATTTTCAGACAGTTCGGCCAATGCTTGATCTTTAATCACTCCTCTAGAAGAATTCATCGTTTTGTGGGGAGTGACCTCCACTGGAGTGTCTCCGATGGAGGAGAGCCTCAGTAGCCCATTGGAGTGTGCCCGGGTACGGCACTCTACCAGCAAGTCACCAGACCTGAGGCGCTGGGCCTCAGGCCTGCCAACACGGCTCCTGAGGGTCTCCCCTACCAGGAAAGGGTGCAGCTTGGAAACAGGCTTCTCTTTAACTTTGCTGTGGATAATGAGAAAGCGAGGCCAGACGGCCGATGCCTGAGGCGTTGCTTCCTCACAATCGGAGTCGCTATCATTTTCAATGTCAGTGGCTATGTGCCGCTTTGGTGCCAGTTTTGGCCCAGGGTCACCCTGGTCAGCCCCACAGGGTGGGTTTTTCTCTCTATTCTGGGGCATGTGTTTCTGTCTACCCTTTGTCCATTCACCTGTATTTGCCTTTTTAAAACTCTCCCTACTGTCTGCACTGCCTGTAGCTCTTGATATTGGATGTGTGTTGCTAAATGGTCTTAGCTTTATTTAGGCCCCATGTGTTAGGTTTATCTAATGTATTTGACCGGCTGGCAACATACATTCAATGTTCTGTTTATTTATTTTTTTTTCACAAGCAGTGCAGGCACGTCCTGAGAAAGCCTTGTTGCTGTCGGGACGTTAAGCAATGTACAATCAATCAATCAATCCATATTATTATAGTAGAGATATTCATCCCCCGGGGGTCCCCGCCCGTCACCGAGCCCAACAAGGGAAAGTGCAACTGTCGGCGGGTCTCCAGCCGACGCACAATGGAGACTGCCCGAAAGATATACTCAAGGGGGTAAGCCCGATTGAACCGTTTGAGCCACCGCCTTCTATCACACTGTTGAATGCAGGGAAATACTGGCGTAAAGCACCTAATCAGCAGCAGAGGCTATAGCATGGTGCTCCGTATAGCAACCCGCATGTCAACAGTGGGATAGGGCTCAACGTGACAAGAGCCGATTGACTAGGCCGGTACGACTAGCCTCCCGTTTAGGCAGAAGTCAAGGCCAAAGTGGAGTGTTTCAGCCACCAGGATCCTCTTCTCCCCCGACACGGGTCTCCAAGCATGGCAAACACTTGGGATCCAAAGGACCAAAAGCTCACGCGTATTTTTAAGGACCAATCCAACATGGTAGGACCTGGGTAAGCGCAGCTTCTTAAAAACCGGACCAGTGAAAAAGACTGAACAACAAAAAACTGCTGATATCAAGTCCTAATCCTGGACAAAGATGGTACCCCTCTGCTAGCCCACTCAGTCAGGGACTGAGGGGACTACCCACCCACGCCACGTGGAGGTCGGTGCCCAGTGGGCGGCGTGGGGGTAGCTTCCCCACCCTGCAAATAAAGAAATAGCTACAAAAACGCCGACGAAAAGACAAACAGCAATTCCTTTCCTGGAGGAGGAAGGTTCTTCTACCAAAAGATTTATGACGTCGTGAGATGAAAGCCGGAAGTCTTCGGAAGCCACAGGACCGAGCCGCCTCTCTCTATCCAGGGACACAATCATGGACACATGGAATGTCAAGACTATGTACCAGAGCGGGAAGTCCGCCCAGATAGCAGCGGAAATGCAAAAGTACAACCTTTCCCTGCTAGGTATCAGTGAAGCCAGATGGACGCAGTCTGGCCAGAAAAGGCTGTTAAGTGGGGAGATGATTCTATATTCAGGTCATGAAGATGAGAATGCCCCCCATACAGAAGGAGTAGCATTCATGCTGTCACCAGTGGCACAGAGAGCGCTGATGGGCTGGGAACCTCTTGGGCCAAGAATTATCACAGCAGCCTTTAGAACTAGGAGAAAGATCATGTTGAACGTCATCCAGTGTTATGCGCCCACCAATGACAGTGACGAGGAAGAGAAACAAGAGTTCTACGACCGACTCCAGAGTGCTGTGGACAAATGTGCGGAGCGAGACATCACCATCGTCATGGGTGATTTTAATGCCAAAATAGGGGAGGACAACACCGGATACGAAGAGGTGATGGGGAGACAGGGTCTAGGGGAGATGAGTGAGAACGGGGAGAGGTTCGTAGACTTTTGTGCTCTAAACAGACTTGTCATTGGAGGCAGCATCTTCCCACACAGAAGAATACACAAAGCAACGTGGGTCTCACCTGACCATACTACAGAGAACCAAATAGACCATATCTGCATTAGCAAGAAATTTAGAAGATCCCTTCAAGATGTTCGAGTGAGGAGGGGAGCAGATGTCGCCTCAGACCATCATCTGCTTTCCTTAAGAATAAAGCTCAAGTTAAAGAAAAGTAGCACAGGGACAAGAAGAAGACAGCGCTATAATGTAGGCCTTCTGAGAGAGACGGGAGTGAGAGAAGACTTCAAACTGGTGCTGTCCAACCGGTTTCAAGCGCTACAGGAGCTAGTAAATGAAGAGGAGGCGGTCACCACAGAGCAGCAGTGGAAGGCAGTTAGAGAGGCACTGAACTCAACCTGCAAAGACACTGTGGGGTTCAAGAAACACCATCACAAGGACTGGCTGTCGGCACAGACCTTGGAGAAGATAGAAGTGAGGAAGCAGAAGAAAGCAGTTGTCAACAACAGTCGCACGAGAGCGGCCAAAGCAATGGCACATGAGGAATACTCGGAAGCCAACCGCGAGGTGAAGCGGAGTATCAGGGCAGACAAGAGAGCCTACACAGCTGGCCTAGCAGCAGAGGCAGAAAAGGCAGCAGGCAGCGGCAACCTGAAACAGCTCTGCGACATTACCAGAAGATTGTCAGGCAAGTATGGCCATACAGAAAAACAAGTAAAAGACAAAGAAGGCAAGCCTATTGCAGACAGAGCAGACCAACTCGACAGATGGGACGAGTATTTTGAAGAGTTACTGAACAGACCCACCCCACCCGACCCCCCAGACATCCAGCCAGCAGAGACTGACCTATCCATCAGCTGTGACAGACCCAGCCGGGAAGAGATCAGAAGAGCAGTGGCATTTTTGAAGAACGGCAAAGCAGCAGGGCCAGATGGCATCCCAGCGGAGGCTCTGAAAGCAGACCTAGAAACAACAGTAGAGATGCTGTACCCACTGTTTGGAAAGATCTGGGAAGAGGAGATGATGCCGGCTGACTGGAGGGAGGGGTACCTAATCAAGCTTCCCAAGAAAGGCGACCTCAGCAAGTGTTCCAACTACAGAGGAATCACGCTGCTGTCAGTACCAGGAAAGGTCTTCAACAGGATCATCCTGGAGAGAATGAAGAGCTCCGTCGACCCCCAGCTGAGAGACCAGCAAGCAGGATTCAGGAAAAACCGATCATGTACAGACCAGATTGCCACTCTCCGCATCATCGTGGAGCAGTCTCTGGAGTGGAGCTCCCCGCTGTACGTCAACTTTGTGGATTACGAAAAGCATTTGACAGCGTGGACCGAGAGACTTTGTGGAAACTCCTACGACATTACGGTGTACCCACAAAGCTCGTCTGCCTGATCAAGAGCAGCTACGATGGCATGACATGTCGCGTGATCCACGAAGGGCAGTTCACCAGGGAGCTCCAGGTCAGAACCGGCGTCAGGCAGGGATGTTTACTGTCTCCGTTCCTCTTCCTACTGCCCATAGACTGGGTCATGAAGAGGACCACAAAGCAGAGAAGAAGCGGAATACAGTGGACACTGTGGACACAGCTTGACGACCTCGATTTTGCAGACGACTTGGCATTACTGTCCCACACTCATCAACAAATGCAGGACAAGACCACGAGGCTTGCTGACATCTCGTCCCAGGTGGGCCTCACCATCCACAAACAGAAAACAAAGACAATGAGGCTGAACGCAACCAGGGAAGAACCAGTCTTGCTTGCTGGCACCCCGCTGGATGAGGTGGAGTCCTTCACCTATCTCGGGAGCATCATCGACAAAAAAGGTGGCACTGATGCAGATATCAGAGCACGAATCGTTAAAGCCAGAGCAGCCTTTCTCCAACTGAAAAAGTGTGGAGTTCCAGGGAGCTGTCACAACACACCAAAGTCCGGATTTTCAACTCAAACGTAAAAGCAGTTCTCCTATATGGAGCAGAGACTTGGAGGTTGACAAAAACCACAGTTAACAGAGTACAGATCTTCATTAACAGTTGCCTTAGAAGAATCTTGAAAATCCACTGGCCAGAGAAGATCAGCAACATCAGACTCTGGGAGAGAACAGAGTAGATAACAGCAGAGAATGAAATTGGGCGAAGAAGATGGGGGTGGATTGGTCACAGTCTGAGAAAGCCAGTTTCCAGTATCACTAGGCAGGCATTGTGATGGAACCGCCAGGGAAAGAGGAAAAGAGGCGGGTCGAGAAACACCTGGCGTCGAGACCTCCAAGCAGACATCAAGAGACTGGGAACCACCTGGAGTAAAATCGAAGGAGAAGCACAGGACAGGAGTCGCTGGAGGTCTCTTGTCGACGGCCTATACCCTGGGAGGGGTGACAGGCGTAAGTAAGTAAGTACCTTGGAACGTAGTAGAAGAGTGGACTGTGGATTGGTCTTTGAATTCATAACTGCCGGGCCCGGCGCATGATCGGACCACAATACCCATGACCACCAGCGTAATTTGGGATTTTCTACTTTGGGCACATGCTTAAATGTTTGAGAAGCCTCACTAACAGAAGTCTTAAACCTGCGACATAACAAGGTGAAAGAGTGAAACTACCCCTAGGGACACGTCGGAGAGTACGGGGTTCTGAACAAAACCTCCCCGAATACCCAGACTCGGCACCAAGGAAATGGCTAATGTGGAGACCAAAACGAAACCAAAACGAAGCCGAATCGCTCGAAATCCCAATACCCAACACGGGGACGTGCTACACCACCCGGCAGGACGCTCAATACACAACACGTGGAGAGCCGACGCAACGCAAAACTTCTAGACGTAACCTGTACCATAGAGGTACAGAGCTCCAATGTCCTAGAAGCAAAAACTAACTCGCCCTCAGCAGTCACAATGAAGAATGAATGAACAAATGAACAAAACGTCTAATATATTAAAATTATTTATTAAAAAAAAAAAAAAAAAAAAAAAACACCAAATAAACTAAGGCTCCCGGATAACCTATATCCAAGGAAAGAGCACAGCCAAACCGACCAAGACTTAAAAGGCACTAACCCTAGGAAGAGGGGCGACTATGAACAAAGAAGATTGGTAGAGACAAATGGCCGAAACTCTCACTACCAATAGCGTAGGCCTGGGGCTTTGCCTAAACGGAGCGGACCCCCCAAGGCTAGAAAGGGAGGAGCCTATAAACCGACACCAATTAAATGATTACATGACCGTGACTGGTCAGCCCCACGCGCAGGGCAAGCGGGCCGAAAAGGTATTTTACCCAAGCAACATTAAAGGCTCAATCAGAGTCCGAAATAGCAACGTCGGAGCAGGAGAGCGAAGGGAATCGCCGGGTCGTGGGTTCAAATCCCGTCCCGGCCCCGGTAGCTGGACTCACAATCCAGGGGGAAAAAACGGATTTGTTCAATAGCATGTCCGTTGAAAGATCCTGGTAAATTAAAGTGGCACAGTTGGAGTGCGCCTGAGTTGATCAGTGTTCAGGTCGTACTCCATAGGCAATAGATTTCCCTGTCCCCCCATAACCCGCCCGTCAGGGCCGTCCATTATCACTCCGGTGCCGTGGACGTTAAACACGGAACTAATCAATCAATCACTCAAGGCTCAATCAGTTCTATCATGAAGAACCTGACAGCAAGAATGGAGCACGAGTTGGTGATGGACGAAACAGAGACCGGCAGAGCCCGACTCCCAAGAAGAAGAAGATGCGGCCAGCCAAGAGGAAAGTATGGCCAGGCAAGTCCGCCGGTTGGAACACCCACAAAGAAAACACTACGAGCGAGGGGTTTCGTGTAAACCACGCTAACCAACCTATCAGCCCACTGTGTCGTCCCGAGGTGAAAACCTCACCCAGCGAAGCAAACTAAGCTTCTCACCCTCGGTCAAATAAGACGAGGAAAGGAAAAATTAAAAAACGTAAAAAAAAATAAAATTAAGAATATGCCCCCCCCCCGGCCCCCCCCCACAAAAAAAAAGCGGGGGGGGGGGGGGGGGAGGGGGCAAACTCATCTGACCCGATAAGTAAATCGGGGCTAAATGTAGGAGACTGAAACAACAACAGCCAAAAATTGCTGTGAACGTGGATGTCTCAAACGGTTTGTTCCGCTGACGAGAGGAGTACCGGCTTTGAAAGCAAAACGTCCTCGAAACACACCTCATTCTAAACACAAAAAAAATGACTGACTTGTTGTGAGAAAAGAGTGTGTTCGGCCGGCCGAAAAAAAAACAGGCCATTTCATCGGATAGTGTGCGATGTGATACACTTTTTTTTTACAAATTCAAAGTCCCGTCGTGACGCATGGTTAATGTTACAGCACGATATAAATTAAAATATAATGTTGCCAACAAAAGCATTTTTTGTTCATATTTTGGGAGTGATCTAATTCTATTTTATTCTTTGTTTGAGAAGTATTGGAAACTTTAGGTACTTCCAAAAAGACAAGCGTTTTTTGTACCCCTGCGAACTTGTTTCGTTCAAAATCTATTGAAATAAAAGGAGCATTTAACCAAGCTTCTTAGTAAGTTCTGACTTTGCTAATTTATTCAGTAACAATTTCATTTAAGTTCTGAGTAAATTAAGCAGTTGTAACAACAGCAGTACGTTAAGGCTTCCCTACACGGAGAAACGAAATACACAAGAAACGAAACATTTTCATTGCATCGACTGAAATACCTCCTCCGCACACGCAGAAACGCCGTGAAAAATCATTTCGATTGGTACAGGGGAGGTAACTCTTCACTGACACATGCTCTGGTTTGTATGCCATGATATCGGGTCATATTTCTGACTTCTGACGCTTACAAACTAAACATATAAGTCACGTGTGCCTTCGCGTACACAATTAAAGTGAATTCCCGACCATATCAAATAAACTTAAGCGCTTTTGAATGCGTAAACAGGGATGGTTCAAGTGAATCGAGGATGCCGCCGTCTCGAAGCGATAGCCGCCATTTTGTAGGTTTCGCAGAGCAGCCGATGAAAGGGGGGGGGGGGGGGGGGTTCAGAAAACTGACCTAAAATTATATTTTGGTGGTACTTTAGTATGATACTTTATAGATTCCATTTCGAAAATGATCCCCCCCCCCGCCCCCCTCCCCCCCCCCCCCCCCGCTTAAATCGTACAGAATCGCGCGTCACATCACGCGTTTTTAGCCATAATAGACCTGAATCCACGGCATCGCTTTACCCGCCATCTTGAGCGTTTTGGCTTGAATGACGTCAGATTTAGCATGTGACCGAGCGGACGACGCTGATTGGGCAACGGGTAGAAATGTTTCGCGGATAGAGACAGGTTCTATTGCTCGAAATGTACCGTTTCGCATTTCGTGAAACGGTGAAATGTTGGAGAAATGTCTGAAATGCTGACATTTCGGCGAAATGTTTCGTTTCGTTTCTCCGTGTGGGGAAGCCTTTAGAATGTTCAGCCACCCCTCATTTGAAAATTCACACAAGACTGGTCCAGTCAGTAGCGAGTGTACCGGCACCGTTTGCAGCCAAGCATTCAATGCAGCGTTGACGCATGGAGCTCACCAGGGTTCGGAGAACATGTTGTGGGATCGCTTCCCACTCTTGATGCAGGAACCGAGTCAGCTGGGGGACGCCTTGAGGTGGGGGGTGGTTGCTGCCCCAGCACGTCCCAGAGGTGCTCGATGGGAGCCAGATCAGCTCAACGAGCTGGCCACGCCATCCTCACGATGCCCCGTTGCTCAAGGTACTCCGGCATCCACCACACGGGCGCGATGAGGTCGAGCGTTGTCGTCCTGCAGAACAGCATTGTCGCCTATGGCTTGGAGAGCTGGCTGGATGAGGGGCTGTACAATCTCGTCCCGATAGCACAGTCCAGTCAGGGTGCCTCGGATGTGGACTGGGGATCCTGCCTTCCCTGCTGAACTCGGAACTGAGCCTGCCCAGACCATGACTGAGCCTTCTCTTCGACGCATCCATCAGTGAATCGCTCGCCCTGGCGTCTCCAGACCCTCACCCTGCCGTCGTTGAAGGACACAGTGAACCGTGACTCATCACATCATCAAACAGAACCTGAGTCCACTGGAGTCTGTTCTACCTCACATGTTGACGACACCAGGCAACCCGGGCTCTGCAATGCGCTGGAGTGAGGGGTATTCTCACTGCTGCTCTGCATGAAGCCAGACCAAATTCGCGCAAACGTCGGCAGACTGTGCTTCTGCTGACATTAACGTTTGCAGCTTGCATCAGTTGACGTCGCAGAGTGGTTGACGTGATATTTCGGTCGCGCAGCGCCGCCACACAGAGGTATCTGTCATCCCTTCTGCTGGTGCAGCGCGGGCGTCCTGAGCAGGGTCGTCGTTCTGCCCTTTCAGTTTCTTGGAATCGTGCCAGCAGCCTCTGGATCACTGAATGGGACACCCCAAAACGTCTCCCAACTTCTCGTCCGGAAATTCCATCCTGTAGCCATACTAGCTCCCGGCCTTGATCTACTGGTGTTAGGCTTCGTCGTGGTGGCATGGTTAGGAAAGTGACAATTATGCCCCTACTGTACCGGTATTTGTAGCGAAACAGAGGTGCTCAGTGTTCACGACTGATCCCTTTAGCACGTGCATCACGACTTTATCGAGTTTTTCCACCTGCCTGCCTTTGGTACGCTTGCCAATATCGCACAGCTTTTCACAAAAAAACTGACGAGGTTTCACGTGCAATTGACACGTTCGTGGAAATTGATGAACTGCTGTCTATTGTTCCCTGTACAGTGGACTGTCTAAAGTCAACTTTTAACCCATTTGGATCGAAAGAACATTGTATTTTATTAGCGTACTTGCAAGATAAACAATGACACAAAAAAGTGGGGTGGCCCTTACGTTTTGACCATTAGTATATTATGATACATGAATATGAATAAGGAACTGTTTCTGCAGTCAATGACGGTATGTGAAAGAAAAATATGAACAATATGTTTTGACATGTTCTTAATAAATTGATGCAGTTGGTTCTTGAAATTTCGTAAAGAAGGTGCTGCTTTAATGTCTGCAGGTACTGTGCTCCATAATTTTGCACCAGAGTAGGAAAAGGACATCTTGTAAATATCTAAGCGGGGCCTTGGTACTACCAGATTGTTCCCTGATGTTCGACTAGATCTGTGGGCAAGTGCGAACAAATAGGCTGGTGAGTCTGATTTTGCGCATGAGTACCAACTTATTATAAATGAACTGCTTGTCAAGTAGCAGGATATCCAGCAGATTGAACTTGTAATCAGTACTAATGACTTGCATGGGTCTGTCAATGATTAATTTGATTGCCCGTCTGTGAAGCGAATTCATCCTTTTGAGATTAGCATCACTGCTCCCATCCCAGACGGAGGAGGCATAATCCAAATGTGGATGAATATGGGCACAGTAAAAAAAAAAAAGTTTCCTTATTGGTTCGTTAGTAAAATATCTTAATTTTGACAGTAAAAATAAGTTTTTGGATATTGTTTTACACACTTTGGTAATGTGGCTTTGCCAACACAGTTTGTCATCAATGATGATTCCAAGCACACGCTGTTCCTTCACTTGCTCAACAGACTGCCCATTCAAATAGAGCTGTAGGGGAGGCGGGTTCAGCTGATGCTTTTGTCTAGTAGTAATTAACATACACTTGGTCTTAGGAATCCTCCTAAGACCAAATGTATGTTAATTACTACTAGAATCATATAATTGGAATCATATAATTGTTTTGACAACGTATGGAAACATCATTCAGGCCGCTTTGTAAGGACTAGGTTATGCAGGATGCATCTGACGATGACATGTCAAGAGTTCCATCATCAGCGAAGAGACTACAGCTTACACGGGGTTGGATATATGTAAGGGAAGATCATTTATAAAAACTGAAAATAATAATGGACCGAGGACAGATCCTTGTGGTACTCCGTGCTCTATCACCCCCAAACGTGAGTTTGTATCATTCCCACAGAGGTACTTTGTGCGCCCGTTTAGATATGATGTAATGAAGGCAAGGGTGCCATCACTCAGCTGATAGGCAGCAAGTATTTTAATTAAAAGATCATGGTTGACAAGATCAGAAGCTTTTGAAAGGTCCCAAAATACCGCTCTAGTCATTTGCCCATTATTCATAGCAGTTAACCTCTCGCCACCTCAGGTGCAACTCGCAATCACACACACTCACACAACAGTTTACAAACAAATGGACAATAACATAGCTACAAAATGGACAATGACTCGGGACGGCATCTAAAGACCGGCGCCAGTAACCTCATCCCGACCCGAACCTCCCGTATCAGCTGATATTTTAGTGCGCTGTGCGGTATTTCTGGACCTCGTAAAGGCGTTTATTGCACGCCAAACAGAAACGATATCTTTTTTGCCGTTCATGAGATGGTGATAGTGAGACCTCTGAGCATTTCTAACTAAATATTTTATAAGTTTTTTTTTTTTTTTTTTTTTTTATAAGCTACAAAATTTTTGCTCCTTTTATGATCATCTCGGAGCTGCATGGCATCCTTGATTTTATTGGTTCAACCACGCGGGAAGCTGGGGATTTTCACTCACTTGTTTCTGAAAGGAGCATGTTTATCAAGAACACCAAGAGACAATCTGTACCATTCAGACAGAACCCTCGTTAGGGTCACCTTGGTTGTAAAACTGTGTGGAAAGATACTTGACTTAGGTCACGCAGAAATACGTCTTTGTTGAAGTGCTTTAAAGATCTATATCTAATAGTTGTGTGCTGGTGTTTACGAAAAGTAGTATTTGCTTTCAATGCCCAGCCACAACACAGAGGGTAACGATCACTAATCCCTATTTGGGGCACCTCTACTCCCACTACCCTTGACTTATTAGTTGTGTAGATTTGGTCAATAAGGGTGAAGGAAGTAGAACTAACACGGGTAGCAGCAGTAACTAACTGCTTCAGTCCAAAAATAGAAAAGGTACATTCCCAGGCAGAATTATTCAGGAGCAAATGGATATGAAAGTCTGTTACAATTTATTGTAATCATTATTCATTATTTTCTTTTGGATAGAAGTTCCGTTCTACGTTTTGTGTTGAGATGATGGCATGTTCTTTTTTTGTGACGTCAAGAACATGAGATGTAAGATGTTTGTTTGAACGGACGGTATGCGTCATTGTGGATTTGGAGACACATCAAGTCATAAGAGATTTGCTCTTAGCCAGAATTTAGTTTTTGTGAGAAGTTGAGGCGGTGGAGATGCCGCGTAGTAATCTATTGTAGAATAGATGGTAGAAGAGCAGAATGCTCAATATAGGAGTGTGTAAAAAGATATGTAGTTGAAGAACTACGTTGTAACGAGATTGACTAACCAGTGACCTTGTCAACGGCCATGGTGAGCGGCAGACAGGCACAAAATAAGTCGACGGAGTAAACCTTTCACGCATCTTTGGGTAGGTATTTGTTTGTTAAATAGTAGATTCGGGAAGTGTGTTAGTTGATTGGCTCTGGATCGGAAACTGTATGACATTCGGGCACGCATCGGCGAGTTTGAGGTATCGTCCTGGCGATCGAGCGCGGGGATGAAGTCGGTTGATCGGGAAGCGTTTGTTGAGCCTGTTTGATTTTGAAATGATTCTGGTCGAGTTTGAGGGGTTATGTGTTGTGTGGAAATATGTCGTATTCGTGTGTGTGCATGGCATTTCGAATTGATTTTATTATGATATTTTATTCGATGTCGGAAACGATCGGGAATCGTCGACAACGTCCGGAAGCCGTTGGCGGTCATCATCGCTACAAAGTGTCGTCATTCGGGCGGAAGTAACGATCGAAGCAATGGCGGATTTCTAATGGGGAGATACAGGTCACGGACTACAGCCGTTTCCGTACTGTCCAGTCTCTTAGCCTTAGTCAGTCCCAGTCATCCCCTAATTTTTCAATTCCCTAAAAAAAACACTACCGCCCATCAGCTGCATATTTGCCAAACACAAAATAACAGCACCCGTCTCATTTCTTGGCTATGAAACCCCACACCCAAGCACAGCTGAAATCAGCGTGCCCCTCAAATCACTACGTCAATGGCAACTCAACATAGGCCCACAATTGTCCACTGGATAAGCTCAGGATGGTATGAATCAAAGCACCAAACATGTCTCTCTCAGCTAACCAGAAATTTCCAGCAAATTCCAACATTCAGCCCTACTACAAATTTTCAAACAAGGCAAGAATTATTTTTTAAAAACACCGGTCCTTGCACTGCCTGAACTGCCCAATTTAAATATATAACATGACCTACAATTTTATATGTTGAATAGATGCTCTCCAGCTGGGACGTTGGATGTATGTACTCCGGGTAGGATGTAAGTCAACCTGGTGTACGAGAGAGTTGATCCAGGCGGGTGCAGGAGAACTTAATCGAGCCATCGTGAGAGACAGTCCGCTTATTCGACCAGTGGCGAGATTTAACGAGCAGCGACGATATATTCATCTTCAATTCACGGTCGGAGTAATTAGACTGTTAATATATTCGAGGATCTAAACATCAACTTAAATAGTGTACAGTTGTCAGCAGACAATGAGAAGAAACATCGCAGTGGAACAATTTGGATGAGATGTGATTAGTGCTCTGGACATTGTGCGAATGTTTAAGTGTGTGCGTGTATTACAGGTGCATGTATGAATTGACTGAGTAGTGCGTAGGTTTGTGTACGTCTGTGTCTATTGTATGTCGTGCGAATGGGAAAATCAAATCATTAAAATAGAACAGAAAATCTAACAACTCCGTGTGATATTTAACATTCCTCCCTGGCGTGACAATAATTTGGGGGCTCGTCCGTCGATTCCAACCACGGTTATTTCCAAAGTCTGGATCACAATTTGGTGATAACGATTGGGAAATAATCTAGGAGATTCGAGCTACGGATATTTGTATCCATTTACACTGGCATGTAAGCTTTGGCTTGACCAATAGTATGAACGGTAGCGTTATCGGTTCAGGTTACTTACGGTGTAAATTTTAGAGTAGTCTAAATTTACGCACCAGTGTATCTTTCTGTCATTGACCAAAGGACACTCGGAATTGCTGGATTACCTGTGGGCGGTTGGAGGGCGTTGTGTAACATCGGGCGGCATTCGAGCTCCGAAGCTTCGCCATTTAAGCTTCCGTTTATTCAGGTACCGAGTTGTGTTCGATTGTCAGCGTTAGTGAAGACTAACTGATTGCGCGGATTGTCACGATACAAGTACAGGGTATAGGTTATGATATTACTTCCCTTGATAATCTGTAGAGGTATAACTCCCGCAGCGTATTAGATTTTCTTATTTCGCATTTGTTTTGTCCTTTCGTAAAATGCGTTACGCCAAAACTTGTTGACTGAGATATTTAACATTCCTCCCTGGTGTGACAAAGTCGCCCAAAATCAACATTTCTTAGGTGGACTTTCTTTTCTTAACCATCATGACTGTGAATATGTCATACCATTGAAATGTTGATGCTGGGTTTCTTTAAATGTATCCGACGAGCACGGGACTGGATTTGTCTGCCCTCAACTCAATCCAGACACATTCCACCGTCTTTACGCCTGCGGGTGATACCGCTGATTGAATTGTGTATATAGACTGCTATACCTGTCTGTCCCGAGTATTCAGCATCACGGTGCAAGACAGCAAAGTCCTGGATAGAAACGGCCTCATCACTGATGTTAGGATTTAGGCGCGATTCAGTGACACCAAACAAGTGAAAAGGACTGGTTTGAGTCGAGAGCACACAGAGATCAGGGATTTTGTAAATGCTGAGCTTACTTACTTTCGCCTGTCACCCCTCCCCGGGTATAGGTCGTCGACGAGAGACCTCCAGCGACTCCTGTCCTGTGCTTCTCCTTCGATTTTACTCCAGGTGGTTCCCAGTCTCTTGATGTCTGCTTGGAGGTCCATGCTCGACGCCAGGTGTTTCTCGGCCTGCCTCTTTTCCTCTTTCCCTGGGGGTTCCATGACAATGCCTGCCTAGTGATACTGGAAGCTGGCTTTCTCAGACTGTGACCAATCCATACCCATCTTCTTCGCCCAATTTCATTTTCTGCTGTTATCTGCTCTGTTCTCTCCCAGAGTCTGACGTTGCTGATCTTCTCTGGCCAGTGGATTTTCAAAATTCTTCAAAGGCAACTGTTTATGAAGATCTGTACTCTGTTGACTGTGGTTTTTGTCAGTCTCCAAGTCTCTGTGTCGTAGGAGTTTCCACAGAGTCTCTCGGTCCACGCTGTCAAATGCTTTCTCGTAATCCACAAAGTTGACGTACAGCGGGGAGGTCCACTCCAGAGACTGTTCCACGATGATGCGGAAAGTGGCGATCTGGTCTGTACATGGTCTGTACTCAGCTGGGGGTCAACGGAGCTCTTCATTCTCTCCAGGATGATCCTGTTGAAGACCTTTCCTGGTACTGACAGCAAGGTGATTCCTCTGTAGCTGGAACACTTGCTGAGGTCGCCTTTCTTGAGAAGTTTGATTAGGTACCCCTCCTTCCAGTCAGCCGGCATCACCTCCTCTTCCCAAATCTTTCCAAACAGTGGGTACAGCATGCCGGCATCACCTCCTCTTCCCAGATCTTTCCAAACAGTGGGTACAACATCTCTACTGTTGTCTCTAGGTCTGCTTTCAGAGCCTCCGATGGGATGCCATCTGACCCTGCTGCTTTGCCGTTCTTTAAAAATGCCACTGCTCTTCTGATCTCTTCCCGGCTGGGTCTGTCACAGCTGATGGGTAGGTCGGTCTCTGCTGGCTGGATGTCTGAGGGGTCGGGTGGGCTGGGTCTGTTCAGTAACTCTTCAAAATACTCGGTCCATCTGTCGAGTTGGTCTGCTCTGTCTGCAATAGGCTTGCCTTCTTTGTCTTTTACTTGTCTTTTTGTATGGCCATACGTGCCTGACAATCTTCTGGTAATGTCGAAGAGCTGTTTTATGTTGCCGCTGCCTGCTGCCTTTTCTGCCTCTGCTGCCAGGCTGTCTGCGTAGGTCCTCTTGTCTGCCCTGATACTCCTCTTCACCTCGCGGTTGGCTTCCGAGTATTCCTCCTGTGCCCTTGCTTTGGCTGCTCTCGTGCGACTGTTGTTGACAACTGATTTCTTCTGCTTCCTCACTTCTATCTTCTTCAATGTCTGTGCCGACAGCCAGTCCTTGTGATGGTGTTTCCTGAACCCTACAGTGTCTTTGCAGATTGAGATCAGCGCCTCTCTAACTGCCTTCCACTGCTGCTCTGTGGTGACCGCCTCCTCTTCATTTACTAGCTCCTGTAGAGCTTGAAACCGGTTGGACAGCACCATTTTGAACTTTTCTCTCACTCCAGTCTCTCTCAGGAGGCCTACATTATAGCGCTGTCTTCTTCTTGTCTCTGTGCGGCTTTTCTTTAACTTGAGCTTTATTCTTAAGGTAAGTAGATGGTGGTCTGAGGCGACATCTGCTCCCCTCCTCGCTCGAACATCTTGAAGGGATCTTCTAAATTTCTTGCTAATGCAGATATGGTCTATTTGGTTCTCTGTAGTATGGTCAGGTGAGACCCAAGTTGCTTTGTGTATTCTTCTGTGTGGGAAGATGCTGCCTCCAATGACAAGTCTGTTTAGAGCACAAAAGTCTACAAACCTCTCCCCGTTCTTACTCATCTCCCCTAGTCCCTGTCTCCCCATCACCTCTTCGTATCCGGTGTTGTCCTCCCCTATTTTAGCCCCCCACCGGGTCTGCCCTAGGGGACCTTGGTGGGGTTGTCTACTTTTTAGTTCCTAGGGTCACCTTGTCTAACCCTTGCAAGGTGGGTTCTACTCTTTTGGGGGTTTGTATTTATGTCTTTCTGGTCCATTCATCTGTATTTTTCTTTTGAAATTCTCCCTCCTGTCTGCGCTTCTTGCAGTTCTTTTCTTCATTAAGCGCAGGCACGTTCTGAGAAGGCCTTTGTCGCTTGCGGGACGTAAAGCAATCTATACTCACTCATACTCCTATTTTAGCATTAAAATCGCCCATGACGATGGTGATGTCTCGCTCTGCACATTTGTCCATAGCACTCTGGAGTCAGTCATAGAACTCTTGTTTCTCTTCCTCGTCACTGTCATTAGTGGGCGCATAACACTGGATGACGTTCAGCTTGATCTTTTTCTTGGTTCTAAAGGCTGCTGTGATAATTCTTGGCCCAAGAGGTTCCCAGCCCATCAGCGCTCTCTGTCACTGGTGACAGCATGAATGCTACTCCTTCTGTATGGGGGGCATTCTCCTCTTCATGACCTGAATACAGAATCATCTCCCCACTTAACAGCCTTTTCTGGCCAGACTGCGTCCATCTGGCTTCAGGGAAAGGTTGTACTTTTGCATTTCCGCTGCTATCTGGGCGGCCTTGCCGCTCTGGCACATGGTCTTGACATTCCATGTGCCCATGGTTGTGTCTCTGGAATGAGTGAGGCGGCTCGGTCCTGTGGCTTCCGAAGACTTCCGGCTTTCACCACAGGACGTCATAAATCTTCTGGTAAAAGAACCTTCCTCCTTCAGGAAAGGAATTGCTGTTTGTCTTTTCGTCGGTGTTTTTGTAGCCATTTCCTTATTTGCGGGGTGGGGAAGCTACCCCCACGCCCAACCCCCTTACTAGGAGGACCAGGGGTTTTCTGTCGGGGTCACCTTCCCTTAGACCATGTTGGTTCACGGCACCTTATTTAATTCGGTGCACCCCTCTCACGAGGGACCCCCTATCCACCACCCAGGGGACGCGCCTTAACGCTCTATGGTCCCAGCGCGAGGAAATGCTGAGCTGATATAATGTTTATATCGTTTTAGATCAAACAGCAAAATTTCTCACGAGACTAATGAAGTGAAAGAAATTAATATAAAAGGTTAAATATAATGATGTAACTAAATAAAAGTTACAAACAGAAAAAAATACTTAAAATAGGCCTGGCAGCGGTTTTAAAACCGATGGACACTAGACGCTGCATCCATGGGGAGCTAATCGGATGTTAGCGTCAATAGTTCACTGGGATATACAAGACAGTCCAGTCAGTAAACAACTCGCTTCACTGCCACAGTAAAACAACTCACTTCACGGTCAGAGAGAGAGAGAGAGAGAGAGAGAGAGAGAGAGAGAGAGAGAGAGAGAGAGAGAGAGAGAGAGAGAGAGAGAGAGAGAGAGAGAGAGAGAGTGTTTCATTCGCATGAAATTACAAAACTAGAGTTTTATTTACTTCCTACTGCTCTCAAAGGGGCTCTTTCGTGAATTATACGGAAGATCAGTGTGGTTTTACTTCATTGTCGTGTGCACAGTGTAGTCCCAAATCCTTCACACCGTAGGCCATTTCTGAACAACCGAAATCGTCTTTTGCACAGCGTAGTGCCAACATCAAATAACCTTTTTCAGTTCGAAGGACAGTAAAATTCCCTAACCTAACCACTTATTATCATTTGTACAACACACACGAATGTTGACACGTGTATTTAGTGTAGTGTAGGTGAAGCTAAGCAGCATAATCCGGCCTGACGAATCCGACGCGCGATCAATCAAATTTTGCACACAAATCTTGCTGATTTCATCAAATTAGGACAGTTTACGGTCACATTATGTTTTACCTCTGCAACTAGCTACAGGTGCGCCAATGTATTAGCTGCTAGAGGATGCTTAAAATGAACAATATTGACTTACATTTTGTTTGATCCAAGCATAAATTGCAGCCTAGTATGTCGTACGGGACGTAGTCCTTACTTTCGCTACGTGCACAGGCGCAGTCCTGTCTACATACCCTGTAGATGCGAAACTGAAGAGAGAGAGAGAGAGAGAGAGAGAGAGAGAGAGAGAGAGAGAGAGAGAGAGAGAGAGAGAGAGAGAGAGAGAGAGAGAGAGAGAGACCGTGTGACAGAGAGAGAGAGAGAGGAGAGAGAGAGACAGAGAGAGAGAGAGAGGAGAGAGAGAGAGAGAGAGAGAGAGAGAGAGAGAGAGAGAGAGAGAGAGAGAGAGTAGTTTACAGGAGTGAACAGCCCTCATCCTGACAGACAGAACTGTGAGGATTATCCCCCTTGCCAAGGTCAGTGTCAACAGCCCGTACCTGACAGGAGAGGGGAAGGTGTTATGAGTGAAGACCCCAGTCTACGACCTTATCGGAAACGTTGGCGGTGCCAGAAACGCAGAGCAACCAGATCCGGAGTGGAGACCTGAAACCTGTGCCGTTACCACGAGAAGTCAAGCAAAGAAGATTCACCAGACCATCCCTCTAAAAGTTGTTGACAACACAGAAGCAGCCGTGGGGAACACTGGACAAGCTGGTGGAACTACAGAGAGCCGACCCCACGCTTGACAAGTTTCGAGGTCAGACCGAGCACGTGACACGAAGAGAGATTGGAGGTAACCTCCTGTACCGGATATACACCAGCCACCGAGAAAAGCCTGTCCGTCAAGTGGTGGTTCCTGAACCCTTCAGGATGCAGGTGATGAAACTGGCCCATGATTTCATCTCAGGAGGACACCTGGGAAGACCCTCGATAGGACCCGAGCAGTCTTCTACTGGCCTGATGTGTGGGGCGATGTCACCCGATTCTGCAGGTCGTGTGACTACATATGCCAGAAGACAATCTCCAAGGGAAAGGTGCCCAAGGTTCCTCTCGAGAAGATGCCACTGATTGATATGCCTTTCAAGCGGGTAGCTGTGGATCTGGTGTGGCCAATATCTCCTCCTACTGAAGATGGCCATCGCCACATTCTGACACTGGTGGATTATGCTACAAGACATCCTGAGGCCATACCAATAAAGACGATCGACACTCCAACAGTGGGAGAGGCGCTCGTGGACATGTTTAGCCGTCTGGGGATTCCTGAGGAGATCATGAGTGATCTAGGGACCCAGTTTGTCTGCGACTTCCATACAAGTTTCTCTTCTGACAGTTTTGCCAAAGCTTGATCCTTTATCACACCTCTAGAAGAGTTCGTCGTTTTGTGGGGTGTGACCTCCACTGTGGTGTCTCCGATGAAAGAGAGCCTCAGTAGCCCGTTGGAGTGTGCCCGGGTGTGGCACTCTACCAGCAAGTCACCAGAGCTGAGGCGTTGGGCATCAGGCCTGCCAACACGGCTCCTGAGGGTCTCCCCCACCAGGAAAGGATGCATGCCAAAACAAAAATTAACATTTGAAGTACAGCAAAGTATGATATTTAGGCGAATAATGTGTATTATGTAAAATAATTTATATCTGCAAAACAAGAAATTCGGTAAAAACATAACGATGTGACCAGCTGTTCTTTTTTTTAAGTCCCTTCTATTTATAGAAGGACTTTTTAGGATAGGTCGCGGTGGGGCGAATTTAATAGCATGTCCATGATGTCAAAAGCAGGCAGGCCTAAACCTCTGACAAGTAAAGTAACAAGATAAAAAATTACGTCATGTCTAGTCGAGCTAACCTCGTTGCTGAACGTACATTTGGCGCGAAAGGCCCTATGTGTGTGTGTGTGTGTGTGTGTGTGTGTGTGTGTGTGTGTGTGTGTGTGTGTGTGTGTGTGTGTGTGTGTGTGTGTGTGTGTGTGTGTGTGTGTGTAGACACGAGAATCTCGGATCATTGCTATATGCAAGAGCTTGAAACTTGGCGAAATACTTTATATAAGGGGTGGCTAAGAGCATGTTGTAACTGGATGTCTCATTGAAGACATAAAAGACCGTTTATAGATAGTCATTTGACCTAGATTAGAGTCCATAATTGTTGTCATATTTACTTGACATTTTGGATATAGCTAGTTTGGAGAAAACATTGGACGAGTTCGTTAGCCAGCTTTGTACGTCTTCAATTTTAAAAAATAATAATTAATTCATTTTTGCAAATTTTGGATCCACTATATACTCCCATCAAACAGTCAGCCCTGGAAGAGGCTGTGTAGAACGAACAGTCAGCCCTGGAAGAGGCTGCATGCCTTTCGGATGAGTGATGTGAAACATCAATTTCGTCACTGTGTACACGAGAGAGAGAGATATATATAGAGAGGACAAAAGCAACATTAACACAATGACTGAGTTAACCCCTTAATTATATCTTTTTGAACCCTCATGATCCATGTACCCCGCACAGAGTAAATACCGTCAGAATTTACCCTTAAAACATTGCTTTTTGAACATTCACCATTTTATGTACCTCCACATAGTAATACCAACAGGGGTTAACTCAGTCATTGTGTTAATGTTACTTTTGTCCTCTCTCTCTTAATTAGCTCATATGTCCGCGACCGCAGAGTTACTATGTACGTGCCGGTTGCTAGAGGGTAACACTCTGACTGGGACTGGCTTTATCTGTGCATGAAAGGACATGGCCCGTCTGCGCTGAATTAAATATGCACAACAGTTACAAGGATATCACCACGTTGCAATGATATTGACAAAATTTTTCAGGGCTGAAAGCGTTTTGCCACTAGCACCCTTAATATGTACAAGCAATTACTCGTATGCACTAAATTTAAAAAATGACCCCGAGATAATCCTAAACACCCCTCTGAACCCGGAACATGAGAGAGACACTTAATCTTTGCCACGTGCCACAGTTGAATGCCCTTTGTGAAATGATCATAGCGTTTGACAGCCTTTTATTCAATTTTAGGTATGCTAGGGGGACACACATTCTTTTCAATCAATGCGGCACGCTTTTATGAATAAGCTGCCATGTGGCTGAGGTTTTGTAAAGCCTATTGCCTTTTCAATCACTGAGAGGTGACAAAAATCAGCTTAATACACCCAACGGGGGACAGCTTGCTTCTTTGAAAGCCGTCAATTACCAAGAGGTTTACAGGTCGGCTCAGTACACTCAAAAGGGCTTTTAACTGTGTTGGAATAACACATTCCAGTCCACTTGATAAAGACTGGTGCCAAGTGAAACTTAATACATTACTATCAAGTTGCAACTAACTTTTGGGAACCTGCAGAGGTCACCTTAAAGTTAGTTGACATACAAACTTATTAATTACTTACCATAAGAACTTAGCAATTACTTACCTAAGTTTTTACAAGAATTTGACCCCAGTCTCTAAGTTACTCAGACAATTTTACCAACTTACAAGGGCAGCAAAAAAACTTTTTTCTCAATAGTACTCTGGCGGTTTTCAGATGGGGCTGAATAGATAGGCTTAAGCGGTGTGAGAAACATGTCATCTTTCTGTGAAGTGTATGACAATATTAAACGATTGCCAAAACTGATTTTCATTTGCTTAAAAGATTTTGAAGATTTTCTGTGGTTTCCTGTACCCCCAGCTGTTTCCCTTCCTCTAAAAAAACTAGCCTTTAGTTCTTCAACATTCACAGGGGATTGACTACGCATCTTATTTTGAATTTCAGACTTTTGTTGTTTGTAATTGCTCAAATCATCCTGCACTCTCTTAAATTCATCATCGTCAATAAAATTATCTTCCAAAGATTTACTGATAATAAGTTTCATACTACTCAGCTTAGCACCAGTGAGCGTACTCAATGCTTCATGCTTCTGCAACTTTGTATGAAATCTTTTGTTAAGGCCTTTTAAACCAAAGCATAGCAGACCTGTGGCAATGCTAGCTCCTTCAAGACCAACTCCAATTATACTACCAATTCCAGTTGATATCAAAACAATACCTCCTACAGATAATCCAGCTGAAACTGCACCCACAGCCATAGATGTGTTTTGTACAGAATTGAAAACTGTTTTATACCATCTTTTGCACCTAGAGTATCTCGCCTTTTCTCCCTCCAAATATTTCAATGCGTCTGTAATATTTATTAATCGGAATGTGTCTGTCTGTAATGTTTTATCAGATACAATTGGCACATGCGTCTCAGTTGTCGAAAGTGTCTCAGTTGATAGTTTGGATAAAAGTTCACCATGTTTTATTGGCAAATATTTTTTTTATATTATTTAATCTGCAATTACATTTTGCAACTCATCCAAAGTATACAATTTGCTAGCATAATAAAATGAAAACAAGATCTATGTGTTCCAGTTTTATGTAACTTAAACGAACCAGAGTAGTTTTATCGATCACCACCTTCACAGCTGGATTACTGCTCGAAAATCTACTTCTACACTTTTCTAATAGCAATAAAGACCTTTGTTGCCTCAGTCACGGTGTCATCCCACGTCAGTTTTTTTACCCTGTGCAATATCAGATTCTTTTACAGAAGCTACAGATCTCATGATAATTTCAAATACTATTGTCGCTTCTTTTGCTATGATAAAGTTTGCTAGTACAAACATAACTTCTGTATCTAATCTGCCCCTTCTATTTGTAAGAAGATACCGTTTTTCATACTCTTGCACTTTTAGTTTATCTCTGCTATTGTTGTCTGAAGAAAAACTTGGAACAAGACAAACAATCAGCGGACCAGAATTAACAACTTTTCTGAATACTAAGGCACCTTCATCATCAGTATATACATAAGGACTAATAAATTCAAACTTTATGTCCCAGTCAATTGTTGGTGCTGGAACAGGAGCAGGAACAACTACCCACTTATTAATCACATTTTTTAAGATGTAGAGCGCATTATTCATAGGAATAGGTACAGTAACATCACACAGCTGACCAAATTTAGGAAACTGTCTCTCTGTGCCATCCTTCATGATTACTTTCCGCTTGTACATACCAAATGAATCAAGTTCAAAACCATACACTCCCCCCACCTCTCCCTCCTTTTCAAAATCCTGTACATCAGCCAAATCTTTCAACTCTGTTACAGGACACGCAACTGGTATAATTTTTGGTTTTGGACCAACACTCATTTTTTAAAACAAAAATAAAATTATTTAACTTCTAACACAACACTAAAATCATGCATCAAAACTGGTTTACCATCTTGATTAGTTACGGATAAACACAGTGATTCAAAGAAACTGGAACCCAATTTCTTAAACTGCACAGGAAATCTAACAACCACACTTTCGCATTAGGGTGCAGTTCCAGTTGGCAAGCATCTCAACAAAGTTGATGGCTTTCCATTGTGTTTATTTTCAGTTGTGTTTAGTTCTTTCAAATGCACATTTAGTACTGTGTGTACTGCCAAATGAACAGGATATCTTCCAGTTATATTTTGTTTTTGGACTTTATATATCTGTTATCGCTATCGCTATCTAATGCCCAATCTTTATCATTAACTGTATCTAAATGTTCTATGTTGTCCTCATTTAAAAAACCAAGTAGCATTATAAATTTGCATGTGAATATAAACTTTTTTGGAAATTCAAATGTAACAAGCAAGTTAGCCGGATTTAAAGTTGCTTTAATTTTAAATATATTTTGAAACCATTCAGCTAAAGTACAAAAGTCATAATACCCAGGCTTTAAAAGAGCAAAGAAAATAGCTGTACTACCTCTATTTTCATTTACAGCATATGTACCACCATCTGTTACATTAAACCACTTTACAGTGTATAACATTTCATGGATAGCTACAGTCTTGTTACATCTCGATTATCAATCCCATTAGTTAACCACACTGGTTTGCTTGTGTCCAGATTTGTTAAGGTAATACACATTTTTATTATCTCAAAAAAAGCACAATGGAATTTAAATCACCAACAGTTGTAACTACAAACGCATTTCAATTTAATGTGGATGCCAAGTATAATATTGCACCAACTTATGAACAGAAAATAATTCAACTAAATCAGCTCAACATAGCTGTGTCTGAACAAGATTTATTTCAAGTAAAGGTTTCCAACCCCTTCGATCAATATCTAAACCCTCCAATAACAGATGATTCAACTGCACGAAAGTGGTCTTCAAGTCCACTACAGATGTTTCAAAACCAACTTAACTTTGCTATACTATGCTCATCTACAGGAGAGAGATGAAAATGTGAGGCTCCCACCCCACCCTCCCCAATCAATAGATTTATTCTAATTAGCACGGTAATTAGACAAACGAATTCCACCAATTACCCCCAATGCCTTTATTACCTAGCCGTACTAGTTCCATTCCAAGAATCATTCAAGCAGCGATTTTGATCAGCTGCCAACCCGTGATTATTAAGGCAGATCCCCAACCCCACATAAATAATTAATGCTGTCATTGACTTCTTTAAACAAAATTATTATATTACATTATAAAATGAATCAAGACGAATTGCTACTTTTAAACGATATCTGTGCTGTAGAAAACAAAGATTTAGACTCTAAACGCCTTCTCTCTGTAGTTGTTTCTGGAAAATCAAAAGCTTTTCTCGGAAAACAATACATGACAGAATACATAGAATCTCTCACCGCTGATGAGCTAATCAAACTTCATGCTAAATATGAAAATCACATTGCTTCACTAATGACACGTGATTTGAGTCGATCTCTTGTCTGCCTATACACAAAAGCTGTGAGTCACTTCCGACCTGTAGATACTGACAGCCTTTCACATGATCTAGAAAGCAACCCCATAGTTTCAAGTTCAATAGGCAAATTAGCATGCCTTATGTTTTACAAGTTTGGGAATTACCTTGCACCTGTGGTAACCTTACTTGTTACTAATAGTCATATCGATTTTTCTAAAATAAATTTTACCTTGCACCTGTGGTAACCTTACTTGTTACTAATAGTCATATCGATTTTTCTAAAATAAATTTTAAATTAGAAGAAAATGGACGAGACCCAGATGACTCCACATCAGAGTCCTGTCTTGACACAAGTTCAAACGGTGACTAAGACTAAAAGTTCAGGTTGAATAGAGGCTGGAAAAAAGATTAGCTGAATATAACAGACCAAAAAAATGTTTACAGCTTCAAGCATTAACAGAAAAGGCTCATGTAACTGACACACCATCAACAGCACCGGTGTCACTACCATCAGAACCAACACACTCACACCCCCAACAAAGTGAGAGACAAACAACTGAGTCTAAACCTGAAACAACAAAATATATCGTTGCTGGATTTGTTCTCGGATTTGGTTACGTAGGTTACCAATTATACAAAAAAATACAAACCACAGACTCGAACAGTGTCCAAAAAAATCAAGCACTCCAAAAATAAAAGAAGTAGTCGCCACATTACCAGCAACACCCAAAGCCGTGGACCCATTTTACATGCAGTAAATAAATTTATTATTTAATTTTTGTAGCATAAGAAAATGAGTGACACAAAGAACATAATGAACCTCGTTTATCACTCTGCCGTAATAAGCGGGCTAACAGTTGCTTATTCTATGCTGGGGAAAAGTCTTCTCAAAATGAAATCAGCAGACCTTGGTAGATTAGACTTCGAAGACAGTGCTAAGCTAGTAGCAGTTGTCACAGCATCGATTGCCACAAAAGACCTTCTCGTCAAGCAAGGAATTATTCCAGAAAATGTTTCTATGTAAATAAAAAGTATGGCAACTATAGCTATTATGATTGGTGGGGCCATTGTTAACGCACTTGCATTTAGTGGATCAAACTATCTCTTTTCAAAAATGGGTAGAGAGGAATCAGCACAAAAAATGAAGCGTCACAATGAGGCATCTGAAAAACTAGCTCAAGCCCAAGAAGATTACGAGAAGCAAAGAATTGAGAAACTTGATTTTATCAATGAAAAACTCAGACTTGAAGGTCATGCACAGCATACATTTTCAAACGTCGACGATGCGATCAAAGAATATTTTCTTGTTACTGGCGAAGACATGACCATCCCACAAACAAAACTTAGCGACTACTATCAACCAAGTCTAGAACAAAAAAATGGAGAAATATTATTTGTTCTAGTAGGAATGACATTAGTATATTTTACAGGAGTTTTTATTGCTAAAAGAAATGATCGAGGTCGGAGCTAAACTATCAAAAATATATTACTCCCCTATTGGCTACTGGAAAGGAATACTGCAATAGAAAAATTACATGCCGCTGTTGGTGGTGATGTTACACTCGAACAAATAAAACAGTGGCTCAAAAAACAGGCAATTTGGCAAATATATCTTCCTGCTCCAAAAAAAAAAAAAACAAGACCTCATTTTGTAAACACTATCCCTAATGACACCCATCAAATGGATCTCCTGTTCTTGCCACATGATACAATAAGAAAGAAACGATACAAGTATGCATTAACTGTTGTCGACATAGCTTCAAGGTACAAGGATGCCGAACCCATAACTGACAAGAATGCTACCACGGTAGCCACTGCGTTAACAAAAATATATAGTCGAGGCCATTTAAAGTTTCCCAGGCTTGTTCAAGTCGATGACGGATCTGAATTTAAAGGCGCTGTTAATCAGTTATTTGCAAAGCATCGAGTGCTAGTGCGGCGAGGCATACCGGGCATGCATAGATCACAGGCTATTGTTGAGAACTTTAACAAGCAATTATCGGAGAGACTTTTCAGCTATCAGTATTCTAAGGAACTCATGCATGATGCACGTAACACTGAGTGGGTTAAGAGATTACCATCTGTGATAAAAGCAATGAATAATGAAGGTCACCCTAAACCTGTTGATGCTATTAAATTGTAAACAATACCGTCAGGGTCAGAAATAAAAACAAAAGCACCTGACACAAGCTTGTTTACAAAACAGGTAAGATATTTGTATCAACCTGGCGAGGCCGAGAATGACGTCAGACGTAGGGCACCTGATCCAATTTGGTCTACGTCTGTCCACAATATAAAAAAAATAGTTTCTGGTGCTAATGCATCGATTTATTATCTGTATGAGCCTGCACCTCAGAGGGCATTTGTTAGAGAAGAATTACAGATTATTCCCCCAGACACTGTTATGCATTTTTAATCATTTCATCAACTAATTCATCGATTAGTTCATCAACCAGTTCATCAGCTATTTTTTCAGATAACTTGAGCCTGTAATGCCCAGGTGCATAAGCCTTTTCCTTAGTGTGAAACACACGTTTTGTGTCCCCAACTGCAAGTGACTTTTTATGTGTTTGGATCATTTCAATATTGTGTCTATTTGACCTCAGTGTCTTGTTTGGATAATCAGGCATCAGTTCTCCATCTATTGTAATGTTCATGGCGAATGTCTTTATTTTTTATCGCTGTTTTCTTGATACCTTTGGCTTTGGACTGACTGCCTTTTTGGTGCAGTATAGAATACATTTTTGATCTCAGTCCAACGTACTCAACAATAGGCACTCCATTGAGTTCGTCTTTAAATTTCCCAGGCACTTTCTTATTCTGTGTGCTAAACAGCGGGTGATCCTTAGGGTAGTCAGACGTGTCATACATATGCAACTCTGTTTTCATGTCTTCATAAAAGTCTTCAGTAGGCACGTCTATGATCATAGAGTCAGTGTCAGTGTATAACAGATGGCACTCAGGATACTTTGGTTTGAAGTAATCATAATAAAATTCAAGCATCAACAGTTTTGACAACTCAAGAATTGCCATACCAATGAATACTGGCTTGTCCAGTTTAACAATTTTTTTTTTTTTGAGTGACACTGCATACAATGATGATGAAACTCTTTGTACCCTGTGTACTGTGGCTTGCCTGTAAGTTTAATTGCACCCAATTCAGTTGTGACCAGTCTCACATCTTTGCGGTGATGAGGATTTTCCATCATCTTTCCAAAACAGGCATTGTTCATAAGCTTAAAGAAGTCTTTGTCAAATGCAGTGTTGTCGTCTCTGGCACGCAATGTTGTGTTCTTCATTATATAATCTTTCATGAAAGCACTCTGATCAAATTGAATACCTCTGTGAACTTTCTTTAGTACTAACCCATGTCTGATGTAAAACTGCAGCAATCGATAGTGACAAACGTAATTGAATTTGTCATTCAAATTTGGCACAAGTTTGGTGTCTTCTTTTTTACCCGTCATACTCATTTTCTCAACAGCTAATGGATAATTATTGTGGTAATCATGTAGGTGGTGTGGGTACTCCAGGTCAACTTCAAAGATCCAACCCTTTGCATCATTCCGGTCATGACTCATAATATTGTTTGTTAACTCTGTTATGTGATACTGTGACAAATCATACAGACAAAAGTTTTTCAAGGGCAATAACTCACACATTGCAAATCCATAAAGGTTATTAGCGTCCAAGTACGTAATGAATGACCTTGGCCTTGAGGGGTCAAAGTCATCAAGATATTTGTTGTTGGCTTTGGCATAGTTGTTTGCGGCTGTCAACGGGCATCTTCTCCTGCGGTCAAAAAACAAGAAAGAATAACGGATCCACTCTCATGACGATGCCGCGGTCAACGGGCATCTTCTCCTGCGGTCAAAAAACAAGAAAGAATAACGGATCCACTCTCATGACGACCACGACCGGACTCAACGTAGCATGCTGGAACGTCCGAACCATGCTCGACAAAGCAGACAGCGGACGCCCTGAACGTCGCTCCGCCCTCATTGCCCATGAATTGCGGAGGTTAAACATCGACATCGCCGCGCTCAGCGAAGTAGGCCTTCCGGACGAAGGCAGCCTCCAAGAACTTGGTGCTGGGTACACCCTCTACTGGTCAGGCAGGCCTGCATCAGAAAGACGGCTTTCAGGCGTGGGTTTCATGGTCAAGACATCCATTGCGACTAAGCTGGAAAACCTACCAACGGGCCACTCAGACCGCATCATGTCCATGCGCCTCCCACTGAGACACCAGCAGCACGTCACCCTTCTCAGTGTGTACTCCCCAACCCTCCTGGCAGAGCCTGCTGAAAAGGACAAGTTTTACACTGACCTGCGCAGCCTCCTACAGAGTACCCCTGCAGACGACAAAGTCATCATCCTTGGCGACTTCAACGCCAGAGTGGGCCAGGACTCTGAAGCCTGGAAAGGAGTCCTCGGCAAGCATGGCGTGGGGAACTGCAATGACAATGGCCGCCTACTGTTGGAGTTCTGTGCGGAGCAGCAACTGGTCATCACCAACACTACTTTTCAGCAAAAGGACAGTCGAAAGACCACCTGGATGCATCCTCGCTCCAAACACTGGCACCTTATCGACTATGTCCTAGTGCGTCAGAGGGACCGCAGTGACGTCCTCCTCACCAGAGTGATGCCCAGCGCAGAGTGCCACACTGACCACCGCCTTGTCCGCTGCAAACTCAGGCTCCACTTCAAGCCAAAACCCAAGAAATGGGGACCCCCCAAGAAAAAGCTTGATGTTGCCAGCCTTCAGCGTGACGATGTGAAAGCTGCCTTTCAGACAGATTTACAGCGCAGGCTCAAAGACACAGCGGACCCAGTAGACTCCTCCCCTGAAACACTTTGGGAACAACTGAAAACTGCTATTGCAAAATCCTCTGCAGAAGTCTTGGGTTTCGCCAGAAAGAAGAACAAAGACTGGTTTGACGAAAACGATGTAGAGATGCAGGAACACCTAGCAAAAAAAAGAGCCGCCCATCAGGCCCACCTAGCCCAGCCTTCCTGCCCTGTGAAGAAGTCTGCCTTCCGCCTCGTCTGCAGCAGTCTCCAGCGCAAGCTCAGAGATCTCCAGAATGAGTGGTGGACCAGACTTGCACAGAGGACCCAGCTTTGTGCTGACAATGGTGACTACAGGGGCTTCTACGAAGCACTGAAAGCAGTGTATGGCCCCAGGCACCTGGTACAAAGTCCCCTGCGAAGCGCGAATGGCCAGGCACTCCTCACAGATAATACCTCCATCTTGAACCGCTGGTCGGAATACTTTCAGAGCCTCTTCAGCGCTGAGCGCACTGTTCAAGAAGCAGTCGTCCTACAAATCCCACACCTCCCAGTAAAGGTTGAATTGGACGAACCGCCCACCGCTGAAGAGACCCTCACAGCCATCCACCAGCTCAAGAGTGGCAAAGCAGCAGGCATTGATGGAATACCGCCAGAGATCTGGAAACATGGAGGCACAGCACTGCACAACAAGCTCCATGACCTCTTTCTCTGCTGCTGGGAGGAAGGAACACTACCAAAAGATCTCCGTGATGCAGTCGTTATCACCCTGTACAAGAACAAAGGCGAGAAGTCTGACTGTTCCAACTATCGGGGAATTACCCTGCTGTCCATTGCTGGGAAAATCCTTGCAAGGCTGCTCCTGAATCGGCTGGTACCTGCCATCGCTGAAGACCAACTCCCAGAGGGCCAGTGTGGCTTCAGAGCAAACAGGAGCACCACCGATATGGTCTTTGTGCTGAGACAGCTACAGGAGAAGTGCCGCGAGCAGAACAAAGGGCTGTACGTAACATTTGTCGACCTAACAAAAGCGTTCGACACTGTGAGCAGGCAAGGCATGTGGCAGATCCTGGAGCGACTTGGCTGTCCCCCAAAGTTCCTCAACATGATTGTCCAGCTACACGAGGACCAGCAAGGCCAGGTCAGACTCAACAATGACCTCTCAGAACCATTCCCTATTCTCAACGGCGTAAAGCAGGGCTGCGTGTTGGCACCGACCCTCTTCACCATCTTTTTTAGCATGATGTTGAAGCAGGCCACAGTGGACCTCGATGATGACGATGCAGTGTACATCAGGTATCGTCTCGATGGCAGCCTGTTCAACCTCAGACGACTGCAGGCCCACACAAAATCCCTGGACCAACTGATTCGTGAGCTGCTTTTTGATGATGATGCTGCCCTCGTTGCACACACAGAGAGAGCCCTGCAGCGCATCACGTCTTGCTTCGCAGATGCTGCCCAGCTCTTTGGACTCGAGGTCAGTCTGAAAAAGACAGAGGTCCTCCATCAGCCGGCACCCAAGACAGTGTATCGCCCTCCTCACATCACCATTGGCGAGTCTGAACTAAAGTCAGTGCACCAGTTTACTTACCTTGGCTGCATTATCACGTCGGACGCCAAGCTGGACAAGGAGCTTGACAGCAGGCTGGCAAAAGCGAACAGCGCTTTCGGGCGACTTTTCAAGCGGGTGTGGCACAATCAACAGCTGAAAACAGGCACCAAGATCAGCGTGTACAGAGCTGTGATCCTCACCACCCTGCTGTATGGTTCCGAGTCCTGGGCCCTCTACCGCAGCCAACTACGACTCCTCGAACGCTTCCACCAGCGCTGCCTGCGTACCATCCTGGGCATTCACTGGAGTGACTATGTCACCAACGTCGAGGTCCTTGAACAGGCTGAAACTGTGAGCATCGAGGCTTTGCTGCTGCGGACACAGCTCCGCTGGGCGGGGCATGTCTCCAGGATGGAGGATCATCGCCTACCAAAGATCACCCTGTTCGGCGAGCTTGCTACTGGACACCGTGACAGAGGGGCACCAAAGAAGAGATACAAAGACTGTCTCAAGAAGTCACTTAGTGCCTGCCAAATCGACCACCACCAGTGGTCTTCGCTTGCTGCGGACCGTGACACCTGGCGCTCCACCATTTACAAGGCAGCTGTCTCCTTTGAGGACTCTCACAGAGCTAGCCTTAAGGACAAGCGGCTCAGGAGAAAAAACAGAGATGCCGCAGCTCAGAACCCTGGCCATACCTTCCCCTGCAGCCACTGCGGTCGAACCTGCCTGTCTCGGATTGGCCTCCGCAGCCACGAACAAGCCTGCAGACGTCGTGGGCAACTCCTATAAAATCTTCGTTCGCGAAGTCAAGCCAAGAGAGAGAGAGTAGTAGTACTAAATACATATACCCCAACCCTCTCTTTCTTTCTCTCTAACCGTGTGTGTGTGTGTGTGTGTGTGTGTGTGTGTGTGTGTGTGTGTGTGTGTGTGTGTGTGTGTGTGTGTGTGTGTGTGTGTGTGTGTGTGTGTGTGTGTGTGTGTGTGTGTGTGTGAGCGCGGATGAACGGTTGGGAACGAACTCATAAGGCAGGAACACATTATACCAACCCGCAGGAATGAGAGATATCATCAACTCGCTAACGTAATGTGGGCGATATACACAAGTCTCGGCTTATAACAAAGCTGGATACAACCAATTCGTTGGTGTTCGCTGTATTCGATAAGGTATTTACGCGAGAAAATTTACAATACATATTCAAATTTCAGCGCGCAATACTCTGCAATTGAGGACAAAATTGGCTGTGTATTATTTGAAGTTTGTGTCTACGATCTTACTTCCTTTTTTTCCAGTCCCTTTTCCTTTTTATGTAGACCGTTTACATATCAGCGTTGCTTACTATGTATACATTTATCTGTCGATTGGATTAAATTCTACTATTGAAATTTACATACTTGTTAACTTACAGATTCTGCTCATCTCAAAGTGTCCAGCCTTAAGACAACAGATGTTCACGCTAATCCCAGTCAACATGCAGCGCCTGACGACAGTTTCACGCGAGACTTTCCCGCTCTTGAGGACAGCTTCGCCGACTTGTCTGTGGATGACGGACCTCTCGACCCAGCCCACGGTAAGACGTCATAGTTAAATGTATGATCATGTGTAATTGGTATTGGTTTTTATGTGTTATTATACCATTAGACTAATACTAATTACATATAACTCTCTATCCCTCCCTCTCTCTTTCTCTTTATCCTTAGGAATAAAGTTTTAGTTCGGCTCTCTCTCTCCCTCTCTCTCTCTCTCTCTCTCTGCCCCCTCATTTTCCCTTTTATTTGCATTCAGGACTGTGTATTTTCAGGTGCACTATAACTGTTGCAGTTCTGCGTGTTTCTGGTTATTGAGTATTTTGCGTTTGTTACATTTTTACATTTTTTGACGATCCAGAATCTCGGTGCTCGGGGTCGTCCGATCCACCCACTGCTGCCGACGCGGATTTGGATCTGGCACACTTCAAACGACTTTGGCTTTCAAGTGTTCCAAACGCCAAACATGCTTTGCCGTCATCCTGCTCCCTATGTTGGCCTCGACAACGACATGAATAAACTTACTGAGATACTCAACGACGTCTTGGTGAAGACGGGCAAACATTCAGCGTTTTGTGCTAGGGATGGAAGCCGAATTTTATTTGCCCCAGACAACAAAATATCTGGAAACTACTTCAAGCTGGTGCAGCAGAACGATTTGTTCTTAAGATTTCTGCCCGAGTTCCCACTCCTCCATTTGAGAAAGTCTAAGATCATCAATCTCCTCAGTGGTTACAGTGTTGCAGGTTTAGGCAGCATCCTCAGATTCCAACAGGGTGTCGACGACGAAGACCTCAGCAAAGTGGTGGGACTGCCGAACATAGAAAGAGCTACGAATTCGATTCGCCGTCTTGCAATCGCTCTACACATTGTGTTCTTCATCAAATTCTTGGGCTATCTGCGATCAGAAACGGCAAAGGAGCTTCTGCTGCATATGGCAGCAGTTCCAACGAAACCACTGTCGGACGACTGGACCGTGCTGCTAAACGCCTTTCTACGCGAAGGGCAGGAAGCCAGTGCTACGTTTGCACTTCATTTCGACCTCCTACGTCATTGTGAGGAGATACTGGCGATCGCCCTTGCCGAAAGGATAGGAGGCAAAGAGGGGTACGACCTGCTCTTGGCAGCCGTGAAAAAAAGCTTGCCATTTGCGTTCTTAAACGGAGCCGCGTCATACGCGGCGTTCTGTACCAACCTCTTAATTGTTCACCACAGTGCCGGTAAATTTCATCAGAACATGAAGGAGACGCTTTTCACCACTCGGCATGGCAACAGCAAACGTAACTTCGCCCTCGACACACAGAGGGAAATTGACCATCGTGCAGCGCTCAGAGGTTTCCGCCCAAGGGCCAGTGTGTCTTCTGTTTTACCTCGCATGGCGCTAGTCGACAGATTTCAAGAAGTTGCGGCGGCAAGACACGACCAGGAACAAGAACCAAAAGCTGTCGATGAAGAGCCTGACAGCATGGCTTGGTCCGTATCAGACAGGGATATAGAGTTCATATTTCCAACTGCCAAAATGATCCTGCGCCAAATTGAGTCTGTCCCAAGTGAAGAACGATTTACTCCATTTAACATATACGACGGCAACAAACCCACTCCACTACCATCGTCGTGTCTGGACTCCAGAACAGCCGGCGCAGGAGAATTTTTGATCCGTCGCTATGTGTGTCAGCAGAGACTGATGGGTACAACAGAAGAAGATATTCCATCTTTAGATGACGTAATAGCCCCCATAGAACTGCTAGCAAAACTACGGTCAGGAAAGTCGACGACAGTGAAAAGAATTAGCTGCAAGACAACTACACTGTCGGCAGAGGAACGTGCAGAGAAAGCCAGATCGTTGCAGTTCAAACGACATGTAGCAAAGAGCTCCCGCCTCTTCTCTAAGATGAATACTTGCCAAGCAATTGTTGCACCAGACTGTTCAAAGCCGAAAGTGCAGAAGGCGCAAGGCATGAAGAAAGCACTGGTGTCTCTGCTTGCAGAATGTCTTGAAACCATAGATGAGATTCCTCCTCTTCCAGCTGCTCCTAACAAAACACAGCAGATGCTGAGAGACGTAAAGCGTCTGGAGGATGCTGGCTTACTGTTCAGCGACATCTCACATGACAAGTTTCCTGAAGATATTGCCCTTTCTGCTCAAGTGGTCATCTATGAAATGTCGGGAGTTAAATTTAAGACTTTTGCTTCCTCAGGGCAGCAGTACCTCAACCACATCCAAGAAAACATTATCGGAAAAGCAAACAATATTTACAGAAACGTTAAACATCTAGTTCTCATAGAAGAAAAATATGAATTCACCCCTGATGTTTTAAAAGCTGCTACCCGGAACAGCCGCGCAGAGACAGCAACGTCTCGCAAATCCGTGGTGCACCTTAAAGACGCATCAGAGATGATAAATCTTGAGCGATATGACAGAACTGCTGTTACATCGACAGAGGCGGGGAAGCAAGAAGTTGGCAGTTTCATCGCGAAACATGCAGCGACTCTCAGCATCACGTCCAACGCAACAGTTGACTTTGACAGCCAATACATAGTAGAAAATGGGTGTACATGCAAGAGCGAAAAGTGTGATTGCAAGGAAGCTTTCAGTGTGCCTATCAGGTCAGCTGTCAATGCAGAAAACCGGAGGGTTGTTTTCCCTTTGAAATCAGTGCGGCAACGCAAAGGTGAAGCCGAAATGTCTCAGGCAGACTGGGTTGTTGCACTTCAGGAAGAGCTTGGAGACATAAATTCATCCATAATTTCTGTGGTCACATCAGGTGACATCGATGCTCTTCCCATACATCTACTGGTTATCGGCAACATGTGGCAGAGAGACATCACAACCGGAGAGTTCAGACATCCAGTTTATGTGGAACTGCAAAAACCTGGCGGGAAAAGCGATGCATACAACATCACTGGTATTGCTCGGGTTATCGAGAAAGCCCTTGGACGCTACGCCCCCCTCCGTCTAGCCATCGCTCTTTGCATGGGCGGCAACGACTTCTTGCCGAAATTCTCAGGCATTACCCATCAGACAATGCTCGACACAATCGTCAAGAGGAATCTGTTCAACAGCTTGGTTTGTTTTGATAAGGAACGTGAACTAGTCACGTCCGGTCAGTTGGACCTGGAAGCATACCTACGACTAATAAAATATTTGTACTGCCCCAAGAACAACGATCCCGACAAACTGACTTTGGAAGAAGTGCGACAGCTATCCATCAAGCCACCTGGAGAGGCTACTGTACGAAACCCACAACTCTGGATGCCGCCGGAGTCAGCTTTGCGGCACCTTGGACAGCTTGTAAATCTACAGATAGAATATCTGTTTACAGCAGGCGATCATGCTGCAAAGCTGCCTGATTTCATGAAATATCAGTGTTTCGTGAACTGAGACGGTAAAGGCAATGTCAAGTACAACTTCGGCCCTGAAAGTCATGCCAGCGACCTGGACACATTGCTAAACATTCCAACAGAAGAGCTGGCAGATAGGATTGCGCAGTCACGAAAAAGGCCGAGGACACACACGAACACTCCTGCCAGACGAAAAAAAGGGCCACGACTAACATCCACACCTAGGTAATCATTCTTGCGTGCGTGCGTGTAGTATCTTTTGTATACAGTTTATCGTTATCTTTTACATTTATACGTTTTGAGATGTGTTCATAACGACAGATTTTGGGTACTTAGATAAAAATTATTTTCATTTTTTTTCGTTCACATTTCAAAATATAAATAGTACAAAAATGATTTCTTTTCAATTTTTTTTCAGAAAACAAAGACCTCTGGCACACAGTAGTGACGAAGACATGCAGCCGCCGGTATCGCCGGTATGACCCTCTCCAGCCTTGCCAGTCAAGGTACTAAATACATTAAAAACTTAGTTCTCCTTCACTTACAGAACCAATGAATTAATTGAATGAAACCAGTTACTGTTAGTACACAGCTTTCTGCTTGCCTGTTTGTCTGTAAAGTATGTCGGCTGTATTATTTCTGCCCAATCACACAAACACATGCCTCAAGATAGCAACAGAATGTGGGCCCATTGACATTTTCTTCCATTCGACTTTCACTGAGTGTAATTATTATTTTGTACCTTTTTTTCAGGGACGCCAGTTACGACCGCCGAGGCAGGATTTCCACAAAAAGGCACAGTAATTTCAATAAGTCATGCTCGTGACAACAAGCCTTCCAGACCCTTGCCAAGTTGACCAAACCAGTGCAGAGTTCATCCTCTAACCCTCATTCCAGAGAGAGTGGTTCACACATGGGCGTTTGCGTCCTACTAATAGAATGATACGTGGTGTTTTTTTTGTTGTTGTTGTTTTTGTTGTTTGTTTTAAAATATTATTACTCATAGTGTACAGGCGCATGTTCATGTGAAAGAAAAAAACAACAGCAACATTGTATCTACGTAACACGAGCGCATTTCAGTGGAATCAGAATTCGCCGGTTCGGCGTGGGAACTCACAATTCAGTCTAGCAGGATATTGCTACAGTGATTGGATGTAGCACACATTAACTGTAATATTACGATCTGAAATATACACACTTAAATGACAGTGCAGTGACGTGTGCTAAGCCTAATGGCGGGCTTAAGAACAACAAAGTGAAGTCCGCTGTAGGCAAAAACACTGCCGAACACAACTCAATATGTGTGAACTAGTGTAAGTGTGTGTATTCGCCATGTACATTAATATACATTAGCGTTAAACATTTCCATATTTTATTTTGTTTAATTCCGTTGTTTCCTGTTCAGTGTGTGTTTGGTTTTACTTTGAAAATGCGTATATTGATATGAGTGATGCCGGCTGTGACCCCGAACGTGAGGCAAAAATGTCAGTCTGCACCCTTTCTGCGCTGGAACATGGACAGCGGTTATAGACAATCCGTTCAATCGTGCCGACTGTCGCAGCTTGAGTCAGAGACTGAAGTAAATATGACCCATGTTAGAACTGTGTCAGTTTACACAACTGACATTGATTCTAATGCATTGTTTTCAAATTCAGATTACACATTAGTATCTTATTCATTTAGCAGTTCACACAATTGCCCAAGACATTGCCTCTACTACATACATGAAACCAAATTATAAATGTACTATTTCTGTGCTGTAATGCGAAGACGAACATGTTCGCGGTGGTATTCCTGTGCGTCTTAGCAATGGATCATTGACATCTGCTAGATATTTAGTTAGGTGGATAGTTGATCAACGAATTGTTCAGTCTGTTATAGTTGTGTTCTACTTCTAGTAGCTCGTTTTGCTAAGTAACTGTTTATATCTAGTTTTTCTTCCTGCTAAAAACATTCATTCTGCCTTTTCTATCAATTGACACAAACATTGTTTTCATAAAGTTACACTGACTGAGTGACTATGTGGTGTTCAACTATCCAGTGGCCCATATTCCTTGAGAGTGGCGAGGAGAAGTTTAGGGAAGGAGGAGGGGTGGAGAGGTGGGGTGGCGTTTTAACGGGGAGGCCGTTCAGTTATATAGTTATATTTTTTAGCGTATTTCATGTTTCTGTTTTTTGTTTGTTTTTACTAATTTTTCCGTTCACAACAGCGTATTTTCATGTCATGTTCTGTACATTTCATGCCAGAACAGCCGTTTGTTCTCTTCAATTTGGATATTAAAACATGAGATGATTGATATGGTGATTCGATCAAACGTCACGACCGAGTCACTACTTTGGCAATAACATGCAATATCTGATGTTGTTAAGTGGCCAGAGTACAATAACTGTTTCCCTCCTCATTATTTACGTGTGCGTGCAACTTTAATAAATTACAATATTAAATATATTCAGCTGTGAGATCTGTAATCGATCACGAGGGGGATGGAAGGTGCCAGTTTGTTCTTGTAAGGTTTATGTGATAGTTGTCAGTATTAGTATAGTTGTCAGTATTAGTATAGATGTCAGTATTAGTATAGTTTCTAAATTTGGCGTGCATGGGTGCCTGTGTGTATGTGTGTATGTCCGTCTTGTCCATTTATTTTCACTTTACTTGATATATATATATATATATATATATATATATATATATATATATATATATATATATATATATATATATATATATATATATATATATATATATATATATATATATATATATATATATGCTCCCGTCCAGACTGAAATTACCCCTTCCTGGGATAAATTACGTTTTTTTTTACTTGATTTTGAACTTCGTTGGCTATTTTATCCATTTTAATTGTGATCGATATCATAATTATATTGTATGGCTGAGCCGCTTGAAATTACTGAATCCAATCGCTTTACTGAATCAATAATAACACCCTAAACTTTAGGATGCAAACGAGGCCAATCTATGTAAAAATTCAAAAAGAGCACTTTGATTCGGCAGCCCCGCAGCCTTTACAACATGTATGGGCTCATGAAGATCTATGCTTCTTGTGGATGCAAAGAAGTACCCAACGGAGAAAGAAACACGCTTAGATCAGTCGCTACTTATCTTCATTCGCAGAAGGAATGTGGCAGAGTTGCCACATTCCTTCTGTGAATGAAGATAAGTAGCGACCGATCTCTGTTTGTTTGTCTATTTTGACGATGGGTATTTACCCGAAATATTAATAAATTGTGTTGTAACCGTCTTTTCTAAGCGTTTTTCTTTCTCCGTTGGGTACTTCTTTGCATTTTACACGCTTGGCAGTCACTTTTGTGGTCTGGATTTTTTGTGGATGGAAGGCCCTGGATACTACGCAAATAAGTCCTCAGTGGCTTACTCATAATAAGGATGTAAAGTGAGTCTGCAAAATGCACAGATTCCCATGAGCCGATTCAATATCTGGGGGTTCAAAGTGATCTATGTCAACTGCAGTTGTACTGGTCTGACTTAGCTATTAACACTGTTGCCAGCTAAAATGAAGAGAGGAGAGCCGGTAACGGCTTAACAAAACAAACACGAGGCAGCGCTGGGGCTGATGACAGATAGCGTGACCCTCACCAACCTGACTTACCACAGCCCTCCCCCTCCCCTTGGCGATGGTCTTATTACTGTAAAGACAAATGTTGCATGGAGTCATAAAATGCTAATTTGTCCAACCTAAAAGTCAAGTATTTCTCAGTTGTCTGGGCAATACAACTAATTTTTTTGTAAGACTCGTCCACAGCCTGCATGATAATATGTGAATCATACCCCTTGAGATTGTGGAAAAAGATAGGCAACTTATATGCCTTGGGATCAATTTTTAGTTTCAAGTTGCAATCACCATGTGCAGCATCTCTGTAACGTCCAGTTATGTGGTCATGATCGCGAACTTTGTCACCTCCCAGAGTTTGTTCACAAATCCAACACATCACTGCTGCATCAAAATTTAGTTTGTCTTCTTCTGACATCAACAAAGGCATCTGACAGTTTTCCAAATACTGTACTACTTGACTATACAGTTGTCTCATTTCTGTTAAAAACTCAGCTGCTGCATTTTCACCTCTGTAGATAACAGGTTCTGTATGCTGACCGTCTGACCTAACAAGAATGTATCCAAAAGAACACACCACTTGGTCACTCAACTTTATTGTCTTTGGTAATGATTCTGGAACAGGACCATCATATGGAACAACCAGTGATTCAAAATCAGCATACACTACAAACGGCAGTGTAACGCACGCAGACTTGCCCACAGTCGCACGTACAGACTCTCACGCAACAGACGCATGCGGTAAAACACAACACACGGGCTCCCTTTCTAAAGTAACCTTTATACACTATAAATGAAAAAGAACGACTTAAATGATTATCAACTATGTACACTGTTCTATTATCACACACACACGTATCACAATATCTTTGCCAGGCTAGGTCTTAGTCTCACATTGCCTCCAACCTGTTTGATGTTGTTGCCTGGTTACGCTGGTCCTTCTCACGTCTAGGCGTGAAAGTCCTTCGTCGTACGCTTATTGCCGTCCTGTCTCTTTCGCACGGATGTCCTCGTTCTCGTACGGTACTCAGTTCTCGTTTTGACCTGGGTGTCTTGGTCCCAGTCAGACTCACTCTCAGAAGAGCTGGAGGGATGACCTCACGTAGGTCCCACCTGCGATTCGACGTCTCGGCGTCCGTCTTTCCACTCTTTACAAGAACTCTGAATAGACAACAAAAGTCCCAACGTAACACTTGCTAAACACACAACATATTGGATCAATGAGAAACGTCACGTAACCTGGCTGATACAAATAACTCACACGTTCATTCACACACACACACGTGCTTCATAAACTATTTTCGTATCACCCCCATATCTCTGTCACTATCTTGAAACAGACTATAGCCTAACTGACACTCTTGCTATACCTTACTCTATACCCTGGAAAAGACTATGCTTACCCAACCACGTACTATCTTCATAGTGGCTTAGACATACACACCTCGCATTCTTTTATTTATCTATCTCGGTAACAACTATACAAAACCACCGGTTACTTACCCGAATTCTAAACATACATAACTAAACCAAACTGGAACACCGCTATACAACCACATTACTCTTACCAACGCATACTGTCTTTAACTAAACAACTATCAATACTACATTTATAGAAACATACCTGAAATCTAGGCTTCAGAGTCTTGGAATGCGGGCTAGGTAACTCAAACACAACCGTTCCATACGACAAGACAGCCCGCACTACAGATCTAGACCTCTGACAGTCACAGCTTCCGCCTAGAACTCACTAAACAGAACTCACTAAAAATCCCGTGCTAACCATGTCTTACAGATTTCCCGTGCGTCTAGTGCCACACGGACTATTGGCACCAACAAACCGTTAACAGAAACCGTACCGTACTAATCCTACTGTGTGAGCACTATGCACAAGCATAGGGCTTCATCACAATTCCCCCTTCCTCGGGAAAAAAAAAAAAAGAAACGACCGAGATTCTTTTTAAGACTACTCGACGTAATATTATCGGAAAACAGGAAAGGACTAACTTTTACTACCTAGAACACAAGAAAAAAAATTACAGCCTTACGCCTCAACGCACACCTTAAGATCGCACAGCGACAGCAAAACAGAACTAACGCGTTAAAACCTCCAGAAATGAAAAAGATCCAACGACTGCCCACGCACAAACACACAATCGCGAGACTCCAATCTCCGATCTACCTACATATTGATTATTGGGTGCCGAGCCGCATTTCTGTCCGCAACAGAAGTATGCCGTCTCCAGCCAACCCGACTATAGGGCCACAACCGCTGACCGATTCCCTGTTTCTGGACGGAAATAACACGTTCCCTCTGCCCACGAGCACGCTTGCTCTGAGCTCTCGTCGCGACTGCACCGCTAGGAACATGAGCTCGCTTAATCGCTCCAACTTTAGCGATGACTGGCTGCACACCCTTCATGTTACCCAGAACTAAATCAACTACTGGCTCGTCGATGACACACGAAACCAGATCACCTGTGAAAAACTCCGTGTCAACTTCTATCTTAGCTAACTGAAAAACTTCTATCTTGCCTCCAAACAAAACTACTTTCTGTGTCTCCCCTGTGTACTGATCTTGTCTAACAAGGCTACGTCTGACCCCCGCGGTCGTTGTACCAGAGTCACGGAGAACAGAAATAAGGCATCCATTAACAACACCGTCTACCAGCGGTAGGCAACCACCTCCGTCATCTGAACACACTGCGCCCAGCTGTGGTTCCTCCCCGACTGGGACCGCAAAACTGGCTACGTGAGCCCCATCCACCATACCAGGATTATTAGGACCTTGATGAGCCAGATGGCCGTGCTCCTCAGTGATAACCAGCATACTGCGCGTCTGCACTGTAGTACGGACAGCTCCGACTGAAGTGCCCGTACCCACGACAAGAAAAACACTGAGTGTCCGAACTCGCAATACGACCACGACCATACCCACGACCAGATGTATCTCCTCGTGCGTACGGATCGCGACCGCCATTGCTGTTACCTCGATCACCGCGTCGAAAACGCAAAGTACCTCTACCGTTAACCCGCTGGGCTCCACGTAAAGTATTGATGCCCCGGTAACCCCCAGACGTGTTAGCAGCGACCAACCCGACTGGCGGTGTCTCGGTCCTACGCGCGAGGTTTTTCGTAGGATGCGCCATCCGAAAAGCCTCCGCATTCTGTACTAACTCGTCCGTAGTCTTGAGGTTACGCTCCCTCAAGAATACCGCTAGATCCTTGGAAACGCTACCAAAGAACTGTTCAACCAACATGAGATCGAACAATCCAGACCAATCCAGACAGATACTTCATATGTCAAACTACCAACGTGATTTATGTCATCTCCTGTGTGAAATGCGGCCAACTCTATGTTGGAGAGACGGAAAGAACCATCAACGACCGTTTTAAAGAACATCTTCAGTCGGTCAAGTACCATTACAATAGACCGGTCGGGCGACATTTCAACCAGGCCGATCACTCCGTCTCGGATTCGTGTTAAAGGCCTCTGGCTTATGCAAGCCAGTAATGTCTGGGCCAGAAAAGACCGAGAAAAATTTTTGATTAATAAACTGGGCACTGTGGCGCCACTCGGGATGAATATGAAAGATTAACTTTTTGGACCTTACCTGTGTCTTCTGCTAACTGTCATTTACCTTACCGAGTCGCTTCTGTCTGACTACTCACTAACCAGATAGTTGCGGCTGGCGCTGATTGATATGTACTTTGTGCCTCCCATGGGGACTTTTTCAGCGCTGGCCATACGTTAAGTTGGATCCCTTGCCCTTCCCTGTCGGGCGCCTGGTCGCCGGTCCTTGGATTTATGCGCGGGTGTGGGGGCCGATCATGTGCATTCCCTTGGGGATGTATGTGGTCGTCTTGTTCGCATGCCTGTGCGTTCGTCCGTGGGCTGGAGGGTGCCTGTTGGGTGGGGCTGGTGGCTCTGTTTGTTTGCCTCCCCCCCCCCTCCCTTTTTGTTCTCTCTCTCTCTCTCTCTCTCTCTCTCTCTCTCTCTCTCTCTCTCTCTCTCTCTCTCTCTCTCTCTCTCTCTCTCTTCCCCCTTTCTCTCTCTCTTCCCTTTCCCCCTCCCCTTCCCCTGCCCCTTTTGTTTTTCTCTCCCGCCACACCCGGGTTTTTTTTTTTTTTTTTTTTTTTTTTTTTTGTTTGGAGTTACCCTTGAAGATGGTTTCACAACTACCCTACTCTCCTCTTATACCATTATTCTCTTACTGAATTTGATTATTTGCTTTGTTTCATCGATATTCCTTGTTGTGTACCATGCTAAATGCTGGGTTTTTTTTCCCGGGGTCCTCCCGTTTTTCCCCGAGGTAGTCCTCAACTCGATGGTGATATAAGGTTTGCCTTCGGGTTGGTGTTTAGCTGGCTTTGTGTATTAGACACTCAGCCTACTTCGTGCCCAAGGGTACTCCCCGTTCGTTCTCTCTCTCTCTCTCTCTCTCTCTCTCTCTCTCTCTCTCTCTCTCTCTCTCTCTCTCTCTCTCTCTCTCTCTCTCTCTCTCTCTCTCTCTCTCTCTCTCTCTCTCTCTCTCTCTCTCTCTCTCTCGAGTACAGCACTGCCAGCTACGTGCACTGTGTAGTACTGTGTATTACTGTGTAGCACTGTTGTGTCAATCGAACTGTGCTAAGATGGCAGACAAAGAAGCTCTATCCGCATATCCACTCGAGGTCTCTGGAACTACATCACCTTTAGTTACTGTCAGTGACGTTCAGCGTATAATCGACAAGCACTGAGACACAGGTGATTGACGAGAAACTGGGGTCTCTTCGTGCTGACCTTTGTGATGTGCTGACCTCTATACAGGCGATTGGCACCGACATTGCTGACGAAGCAACGCGCTCGCAGCCTGGAGGACACCTGCAAGGAACTGACTGAGAAGCAGGAGGAGGTTTCCGAGTCTGTAGAAGACTTGCAGGAGGACATGGAAGATCTGCGGAAACGCTACGAGGAAGAACTAGACAAGCTAGAGACGTTCTCACGTAGGGACAATCTGCGACTCTTTGGAATCGCGGAAACGCCAGGCGAGACCTTCGATTCCTGTGCCACCAAAGTACTGGAATGTCTGCAGGGCACAGTGCCAAATAAAACCTGGACTGAGGACGATTTGGTACGCGCACACCGGGTGGGGAACAAACCGGACTTTGCTTCTGTAGCAGCCAACCGTGCCAGAGCCAACAACAAGCCTCGCCCCATGATCGTGAAGTTTGCGAGATGGAGGGACAAGATGGACGTCCTGACCAAGGGTCGTGCTGCACTCAAGCAGAAGGGGGTTAATGTTGCTGGTGACTTAACCAACCGGCAACACAAACAGATCAGACTGCACCGGGAGAAAGGCATGCGGGCGTACTACAAGGGAAACAAGCTGGTCGTCGCTGGACCCCTAGTGCAACGGAACCACGACACCGACAACTTCGGCCGCCGTCATGCAACAGACAACAGCGTCAACAGAAGACCGGACAACCGTATCCAAGAACTCGGTGCCGCCGCAGCTACTGGTCAGCAGGTCAACGCAACACCGGCACGTGCGTCACACTTGGTATCCCCGTTACAGCCTTCACCTAAACCAGCGAAACGGCGCCGGCCACACAGTTCCCCTACAATTGAGGTCGGGGACGAATCCAGTCATCTGTGATATGTCGGCCAAGCCGCGTCTCCCACCTCAATTGCACGGGATGTGTCACCGATGCGCGCGTGTGTTGTAGAGCAGCCAGTAGATAATGTGTTGCATACACTTACCTTTCTGTCATGGAATGTTGATGGACTGTGGAGCAAGCTATCTGACCCAGACTTTCTACAATATGTAAGTAATTATGACATTGTGTGTTTGTTTGAAACATTTTTAGACAATGCTTTCGTCCCGCCTGACTGCTGGTCTGATTTCACGTGTTTTTCCTTACCTGCAGTCAAACTGTCACGTCAAGGAAGAAGCTCGGGAGGTGTTGTTGTGTTAGTAAAAAATGTGTATGCCAAGTTTGTTTTCCAAGTGAACATGACATGTGCTCAAAGTGTCTTTCTCAAACTTGACAGATCATTGTTTGGTACTGAATGCGATGTGCTTTTGGTCGCGTGCTATGTTCCGCCCAAGGATTCACCATTTTATAGACAATTACCGTACGACTGCCTGTTGGAAGAATTAGAACAGTGTCTTGCTAGTGCCCTTGAGCAATTTGGAGACATTCATTTCCTAATGTGTGGTGATTTTAATGGTAGAACTGGGGATTTACAGCCTAATCCATATTTGTTTAAGCTTGATCCTGATGAAACACTACTAACTAATACCGCTCTATTTGAACCTTCACGATTTACTGAAGATATGACTGTAAATACATTTGGAAGAAAACTATTAGATTTGTGTGCATGTTTTGAACTGATGATTTTGAATGGGTTCTGTAGCCCTGATCTGTCAAAGCACCTGACATTTATTTCTCCCACTGGTTGCAGTATTAATGATTATTTTGTTGCATCTCCTGACTTTATTTGTTTGTGTGACAAACTTGAAGTTGGCGAGAGGATAGAGTCTGTACACATGCCACTGGTCCTTACTGTGTCTTGTGTACGTGTATCACCCCACAACGATGTTTCTGATGACGATACGCAGTGTTTTTCATTTGATAAGATTATCTGGGAACCTGCTAAGGCCCAAACGCTCAGCGACAGTTTAACTACTCCTGCATTCCAGGATGCTCTAGTAGCTGCTACTGCTGAGATCGATGATGATATTAATAGTGCATTAGACATTTTCACATGTGCTATCAAAGACGCTGCTAGTTGCATGACAAAACAATTTCATTCCTCCACAGGCAATACACACAAAACAAACACCGCTAGTCACCCCTGGTTTGACCAGGAATGCAGAAATGCAAAAATGCGAACGCGTAAAGCCTTACGTACATACACAAAAAATAAAACCATGGAAAATAAAGCAACGTTTGTTAATGAGAGAAAACAATACAAGAGATTACTTAGAGCTAAAGAAGTTAATTTTAAGAGGGAAGCTGTTGACAAAATTCTTGAGTATAGACATAACTCTCAGGCATTTTGGAAGGAAATAAAGAAGTGGAAAAGAAAACGTCGTTTAAGAAACAATATAACAAAGAAGCAGTGGTTTGATCACTTCTCTAGCATTCTAAATGAAAACATAGCACAGCAAGAGAATAATGATGATGTATATTTTTCAGAAGACTCTGAGTCTGATGAAGCCTTATTTCATGACCTAGAAACATAGAAGAAGCAGAAGTTATTGCTGCTATAAAACATGCCAAAGCAGGAAAGGCCCCCGGGCCTGATGGAATTATAAATGAAGTTCTTAAAGTCTCCAACCCACCTATCATCTCCTTTCTCACTAAGTATTTTAATGCTCTATTCAACAAAGGGTTGTTCCCCAGCGAATGGTCTAAAGCTATTATTTTCCCACTCCACAAGAAAGGAGATGTAAATAATCCAGATAATTATCGTGGTATTGCTCTGATTAGCTGTGTTAGTAAACTGTATACCTACATTTTGAACAGAAGGTTAACAGACTGGGCTGAGGAACATAATATTCTGTCTGAAACACAAGCCGGGTTTAGGAAATCCTATTCTACTGTGGACCATATATTTACACTTTATGCTATTGTTCAAAAACAACTTCTACAAAATAAGAAAGTTTATGTGGCTTTTGTTGACTTCCGCAAAGCCTTCGATACTGTTAAAAGAGGTGTGCTTTGGAATATTTTATTGAAGGCTGGAGTGCGCGGCAAAATGCTTTCAGCTATGAAGGCAATGTATGACTCGGTGAAATTTTGTGTCAGAGACAGCCTGAATTGTACAGCGTTTTTTGAGTGTTTCCAAGGTTTAAAACAAGGATGTTTAGCATCGCCGACATTGTTCTCATTTTTGATTAACGAGCTTGCTGTGTACATTATTGAAAATGGTAAACATGGTTTCCAACTAAAAGCCGATGCAGCAGAACTGTTTTTGTTGATGTTTGCAGATGACATTGCTTTGTTTTCATCAACCCCCAATGGCCTTCAGACTCAGCTGAACAATTTATACAAAGAAGCATCTGAGCTTGGTTTGTCTGTTAACCTAGACAAGACAAAAATAATTGTGTTTCGAAATGGCGGGTATTTGTCAAAATATGAAAAATGGATTTACGGGGGAACGAGGGTAGAAGTTGTCAATATGTATAAGTACCTTGGGTTAAACTTTACCACACGTTTGAGTTTAAACACATCCGTTGATGACTTGGTGACTAAGGCAAAAAAATGTGTAATCGATATTTTCTGTATGTTGAAGAAAATTAACTGCGCTAGTCCTGATGTTTTTTTCAAGCTGTTTGATGCGCAGGTTGTCCCAATTTTGTTGTATGCCTCAGAAATTTGGGGTATAAACGAGTGTGCCGAAATTGAAAGAGTCCATACATTTGCATGTAAACGTTTTCTTAATGTCAACTTACGCACACCGAATCTGATGGTTTATGGTGAACTTGGTCGATATCCCCTGTCAGTATTAACGTCAGTAAGATATGTTTCCTACTGGCTTCGACTCTGCGCTTTACCTGTTACTAGATTTGCAAATATGGCTTATCATATGCTTAAGGATTTAGACGATAAAGGGAAAGAAACATGGGTGTCAAAGATAAAGAATTTGCTTTTCCGAAATGGGTTTGGTAATGTATGGATTTCACAAGGTGTTGGAAACAGGAATGCTTTTATAAACAAGTTTAAACAAAGGATGGTTGATTGTGCCAAACAAAACTGGTCATCGAAGCTTTCTGAGAGTGAACGTTTTACTGTGTATCGTAGTTTTAAACATACACTTGTCCAAGAAAATTATTTTGAACTGGTTAAGCCAACCTATGTCAAAAATCTATACATTAAATTTAGACTTGGCATAACCGAATTGCAAAGTAACAAACAAAGATATAGTACTCCCAATGCTGTAACGAAAGTGTGTCCATTGTGTGCCAAGGCTGTGGAAGATGAAGTTCACTTTATGTTTTATTGTCCATTCTATGATGAACTGCGTGCCAAATACCTATGTAAGTTTGACCTTGTGGAACTCAGAAAGAAAGAATTGTGTATCCTAGACACTACCAACCCGCAGTCTATTGCCGATTTAGCAAGATTTGTATGCCATGCTTTTAAACTCCGTAGCAGCATGCTTGTATGATTCCACGTGCAAACTGTGGTTCTTACTCCGACCTGGTCTGTGTAGTACACGGCTGTGGCCTGGATTTGGATACCGCATTTTACATGTGGGTCAAAAGTGGCTATTATGTGCTGGCGTAGATCGAATGGAAATGCGTGTGTGTGTCTGTGTGTGTGTGTGTGTGTGTGTGTGTGTATGTGTGTGTGTGTGTGTGCGGTGTGTGTGTTGATATAAACATCGCCTTATGGCCTTTATATACACCTGAATTATAAATTATGTAATGTCTCACGCCATTGTATGGACAATTTGTCTGAACAATAAACTGTCTGAGTCTGAGTCTCTCTCTCTCTCTCTCTCTCTCTCTCTCTCTCTCTCTCTCTCTCTTTCTCTCTCCCCCTCTCTCTCTCTCTCTCTCTCTCGCTGTCTCTCTTCTCTCTCTCTCTCTCCCCGGCCTCACACACGCGCATTTACTTTTGCTCGCTCCTGCGCGCGCTTACACACACTCTTGTCTCTCGTGTTTAGTTTCTCTCGGAGTCTTTCTCTTACGATTTTTTTCTTTGACGTCATTTTTACTTTTGTTCTTCCTTTCCTTTTCTTTTCTTTTTCTTTTTACGTCACCTTCAGTTGCCACATTCCTTCTGCATCTGAAGATAAGTAGCAAATAATGTCTCTGTTTGTTTGTCTATTTTGACAAAGGGTATTTACCCGAAATATGAATAAATTGTGTTGTACCGTTTTTTTTAAGCGTGTTTCTTTCTCCGTTGGGTACTTCTATGAGATCGAACAATGCGTCGTACGTGTGGTCGATCTTTGACAGTTCGACCCAACGTACGAGCAAATGGGACAATCGTTTGCCAAACGACATAAACGATTCCCCTGTCTCTGGCCGACAAGCTCTCAAGCGTTCCCTAAAACCTTCTGCATTACACTGGAACTTCTGCAAGAGACACTCCTTCAAAGTCTCGTACTCTATGTTCCCCGAAACGTTCAAGCTATGGTAAAGACTCAAGGCCTGACCCTCTAGCACAGACGACAGCAAAACGGGCCAGTTGGCAGGAGGCCAACTCAACGCCTGCGCATGAGACTCGAAACGACACAAAAAAGCGTCAATAGAGTCCACGGACTCTTTAAACATCGGCAGTTTAGGAAAATTGCGTATGCCTCGGCCTACTGAATCACTATCTGCTCTAGACCCCGCATCCCGAGCTAACTGTAGTTGTACCTCCCTATCTTTCTCTTCTTTCTCTCTCTGGTACTCTAGTTCTTTCTCCCTTAACGCATGTTCCCTCTCGTCCTTCTCTCTCTGAAACGCTAGAGACTTCTCGTCTTTCTCTCTCTGAAACGCTAGAGACTTCTCGTCTTTCTCTCTCTGAAACGCTCTCTCCTCTCTTTGTACTTCTAATTCCTTCTCCTTAAAGACTCTTTCTTTCTCTTCTCGCTCTCTCTGAACTTCTAATTTTTTCTCCTTTAAGACTCTTTCTTTCCCTTCTCGCTCTCTCTGAACTTCTAATTCTTTCTCCTTTAAGACTCTTTCTTTCTCTTCTCGCTCTCTCTGAGCTTCTAACTCTTTCTCCTTTAGCTCCATTTCCTCTTTCTTAAGTATTCTGTCTTTCTCTTCTCTCTCTCTGTGAATTTCTAGCTCTTTCTCCTCCCTCTGTATCTGCATTTCCAACTCTTTCTCCTCTCTAAGTCTACGAATTTCTAATTCTTTCTCGTCCCTCACCCTCTGAACCTCTAACTCTTTCTCTTTCAGTACTCTCTCTTCTCTCTGAATTTCTCTCTCTCTCGCCCTATCTTCTCTATCCCTACACTTCTCGACATAATCAAAAAGCTTCTCATCCCTAAGTCCTAACCTTTCACCCTGTTTAATGTAAGCCTCCACCGGGTCTACCTCCATATTTACAACTTCTAACAATGACAAAAATGTAAAAATACAAATAAATGGCAAAATTATCAACCTAACACGCACCTAGCAATACAAAAACTTTGTCCACTACCCCACTATCGCCCGCACTACTATAAAATACCCCTAAAACAGGGTCACCACTGTAACGCACGCAGACTTGCCCACAGTCGCACGTACAGACTCTCACGCAACAGACGCATACACCGCCACTGACTCAGACGGGCGCATTCATGCGGTAAAACACAACACACGGGCTCCCTTTCTAAAGTAACCTTTATACACTATAAATGAAAAAGAACGACTTAAATGATTATCAACTATGTACACTGTTCTATTATCACACACACACGTATCACAATATCTTTGCCAGGCTAGGTCTTAGTCTCACATTGCCTCCAACCTGTTTGATGTTGTTGCCTGGTTACGTTGGTCCTTCTCACGTCTAGGCGTGAAAGTCCTTCGTCGTACGCTTATTGCTGTCCTGTCTCTTTCGCACGGACGTCCTCGTTCTCGTACGGTACTCAGTTCTCGTTTTGACCTGGGTGTCTTGGTCCCAGTCAGACTCACTCTCAGAAGAGCTGGAGGGATGACCTCACGTAGGTCCCACCTGTGACTCGACGTCTCGGCGTCCGTCTTTCCACTCTTTACAAGAACTCTGAATAGACAACAAAAGTCCCAACGTAACACTTGCTAAACACACAACATATTGGATCAATGAGAAACGTCACGTAACCTGGCTGATACAAATAACTCACACGTTCATTCACACACACACACACACACACACGTGCTTCATAAACTATTTTCGTATCACCCACATATCTCTGTCACTATCTTGAAACAGACTATAGCCTAACTGACACTCTTGCTATACCTTACTCTATACCCTGGAAAAGACTATGCTTACCCAACCACGTACTATCTTCATAGCGGCTTAGACATACACACCTCGCATTCTTTTATTTATCTATCTCGGTAACAACTATACAAAACCACCGGTTACTTACCCGAATTCTAAACATACATAACTAAACCAAACCGGAACACCGCTATACAACCACATTACTCTTACCAACGCATACTGTCTTTAACTAAACAACTATCAATACTACATTTATAGAAACATACCT
>BTPG01000005.1:107716662-107817589 GCA_036245525.1 Semisulcospira habei
GTCACCAATCATGCATTCATGACAGAAGCAAGAGAGCTTGCGAGTATACAAAGCATTGTTCCCTGCAGGTTTCAGAGAATGCAGCAGCCTTGTGCCCTGGAGAGTTTTCAAACTGTCAGACTTCAAACTGCGATCAACATCTACTGTTTCAATGCATTGAAACGACCGCCTGCTGTGACAACACTCGTTAGTTAGTGGACCAAGAGAAAAGTGTCTATTACAATGCTCCTGGATTTGCTTTGCATTCTGAATGTCACTGCCAGTTAGAATGTCATCTTCAACAAGTCGTTTAACTACCCCACCAACAGCATCGCAGGCATTCTTCCCATGGCGACTCCCATAGTAGCACCGCTCGGTGGCTATGTCTTGTTCCTCATTTGCTAAGTAATGAAAAGGAACTTTAGACTTGTATTGTGCGGAACAGCCATCAGAAGCAACAACAATTTTTTCAAGCTGGGTGACAGAGGACTTTAAGTGGTGCTTCATCTTCTCGTGAATGACTTTCACCAAGTGAGTATCATGTGAAAGATCGTCTGATAAAAATACCAGACTGTCGATCACTTGCTCTGAACAGTTTGGAATGGGACATTTATAGTACAAGACGCAAGGATGAACGGTAACTTGGTTGTAACCCCAGTGTGCACTTTGAACTTCTTTTTGCCACTTACACAAGAAGTTTTCTGAGAAGCCCATCATGGCCAAAGCCCATGTTGAGGGCAACCTAGACTGCAATTGTCTTATCTGTTGATATTGCCATCTGAAATTAAGAAGATGCTTTGAAAAATGTGTGAGTTCCGTCATGAACTCTTCAACTAGGCCCCCTACATCCCCCTGCCTTTGCTCTTTTTCTCTCCTTTTCCCTCCTCTTTCAACCTCAACCATTTCCCAAATTGTCCAAGTGACAGCCTCATCATTCTTGACATGCTGAAGGATCGAGTCCCTAACCTTTTCCACCCCACATTTTGAGCAAAGTCTATCATAACATTCCAGCATAGGAATTGTGCACAAACTTTGTTCGGAAAGGGAATCTCTGCCATCTATTTTGTTTTGACCCAAGAGCATGTTCAGTTTGTCCAATTTCAAGTCGACATTGGTGCAGTATTCACACAAGCATTGTTGAAATTTATGTTTGTGTGAAGTAAGCACATTACGTGCTAAGTGATACATTCTTGTCTGGGTTCTTTTTGCAAAAATCTGTATGAAGACGTTTAACTCTCTTTGTCAAGATTTTTTTCTGAACATGGCCCTTCTTTGATACAGTTCACTTACTTGGTAGATCATCTGCTTCATTAATTAGAAACTCTTTTGCAGCTTTGGCATTATCTGAGGTACTCTTCGAATACAAGTTTATTTCATTAACTATAGAAGAATCAATAAGAGAATGCATCAAGTTTTTTCTTGCAAGAGCATCCCTATTTCTCAGATTATTCAGGCTGGACAGTTGCTCCTTGTATGCAGATGTCAATCTCCTTGGAGAGGGAGAGGATATGGTGTGACTTCTTGGTGCCTTCGGTGTCTGCTTCTGCGCTGCTTGTTCTAAAACATACAAAACAAAACACAAGCATTTTGAGTGAATAGTCTGAATTTGCTGAAATTCGTTGCATAAGATTTTTCCTAATCAATTACATGTATTTTAAATACGATACATTGAATAAATGAAAAATAAAACTCGGTGCATCATGCAGCTAGAATTAATACAGGATATTCACTCACCATCGGAACGTTTCCTGTGCCGGTAGTCTGCACACTTTTCGTAAAACCTGCGCCATTTTTGACTTGACCATGTAGCCCGATGAGCTTTCTGTGATTTTGCCCACTGCTTTCTTTGAGCTGCCACAGCGTCTCTGGTCGTCGGCTTCTGGGCTGGTTTTGGCATTTTGGCTGGTTCCAGTGGTTTCTCCTTCTTCTGTTTTTCTCTGAAAAATATAAAAATAAAAATAACATTTCAGTTGCAGCAAGTTTTCCTTTGTATCATATAAATGTGTTTCAACTTTGGATTTTAATTGTATTTATAAACTGCCAACAGGTAGACCTCCCTGGCCTGGTAATTAACCAGCAATACCATTCATCCATACCCTGATCTAGTTATTTCCTTTTATTTATTTAAAGGTGTCTATTGAGGATAACATTAATGTCCAACATTTACTCAGTTAAGAAAGAAAGAGAGGAAAAATTACCTCTACTTTTGTGTTCTTAATCTGCTTTTCTCTCCCTGAAGATCCAGCTGTTCCGGAGTAAGATCTTTGCGGTACTTCTGGCATTTTAATTTGTTTTTATTCTGATAGTCTTTCAATCTATCAATGTCTTCTTTCAAGCCTTGTCTGTCGGCCTTGGCCCTCTCAGCATCAGATTTCTTCTTTACTTTGGATCCTTCAAAGTCACCCTTCAGCAGAATCTGGAGACTGCCTAAAGAAAAAAAAAAAGAAAAAAACAAAAATTATTTGAATAAAATAATAAATGTAGACCTAATAATAATGGAAAATGTTAGGCCTACCTATTAAGCAGTGATACATTTACTTTAAGTTAAAAAAACGGTGACATAATATCAACCATTGTAATGCACGCAGACTTGCCCACAGTCGCACGTACAGACTCTCACGCAACAGATGCATACACCGCCACTGACACCGCGGGTGCATTCATGCCGTAAAACAAACACACGGGTTCCCTTTCTAAAGTGACTTTATACAATATAAATATACCAAAAAAACCCCGCTCACACTATCAAGCTATATACATCACATACACATCACAATATCTTTGCCAGGCTAGGTTTTAGTTTCACACTGTCTCCAACCTGTTTGATGTTATTGCCTGGTTACGTTGGTCCTTCTCACGTCTAGGCATGAAAGTCCTTCTTCTTGCCGTCCTGTCTCTTTGGCACGGACGTCCTCATTCTCGTACGGTAGCGCAGTTCTCGCTTTGACTCGGGTGTCTTGGTCCCGGTCAGACTCACTCTCAGTGAAGAGCTGGAGGGATGACCTCACGTTAGGTCCCACCTGTGACTCGACGTCTCGGCGTCCGTCGTTCCACTCTTTACAAGAACTCTGAATAGACAACAAAAGTCCCAACGTAACACTTGCTAAACACACAACATATTGGATCAATGAGAAACGTCACGTAACCTGGCTGATACAAATAACTCACACGTTCATTCACACACACACACGTGCTTCATAAACTGTCTACTTCCATAACACCCCCATATCTCTGTCACTGTCTTGAAACAGACTATAGCCTAACACTCTTGCTATACACTACTCTATACACTGGAAAAGACTATGCTTAACCAACCACGTACTATCTTCATAGCGACTTAAGCATACACACCTTACATTCCTTTAGTCATCTATCTCGGTAAACAACTGTATACAAAAACACCGGTTACTTCCCCGAATTCTAAACATACATAACTAAACCAAACCGGAACACCGCTATACAACCACCTTACTCTTACCAACGCATACTGTCTTTAACTAAACAACTATCAATACTACATTTATAGAAACATACCTGAAATCTAGGCTTCAGAGTCTTGGAATACGGGCTAGGTATCTCAAACACAACCGTTCCATACGACAAGACAGCCCGTACTACCGATCTAGACCTCTGACAGACACAGCTTCCGCCTAGAACTCACTAAACAGAACTCACTAAAAATCTCGTGCTAACCATGTCTTACAGATTTCCCGTGGAGCCTAATGCCACCCGGACTATCGGCACAAACAAACCGTTAACAAAACCCGTACCCTACTAACCCTAATGTATGAGCACTATGCACGAGCATAGAGCTTCATCACAATTCCCCCTTCCTCGGGAAAAAAAAAAAAAGAAACGACCGAGTTTCTTTTTAAGACTACTCGACGTACACTATCACAAACCAAGACTAACTTTGACTATCTATAATACAAGAAGGGACTAACTGTCTATAACACAAGAAAGCAAAAATATTACAGCCTTAAGCCTCAACGCACACCTTCAGATCGCACAGCGACAGCAAAACAGAACTAACGCGTTAAAACCTCCAGAAATGAAAACGATCCAACGGCTGCCCACACACAATCCACACAATCGCGAGACTCCAATCTCCGACCTACCTACATATTGGGTGCTGAGCCGCATTTCTGTCCGCAACAGAAGTATGCCGTCTCCAGCCAACCCGACTATTGGGCCACACCCGCTGACCGATCCCCTGATTCTGGACGGAAATAACACGATCTCTCTGCTCACGAGCACGCTTGCTCTGAGCTTCCGTCGCGACTGATGCGACTACACCGTGACGAACGTGAGCTCGCCGTTTCATCGCCCCGACCCTACTGATGACTGGCTTCACACCCTTCATATTACCCAGAACTAAATCAACTACTGGGTCGTCGATGACACACGACATCAGATCACCCGAAAAAAACTCCGTGTCAACCTCTATTAGCTAACTGAAAAACTTCTATCTTGCCTCCAAACGAAATTACCCTCTGGGTCTCCCCCGTGTACTGATCCTCTCTAACTAGGCTACGTCTGACCCCCGCGGTCGTTGTACCTGAGTCACGGAGAACAGAAGCGAGACATCCGTTTACAACCCCGTCTACCAGCGGTAGGCAACCACCTCCGTCATCTGAACACACTGCGCCCAGCTGTGGTTCCTCCCCGACTGGGACCGCAAAATTGGCTACGTGAGTGGGCTGCACCGTCCCCTCCTGACCATACCAGGACTGTTAGGACATTGATGAGCCAGATGGCCGTACCCCTGACAGGTGAAACACTGAATCCATGAACTACTGCTAGGACACTCGCGACTAAAATGACCGTATGCATGACACGCAAACACTGGGTGTCCGAACTCGCAATACGACCACGACCATACCCACGACCAGATGTTTCTCCTCGTGCGTACGGATCGCTACCGCCATTGCTGTTACCTCGATCACCGCGTCGAAAACGCAACGTACCTCTACCATTAACCAGCTGGGCTCCACGTAAAGTATTGACGCCCCGGTAACCCCCAGTCGTGTTAGCAGCGACCAACTCGACTGGCGGTGTCTCGGTCCTACGCGCGAGGTTTTTCGTAGGATGCGCCATCCGAAAAGCCTCCGCGTTCTGTACTAACTCGTCCGTAGTCTTGAGGTTACGCTCCCTCAAGAATACCGCTAGATCCTTGGAAACGTTACCAAAGAACTGTTCAGCCAACATGAGATCGAACAATGCCTCGTACGTGTGGTCAATCTTTGACAATTCGACCCAACGTACGAGCAAATGGGACAATCGTTTGCCAAACGACACAAACGATTCTCCTGTCTCTGGCCGACAAGCTCTCAAGCGTTCTCTAAAACCTTCCGCATTACACTGGAACTTCTGCAAAAGACACTCCTTCAAAGACTCGTAATCTATGTTCCCCGAAACGTTCAAGCTATGGTAAAGACTCAAGGCGAAAGCAAAACGGGCCAGTTGGCAGGAGGCCAACTCAACGCCTGCGCATGAGACTCGAAACGACACAAAAAAAAGCGTCAATAGAGTCCACGGACTCTTTAAACATCGGCAGTCTAGGAAAATTCCGTATGCCCCGGCCTACTGAATCACTATCTGAAGTTCTAGACCCCGCATCTCGAGCTAACTGTAGTTGTACCTCCCTATCTTTCTCTTCTTTCTCTCTCTGGTACTCTAACTCTCTCTCTCTTAACGCATGTTCCCTCTCGTCCTTCTCTCTCTGAAACGCTAATTCTTCTTTCTTAAGAGCTCTTTCTTTCTCTTCTCTCTCTCTCTCTCTCTCTCTCTCTCTCTCTCTCTCTCTCTCTCTCTCTCTCTCTCTCTCTCTCTCTCTCTCTCTCTCTCTCTCTGTACTTCTAACTCTTTCTACTTTAAGACTCTTTCTTTCTCTTCTCTCTCTCTCTCTGTACTTCTAACTCTTTCTCCTTTAACTCTAATTCCTCCTTCTTAAGTATTCTGTCTTTCTCTTCTCTCTCTCTCTCTGAATGTCTAGCTCTTTCTCCTCCCTCTGTATCTGCATTTCCAACTCTTTCTCCTCTCTAAGTCTACGAATCTCCAACTCTTTATCGTCCCTCACCCTCTGAACCTCTAAGTCTTTCTCTTTTAGTACTCTCTCTTCTCTCTGAATTTCTCTCTCCCTCGCCCTATCTTCTCTATCCCTACACTTCTCCACATAGTCAAAAAGCTTCTCATCCCTAAGTCCTAACCTTTCACCCTGTTTAATGTATGCCTCTACCGGGTCTACCTCCATGTTAGCTACAACTTCCCGAAACTTGAAAACGTAAAAATACAAATCACAACCAAATCAAGGTCAAAACTTAATAAAAACTCACAACAATATCAACAACCTACGCACAAAATGGTGACCTACTTGACGTCCAGATGGACCGAAAAATAAGACGATAGAAAGAAGAGCAAGGAAAAAGAATACTACCTATACAAAAGGAAGAAACAAGAACTAACTCCTCGTAAGATCCAGAAACTACAGAAATAACGGAGCTTACCCCCTAGAATCGGAGTGTGGAATCTAACACATCAACATGCACATAACAAAAATCCTACTCTAAAATCGCTACTCACTATCGCCCGCAGATACTTTAACCTACCGCTAAAACAGGGTCACCACTGTAACGCACGCAGACTTGCCCACAGTCGCACGTACAGACTCTCACGCAACAGACGCATACACCGCCACTGACTCAGACGGGCGCATTCATGCGGTAAAACAAACACACGGGTTCCCTTTCTAAAGTGACTTTATACAATATAAATATAACCAAAAAAAAAAAAACGCTCACACTATCAAGCTATATACATCACATACACATCACAATATCTTTGCCAGGCTAGGTTTTAGTTTCACACTGTCTCCAACCTGTTTGATGTTATTGCCTGGTTACGTTGGTCCTTCTCACGTCTAGGCGTGAAAGTCCTTCTTCTTGCCGTCCTGTCTCTTTGGCACGGACGTCCTCGTTCTCGTACGGTAGCGCAGTTCTCGCTTTGACTCGGGTGTCTTGGTCCCGGTCAGACTCACTCTCAGTGAAGAGCTGGAGGGATGACCTCACATTAGGTCCCACCTGTGACTCGACGTCTCGGCGTCCGTCGTTCCACTCTTTACAAGAACTCTGAATAGACAACAAAAGTCCCAACGTAACACTTGCTAAACACACAACATATTGGATCAATGAGAAACGTCACGTAACCTGGCTGATACAAATAACTCACACGTTCATTCACACACACACACGTGCTTCATAAACTGTCTACTTCCATAACACCCCCATATCTCTGTCACTGTCTTGAAACAGACTATAGCCTAACACTCTTGCTATACACTACTCTATACACTGGAAAAGACTATGCTTAACCAACCACGTACTATCTTCATAGCGACTTAAGCATACACACCTTACATTCCTTTAGTCATCTATCTCGGTAAACAACAGTATACAAATACACAGGTTACTTCCCCGAATTCTAAACATACATAACTAAACCAAACCGGAACACCGCTATACAACCACCTTACTCTTACCAACGCATACTGTCTTTAACTAAACAACTATCAATACTACATTTATAGAAACATACCTGAAATCTAGGCTTCAGAGTCTTGGAATACGGGCTAGGTATCTCAAACACAACCATTCCATACAACAAGACAGCCCGTACTACCGATCTAGACCTCTGACAGACACAGCTTCCGTCTAGAACTCACTAAACAGAACTCACTAAAAATCCCGTGCTAACCATGTCTTACAGATTTCCCGTGGAGCCTAATGCCACCCGGACTATCGGCACAAACAAACCGTTAACAAAACCCGTACCGTACTAACCCTAATGTATGAGCACTATGCACGAGCATAGAGCTTCATATATATATAGACCTAATAATAATGGAAAATGTTAGGCCTACCTATTAAGCAGTGATACATTTACTTTAAGTTAAAAAACGGTGACATAATATCAACCATTAAACAGGTAATTATATGATTGATGAGCAAAACCTAAAATTTACCATGTCTTTTTAGCCTTGTGTTACAACCATCACTGAATTTCTTATTTAGGCCTATAACATCGTCATCTCAGATCTAGTACGAGTCTGTCAAATTGGATAACCTAAATTATCAATCTGTAGTTAGAAAATCACTGCTAGGGACATGGTTTTTTTTCCAGCAAAAGGTAAAGAAAAACCTCTGCGTAATGGCAGGCACATTTTGACATGCTATTTATGAAAAGTGACGGTCGATATTACTGGAGTAAGACATCTGAAAAACATCGCTTGCTTGTTCTACTTATGTTTACGCTTCTGATCATTTTCGTTTGCACTTTTCTCCAAAAATTACTGCAAAATAAAAGCATAATGTACAATCAAACTCTACACGAGTGAAGAAACGATAAAATCAAACTTATGTGACGGTCGTACTATTTGAAAGATCTTTGACATTTTACGAAAACTTACCTCGTTTTTCCACTGGCATGCTTTTTTCTGAAGTAGTCGCCGTTAGTCTTTTCCGTTACGGTCACGTGATCCATAAAATGTCAGAACGGGTTTGAAAACGTAAAGTAATAAATAGAAAAACGATTGTGAACGGTTGTTACTTTTTGACATTTTTTTTAAAAGGTGTGAGCAAAATATATTTGTATTTGCCATAAATGTTTCTGCTTCTGTAATCCCAAACTTGGGATTGGAACTTCACTAAAGCTATGTTTTTTCGTCTGCAAAGAGTAGTACGATTTTGACATTTGATGTAACGACCATCCGTAAAAGAAATTAGGTTATAATGCAATAATTTCAAAAAAGGTTAAGGATAAATTGTTAAGCCTTTTAAAGTGCTTTAACATTGATAAAAGTTTTATCCAGCTGTTATTGAATTTAAATGTTTATTTACAAAACAACTAAGCTATCTATACCAACCAGGGGAGGCCGAGAACGACGTAAAGCGCAGAATGACCAACCCCATCTGGTCCACGTCTGTCCATAATATAAAAAAAATTGTCCCCAGTACTGACGCATCATTATATTATCTTTTTGAACCAGCGCCACAAAGGGCATTTGTCAGAGAAGAATTACAGATTATTCCCCCAGACACTGTTACTCATTTCAGTAACTAACTCGTCGATTAATTCTTCGACCAGTTCATTGGATATTTCTTCAGATAACTTAAGCCTGTAATGTCCAGGTGCGTAAGCTTTTTCTTTACTGTGAAAAACACGTTTTGTGTCCCCTACTGCCTTTTTTTTTTGAGTGACACTGCATACAATGATGAATGAAACTTTTTATACCCTGTGTACTGTGGCTTGCCTGTAAGTTTAATTGCACCCGATTCAGTTGTGACAAGGATTTTCCATAGTTTTACCAAAACAGGCATTGTTCATAAGCTTAAAGAAGTCTTTGTCAAATGCAGTGTCTCTTGCACGCAATGTTGTGTTCTTTATTATGCAATCTTTCATGAAAGCACTCTGATCAAACTGAATACCACTGTGAACTTTCTTTAGTACTAACCCGTGTCTGAGGAAAAACTGCAGCAAGCGATAGTGACACACGTAATTGAATTTGTCATTCAGATTTGGCACAAGTTTAGTGTCTTCTTTTTTCCCTGTCATACTCATTTTCTCAACAGCTAACGGATAATCATTATGGTAATCATGTAGATGGTGTGGGTACTCCAGGTCGACTTCAAAGATCCAACCCTTCGTGTCGTTTCGGCCAAGATTCATAATATTGTTTGTTAACTCTGTTATGTCATACTGTGACAAATCATACAGAAAAAAGTTTTTCAAGGGCAATAATTCACACATTGCCCAGCCATACAAATTGTTCGCGTCCATGTAGGTAATGAATGACCTTGACCTTGCGGGTCAAACCCAAGGTCGTCCAGATATTTGTTGCTGGCTCTGGCATAATTGTTTGCTGCAATACTAATGCCACCCCTCAATCCGCGTTCCACCATTTCACCCATCGTACGATCAGACAACAGGTCTATAAATATCTTACTGGATTTTAAAAATGCATCCCATGTCATGCCAGGACTAGTTATGTAACATGCTGGGTCAAGACTGTAGTGCAACAAACCCTTTTCTTGATAACTTTCAAATACGTCTGCTAGCAAGCAAACATCTGCTTTCAAGTACTGGTCATGGTAGTCACCAATAGTCTGACACCCTAATTTACCCCATGCATCAAGAGCGTGTTGATAATCAGAGTCAGAAATACCTTTACCATTTAAGGTAGAATAAAATTTATCTTTTGGTGGCAGCCTCCTTTCCTCAAACACAACCCAGTGATCAATGTACTCATACGGATACACATCTTTCTTAATCAAGTCTGTCTCAAAATATTTACTTGTTATTGGATACTCAGTCAGTCCTTCTGCCAGACTAGCAAGCCCTAAAGACAAATGTTGCATGGAGTCATAAAATGTTAATTTATCTAGACTAAAGGTCAAGTACTTTTCAGTTGTCTGCGCTATACATTTTATGTTTCTGTAAGACTCGTCTACAGCACGCATGATAATGTGTGAAACATAACCTTTGAGATTATGAAAAAAGATTGGTAACTTATATGTCTTAGGATCTATTTTTAATAGCAAGTTACAATTGTTATGTGCAGCACCTCTGTAGCGTCAGTTATGTGATCATGGTCACGAACTTTATCATGTCCCAGAAGTTGTTCACAAATCCAACACGTCACAGCTTGTATCAAAATTCAGTTTGTCTTCTTCTGTCATCACCAAAGGCATCTGACATGTTGTGAGATAATGTACTACCTGTCTATACAGATGTCTCATTTCTGTTAAAAACAGACATGCTGCATTTTCCCCTCTGTAGATAACAGGCTCTGAATGACCTAACAATAATTATCCGAAAGAACACACCACTTGGTCACTCAACTTTATAGTCTTCGGTAATGATTCTGGAACAGGAGGATGAGGAGGAGTGAGGATAGATTGCTTTACGTCCCGCAAGCGACAAAGGCCTTCTCAGGATGTGCCTGCACTAAATGAAGAAAAGAACTGCAAGAAGTGCAGACAGGAGGGAGAATTTCAAAAGAAAAATACAGATGAATGGACCAGAAAGACAGAAATACAAACCCCCAAAAGAGTAGAACCCACCTTACAGGGGTTAGACAAGGTGATCCTAGGAACTAAAAAGTAGACAACCCCACCAAGGTCCCCTAGGGCAGACCCGGTGGGGGTCTGGAACAGGACCTTCATATGGTACAACCAGTGATTCAAAATCAGCATACACTACAAACGACAGCTTTTGCTGATTCCCATAGTTCTTAAAACACACTTGGCTACCAGGATCTGGGTACTTAAGTACAGTTTGTATGTCATCAGCTGACCTTCAATGTAAAACAAGTGTGTGCGCTACTTTAATAGAGGAGAACCTTTGGAAACATCTTTTACACACTTCCTGTTTGCCATTGTGTTTTGTTGTATGATTATGAATTAGACGTGACTTATTTCTGATAATTGTGTAGTGAAAGTTATTATCATCACTGATTAATAACATGTCAACATGTTTATCTTCTGGCTGACCATAGGTTGGAGCAAGTAGTGATACTCTAATAGGTTGTAACTTGTCAACAGACTCATTATCCTACATACACATTCACGGATATATCAGGATTTAGTTTTTCAAACAAGTCTATGTCTTCTATTTTAACAGGAAAATCTATACCACTGAAGTTGAGTTCATTTACAAATATGGTGTAGTTAGATACGCGATCAGGTCTTGATTTTACAAAGTGTAGTTTAGCAAGCACACACCACATGAAACAATAGTGGTCATTGTTCTGTATATTAACGACAGCCTTTTTGTCTGCAACCTCTGTTGGCAGTGGTAACCATGATTTACCTAATATAGGATGATACCTTGACTGTTTCAATTGAAGTTCATGTACATGACCTTCATGCCAACCAGACCCCTTCATTCTTGCTTTGTCAATTGCTTCAAGAAAGTCAGTTAACAGTCTGTCTCTAAACATGTTTTCCAACTCTCTTCTTGTGTTAACTGCGTGTTGCCTTGTTGATATATACGATACAATCACTTCACTGTCTACTCTAGTAAATTCTATTTTAGCAACAACCTGAATCTTTACACTACCTGTAAGAAAATTATCTTGTATTACAGAAAAAGAGTTTTCTATTGATTCATAGACATTGTTACTATTAGATATAGGCAAGTCTGTTGTGTGAAACACATTTCTTAAGCCTGATTGACTTGTTGAGCCTGATGAGCTTTGAGCATTGTCCGTCATTTATATTTGTCCGACAAAATAATAAATGGGGAAAAAAAATTACCACTGTCGCACCCTATGTAATACTGTATTAGTTGTAGCTATGATAAACAAGTCAAACACTTCCCTGGTGTGTGTCTTGAAGTCTTGTCCTGCAGGTGTAATAACACTTTATTAAATGTAACACTTTCAATATAACAATGTAGTTTTCTTAGTTGATCAAATATGTCTTCACACAGTGCCTCAAACCAGCGCAAGCGGCTACAGTTAGCATCATAAACTTTAAAAGCATTTGTCATAAGATCAACAGTCTCGTAATTATAACGTGGTGATCCATCAGAATATTCCAAAGTAACATTATATGACATGTATATCTTCATTGGCGGTGTTGAGAGTTTAAAGCTGGGTTCAAACACACATGTTTTTAAGTCATAAAAACATTTAACATCTTTGAAGCACTCTGTAACATCAACTGTATGGGTTTGTCCGTCTGTCATTTTTATTGGACAAAACAAAAGACTAAATTAATTTACTAACCCATACCCTATGGGCTGATCTGTCTTTAAAATAAGCTTTAGATGCTTAGTTGATTTCAGTTTATTTTTTACATCATCACGTTCATGTTTATTTGGTATGACGTCGTTTTCTCTGAGACAGTCTTCAAAGCTGTCACGATCCTTACAGTAAAACAAACAGATAAACTTTAACTGTTCTCGAAAATCTTTCAGTGCAGCATTATATTTTTGAGTGAGAATCCATACACTGATGTTTGCATGTCTGCCACTAAAAGACAGTTCTGCTAAAGTGTTTCTCTTCTTGACAATGTCTTTCTCTGCTGAGCAATCATCAACTATAAACAAAGTTGGCTGTCCTTCAAATTGCTTGTAAAAATATTGTAGGTAATCATTCAGTTTTTCTCAGGGTCAACTAAGTATATGTTGCTGTCAGTCCAAATGAATAATCGGTTGTGATAAGCTTTGTTGTGTTTGATCGTAGGACAAAATATTACAATGTTTTCGAAATGATTGATATATCTTGTTTGTAATAGGTTAAGTACAAATTCAGTTTTTCCACATCCTGTGGCACCACAAAATAATAAGCCACAGTGTGGGTCAAGTGTCATTAAGTTCATTTTAATACACAATATAATTTTAATATGTGTCCGCTTAGTCTGCTTTCTGCAGTATTGAGTTGTGCATCATAAATCAGATATAGGTATATATTTATTGCTTCATCTTTTTCAACCTTTTTTGTATCTGGATTGTAATCCCATCACTACCATTTTCAACAGTACGACCTGACCCATGTAGGTAGTCATCATCCGTACTGCGAAGATCTAGCCACAGTGCATACTTATTTGTCAGGTATTGTCCGATCCTAACGTCATACAGATGTAAATATTTACATGCAATGTTTGCTGGTTTATCTCTAAGTCTTCCACCCACAAAATACTTTGTGATCTCGTCATAGTGTTGGTAAGGCAGCATTCCAGAAGCGTACACTTGATTTGGACGGCCTTCGATTGTACAAGACAAATGTGTAATCTTTGGATTGTAGAATTTTTCTGAATCCCTTTTGTATGGGCTTGCCGGTTCAACAAACAACATGAGTATGCCTTTCAGTGACCTGGCAGGTGTGTTCAAGTTTATGTTCCACATCGGGTCGCTCTTGTCTTTGTGCATTAAACTGCGTCTAATCACCCTGTCATAATAAATTGGAAGTCTTGACTGGTACTGGTTTTGAACGAGTCTAGCTAATTCAGTATGTGTGACAATTTCATATTCCAAGGAGATGTTAGAAATCTTATATGTTGCATTGAGATCAGATGATTTAATAATTTTGGAGTAGTCATTGAATGTTAGTTCAAAACTTAGACGGTCATTCAGTGCTCCTTGGTAATAAGGTAAATGCGTTGTTAGGATTTGAAACTCAAGTGGAATGTAAAATCTGGTTCCATATGTTTCAGCCATAATAAAGTCCTTGGCTGTTGACGTTGATTTATCTGCTGCATCGATTCGAAGTTTAGTAATGTTATCTGACTGTATGCCTTGGTAAATACGATCTTCTCTTTCTTCTCTTGTGAGCCAAAGATCTTTGTAACAGTAAAACACATCAGCATCGTCAAGACTAAACACTTCCTGTCCTTAAAGGTTTACTTTAATAGTTCTAATAATTGTTCTGCTTAGATTGTTAACTAGTGTCCTGTTTACGTCTGCATCTGATGATAGTTCAATATTAAATGCAAGGCGGGCAGTACCAGGAACAATAACGTCACTGGGTCCTAGGTTTGGAAACTTGACTGTAAGTGTTTGGTTCTGGTCCATGGTACTTGGATTGTTTGTGATGACAATTGATTGCCTAATGCCCTTAACACCAAGAGGCTCACGTAGTTTTCTATATGGGTCTAACTTTGATCCGTAAGACAATGTCATTTTTATTATGCACAATAAAAAATATTAAATTAATAAAAACGATGGCCGCGGGAGGATTTAATCATGAAGATATTGAAATGGATGTCTCAGATACTAGTATCACATATATGATGGATATGACTGGAATGGGAAATATTTCTCCTATGTATCACAAACTGTTAAAAGACAAAGTAAACTCATTTTATGACAGTGTTGGTGCACGCCCAGATGTAATAGATCCTAATCAGATTGAATATGATAAAGGACACTTATTTGTAAATACAGACAGAGGAAAAATATATCTAACACATAAAAATAGTCCTGCTAAGTTTAGAGATTTAAGTACAATCAAAACGGATGTAGGTGGTGAGGCAGCATTGCAGTGTTACCTTGGTGTTGGTACTAGTAAAAAGTTAACGCCACAACTTGTTAGTGCCCTTCACGACACGCAAACAAAGTTACCGACTGGGCAAGATATTGAAATGGCAGCAGTAACAAGCCTGCCAGAAATAGCAAACACGGTAATACAAAAAAAAAAAAAAAACTCATTTACTGAAGGACAAATAAATGAAGCTATGAAAACAATAGACAACCCACCTTTGTCAATGAGAGAGATTATGGGCTTGGATAAATCTCTGCAGACAATCAGAGGTGAAATGGTAAATAACGTAGCCAAACTAGGTGAGCTTGATAAACACACAGAACGTGAAAAAGAAAAACTGGCTACAGCAGACAATGGGAATCTTGACACAGAAATAAAAGAAAGAATACAACACAGATTAAATGATTTGCAGATAGAAAGATCTGGACGATTAGAAACGATTAGTATTGGAAGAGAAAAACTGAAAACACAGGTCAACAGGATTAGGGAAACTATTCAGAAAATACTTCACGAAGACACAACTTTGGCTGAGAGATTGAAAACACTTTTCAGAGAACAGGATATTACAATTGCGAGTTTAATTACTGGTCTTGGGTTTATTATAAGTACTGTTGTGTTGGCTGTCTCTGGCGGTGCTGGGGTTGGTGGTGGTGGTGGTGCCCCTTCTCCACCAGCCCCCACTGACCCAAAAGATTTACAGTCATGGGTAAAAAAACAGTTGTCACATATATCAGACTTGCTTAAGAAATTGGCTGTGAAAGCGATGGACGCATTGCCTGGTATAATTGGCACTTTTGTTAGTTGGCTTATTAGTACAGCAGCAAAGGAAGTTGGGTTTATGGCAGAACATGTGTGGGTCTTTTTGGTTACAGTAGGTGGATTAATTACAGGATATTTAATGAAACAGGTAAAGAAGAAATAACCCTAATCCAGTAAGGCCTATTACCAATGCAGTTCTCTCTGACTCATGTGTGTCAGGGGTTGGTGTTACCGCTTGTATAGGTGCCGGTGTCGGGGCCGGGGCTGATACTGACTGTACAGGTTTTAAAGACTGTACATGCGTGGTTGTGGCCCCCAAGTTCACAGATTGATTGAGACCGAGTTTTTGACCAACACCTGCAACAACTATTTCATTATTATAATTTATTATTGTTCCCATTTGGAGTTGAAGGTCAGACGGCAACATGTATAGCCCGATGCCAACTACAAAGTCAACTTTCAATCTCGTATATCTGAGTACGTCTTGGTAGAGCTGTATGCTTGATAGGAGATCTACTACTGAGTTGATCGAGTCTTCCAGATTTGCCAGAAACTGTTTTTGAGATTCGAACTTTCCACTCCCATTCAAAATGTTTGATTTTGTTAGTGACTGTGCTCCTAGTAAACACCAGACATATGTTCTGATAGACTCATTTACGCGCTTGACTCCTGCTTGAGTAAACCCGTCACTCCTGTCTAAAATAAATGTGGTCCAGGCATTAGACTGTTTCTGTTCAATTGAGCCTAACCAGACTTGTGATTTTGACGAGAATGAAGTGTAACCAGGGTAGTAATCTTGAGGGTATTGTCTGCGACTCATAGCGTAATACAATGTACCCATACCGTTGTGATCATCAAGTTTTTGTGTAAAGTCATACCCGGTACGAGGACTGATGTTAAATTCATTACAGATCCGTTCAAATGCTTTTATATCCATGGGGTTGTTAAACCTGTTGAAACTGGATTCAGTAGGTAGTGGTGTATGGAGTTTTGACAGTATTCTTCTAAGCTGGTAATACATGTGGAAACGATACACAGACCTAATCAGTTTGAGTGATTGAAGTGGTCTGTAAATGAAACACCGCAGCCTGTAGTTGAACACAGAACAGCAAAGCTAAGTTGGTTTTGGAACATCTGTAGTGGACTTGAGGACCACTTTCTTGCAGTTGAGTCGTCTGTTATTGGAGGGTTTATGTAATGATCAAAGGGGCTGGGTACTTTTACTTGGAATAAATCTTGTTCCGACACAGCTATGTCGAGCTGATTTAGTTGTATTATTTTCTGTTCATATGTAGGTGCGACATTGTATTTGGCATCCATGTTAAATTGAAATGAGTTTGTGCTTACGCTTGTTGGTGATTTAAATTCCATCCTTTTTTATGAGATAATAAAAATGTTTATTACCTTAACAAATCTTGACACAAGCAAACCAGTGTGGTTAACTAATGGGATTGATGGTAGCAAGGCTGTAGCTATCCATGAAATGTTCTACACGGTAAAATGGTTTAATGTAGAAGATCATATAAATTATAAAGTAATTTTGGGTGGTGTGACTGAAGCCTTACCACCTGGGTATTATGACTTTGTACTATAGCTGAATGGTTTGAAAGTAAATTTAATATTAAAGCAACTTTAAATCCAGCTAACCTACTTGTTACACTAGAATCTTTGAAACAAGATTGGTTAAAAATGTCAGGTAAATTTGCATATTTACTTGGTTATTATTTTGATGAAGAATGTTTATATTAGATGGTGATGATGTTTTTTCTAATATAATGACATTGAAGACAAAAAAAAAAACTTAAAGTAACTGGAAAACAACCTGTCAATTTGGCAGTACACACAGTATTTAATGTGCATTTAAATGAACTGAACACGACTGAGAATGTACACAATGGAAAGCCTTCAACTTTGTTGAGATGCTTGCCGACTGGAACTGCTCCCTATTGCGAAAGTGTGGTTGCTAGATTTCCTAATTTGCAGTTTAAGAAATTAGGTTCCAGTTTCTTTGAGTCACTGTGTTTATCTGTAACTAATCAAGATGACAAACCAGTTGTAATGCACAATTTTAGTGTTGTGTTAGAAGTTAAATAATTTTATTTTTGTTTATTTTTGTTTTATTTTTGTCCAAAGCCGAAAATTATTCCAGTTGTGTGTCCTGTAACAGAGTTGAAAGATTTGGCAGATGTACAGGATTTTGAGGAGGAGGGGGAGGTGGGCGAGATGTATGGATTTGAACTTAATTCTTTCGGTATGTACAAGAGAAAAGTAATAGATGACATGAAGGACGGAACAGAAAAGCCAATTCCTAAACTTGGTCAGCTGCGTGATGTCACTGTACCTGTTCGAGTAAATAATAATAATAAAATAATAATGAATGGTTCTTGTATAGCGCAAAATATTTTTGTGGCAAAAACTCATTGCGCTAACACACGCAGTCAAACATGACAGACGATATGAAACATTACAAATAAATACAACAGGACCACGGATCTACGACAGAGGAAAAGCAAGCTGGAAGAAGTGAGTTTTCAACTGAGCCTTAAACTGAGGGAGAGTAGAGAGATTTCGCAGATTGACAGGCAGCGAGTTCCAAACTGAAGGTGCAATGAAGCCGAATGAGCGTTCACCAACAGTTTTCAAGTTACGCTTCGGAGCCTTCAAACGTTTCTCACATAAATAACGTGCCCTACAACTTAATTCATGTAGGTAATAAGTGGGTAGTTTCACCTGTGCCTGTTCCACCACCAACAATTGACTGGGATATAAAGTTGAAATTTATTAGTCCTTATGTATACACTGATGATGAAGGCGCCTTAGTGTTTAGGAAAGTTGTTAACTCTGGGCCGTTGATTGTAAGCCTTGTTCCAAGTTATACTTCAGAGAACAATAGCAGAGATAAACTACAAGTGCTTGAAAAGGAGGTATCTTCTTACGCATAGGAAGGGCAGATCTGATGCAAAGGTCGTGTTTGTACCAGCAAACTTTAGCATTGCAAGAGAAGCGACAATAGTATTTGAAATTATCATAAGATCTGTAACTTCTGGGAAAGAGGCAGATATAGCACAGGGAATAAAGCTTACGTGGGATGACACAGTGACAGAGGCAACAAAGGTCTTTGCCATTAGAAAAAATTTAGATGTTTTTGAGGTTTCGAGCAGTGTTCCAGCTGTCAAGATATTGGTTGACAAATCAACTTTTGTTTTTCTAAATTTCATAAAACTAGAACACATTGATCTTGTTTCGTTTTATTATGCCGGCAAATTGTATACTTTTGCCGAGTTGCAAAATGTAATCACTGATTAAATAAAAAATATTTGTGAATAAAAAAAATGGTAAACTTCTATCCACAACTACCGATGCTTGGGTCTGTGCCGATTGATCCGCATGCGACAACTGTGCCAATTGCATCAGATAAAACATTACAGACAGATGCATTCCATTTAATGAATATTACAGAAGCAATTAAATATTTGGAAAGTGAGGAGGCGAAATATTCTAGATGCAAACGACGGTATAAGACCGTTTTCAATTCTGTACAAAACAGTTCAATGGTTACAGGTATGGTTTCAGCTGGTTGCTCTGTAGGAGGCATCGTATTGATATCAACCGGAATCGGTGCTTTAATTGGTGTTGGACTTGAAGGAGCTAGCATTGCCACAGGACTGGCATGCTTTGGTATGGAAGCCTTAAACAAGAGATTTCACACAAAATTACAAAAACATGAAGCGTTAAGTACTCTGGCTGGAGCAAAGCTCAGCAGTTTAAAACTGATTATAAGTAAGGCATTGGATGATAATTTTATTAGCGACGATGAATTTAAGAGAGTGCTGGACGATTTGAATAATTATAAGAAACAAAAATCTGAAATACAAAATAAAATGTGTAGTCAATCTCCTGTGAATATTGAACTGAAAGCCAGTTTTTTAGAGAGGGGAAAACAGATCGGTATGAAAGAAACCACGGAAAAACTTCAAGGACTTCTTTTAAGCAAATAAAAATCAGATTTGGTAATCAATCAATATTTTTGTCATATGCTTCGCGGAGAGATAACACGTCATTTACACCACTTATGCCTGATTATTTAGCCCCATCTGCTCCACCGCCAGAGTACTACTGAGAAAAAGTTATTTTTTTTGTCCTTGTATCTTGGTAAAATTGTCTCAGTATCTTGGGACTGGAGTCAAGTTCTTGTAAGAACTTATAAGAACTTACAGTAAGTAATTAATAAGTTCGTATGGCAAGTAATTAATAAGTTCTTATGGCAACTCACTTAAAGGTTACCTCTGCAGGTTCCTAAAAGTTAGTTGCAACTTGTTAATAAGTATAAAGTTTCACTTGGCATCATTTGGTCAGGTAATTGTTTAGGTGTTCACAGAGACAATAGTTATAGAGAGAGAAGAATAAATTCCAAATAATCAAAAATCATTAATGCCGCACTAATCATGGTCGCCATTTTTCAAATTAACAGGGGGTGATTTAGTGATAGTAGAGAGGTCATGGGCGATTCAGTGATAGTAGAGAGGTCATGGCGGGTCAACGAGTTCATGATCGATAATAGCGAGATTTATATATTGGTGCGGCATTATTGAAATTTGATTCTTTGGAATCTCTATTCTTCTCTCTCTAATACTATTCACAACTTAAAACCCACATGTGGTACAGAGATACCCGATGGCAAGACCTATCTGTGCATACTAATTTGGATTCATCATCATCATCATCAGTCCCTTGCCCGAACTGGGCGTTGGGGGGACTGAAAGGCAGCAGCAACAGACAGTGCTCTCCACTGAGTTCTATTTTGGGCAGTGGCAAGCAAGTCTGGCATCTCGAGTTCGGTCCATTCTTTTATGTTTGCGACCCAACTCTTTCTCTGACGACCTCGCCGACGACTTCCTTCGATTAATTTGGATTACCCCTCGGAAAGGTCAAGGGTCATGAAGGGCTCAGCAAGTAGGTCCGAAATAGCCATATTTTGACAAAAGATGTTTTTTCTCAAATACTATTCACAACTTCAAACCCACATTTGGTACAGAGATACCTGATGGTAAGACCTATATATGCATACTAATTTGGATTACCCCTTGGAAAGGTCAAGGGTCAGGAAGGGCTCAGCAAGTATGTCCGAAATAGCCATATTTTGACAAAAGATGTTTTTTTTCCTCAAATACTATTCACAACTTCAAACCCAAATTTGGTACAGAGATACCTGATGGTAAGACCTATCTTTGCATTCTAATTTGGATGACCCCTTGGAAAGGTCAAGGGTTACAAGAGGCTGGCAAATGTGTGTAAAATGCCGATTTAAAAAAAAAAAAATTGTAGGTATTACCAACATTTTTGCAAATTTTTCAGCCACATTTGGTACGAAGATAGCTGATGATAAGACCTTCCTATGCATACTAATTTAGTCAACTCATCACAAAGGTCAATGGTCATGGGGGGGTGGGGGGGTGTTGACAGATGTGTGAAAAATGTTTACATTTTCAGAAAACATGGATTTTGCTGCTGCAGAAGCCAGCCCTTGTCACAAAGGTCACACATGTAAATTGGTAATACATGAGTCATAATGGCTTTGCCTTTCTTGTTAATTGTTAAAAATAGCACGGGAAACTCTCTATCATTCTGGCCAATCATTGAAGTCATGTGAATTAGTGTTTCAGACCAGGTCTGTAGAGAGACTAACAATATACAAACAAGCAACCAAACATGTGTACGTGAATGCTGTGCAACAAGACACAAAAAAGAAAGGTTGATTGTACATTGCTTAACGTCCCGACAGCAACAAGGCTTTCTCAGGACGTGCCTGCACTGCTTGTGAAAAAAAACAACCAACTAAACAGAACATTGAATGTATGTCGCCAGCCGGTCAAACACATTAAATAAACCTAACACATGGGGCCTAAATAAAGCTAAGACCATTTAGCAACACACATCCAATATCAAGAGCTACAGGCAGTGCAGACAGTAGGGAGAGTTTAAAAAAGGCAAATACAGGTGAATGGACCTCGGGTAGACAGAAACACATGCCCCAGAATAGAGAGAAAACCCCACCCTGTGGGGCTGACCAGGGTGACCCTGGGAACTAAAAAATACCTAACCCCACCCAAGTCCCCCAGGGCAGACCCGGGTGGGGTGACAAAAAAGAAAGGGGGGGGGGGGGTTAAGACTTCATTCACCTGTAATCACTGATAATTTTGCAGAAGCCCGCCACTCTACAAGAGAAACTGTACGGACCTGTGGAGGTGCTACAGAAGACCACAGATTTCATTTTGAGAGCCAAACTCCAAGTGTGACAGTGTTCGAGAAGAAGAAGACTGATAATTTTCAAATTGGCATATTGATGCTATGAAAAAGCCACGACACTGGCTTATATTTTCACAACATTGCTTTTGTTGTGCAGGTCATGTGGTCAGATCGGGAGCCATGAATATGGGGTTTGGGGAACCATGGTAAAAGTCGCATGCAGGTTATTTAATTGAAAATTGTTTCCATTTTGTTTAAGTTTGTGTTATGATAGTCATGTTCACATGTACTATCGTTAAAACTGGTAGTCTAGTGTCAAATAGTTACGTTGCAGTTTACTGGCAACTAATCATCATTTTTGGCTCGTGTGCAATAGTGAAAGTATGTCTGGCATCTGCTGTCAGTGCTAAACTTTAACACTGGCATTTTCTCACAGACTATTCAAGTCGCAGACTTCAAACTTGGCCCAAAGATTGTGGCGAGACCTTTCTAAACAGTGACTTTTCTCAAACGTCAAGGACACAAGGGGTCCAGATAGGGGTTACACAATAGCCATATTTTGACACAAATTGTCTCTCATCAAATTCTATTTTTCAACTTGAAACCCAAATTTGTTACAGCGATACCTCAGGGTCTTACCTTTCCATGCATATCAATTTAGTCCCTGGGAAAGTTTAAGGGTCACAAGAGGTTGGCAATGTGTGAAAAGTGTAAGTTTTTGATAGAATTGTAGTTTTATCAAAGTTTTGCCAACTTTTTATTCACATTTGGCTCAAAGGCAAATATGTCACGACACGCCTGACGGAGTCAGGGCGCCGTGGACAATATGAGTGCTGACACTCGAGAAAACCCACCCACTCTAAATAAACCACACAACGCCAGTGAGAAACAACAAACAAATCCTTTATTACCTACTCTTACTCTAACCCCCACCCCAACCCACTAACGCCCCACACACTCACACATACCCACGCATGCACTCATAACGTATTAACACTTAAAAAAGATTAACATATAAAAAATGACTAACAAGTGAAAATGACTAACAGGTGAAAATGACTAACAGGCGAAAATCGGCAATGGCTATACAAGTGAAAAAGACTAACAGGTGAAAGTGACTAATAGGTGATAATGACTAATATGGCCAACGGCTATACAAGGCGGGTAACTTTGTCTCTGTACAGTGTCCTCTGTCCCACACTAGACAGGGTGGCTCGTAACGAAGAGTACTACCCCTACACCACAGAGCACCGTAGCCGCGCTTGCCCACGCACGCCTGTGACCGACGCTCAGAACGTAGAATCAGCCTGCTGTAGCCCAACGTACTTGTCCAACAGGACCGGCTAGCGAAGGCGTTCCGACTCCCGATGATGCGTCACCGTTGGTCATGGAAGATGAAGAGATCGAAGGACGAAATCTTCGAAGCCAGTGCACTGGAAAAGGGCGCATTGTCAGTCAAAGTGCCAACAGAGTTAATTCTGGCCTATTTGACACGCACCTACTCACAAACCACGTGAGTTGTGTCTCGTCTCACCCTAATACCCGCCTTGGCCATATTAAATATACAATCATGGATATGAAAGCTTCCTATGTACATTCAACATTCACCAGGTCTGCACTACTCCATTACACTAACATTAAGCTAGCACAACCACTTTTATATAATAACATTGCCACTGCTAAAACCAACATTATCAAAATATCCACATGTACATACAAAGATATCAGATAATCACCAGCAACCACCCCACGTGACAATCTTATTACATTACATCTAGGACTTAATACAAATATATTTGAAAGGATACCCACTTTAATTCATTTTACAACATGGCCCTTTAAATATACTCACTCGGCGACAGCCGAACATAAACAACTAAATCAGACACCCACCACATTACAACCCAACCTAAAAACCATGGTTAAAGACTCGATTAAAACATCACTAAAAAACTAGACGAACATACACTTCCGAAACTATGTACACATTCACACACCCGAGAGCACAGCAGCTAACTGAGGAAAATGGCATGAGTATTTACCTGTCACTGGTGAGTCCTCCGGCAGGACGAGACAAACAAGACGAAGACGAACCGGAGGGGTCTTCTGTTGAGTAGCAGCCGTGGTCACTAGTCTCTCGGACACCCACACCAAGGAACACTGGCCGTGGTCTTGCAGGGAGGGTAAAACAACCCTCACACAGCTTGTCAAGGGCTCCAAACGAGGCCGCACCCTGACCCAGACTCTCACTTCGCTAGCTAACTCCGCTGACTGACTGTAATATCCCTCTGCTACCTCGCAGTTTAACTTTACTCTGAACACTGTTCGGTTAAAGCTGCTCGGCGAAAGCGTGCAACCGCTGTACTCGCTCACTGCTAAGCTTGCTGCACGGGCTTTACGATTACGCTCACACTACATTTATTAACTTCCCTAAACTAAGGCTATTTACAGAAGTCGGCGACCTACATTTATTAACAAAAAAACGACTTGGCGAAAAAATAAAACAACATGTCACATCCGTTACGTGACATACCCCCCTCCCAGATCAAACACCCGGGTTTGATTCCTATATGACTGTCCCAATACTGCTTCCACATTTACGGTTTCTACCACCCTGTCCTACTCAAAAAGTCAGCAGGAACATTTACTTTACCGGCTATGCTTTCTACTCTAATGGGAAATGGCTGCAACTGCAAAGCCCACCTCATCAGTCGACTGTTTGTGGATTTAGCTTGTTGCAAGTACTGCAATGGTCTATGGTCGGTCTGTACGACGAATGTCCTACCATACAGATACTGACGGAATTTTTCAATTCCCCACACGATTGCAAGACACTCCTTTTCGATGGTGGAGTAGTTACGCTCTGCTTTGGATAGTTTCTTGCTCGCGCATGCGACAGGCTGTAAACCGCTACCATGGTCCTGACATAATACGGCTCCTACCCCCCCTTCGGACGCATCTGTCTGCAACACGAAGAGACGATCGAAGTTTGTACTCAAACCAAGGGGAATCACAGCGCTGGACAGACAACAGTTAGATCCCCTGCCCCCGCCTATCAGGCACCCAATCGCCAGCCCACAGAGAAATACGCAGGTATAGAATAAGACAATCATTTCCATTCCTAATAAGAATGGATCAGGTCTCTTATATAACCCATGTCTTTCTCCGGAACTTAGGAAGTAGGCAGGAGAAACATACATACACAAACATGAAGGTGCGCTACTATATGTGGTCGGGTAAATACCCTGATTTCCCACAGTAGATGCACAGAACATTACACAACAATGTAACGATACAAATTTTGCCTCGAGTTATACATGATACTCACAAACCAGATAGGTGAGGCTAGCGCTGGCAGAATTGTCAGTACTCAAACCAAGGGGAATCACAGCGCTGGACAGACAACAGTTAGATCCCCTGCCCCCGCCTATCAGGCACCCCGGCAATCGCCAGCCCACAGAGAAATACGCAGGTATAGAATAAGACAATCATTTCCATTCCTAATAAGAATGGATCAGGTCTCTTATATAACCCATGTCTTTCTCCGGAACTTAGGAAGTAGGCAGGAGAAACATACATACACAAACATGAAGGTGCGCTACTATATGTGGTCGGGTAAATACCCTGATTTCCCACAGTAGATGCACAGAACATTACACAACAATGTAACGATACAAATTTTGCCTCGAGTTATACATGATACTCACAAACCAGATAGGTGAGGCTAGCGCTGGCAGAATTGTCAGTACTCAAACCAAGGGGAATCACAGCGCTGGACAGACAACAGTTAGATCCCCTGCCCCCGCCTATCAGGCACCCAATCGCCAGCCCACAGAGAAATACGCAGGTATAGAATAAGACAATCATTTCCATTCCTAATAAGAATGGATCAGGTCTCTTATATAACCCATGTCTTTCTCCGGAACTTAGGAAGTAGGCAGGAGAAACATACATACACAAACATGAAGGTGCGCTACTATATGTGGTCGGGTAAATACCCTGATTTCCCACAGTAGATGCACAGAACATTACACAACAATGTAACGATACAAATTTTGCCTCGAGTTATACATGATACTCACAAACCAGATAGGTGAGGCTAGCGCTGGCAGAATTGTCAGTACTCAAACCAAGGGGAATCACAGCGCTGGACAGACAACAGTTAGATCCCCTGCCCCCGCCTATCAGGCACCCAATCGCCAGCCCACAGAGAAATACGCAGGTATAGAATAAGACAATCATTTCCATTCCTAATAAGAATGGATCAGGTCTCTTATATAACCCATGTCTTTCTCCGGAACTTAGGAAGTAGGCAGGAGAAACATACATACACAAACATGAAGGTGCGCTACTATATGTGGTCGGGTAAATACCCTGATTTCCCACAGTAGATGCACAGAACATTACACAACAATGTAACGATACAAATTTTGCCTCGAGTTATACATGATACTCACAAACCAGATAGGTGAGGCTAGCGCTGGCAGAATTGTCAGTACTCAAACCAAGGGGAATCACAGCGCTGGACAGACAACAGTTAGATCCCCTGCCCCCGCCTATCAGGCACCCAATCGCCAGCCCACAGAGAAATACGCAGGTATAGAATAAGACAATCATTTCCATTCCTAATAAGAATGGATCAGGTCTCTTATATAACCCATGTCTTTCTCCGGAACTTAGGAAGTAGGCAGGAGAAACATACATACACAAACATGAAGGTGCGCTACTATATGTGGTCCAGCGCTGTGATTCCCCTTGGTTTGAGTACTGACAATTCTGCCAGCGCTAGCCTCACCTATCTGGTTTGTGAGTATCATGTATAACTCGAGGCAAAATTTGTATCGTTACATTGTTGTGTAATGTTCTGTGCATCTACTGTGGGAAATCAGGGTATTTACCCGACCACATATAGTAGCGCACCTTCATGTTTGTGTATGTATGTTTCTCCTGCCTACTTCCTAAGTTCCAGAGAAAGACATGGGTTATATAAGAGACCTGATCCATTCTTATTAGGAATGGAAATGATTGTCTTATTCTATACCTGCGTATTTCTCTGTGGGCTGGCGATTGGGTGCCTGATAGGCGGGGGCAGGGGATCTAACTGTTGTCTGTCCAGCGCTGTGATTCCCCTTGGTTTGAGTACTGACAATTCTGCCAGCGCTAGCCTCACCTATCTGGTTTGTGAGTATCATGTATAACTCGAGGCAAAATTTGTATCGTTACATTGTTGTGTAATGTTCTGTGCATCTACTGTGGGAAATCAGGGTATTTACCCGACCACATATAGTAGCGCACCTTCATGTTTGTGTATGTATGTTTCTCCTGCCTACTTCCTAAGTTCCGGAGAAAGACATGGGTTATATAAGAGACCTGATCCATTCTTATTAGGAATGGAAATGATTGTCTTATTCTATACCTGCGTATTTCTCTGTGGGCTGGCGATTGGGTGCCTGATAGGCGGGGGCAGGGGATCTAACTGTTGTCTGTCCAGCGCTGTGATTCCCCTTGGTTTGAGTACTGACAATTCTGCCAGCGCTAGCCTCACCTATCTGGTTTGTGAGTATCATGTATAACTCGAGGCAAAATTTGTATCGTTACATTGTTGTGTAATGTTCTGTGCATCTACTGTGGGAAATCAGGGTATTTACCCGACCACATATAGTAGCGCACCTTCATGTTTGTGTATGTATGTTTCTCCTGCCTACTTCCTAAGTTCCAGAGAAAGACATGGGTTATATAAGAGACCTGATCCATTCTTATTAGGAATGGAAATGATTGTCTTATTCTATACCTGCGTATTTCTCTGTGGGCTGGCGATTGGGTGCCTGATAGGCGGGGGCAGGGGATCTAACTGTTGTCTGTCCAGCGCTGTGATTCCCCTTGGTTTGAGTACTGACAATTCTGCCAGCGCTAGCCTCACCTATCTGGTTTGTGAGTATCATGTATAACTCGAGGCAAAATTTGTATCGTTACATTGTTGTGTAATGTTCTGTGCATCTACTGTGGGAAATCAGGGTATTTACCCGACCACATATAGTAGCGCACCTTCATGTTTGTGTATGTATGTTTCTCCTGCCTACTTCCTAAGTTCCGGAGAAAGACATGGGTTATATAAGAGACCTGATCCATTCTTATTAGGAATGGAAATGATTGTCTTATTCTATACCTGCGTATTTCTCTGTGGGCTGGCGATTGGGTGCCTGATAGGCGGGGGCAGGGGATCTAACTGTTGTCTGTCCAGCGCTGTGATTCCCCTTGGTTTGAGTACTGACAATTCTGCCAGCGCTAGCCTCACCTATCTGGTTTGTGAGTATCATGTATAACTCGAGGCAAAATTTGTATCGTTACATTGTTGTGTAATGTTCTGTGCATCTACTGTGGGAAATCAGGGTATTTACCCGACCACATATAGTAGCGCACCTTCATGTTTGTGTATGTATGTTTCTCCTGCCTACTTCCTAAGTTCCGGAGAAAGACATGGGTTATATAAGAGACCTGATCCATTCTTATTAGGAATGGAAATGATTGTCTTATTCTATACCTGCGTATTTCTCTGTGGGCTGGCGATTGGGTGCCTGATAGGCGGGGGCAGGGGATCTAACTGTTGTCTGTCCAGCGCTGTGATTCCCCTTGGTTTGAGTACTGACAATTCTGCCAGCGCTAGCCTCACCTATCTGGTTTGTGAGTATCATGTATAACTCGAGGCAAAATTTGTATCGTTACATTGTTGTGTAATGTTCTGTGCATCTACTGTGGGAAATCAGGGTATTTACCCGACCACATATAGTAGCGCACCTTCATGTTTGTGTATGTATGTTTCTCCTGCCTACTTCCTAAGTTCCGGAGAAAGACATGGGTTATATAAGAGACCTGATCCATTCTTATTAGGAATGGAAATGATTGTCTTATTCTATACCTGCGTATTTCTCTGTGGGCTGGCGATTGGGTGCCTGATAGGCGGGGGCAGGGGATCTAACTGTTGTCTGTCCAGCGCTGTGATTCCCCTTGGTTTGAGTACTGACAATTCTGCCAGCGCTAGCCTCACCTATCTGGTTTGTGAGTATCATGTATAACTCGAGGCAAAATTTGTATCGTTACATTGTTGTGTAATGTTCTGTGCATCTACTGTGGGAAATCAGGGTATTTACCCGACCACATATAGTAGCGCACCTTCATGTTTGTGTATGTATGTTTCTCCTGCCTACTTCCTAAGTTCTGGAGAAAGACATGGGTTATATAAGAGACCTGATCCATTCTTATTAGGAATGGAAATGATTGTCTTATTCTATACCTGCGTATTTCTCTGTGGGCTGGCGATTGGGTGCCTGATAGGCGGGGGCAGGGGATCTAACTGTTGTCTGTCCAGCGCTGTGATTCCCCTTGGTTTGAGTACTGACAATTCTGCCAGCGCTAGCCTCACCTATCTGGTTTGTGAGTATCATGTATAACTCGAGGCAAAATTTGTATCGTTACATTGTTGTGTAATGTTCTGTGCATCTACTGTGGGAAATCAGGGTATTTACCCGACCACATATAGTAGCGCACCTTCATGTTTGTGTATGTATGTTTCTCCTGCCTACTTCCTAAGTTCCGGAGAAAGACATGGGTTATATAAGAGACCTGATCCATTCTTATTAGGAATGGAAATGATTGTCTTATTCTATACCTGCGTATTTCTCTGTGGGCTGGCGATTGGGTGCCTGATAGGCGGGGGCAGGGGATCTAACTGTTGTCTGTCCAGCGCTGTGATTCCCCTTGGTTTGAGTACTGACAATTCTGCCAGCGCTAGCCTCACCTATCTGGTTTGTGAGTATCATGTATAACTCGAGGCAAAATTTGTATCGTTACATTGTTGTGTAATGTTCTGTGCATCTACTGTGGGAAATCAGGGTATTTACCCGACCACATATAGTAGCGCACCTTCATGTTTGTGTATGTATGTTTCTCCTGCCTACTTCCTAAGTTCCGGAGAAAGACATGGGTTATATAAGAGACCTGATCCATTCTTATTAGGAATGGAAATGATTGTCTTATTCTATACCTGCGTATTTCTCTGTGGGCTGGCGATTGGGTGCCTGATAGGCGGGGGCAGGGGATCTAACTGTTGTCTGTCCAGCGCTGTGATTCCCCTTGGTTTGAGTACTGACAATTCTGCCAGCGCTAGCCTCACCTATCTGGTTTGTGAGTATCATGTATAACTCGAGGCAAAATTTGTATCGTTACATTGTTGTGTAATGTTCTGTGCATCTACTGTGGGAAATCAGGGTATTTACCCGACCACATATAGTAGCGCACCTTCATGTTTGTGTATGTATGTTTCTCCTGCCTACTTCCTAAGTTCCGGAGAAAGACATGGGTTATATAAGAGACCTGATCCATTCTTATTAGGAATGGAAATGATTGTCTTATTCTATACCTGCGTATTTCTCTGTGGGCTGGCGATTGGGTGCCTGATAGGCGGGGGCAGGGGATCTAACTGTTGTCTGTCCAGCGCTGTGATTCCCCTTGGTTTGAGTACTGACAATTCTGCCAGCGCTAGCCTCACCTATCTGGTTTGTGAGTATCATGTATAACTCGAGGCAAAATTTGTATCGTTACATTGTTGTGTAATGTTCTGTGCATCTACTGTGGGAAATCAGGGTATTTACCCGACCACATATAGTAGCGCACCTTCATGTTTGTGTATGTATGTTTCTCCTGCCTACTTCCTAAGTTCCGGAGAAAGACATGGGTTATATAAGAGACCTGATCCATTCTTATTAGGAATGGAAATGATTGTCTTATTCTATACCTGCGTATTTCTCTGTGGGCTGGCGATTGGGTGCCTGATAGGCGGGGGCAGGGGATCTAACTGTTGTCTGTCCAGCGCTGTGATTCCCCTTGGTTTGAGTACTGACAATTCTGCCAGCGCTAGCCTCACCTATCTGGTTTGTGAGTATCATGTATAACTCGAGGCAAAATTTGTATCGTTACATTGTTGTGTAATGTTCTGTGCATCTACTGTGGGAAATCAGGGTATTTACACGACCACATATAGTAGCGCACCTTCATGTTTGTGTATGTATGTTTCTCCTGCCTACTTCCTAAGTTCCGGAGAAAGACATAGGTTATATAAGAGACCTGATCCATTCTTATTAGGAATGGAAATGATTGTCTTATTCTATACCTGCGTATTTCTCTGTGGGCTGGCGATTGGGTGCCTGATAGGCGGGGGCAGGGGATCTAACTGTTGTCTGTCCAGCGCTGTGATTCCCCTTGGTTTGAGTACTGACAATTCTGCCAGCGCTAGCCTCACCTATCTGGTTTGTGAGGATCGAAGTTTGGCAATGAGCACACAGGACCTGAACACAGTCGCGCCTTCAGCGTCTCAAATGCTGTCTCACATGCATCGTTCCAACCGATCAGTCCAGTTTTCCCTCCCTTGGTCAGGTCGGTTAGTGGCCGCAAAGTTAGGAACGAACCGGCGGTAATAATTTGCCAACCCAAGAAACGATCTGACTTGTTTCTTTGTTTGTGGTCGCGGCGCGTCTTTTATCCGCTGCATCTTGTCTCCCTCTGGTTTTATCTGACCGTTACCCACTGTATGCCCCAGATATTCCAATTGCTTGAACCCCAAGTAACACTTTGTAGGTCTGGCCGCCAACTGGACCTCTCTTAGCCTACCAAAGAGCTGGGCAATACACTGTAAGTGACGCTCTTTAGTGGAGGAAGCAATCATGACATCGTCCATGAAATTGCTAACTTCTGTCAAACGCAAAGGTTCTAGTAACCTCCTCATCATTCGGGAAAAGATTGCCCCTGCCGTCTTTAACCCGAAGGCATTACCTTCCACTGAAATTGCCCTGCCGGTGTGGTGAAGGCAGTTTTCGGTTTGTCGCTCTCTAACATGGGTACCTGCCAGTAGCCTTTAGCTAGATCTAACTTACTCAAGTACTTAGCCTTGGACAGTAAGGAAAATAGGTACTCCACGTCAGGCATTGGCTCCGCATCGAACACGACCTTTTGGTTCAGTTTTCTAAAGTCCACGCAAAACTTAACAGTGCCATCTTTCTTCTTCACCAAGACGATCGGTGAGTTGTATGGGGAATTGGCTCTCTCGATTACTCCCATCTCTAGCATAGCATCCACTTCGGCTTTGACTACCTCTAGCTGAGAATGAGGTAGAGGATATTGCTTCGTTCTCACCGGCACTTCATCAGTCAAGTGGATTTCACACGAGTCTAGTGTCGTCCTCAACGGATAATCTGTCAAAATATCCTTAAACTGGACAGTCAGAGCTTCTATACTAGAATGGATCTCTGGACAGTTAGGATCAAGATGGATGTCAGAGGGTCCTTCAGACGCTACTAAAGGAATGGTAGGTACTTCCTTTACCACCACGAATGCCTCTCCCCCCTCATCTTCGTCCTCCTCATCTATCACTACTGTAGCTACTGACACTCGTTCTTGGAACTTTTTCAACAGATTTGCATGGTACAGTTTATTTTTACTGCCCACCCGTACCCTGTAGTCACACTCTCCGACTCTCTCTAGAACTTCGAATGGTCCCTGCCAAGCCATCTCCAGCTTGTTGTGTTTAACTGGAAGTAACAACAAAACCTTGTCTCCTGCATTAAAACTGCGTGGTTTGGCTCTGCGGTCAAAGTGCTGTTTCTGCTTTTTCGAAGCTAGCTTCAAATTCTGTTGCGCTAACCTGCACGTCTCTTCAATGCGATTCCGTAAATCTACCACGTACTGGCTTGCATCTCTCACATCTTCTCCCATCTGCTCTTTCGTCCTGCAAAATTCTATCAGACTCTTCCCTGACGGAATTGCTCGGCCCTCTTCGGCCAACTTCCTAGCGCGAGCTAGAGTTTCGTCCTGGTTTTGCCACTCTATCAGTTGGGCAGGAGTCACATTGAGATCGGCCTGCTTAACGACTTTAAGCGCGCTCTCTCCCTCCTTCTCCCTCTGAACCTGAGCTCGAGTTTGGACCGCTGCTGCCATAGCACACTCACTGGCATCGATGGATACGGGACTACGTTTCCCATCTGAAAAAGTCACCCAGTTTCCTAGGATTACGTCCGGTCCCATGCGCTCCATTACGATAAGTTCGATCGTCCCTCGCACGAATGGGGAATCGATTTCAACCCATGCAGTCGGATACTTATCGGACTTAGTATGGTCGACGGGATTGACGTCTATGAACCGACCTGTAAGATCCCTGGGTTCTATCCACTTGGCGGCGATCGCACTCATATCCGCGCCGGTATCACGCATGATACGAACTTCCTTTCCCTTGGCTAATCCCTTACTCCACGGGTCGTAGGGCCGGATCGTCCGCATCCCTACGGTCACGGGCTCTGTCATTACGGCTACTATCTCAGAGGCCGTGGTGACTTGGTTAACTGACGCCTTACTCTGACAGTTCCTTGCTAAGTGCCCTGGTTTGTTACACTTAAAACACAGCCGTTCACCAGTCTCTCTGCCTGAACTAGCTGGTTCTGTCCTTTGTTCTGCTTTGGTCTCAGGGGGTTTATTCGACCCTTTGTCCTTCTTGAACGGCGGACGAATCGGCCCCCCCACCCAATGGACGCGAGACTGCCCGTTTGGTGTCGATATGGAGCTGCGCTAGCTCCGCGGCCTCTTCACCATTCCTAGGACGTTTTTCCCTAACGAACATTTCAAGGTCTGCATTCATAATAGCATAAAGTTGCTCAGACAGAAACATGTCTAGCACTTGTTCTACGTCCTCTATGCTCTTATGGGCTAAAGTGAACCAACCTTTGACTGAGGTCTTTAACCTAACGAACAACTGGGGAAACGTTTCGGGACTCTCCTTTTTAGCTTCGCGAAACTGGCGTCTGTAATATTCAGCGTCACGCCTGAATCTTCTCAGTAAGGTCTCCCTCACCACCTCAAAATCTTTCCCTTGCTCTACGGTCAGCCTAAGGTATGCATCACGGGCCTCCCCCTGCAATAGAGGTGCTAACCTGATCCCCCATACCTCTTTCGGCCACCCCTGGGTTTCGGCTACTCTCTCAAAGAGCTGAAGGTAAGATTCCACATCTTCCTTATCCTCTAACGGACGCATCTTGAGCGAGTAATGCTGACTAGACTCCGTAACTGACTTCTGTTCCGATGCTGCTAACTGTAATTTAAGCCGCGTTTCGGCCGCGACGAGCTCTTCTTTCCGTGCTTGTTCCGCGGCAGCTAGCTCTTCTCTCCGTGCTTGTTCCGCGGCAGCTAGCTTACGTTCGGTTAATGCTAAGTCATCCCGCCTAGCCCGCTAAAGCCTTTCTATGTATATTAATTTAGTACTCCCCTCACTAAAATCAAGGGGGTGAGGGGGGGAGTGGTTTCCAGAAATGGGTTAAAAAAATAGCCATATTTTCACATACAGTCAGCCGTCTTTTTTCTCAAATACTATTCTCAACGTCAAACCCAAGCTTGGTATTGAGATACCTGATGGTAAGGCCTTTCTATGCATGTGAATTTGAATGACTCCTTAGAAGGGTCAAGAGGTTGGCAAGTGTGTGAAAATGTCAGTTTTTGATAGAATTGTAGTTTTCATCAACATTTTTGCAAAATTTTCAGTCGAGTTTGGCATAAAGGTAGCTGATGATAAAACCTTTCTTGGCATACTAATTAAGTTGACCTCTAACAGAGGTCAAGGGTCATGGACGGTTGACAGATTTGCCAAAAATGCATACATTTTGCTGGTACAAGAGCCAAGCCTTATGTTGAGACATTTGAACACTTGCTCAAATCATTGACCTGTTGTAACGGTCAAGGTCCCACTTATTATGTGGATTGGTCTTTGCATTTTTTGTTTACTTATGTACTGCACAACGGAAGTGCACTTGAAAAAGGAATCAAAGTAGCCATTGGATTTACGTCAGGGAATTGGCGGGTCATCTATAAAAACGAAACAGACTTGCCAGAAAGTTTCATCCTTTGCCTGTAATGGGACATCTGTTTACCAGTACTCATTGTAGCTTCTGTTTTATAACACTTTTTAAATTTGGAAGCCAATAAAAAACATTTCTGCTAGTTCTCAGGTTCCTTACATATCATTAAACAAGGTTTTTGCTTGGCTTTTGCATTTGACTAGTGTTTTCATTCTGCACTATACAGACTACACTGTAAGAGTATAAGTCAAAAGCTGTTTTTTTTAAATTAATACATTTGAAATAGAAATTTTGTCTGCAAATTTTTCAGCGTGTCCCTTGTATTTTGTGGAAACACATAGGTCACAACATTCTAATAAAGTTCATTATTAATTTCAAATGTGTATGTGTGTAACGCACGCAGACTTGCCCCCAGTCGTACGCACAGACTCTCGCACAACAGACGCATACACAGCCACTGACTCAGACGGGCACATTCATGCGGTAAAAACTCAACACACGGGCTCCCTTTCTAACGTAACTTTTATACAAAATAAAGAATATAAGAAGAACGCTCACAAACTATCACAACTATATACACCACTCCTTTCCCACTATCACGTCTTAACACCACATCCACATACACACAATATCACTGCCAGGCTAGGTATCAGTCTCTCACTATCCAACCTGTTTGGTGTTCTCGCCTGGTTATGCTCGGTCCTTTCACGTCTAGGCGCGCAAGTCCTTTCTCGTACGCTCCTCGAGTCGTCCTGTCTCTCGTATCGTGGCCGACGTCCTCGTCACTCGTACTGTATCTTCGCTGTGACCCAAGTGTCTTGGCACCGGCCGCTCACTCCCCGAGTGAAGAGCTGGAGAGATAACCTCGCATTAGGTCCTGGTGACTGACGTCTCGGCGTCCATCGCTCTCTCTCTCTCTCCGACAAGCACTCTAAACAACAACAAGGTCCCAAATCGTAACACTTGCTAAACACACAACATATTGGATCATATGAGAAACATTACGTAACCTGGCTGATACAAATAACTCACACGTTCATTCACATGCTTCATAACCCGAACTACTTTCGTAACACCCCCCATAACTCTGCCACTACCTTGAAACAGACTATAACCTAACACTCTCACCGTACACTTTTCTATACACTGGAAAAGACTATGCTTAACCAACCACGTACTACCTTCATAGCGACTTAGACATACACACCTCAAATTCCTTAAACCCCACCCGGGTCTGCCCTGGGGGACTTGGGTGGGGTTGGGTATTTTTTAGTTCCCAGGGTCACCCTGGTCAGCCCCACAGGGTGGGTTTTTCTCTCTATTCTGGGGCATGTGTTTCTGTCTACCCTTTGTCCATTCCCCTGTATTTGCCTTTTAAAAACTCTCCCTACTGTCTGCACTGCCTGTAGCTCTTGATATTGGATGTGTGTTGCTATATGGTCTTAGCTTTATTTAGGCCCCATGTTGTAGGTTTATTTAACGTATTTGACCGGCTGGCGACATACATTCAATTTTCTGTTTAGTTTTTTTTTTCACAAGCAGTGCAGGCACGTCCTGAGAAAGCCTTGTTGCTGTCGGGACGTTAAGCAATGTACAATCAATCAATCAACCTCAAATTCCTTAAGTTATCCAGCTCGGTAAATAACTGTATACGAAAACCACCGGTTACCTCACTGAATTCCAAACCAACATAACTGAACCAACCCAGACAACGCTATACAACCAAATTACTCTTACCAACGCATACCGCCTTTAACTAATCAACTATCAATAATACATATATAGAAACATACCTGAATTCTAGGTTTCAGAGTCTTGGAATACGGGCTAAGGTATCTCAAACACATCTGTCCAAGCTGACAGTAAAGCTCCGTACTAGGGTGTAGGGGGGCTCTGGATAGAGGTAGCACCTTTGCTGTTCGGCAGCTGCGTCCTAGATAGGACGGACGGGCATCACTGGTCCTCATCCATCTCGTGTTGGCTCCAAGCGCCACACCCTGGCAAACCACCTCAGCTGGTGGGCTAAACCACGTGAGGGGGTGGTGTTCACATTGCACCACTAGGCGGATGAGCTGTTTCTGACAGCCAACGGCTAGAGGACAGAGGAGATCAGGTTGGATCCAACGGCCAAATGTGGGGGAGTAAACCCTTCAAATCAGGAGTGGATTGATTGATTGATTGTACATTGCTTAACGTCCCGACAGCAACAAGGCTTTCTCAGGACGTGCCTGCACTGCTTGTGAAAAAAAAAACTAAACAGAAAATTGAATGTATGTCGCCAGCCGGTCAAATACGTTAAATAAACCTACAACATGGGGCCTAAATAAAGCTAAGACCATATAGCAACACACATCCAATATCAAGAGCTACAGGCAGTGCAGACAGTAGGGAGAGTTTTTAAAAGGCAAATACAGGGGAATGGACAAAGGGTAGACAGAAACACATGCCCCAGAATAGAGAGAAAAACCCACCCTGTGGGGCTGACCAGGGTGACCCTGGGAACTAAAAAATGCCTAACCCCACCCAAGTCCCCCAGGGCAGACCCGGGTGGGGCAAATCAGGAGTGGAGCCCCGAAGGCAGGCAGTTGCCTGTATTCACGCACTGTTCTGGCAGCTCCTGCAGCCAAACTGGTGCCAAACGTACTGCTTTGCATTCCTTTGGATACATCAGCGAGGCCGAGAGGGGGATCTTGACGACTGGGCACCCCATGATCTCCATACACTTTGCCCAGGCTTGCGCCCTGGAGAGGTCACTCCAGTGACTGACCCAGCAAGCGCATATACTCCATTGTCTTCCGATACAGGATGCCAAAAAAACAAACAAAATGTAACTAGACCTCTGACAAACTGAACTTTCGTCTAGAACTCACTAAAACTCCCCGTGTTAAACGTTCCTTAGAAATTCCATGTGGGCCACGGGCCTCACGGACTATCGGCACAAAACAAACCGTTGACAACTACTGTACCGTACTAACCCTACTGTGTGAACACTATGCATGAGCATAGAGTTTCATCACAATGTGTGATGAGGTGAGCAGACAGTAGAAGTAAGATTGTATTAGGATTTGATGGTGGTTGTTGGACTCAATTATTCCGAGATGTGGTCATGTTTGGCTAAACTTTTATTTCTACCAAAAACCAGAAACAGAAAGCAGTACCTGTGGAATAAACAAACAGGTAATCAGTAATGGTGCCAAGTATACAATAAACAAGGCACATAACTAAACTAAGGCATACATCATCATGCAGTGAACGTACAACACTTTGATTTTAAAGACTCTGATAAAATCAAAGTGCTGGTCATGTAACATATAGAATGTGTAGTAAAATACATGATAGCAAATAAAATGAAAAATAAGTCACAATACTAACTACACAGTCATGCAAAGCACGAGTCAAAGAATAAAGCAAAGTACCAATACGCAAGTGCGCTATGCAGTCAGACCTGGTAAGGCGAGCACGCAAATGACTAACAAACGGGTAGTCACTCCGACCGGAGCCTCCCTAACAGGTCAGACCAAATCAAATTAAATGCAAAGTACTAAAAGTAACAAAGCAAAATACAAAATTAAATCAGATGCCATGCCAGCAATAAAATAACTAGGTGACTAAGTACTAATGAATAGTAAATGGAAGAGGACTAGTGTAAAGGCAAAGGAAATAATGTGTGAACATGACACAAAATGAACTCACAATACAACCAACTTACCATCAAAATGAATAAGGACATACACACAACCTCATCATTCATTCTATCTTTATTACATTTGCACTGCAGACACAAGCGCAAACATTGAACATCAACGAAGAATGCAAACATCTACACGCACTGCAGTCATTCATGACGAAGAGGAAAGACAGACAGAAAAGACAGACAGAAAACGTGTAGGATAAGGGGAAATATGTGTATGTAACATAAGATAGCCTAGAATAAAGCAGATTTACTAAACTATAATCTAATGAGTGTCACCATGCAATAAATAAATGCATGGTCCACTTAATATGACTACAAAGTACCTTTAAATTTCAAAGTCTACTTCTTACATATAGTAATGAACAATGACCCTTGAGGTCGTCGCATGACAGAGATGTCGGTATTTCTTGCAGTCGCTCAAAGGCTACACTTCTTACACCTAGTAGGGAACAATGACCCTTGAGGTCGCATAACAAAAATGACCTATATCGCTTGCCGTCACCCAGGCTCATGCCTGTTAGTGAAGTGAACCAAGCCTAAGTACTATGTCAAGTGAAGTACCTAATCATTAAATAGGAAGTAAATAATTACTATAGTCAAAATAAATAAAACAAAGACCTATGAACAAATGACTAAATGAATGGAATGAGTGTCTGAATGAATAAATCAATCCAACAACCAGTCACTCAACCCATGGCTAGGCATGGCATACGGTAAGACATAGCGACGTGTAAACAACCTAAGCGGAAGTTCAAAATCGAAACAACCATGGTGGCTGAGAGTCAGCTGTGAGTGACGTCACCAGCGCGGGAACATCACCCAAGCCGCCGCCTTGCCTATCATCGAGCTAGGGACTTTGGGGGTGCTACCCGGGTTATGACACATCGCAAGTTGTGAATGATTACACGGCTGGCACCGCTGGTGTCCGCAGTTCCCGGGCCTGGTTAACACCAGGATATTTATGACAGGAAGCGTGGAATGCGGCCCTGTCACGCAGTCCCCAACCACATGGACCACCATGGCATCATCATATAATCACCCTCATCCTCATCATCATGCAAAATTAAAAAAAAAAAAAAAAAAATTGCCTATCACCTAGCTCGGTTATAGGCAAGGGAAGACTCAATAAAACATAGAACTAAAAATAAAAATCATCCTAACTATAAAATACCTTAAATTTCTACCACAAACAACAACTAAACAATCAACAAGTAATGAATAGCATTAAATGAACAAAAGAAAACGCGCACATTATGGTGCATCCACAATGCAAGTAATGTAGTGAATTGACATTCATTCAGCAAGACCAAACTTAGCGAATCATTTTAATTAGAGGCATAATTAAGTGCACTTATTTTTTAGTTATTTGTTGGAGATCAGAAGTTGACATAGAACAAACATATCATCACAAGCTCCTATATAGCGTCCCAGTAGCCCTTTTGTTGACAGACAACCTTTTAATAGGGACGGCATGCGCCGCCTCCCATCTGGTTTCACTACTAAATGCCGGGCAGGGGTGGGGGTGGGGGGAGGCGGTGGGGGTGGGTGGGTCTACGACCTGTCCGGCCAACACTGACCTGTAAATTGATACACCCAGAGCAGTGGCAAAACCCGTGACGCAGATCTTTAGTTCACGGCTGCAAAGTCTGGTAACTACTGACTCCGAAACCTTCCTTTGTCAGTTTCCCAAAATTTCAGCCTTTCCACGTTGGTAATGCCGACTCAGTACTGGCTCTATTGCTAATGACGCAGTCTGGCATCTTTGTTTTTAACTCTCGTCAAATGTTAGTCTTTTTGTAATGTTTTTTTTTTTTTATCTATCCAACATTTAGCCGCCGTTTCACATCGGTATTGCCGACTACTGGCTCCATTGCTAACGACGCAGTCCGACATCTTTGTTTTTAACTCTCGTCAAATGTTTTTCTTTTTGTAATGGTTTTTTTGTGAGTTTCTTTTTAATCCATTGCCATTTCATTCAAAATGTGAGTTTGCAAAATATACTAAAGTGATAAAATTTGATTAAAATATTCTTGAAAGGACATCAATTAATGAAATAGTTTTGTTGTGAGTGTATTTTGGGTGTCCTTGATATCTCAATGGCTGCCACTTGTGACCGATTGATAGTTTCACAGTAAATTATGCATAGGGCAAGCCCACACACAAATTGAACTTTGCCATGCCACTAGACAGATATGCGCAATCGAAAATCCACCACCGGCATTCGGCCACGCTGGCTGAAACTGACACTGTAGCAAACCTGAGAGGGCAAGAAATGTGGTGCCGGCATTCGGCATCAACAGAGTTAAATATAACATAACCAGAGATGGGGACCACTAAACGTTGTGTTGACTACAGAGACTGATGAAAATCTGTGCACTGACAAAGGAGGCTGTATCAAATCACAGCCTACTTGACTTTGTCAGACTGAATTTGTAAAGCAGACCATGTAGCGGGGAGCAACGAGATATAAGCTTCGCCCGGCAAGACTAAAGATGATGAATCTTAAAGTAAAGTGTCTGAGATGCATGAACGTCTATGCTGCTTGATCAAGAGGCTGATTAAGTTTGCCATGTGGCACTGCCGGGGTTTATGGGGCCCCTAAACACCATCCACCTAAAACAAAGAAAGCATGGTTTTCGACTGCCGGCTTAGTTGTACAGCCATTGTACAGCACCAAATGTCACTAAAAAAAATGAAAAAAAAACAAACTAATCTTAAAAAAGATGCGCTCATGGTTTGTGAGATCTTGCGGTATATTTCTAATAAAGAAAACCGACTCAAAACGCAGAAACTAAAATTTTTTCTTATTAGGACAAAATACACCACTATATATTATGACTTGGATATGAAAAGACATCTTACTTCTACAGTTTCCGTCCGATTTCCCTGTTTTGATGGTCGTTTAAATCAGTCAGTCACGTGAAAGATGCTCACCAATTTTCAAGTCCATCACATGAAAAATATAAAAATTTCAGTGTGCAAAATTTGAAAATTGTTCTAAGTCCAAAAATCACTAAAAAAAAATTATAAAAAATTAACCAAGTGATTCTCACTTGTGCTTGTTTCACACCATGGTTTGTGAGGAGATTTCGTATATATCTGAATAAGAAAATCGACAGAAAACGCTGAAACTGAAAAATTTTCTTCATAGCATAAATTTTCTCACTATATATTATGACTTGCAGAGGGAAATGTATTTAAGTTGTACACTTTCCATGCGATCTGGCTGTTTTCAACATCATTTTAAACAGCTGATGAAACTGCATCCGATGGACATATTTAAAACATTGTTAACCCTATATTTGACAGAAACCCTAAGGTATAAGTGTATATAGAAATATGACTGATATACCAAATGTCACTAAAAAAATAAAATAAAAAAAACTAATCTTAAAAAAGATGCGCTATTTAGAATCATGGTTTGTGAGATCTTGCGGTATATTTCTAATAAAGAAAACCGACTCAAAACGCAGAAACTAAAATTTTTTCTTATTAGGACAAAATACACCACTATATATTATGACTTGGATATGAGAAGACATCTTACTTCTACAGTTTCCATCCGATTTCCCTGTTTTGATGATCGTTTAAATCAGTCAGTCACGTGAAAGATGTTCACCAATTTTCAAGTCCATCACATGAAAAATAAAAAAATTTCAATGTGCAAAATTTGAAAATTGTTCTAAGTCCAAAAATCACTAAAAAAATTATAAAAAATTAACCAAGTGATTATCACTTGTGCTTGTTTCACACCATGGTTTGTGAGGAGATTTCGTATATATCTGAATAAGAAAATCGACGGAAAACGCTGAAACTGAAAAATTTTCTTCATAGCATAAATTTTCTCACTATATATTATGACTTGCAGAGGGAAATGTATTTAAGTTGTACACTTTCCATGCGATCTGGCTGTTTTCAACATCATTTTAAACAGCTGATGAAACTGCATCCGATGGACATATTTAAAACATTGTTAACCCTATATTTGATAGAAACCCTAAGGGCCAAAGTTTGGTTAGGGTTACCGTTATGTTTAGTGTTAGACTGTACCTAGGGTTATAACCCTAACGTGGTATGTAAGGCACATTTTTGGTCATTTTTTTTATGGTGCCATTTGATAGCCCATGTGGTACTGAGTCCAGAAATGCAAATACAACTTTTGTATTCCAATTTAAACGTGTTATCGCCCTTGAAAAAAATCGCGGGAAGAGCACATTATCGGCTCTCGTGTCCGTATTTTATGTTCAATCTCTCCCATTTTCATACCCATACTGCGGCTGTACTATTTTTATCGATATCTTTAAAAAGCAGGTGTAAATACTTTATATATTTTTTTTATAATTTTTTTTCCAAAAACATTTCAGGTCACCTTTTTAATTCAATAATTTTCCTCCCATTCACAACACCTAGACTTAGCTTGCATCAAAACGTTCAGGTCATGCAACTGCATCTGATGAACATACATAAAACATTGTAAACACTAGATTTAACAGAAACCCTAATGACCAAGTTTACCGCGTCAGTATCAGCAAGACCAACTCTAAAAGCTATCTACCTCAGTGTTTTCCTCGCACAGTTTTCACCCAAGCTCTGAACACATTTATGACACTATTCTTATAAAGTACTTTGAAAGACCCTGCAAGTTGTGTTGCTTAGTTTTTATTTGAAAAATGTTCCACGTCTAGTGCCAAACCCTGTCAGTCCAGTTTATTATGTTCAGTGTACTCCAGCTTCTAGGCATTTCCGCAGTACCATACACTGGGGTTCAGTTGTTGTTTTTTTTTGTTTGGTTTCTTTTTGTTGCTAAAGCCAGAATCAACCTGAACACACCCACAGACACAATATCATTGCACAACCACTATCATTCAGCCACATTACTCTTAGACTAGTGGCATTTATGTGACTCACTTCACACTACAAAACACAATTGCTTTACCGGATAACTGAACCACCTAAAATGACGGCACAGTTTTAGGACCATATCAGTATCCCTTCCCAACCTTATATTGTTCCTGCAGAATCATGCAAAAACACTTTCAAGTCCCAAGGAAAAACGTTTGCATTTATATCATATGTTTACAGACATCAACAGAAATAGTACAGCCGCAGCATGGGTATGAAAATGGGAGCGATTGAACATGAAATACGGAAAATGCACCACAGAAAAGCCTGGCTAATTTTTTATAAGCATGTGGCACACACACACACACACACACACACACACACACACACACACACACAAACACACACACACACACACACACACACACACACACACACACACACACACACACACACACACATTCAGTCCAATGGAATAAAGAGGGGATAGACTGTGCCACAATTAAAATCACCTATCCTTCTATTTCATGCTTAGGGCCTTTAGTCCCTTTCACTCTGTTAGTATAAACATCCGATGCGGATCGGTTTCCAGCAATGAGGGCCACATGTGGGGCCGTGTGGCTATCACTACTGGACACTGACCGCGTCCACATTCATAGGAACATCTGGGGTGGATTACGTTTGGCATACAGGACAGGATCTCACGAGCCCCTGTGACTGGTAGGGGCTAATGTGAATCTATTTCTTCTCAGGCAAAAAAAGGGCTGGGGGTGGGCAGGATGGAAAACTGCAGCGTGTGTGTTGGTGGGTTATATGAGTCTTCGCGGACTCCAAAATCTTCAGTGATTAAATTCTCCCTGCACATTCCATTTAGTTCTGTTCCCTAGTTAGAGTGTACCAGAGATGACTTTGCTAATTTCCACGTCAGTGCCCTCCGAAACTAAGCCGCATCAGCCCAAAATACACTCAAAACAAAAACTATTTCATTAATTGCTGTCCATTTTTAAATGAAATTTTATCACTTTTTGTTTATTTTGCAAAATCACATTTTGAATGAAATAGGCGATAGATAAAATCCCCCACAAGAAACGTTATAAAAAGAAAAGCATTTGACGAGAGTTAAAAACAAAGATGTCCGACTGCGTCGTTAGCAATGGAGCCAGTAGTCGGCATTACCGACGTGAAAAGGCTGAGTTTGAAATTTTGGAAGAGGAATGTCTCAGAGTCAGTAGTTACCAGACTTTGCAGCCGTGAACTAAAGATCTGGGTCAGTGCATTTGCCACTGCTCTGGTTGTGTTTCAGTACAGGTCAGTGTTGACACGTAATGAGACCTACGGCCGCCCAACCCCCAACCCACCCCTCTCCGGCCCGGCATTCAGTGAAACCAGATGGGAGGTGGCGCGTGCCATCCCTATTAAGAAATTTCTGTCAACAAAAGGGCTACTGGGACGCTTGTGATGATATGANTTAATAAACTTGAAGCTAAGAATCTCAGTGTGCCTTAGCGTGTGGAATGACAAGGTCTGATTTGACATTGGGAAGTACAACAAATTTACACAAATTTTTTTTTTTTTTTATAATCTGTATATTTGACAATATAACTGAACTTAAAAATGTGCACTTAATCAATTGCAGACTGAATTATTACAAAAATGCTGGACTGTTTGCTTAACTCGGAGACATAGTTATATGTGTCTCTGTCACTTTACTGTTGCCTTTTCACAGCCTTCAAACAGCCCTACAGTTTGCAACACCAAGTAGTGCATGTAACTGAGGGCTTTTATAAGTGTATGTAATCACTTTTTCTTCGGATCTTACAATGAGAGGATATACCCCCTATAAGTGCATTGAAAATAAAACAATTACTGAAATATCTGGACTCTTACTGTATGCCGAGATATGTATGCATGATATCTGTAGTGTGGCGAGAGATGTGAAATGAAAGTGTTTAACAGTTGGTCTAATGAAGATGCCAACAGCAGTGTCTGACATGCATGGTATACCATACTAAAAAGTAGTTTCTTGTGGTTGGCTGATGGCGAAGTGGGTATTTCTCAATGGCTGTGTGGCATTTTGGCCACTTTGTTCAGTCCCTATGTTTTTTGTGAAAGTACATTTTCCCACACGAAACATAGATGCATCGTGTTCGTGATTAATTCTAGTTTTGAAAATAGTTTTTTTCTTCTCATTTCATTTTCTTCTGCACCTGGTTTGTTCTGCCATGTACGCTCACATTGCAGATGACAACAAAAATAACGGTGAAGAACTGTTCAAGTCTTAGAATGGCTTATACATACACTCTTGAACATTCGAAACAAAATTATATATGAACCTTCAAAATTGAACCACTCGTTGTGGAGATATTCCTCCTTATGTTAGGTTACCTCTGCTTGTCCTCGGCTAACCATTTCAGATTTCAGGTTTGTACATTGTTTGTACATTGCTTAACGTCCCGACAGCAACAAGGCTTTCTCAGGACGTGCCTGCACTGCTTGTGAAAAAAACACTAAACAGAACATTGAATGTATGTCGCCAGCCGGTCAAATACATTAAATAAACCTAACACATGGGGCCTAAATAAAGCTAAGACCATTTAGCAACACACATCCAATATCAAGAGCTACAGGCAGTGCAGACAGTAGGGAGAGTTTTAAAAAGGCAAATACAGGTGAATGGACCTCGGGTAGACAGAAACACATGCCCCAGAATAGAGAAAAAAAAAAACCCACCCTGTGGGGCTGACCAGGGTGACCCTGGGAACTAAAAAGTAGTTAACCCCACCCAAGTCCCCCAGGGCAGACCCGGGTGGGGCTCAGATTTCAGGGGGTGAAGAATATGCTTCTCAAAGAATAAATACCGACATGTCACCTACCTACATGCAGCCAAATATCTCCTCGTGCACATTTTACTTTGAGTTGTGCTCGAGGATCTGAGTCCACAAGAGAAACTAAATGAATGCAAGGTACCCCTTTTCACAGACTCGAAAAGGGTGTCCGTGTTATCAGTAAGCAACAGCCAAAAAGAGATCACACATAAGGATGTTACCCTCAGAGTTTGAAAATGTAAGAGTCCCTGTTACTCTGACAACTAAAACAACTTTGGGTACTCGTCTGGGTCATTAATAATAATAATAATAATTACGGTATTTATAATGCACTTATAATAATTATAACTCTATGCGCGCACTCACAACTCGCGCATGCATGCGCACGCTTTAGACAACGACTCACGTACCACAAATAGTGAAATACATTATGACAGTCTGCTTAGCGTGGGGAGTGTGGTTGTAGAGTGCTAGAACTGTTGAAAGAGTTGAGTTTTGAGGGCGGACTGGAAGGAGGAGAGAGAGTGTTTCTGACGGAGAGAGAGTGGGAGAGTGTTCCAGGTGGATGGACCGTATACTGAGAAGGAGCGGGGGCCGAAAGTGCTGAGTTTGGTGCGGGGGATGTGGAGGCGGAGAGGGTCGGAGGCGGAGCGGAGGGAGCGGGAAGGAGTGTAGGGGTGAAGTAAGTTTGAGAGATAGGCGGGAGCGCAGTTGTTCAGGGATTTGTAGCAGACAGACAGAATCTTGCACTGGATGCGTTGGAAGCCAGTGAAGGAGTTTGAGCAGGGGAGTGATGTGGTTGGATTTTTTCTTTCTGAGGACGAGGCGGGCAGCATTGTTTTGGACGCGCTGGAGAGTGAAAGTGGTGGAGTGAGGGAGGCCAGAAAGGAGAGAGTTGCAGTAGTCGATGCGAGATAGGATGAGAGAGACAGCAAGTTTGGTGGCAGCTTCGGTAGTGAGGTATTTTCTGATCTGATTGATGCGGCGGAGGTGGAAGTAGCATGCCTGGGCCATGGCGGAGACGAAGCTGGTCATGGAAAGAGAGGAATCGAGGATAACGCCGAGGTTTTTGGCCGAGTCAGAGAGGGAGATGGGGGTGCTGTCGAGTTGAAGGTGGAGGGAGGGAGGGAGCTGGGAAAGTTTCTGGCAAGTGACTACCAGCATGGCTTCCGTTTTGTCGTCATTCAGTTTAAGCTTGTTTGCTGTCATCCAGTTTTTCACGTCTTCGTAGCAGTCAGCCGTGCGAGTCGGTAGTGACTGAGTGTTGTCGAGTTTGTCTTTGTCTAGTAGTTGTGAGTCGTCAGCGTAGAGGTGGTGGTGTATGTTGTGAGACTGGATGATGTTGGACAGGGGAGAGGTGTAGAGTGTGAAAAGGACCGGGCCCAGGGCGGACCCCTGTGGAACTCCGCAGGAGAGCATGACTGGGTTGGAGGAGACGCCGTCGATGGTGACGGACTGCTGTCTGTCGGAGAGGTAGGAGAGAAACCAGGAGTGAGTCAATTCAGTGATGCCAAAGGAGTGGTGAAGGCGGTGGAGGAGGATAGAGTGGTCTATAGTGTCGAAGGCGGCAGAGAGGTTGAGTAGCGTAAGAAGGGAGATGTTGCCTGAGTCGGTGGAGAGAAGCAGGACGTTTAAGATATGTAGAAGGGCTGTTTCAGTGCTGTGATGTTTGCGATAGGCAGACTGGAAGGGACTGAGGAGGTTGTCGGCGAGGTGGAGGTTGAGCTGGTTGAAAACGACCTTCTCAAGAAGCTTGGACAGCAAAGAGAGATTGGAGACTGGGCGATAGTTTTTGAGTTCGTTTGGGTCGAGGTTGTGTTTTTTGAGGAGAGGACGGATGATGGCGGACTTGAAGATATCAGGGATGGAGCCGTTCTCTAGAGATGTGTTGATGATGTCGGTAATGAATGGCAGAAGTTTTGGAAGGGCGTCTCGGTAGAGAGAAGCTGGGAGAGGGTCTAGTTCGCAGGTTTTGAGAGGCATGGACTTTATGGTCTTGAGAACTTCGTCCTGAGAGACGGGCCGGAAGGACGAGAGGGGGTGCCGGAAAAGGGGGTGTCGGGAGGGCAAGGCGGAGAAGGCAGAGTGTCGAGTGTGTTGCTCAGAGTTTGGATTTTGTCGGAAAAATAGGTGGAAAAAGCGGACGAGAGTTCTTCTTTGCTGTGTGTGTTGGGGAGAGGAGAGTCTTTAGAAATGCCTAGGAGTGTGTTCATGGTTCATTGCAAAGGTTTCGTTTTAAACTGTAGTTTATTTTGTTCACATCAGCCAAAAACAGTGACCCTGAAACAGTCTATGGGAAAGAAAGGTAGGGTGAGCGACTGCTACTTGTTGGCAAGAAAATGATTTGGAATAAAATTTAGGTTCTGCCTATGTTAACGTCTATACGCCAGGGCTTGAGTCCACAAGAGAAACTAAATGCAAAGTACACAGTGTTGTGTTTCGTTCTGATTTACCGGCGTTGTACTGTCATCCAATTTAAAATGCGACGAGTTGAGCGCTTATAGGACCCTATATTTGCTATGAGGATAAGCAGGCATCATCGCTAGAGTGTTTACAAACCCGGATTTTGACAGTTACAACGATACTGATTTTTAATGACTAAATTTCTGTGACCATGTGGACAGCGTTTTAATATCGAAAGTAGCCGCCATCATGAAAAATTCCTATTTGGTGATTGGTCCGTGCTTGGTCACATGACTGACCTAGAAAACACTCTCCCGGTTCATTATCGGTCTGTCTTACAGACTGATATGAGTTTCGCTTTCGCTTCAAGACTTGCGAAAATGGTGACAAAACTAAAATTTCAGGGTACAATTTCAGTCTTCAGAGAATTATGTCAAATTTAGAGTATTATGTCAATGTCTGAGTGGTGACAAAGTTGCCTCTTTTACGTCACCGCCACTGACTTTGTCTAGAAGTCACGTTTTTTTACTGTTTTAATTCTTTTCTGAAAAGAATTATCTTTTTACTAAAGAAATTAAAAGGATATAAAGCTGGCTAACGAACTCATCCAATGTCTTTATCTAAACTAGCTAGATCAAAAATTTCAAGTAAATATAACAAAAATTACGGACTCTAATATGGGTCAACCGACTTTATATAAATGGTTGTTTATGTCTTAAATGAGACATTCAATTACAATATGCTCAGAGGCTCTCTTAGCCACCCCTTTAAGAAAGTATTTTGCCAAGTTTCAAGCTTGTGTTTACAGAAATATCGGAGATTCTCTTGTTTACAGGCATACGCACATACATGCATGCATACATACATACGCACACACGGCGCTTCGTGCCAAATGTACGTTCAGCAGCGAGCTTAGCGTAACTAAACATGACGTAATTTGTATCTTGTTACTTCAATTGCGAGAGGTTTAGGCCTGCTCGCCTTTGACATCATGGACATGCTATTAAATTCGCCCCACCGCGACCCGTCCTAAAAAAAAGTCCCTTCTTTAAATAGAAGGGACTTAAAAAAGTACAAAACATTATGATCAACAAACAGTGTTGGACTAAATCAGAAAATGCTAACAAACAGTTCTTCAAACTATTTCCCATGCTTTGTTAGAAAATCCTTCAGTGCTGCCATTGCTTTTCCTCTGTGGGAGATGGAATTTTTTGTTTCTTTTGGCATTTCTGCGTAAGTCTGTGCAAAACCGTCAGGCTGAAAGCAAGGGTCCCAACCAAAATTAGCAGGTCCGCGTGGTGACACAATAGTTCCGTTACAGCGTCCAGAAAAAACATGGACAGGGGCCTCCGGTTCACCAGTGCTGTATCCAAACACACACAGTGCATACGCAGACTTGTCCTCAAAGCCCTGCAGCATTTTGTGAAGACCTGCCAAAATAGGATTTAGTCAAAGTCACTGCTGCAATACACACTTGTGGGCTGGTCTTTGATTTTGGACCCTACGGCTCCCAGCTGTAAGGTCTAAAATTACAGATCATCACTTACAACAATTATTTAAAAAGCTGACAGCTCCCAGCATTTTGAGGAATTGTCTAGTCCAGGAAGTGCAAACTCACTTGTCTTCATGCCTCTGTCACAAGATCAATCCCTTTAGCACAAACCTGACCACATGATCGTGCTGCAAAAGATTCTTAAGTACGGACTTATATAGTGTTGTTCGAAACAATACTCACACTAGTGGAGTTGTTTGTAGCACACATTTGTAGCACATTGCATAATAAACCACTAAAAAAATAACCTTTGCGGAATCCAAAGCTATGTTGAATCCAACATTCTATGTTGAATATTTTATTGATGAATCTTAAAGTTATTTTCCCCAGGATCAAGCATCTCAACACAGTCAGAAAACTGTCTGCAACAGATACTGCTGACAGTATTATGTATGAGTCCTTTGTGTACTAACTTAGAGCGTTATGATGTAAATATAATGCCAAATGTCGAAATTCATCGTTTGGTGGGTGTGTTGTTTTTGTACCCGAGAGCGCAGATTATCGTCTGCATCGGCGTCGTTTTAAATTTGTGCATATTTACTAGCCTATGTCACAAGGCAGAACCCGGTCAATACTGCAGATGAGTTCATCGGTGTGGGTACACACGTGTCAGTGTACACATGTACTGATGTTCTCCTTTGACATAATTTTCCACGAGAATGTAAAATAAACCTTCCATACTCGCTATGCTGTCAAAATCAATGTGGGTTCCGCTTGGCCTGCTACCCTGAGTAACGATCGTGCTGGGGGCATGGCTTGTTCGACTCGGTCTCCGCGCCAAGCGACTGAGCCAGAATCATCTACTTTGACCTTTGATCTTTGATCCCTCGGAAACCACGAAACAGAACAGTGGTATTTATACCCACTTTCTGCACTGCAATTTCACATCTCACACATCGACAAATGCACCATCGCAGCAGAAACACTACCTCTGTGAATCGAGTGAATGAGAGCGCGCACAGACAAAAACGTGTCACGACCAGCGATGTCAGTGCCGCAATTTTGACACACCGTAGTTTACAGATCTTTGCAGCATAAAATCTGATGAACTAGCTCGTAGCTTTATGATAAAACAGGTTTAAAATCTTACAAAATCAGTAAGAGATAAATCCTACCGAAGATCATGAATTCTGAAAATCACTAGCACTCACGGAACTATAGGAAGATCGACAAAGATCACTTACTGATTCACATAGCAAGAAAGCGACAAATTCTGGATGGGCGGTCAAGCCAAGCTCTATATTCCCTTGTCCGATGTCAATTCTACTTAGGGGTATCTTGTCTCTCTTTCTCTTTCTTCTCTTCAATTGCAAGTCTGTCATTGTCGGCCGGCGTGAGTCGACTGATACTTCTTTTTTTCTTTGCTGGTTCATCCGCCATCTTGTCTCTGATTGGTTATAATTATGCAGATGACCTAAGGTCGTATAGAATAGTTTTGACATCAGCTACCATCACCTATCAGAAGCAATCTTTTCACAGGGTCCCGTCACAAGATTCCGGTGCCTCTTTTCGCTTTGAATGGACGAAAGAAAGCACTTGGTGGGACAATAGGGTGGTCATTGTCTAAGTGGGTGTGTATACTGCTGTGATGAGCAGTTTTCTGTTCCAACACTTTTTGCTGTATTGTGCTGATCTAATTGACACCAGATAATAAACACTTCACAGCAGACTCCTTGAAGGTTTTGTTCCGGGATGTTCCCCCAGACAAAATCTTCAATTTCTTGAGAGAATGCAATATTTTTAACAAGATCTGAGCATTCATAGACTATGTGAATATTTTTTATTTGCCCTTTTTGAGAGTCTGTATACGTTTCGTTTAAAGACTTGTGCGACATTTTAGCCTGACATTTTTAAGCTATATGTACATCTTGTCTTAAGACCTTGCTTTTAGTCTGGCTGACCAGATTTTTACCCATCCCGCCGTGAGATGGCCTTAGTCGCCTGCTTGGCGTTAAACCCAAATAACTAACTAACTAACTGAATCCCAGTAAAAGCATTTTGTGAACTGAAGCATTAAAAAAGGTCAGGAGTGCCCTTTAAAGTCTTTTGAGGCAACGGTCACTCATCTCTTCTGCTGCACTACTCTGACAATTTGTGGACAATGCTGCTGATCAAGGAGACAGCATTTTCCAGGTGACGTTATGAAAAATCTTATGTTACGTCATATGTCTATTATGTATAGTATTAATTGTTTAGATCCACAACAAAATTATGGCTTTTGGTCACACTTGAGACATTGCTAGAACAAACAAGCAGCTTCAGCCGTGTGTGTGTTCTAGCGACGTCGAGATGTGACCAAAAGCCATAATTTTGTCTCGGATCTAAACAACAAATGTGTCTCGATTTCACTACCACATAAAGAGTAATTTCAAAAACAAAAGTGACACTTACTTGCAACTGTCAGACATGTCTTGGTGCCAAGACAGCTTTATGTGCACATGCATGTCATGCACATCCACACAAGCATTTGGAAATTAGTACCACGCTTCCAAACCACTCAAGCACTTCATAAAACACCCCATCTGTTAAACTCTTCATTTATGTTTGTGTGTTTTTATCCCTCTTTTGACAAACGTACGATGGATTTGAGGCCAAACTGGTGACAGCTTTATTTGTACAGTTTGGTGTGGAACTATGACCCAGGACAGAACACACTGCGTTTCAACAATGACCAGTCTGTAGACCCCCAGGTGTACATTTTAGAGGGTACACAGACCTCCATCTCGGCATAATAAAGGATTAAAAAAAAAAATTGATTTACGAAAACTGCATCATTTGTATGCTATAAAAAAAATATATTAACTCACAGCGCGCTCTCTCTCTCTCTCTCTTCTTTAATTTTTTTAATGTCTCTAAAGACACACAGATATTTAACATGACAAACCAAACCAAACCAAAGCGAAAAGAAAACTACACATCCAAACCCCCACCAAACAAATGCGATGAACGCCAAAACAATGCTAGAATAATATACCACTGCAGCAAGAGCAATGGAATGTAGCTGTTTGGATACAACCCATTTCCTACAGATGTCATAATTTGTATACACAAGGTCTTCAAAGACACACAGTTCTTTCACAGGACGAACCAATCTAAGCCGTAGGGGGAAAGAAAACTACACATCTCACCCTCTCCCAAAAACGCAATAAACTGCAAAACAATGCCAGAATAATCTATCATCAAGAACCGACCAAACAACCGCAGTGAACGGCAAAACGCAATAAATATCTATGATCATATCCCATAATAGTATGACTGGCTGACGTCACAGCAAATAACGCGTTCAACTTACAGAGCGCACTTCCTGATAATATAATCACACCACTCGTAAACTAACAGGTTGCCCATCCAGTTACACTCCCGCAGACCCCTCAGGATTCAGACGAATCTCCACGGTTAAGCAGGCCAACTCATCACTAAAAACAGAACAAGTGACACTGTTAAATATTCACAGTGGTGCAAGCATAGTGCGTCTCAGACGCAGATGCACTAAAACTGGAGCCCTGATGACGTCATCCTTCCTTCCTCCATACGAATAGAAGGCTACACTCTAACGCTGAATGAATACAATCGCAAGTTAGTATGAGGCAAAACTGGCCAGGCAGGAAAAACACTGACACTTCTTTTAAAGTTGAAAGCTTATTGAAATTTGAATAACACTTCTTTCATTAAGACTCTCAGCGATAATCCAGAATCATAATAGCAGTTCTGTAAATGTTCTCCAAAGCATTGTACTCAACAAACTATGGTGGTGGCATTATCCTAAAACACAGAAGTGTACTTCTAGAAATGTAACCTTCCATTTATGAAGCCACTCAGTAGTCCACAATCAGGAATAAATTCATTATCCATGGTTCCGTACACTCGGGCATATTATTAGAACCTTTCCCCATACTTTTTGAGTTGAATGGTTTTTAACTGCTTATCTGGACTGTCACTGAGGGTCTTCGTTAAAAGGAAGTTTATATGTCATTCAAAATCTTAATTACGCAGCATTTCTTTTTGTTTTGTTTGTTTTTCAGCTTTTGCGTCGATACAGCATGACCGTGTTCCGTGTGTTGGAATGTTCCATTCACAGTGACAGGGAGGTTGGGCTATATACCATGAATATTATGCGTCTGCATTGAATGACTTAAAAGTTACACATGTGCGTATTCCTCAAAGCATGATCAAAATAACCTATTGACTGCCTATGTTGCTCTTTTTATTATGTACAGAGTAAGTATACGCTTATTTATTTATTCATAATGACGAAAGACTGAGAAGCTTCATGGTGTCAACAGAACATGAAGCAGACGACAAAATTAGAGTGCGCTATTAATTTTAAAAAAAAGGTCAGGCCCTAGATATCAGAGCACTTTTGAAAGTGAAGGCCGTCGTGTCAGTATGGAGATCAAACACTCTGTCTTAGAGATAAGAGATTCATAGCTCACCTAATTAATAATGCCGCGTTGACCTCTAAAACAAGGTTAATTAGACTATCAAGGCTCACAGCTCTTACAAAATCTCTACCTTCCTTAATGCACTCAGCGCATTTTCAAATCAGCGATCCGCAGCTGTTAACCCAGACAGCACACAAGACACGCCTTATGTGTTTTGTGAGCCCACACCCTATCACTAGTCAAACGGAAATTTCTGATAGACTTATGTAGTAAAACTGTTGCCGCTAGGGTTTCACGTGAAAGAAAAACAGAAGATAGTGGTAGAAAACCCTTTAAAATAGAAACAAATAACGACGTTTCGGATCAAAGATCCTTCCTCAGGTGACATGGAAACAAACGTAGAACAGAAAAGAACACCAGGAAGAAAAGACGTCATCCTGTATAGAGAGAATTTAGAATGACGTAAAAAAAAAAAAAAAAAAAAAAAAAAAAAACCCACACACACACACATAATGACGCAAATACACATGCACAAAACACGTAGCACAAAACTTACGTCTATATACATACACGTCACTGCATACATTCGCATTCACTCGTGCCTACTGCAGCTCACGCACATGCACACACACACACACACACACACACACACACACACACACACACACACACACACACATACACACACACTCAAAGGTAGCATCCAGTATCAACAGTGAGGTCAAGCCTGGCACCAACTACCCATCAGGCCGAGCATACATCCCTAGGGGCGAATGTTCAAGCCGCGCGGATGGTAAGTGCCAAGCCTGTCCGCGAAAAAGGATTCTGTCATTTTGCGGCGGATGAAGACTTAATGAGACCAGCGGGAGAAAATCACCTATACAAACTACTGAGCTTATCACAGCATAGGTGAATCGAGCCGTCAGCGGATCCTGTCATGGTCAGTTTTACCTTAGAAACCACGGTAACGCCGTTACCGCCAATGGTTTTAACAGAAGATTGAAGATTTTGTGTTGAGTCATTTAACTCTGTGTTCTGACTCTCATTTCTTAGTTGCGCCCACATGATACCTCTAGTTGTCAGCACACCGCTAACTATAGAATGTTGGTGAATTGATAACTTCCGCATTCGGCGTGTTGGGTCCTGTGTCGTATTCTAATACACAGCTGTGTACACAAATTGTCACTGCTCGCTTAGTCTGCGGGTGTGCCTACCGTCAGCAGAGGTTGTCATGTCAGTTTTACCTTAGAAACCACGGTAACGCCGTTACCGCCAAGGGTGTTAACAAAAGATTGAAGATTTTGTGTTAAGAGTCATTTAACTGTGTTCTCTCATTTCTTAGTTGTCCACAGCACAGAAGTGATAGCAATTGGTTCTGTTTAGATAAGGCTCAATCTTCTGTTAACACCCTTGGGGGTAACGCCGTCTTCGCGGTTGGCATGATCAAGTCTCTTTTGTTTACCGTAGAAACCGCAAAGACGTCGTTACCGCCAAGGGCGTTAACAAAAGATTGATTTTATGGTAAGTATCATTTAACTCTGTGTTTTGTCTCTCATTAGTTCGTTTACAACCTACCGTTACTCAGCAGATTTGATGTGCTGACTGGCTTAGCCTGCGGCCTAACAACTAGTCTGACATCGACAGGCTCTAAAGCTTTACTGATAACAAGTTTCATACTGCTCAGCTTTGCTCCAAACAAGAGTACTTAATGCTTCATGCTTCTGCAACTTCTTATGAAATCTTTTGTTAAGGGCTTCCAAACCAAAACATGTCAGACACGTGAATACGCTGACACCTTCGAGAGCCGGCAATCCCAGTTATACTACCAACCCCTGTTGCAAACAGAGCAACACCCTGCTACAGAGCAACCAGCTGAAACCACACCACAGCCATTGTTGCATAGTGTACAGAATTAAAAGCCGTGTTGTACCGTTTTTTACACTTGGGAGTATTTTGCCTCTTCACCTTCCAAATACTTCAATGCATCTGTAATATTTATTAAACGAAATGAGTCTGCCTGTAATCTTTCATCAGGCACAAGCGGTAGCTGCGGATAAAAAATCACCATTTTTGTTATGGCAAATATTTTTAAAATTTATTCAGCAATTACATTTTGCAACTATTGTTGTCTTCGGAACAGCTTGGAACAAGACTCACAAGCAAAGGACCAGAGTTAAGTGTTTTCTAAATGTTATGTTATCTTCTCCAGTAATTACATAAGGACTAATAAATTCAAACTTTATGTCCCATACAACTGCAGCAGCAGGAACAGGAGCAGGAACAACAACCCACTTATTACCCCACATGTTTAAAGATGTAGAGCCCATTATTTACAGGACTAGGTACAGTAACATCATGAAGCTGACTAAATTAGAATACCTTCTTTCTGTGTCATCTTTCATATCAATTACTTTTCTCTTGTACAATCCAAAGGAATTAAGTTCAAGGCCATACACTTCTCCCACTTCTCCTTCTTTATCAAAACCTTGCACATCAGCTAAATCTTTCAACTCTATTTCTGGACATGCAATTGGTGTAATTCTTGATTTCAGCCTGCCACTCATTTTATTTAACAAAAATAAACTTATTTAACTTCAAAGACAACACAAAAATCATGCATCAGAACTGGTTAGTTGATTAGTTACAGATAAACACAGTGATTCAAAGAAACTGGCACCTATTTTTTTAAACTGCAAATTAGGAAATCTAACAACCACACTATCAGAATAGGGAGCATTTCCAGCCAGCACACATCTTAACAAAGTTGAAGGCATACCATTGTGCACATTTTCAGTCGTGTTTAATTCTTTATCTTTATTTGGCTTCAACGTCACTGACCAACCCCCGTATTAGCCCTCCCAATGTCTGTGTCCAATCTACAACCGTACTAGTTATAAAATCGTCTATTAAACCAAGTAAAGATGCAAGTTTATTCGAAATTGTAAATATGGGTCCCGGAAATTCTAATGTAACAATTAAGTTAGCTGGATTCAAAGTTGCTTTAATTTTAAATTTCCTTTAAAACCATTCAGGTATAGTACAAAAGTCATAATACCCAGATGGTATAAAGTGTGTATCAGTGCCTGAACTACCAGTAACTCTGTAACTTACATGATAACTTGTATCATCTTTTACATTAAACCACTTTACAGTGTAAACTAGTTCACATGAACATAAATAAACCCATTCTTTGGGTTTTGGATTATCTCACTAACCACCCACAGTATGTCAGAATTAGTTCGGATCTAATCTCAGATGTACTTTTTACTAACACCGGTGCACCACAGGGGACTGTTCTGTCGCCTTTTTTGTTTTCTTTGTACACAGCAGACTGTACAGCCACTCATGGACAAATACGCTGACGACAGGGCACTGACAGGTCAGATTACAGATGAGGACAACAGACACTATGAACAGGAGATCGACGACTTTGTAGAGTGGTGCGATACAAACTATCTTGAATTACATGTTGGCAAAACAAAAGAGATGGTCATAGATTTCAGGGAAAAACAAACATCATCCGGATCCTGTTGTCATCAAGGGAACAGAAGTTGAGTGTGAAGAGTCCTACAAGTATTTAGGTGTTCTTTTTGACAACACGCTCAACTGGAAACAAAACACAGATGCTATTGCAAAAAAAAAACGCATACCCGTCTGTACTTCTGTACTGTCTGAGAAAGCTCAGATCATTTAATGTAAGCACTCAGCTTTTACAGATGTTTTACTGCTCCAGGATTGTTAGCATTCTAACTTCTGGACTGATGTGCTGGGGTAGAAATTTATGTAAAAAGAGATCAAGATCATCTTAACAAAGTAATCCGGAAAGGGGGCGGGGTGATTGGTAGGGCACAGGATACTTTGGACACACTGTACAACAGACGGATTATGAACAAACTGGCTGACATTCTTGATGACGAAACGCATCCACTTAGATATGAATTTGACAGCAGACATATAGAACGAAGTGGCAGACTTCGAGTACCCAAAAGTAGTACATCATGTTATGCCAACTCTTTTGTCCCTCGGGCTGTTACCCTTTACAACAGTAATATCAGTAGATGGTGTCTGTCAACATTCTTTAGTTCTTTAGTACTAGCCCTTTCAGTAGTTCACTGCAACATTGCCGACACCTGAAGCACACGGGGAATCCACCATAAGTGTTTCTAATGCCAAGAGTGTTACAAAGGTAACAATACGTCTGTTACAGTTATCTCTTTAACTGATAGTTATGGGTTATTTAATTATTTCCATGAGTGATTGGTGATTGTATGGGCAGACAGTGAATTTCCCCATGAGGGATTAATAAAGTATTATTTTATTGTATTGTATTGTAGAACACTTCATGGATAGCTAAAACCTTCTTACCATCTGATTGTCAATTTCATTAGTTATCATCACTGGTTTGCTTGTATCAAGATTTGTTAAGGTAATAAACATTTTTATTATCACATAAAAAGCACAATGGAATTTAAATCACCAACAAGCGTTAGTACAAACATGTTTCAATTTAATGTGGATGCCAAGTACAATGTCCAGAAATTAATTCAACTAAATCAGCTCAACATACTGTGTCGGAAAGAGATTCATTTCAAGTAAAAGTACCCAATCTTTTTGTTCGATACCTAAACCCACCAATAACAGATGATTCAACTGCAAAAAAGTGGTCCTCAAGTCCATTACAGATGTTCCAAAACCAGCTTAACTTTGCTATACTATGTTCAACTACAGGCTGCGGTGTTTCTTTTACAGACCACCTGAATCAATCAAACAAACTGATTAGGTCTGTGTATCATTTCCACACGTATTACCAGCTTAGAAGAATACTGTCGGAACTCCATGTTCCACTGCCAACCGAATCTAGTTTCAACCAGTTTAAAAACACCATGGATATGAAAGCGTTCAAATGCATATATGAGTTCATCTACAGTACTGAGCACCAAAAGGGGTCAGCGTGGTGCTATTCAGATTTCGATCAAAATAAGGCATGTAGTGATTGTTGCAATGCATTAAGATAATGTTAATGTATAAATTTGTATATTTTGGGCTATCTGCATGATGAATTTAATTGTGAACTGATAATACAATGTTGAAATAGTGGCCCAAAATGGCTTCCCTAAAGAGGAACGGTATCAGTGGGTGAACTCAGACGAAGATTGTGATTACATCAGTGCATCATTACACGAAATTATTTTTTAAATTTAGGCTTCATACATTGAAAAATCAGTGCTAAACTTTTTTTTTTTCCACTTTAGAACTGGATATTGACACACTTATGGACAAAAAGTGGCGTTTCGGACGCATAACGAAGTGTCCAACTGCAACGTATTTTTTCACTTTTCCAAAGTCGGCAACAAGACCCGCTTGTCCACTATGTGCATCAACACACTATACTCAAAATACTTCATTTTGCACAATAATAGTTTACAAATATTCGAAGGATTTGGATGCTGAGATTTTTTTTATATCGCGGTGTCCCAAATGTCACGTCCGAAATGCAACCCAAAACAATCACAGAAACTCGTTCAAAACTCGCTTTCCCTCCAGTTTGCTTGTGTTGTGGGAATTCCTCAGGAAATTCCTCACAAACTGATGACGTTTACACAGAACATCCATAGACATTTTAGCCCTGGTATGCAAAAAAACAGTGAAGCATTCCGACTTCCAACCACCATGCGCCTGAAACGTGTGTGCCTCATACCGTTTGAATCTCCAACTGTTACCAAGTGTCTTGGAACATCTGCATTACAGGTTGGCATTTTTATATTTTTTATGTTCCATGCATCAATCTAAATCATTATTATTTGCATGTTTGTATTTTTATAGGAGATAACAGTTTTTATAGACTGTGCTTACTTTTACTCTCTGCGTCTCGTGGAACATCAGTAATGAATTTTGTGACATTTTCATAATTTCAAACAAATCTGACACAGCACCAAAATTAATCTTGTGTGCAATGACTATTGTTATGCATAGTGTTCATCAATCATGTAGTGATTTTTTTCCCCTAAATGCCTTAAAACCTTAAAAAAAAATTCTAAGTTAGGTAAAGCTGTTTAGGATGTGTCATGGGACATCACGATTGCATTTCTGTGTAAAGTCCCATGCAGCATCGGAAACATGAACATGCAGACTTTTAGGATTGTGAAAAGACTAAATCATAAAAACTTTTTGTTTATATTTGACCAAACTTTTTCTTTCCTTCTTTAAATGATTGTTTTGATTTGAGGCCCGACTTGGCAGTTTTTAATGATACTTCTGTTCTTTATGTGTGCAGGAGTGGTCACATAATATATTGACAAGGACACGCGCCACATCAGATTTTTACATCCCCACATGACAAAGAAGACATTCTTTGTGTAGCCAGCAGTTGCTGATGTGCAGCTCGTGTCCATGGACATGATAATAGCTAAAGTTGGTTCTGTTCCAACTTGCAACAGTACGAGGGAATGGAGGGTGGAGGGTTATGATTTTTGATGAGCTATGTTTCTGCCAAAGCTTTGTTGAGTGCTTTTATTTTCTTTAAAAAAAAAAATCTTATCTGGTTTATTTTTCTCCCAATATTTACAATAAATGATGAACTGTATTCATTGGATCATTTTCGTGTGTGTGTAATAATAATAATAATAATAATAATAATAATAAATTTATTTCAGTTTTTGCAGGCCATCAGGCCCATATGAACACAAAATACAATTTACAACCAGAAAATACAGGAAGGTGGTTGTAAAGAACACAATCACATAGCATTACATCAGCGCACATAAATAAACAAAAACAACGAAAGTTCAAAGCAAATCCCTCTAATTCCTTAATTTAAGGCACCCTGAAATATACATAGCAACTTTAAAGACCAGTTTATCATGTAGGTTTCCACACAGCAGCTGAACTTTGAGATCGGATGGGAATCTGTAGTAAAACAGTGGAATGTACTTTTTACGTAAAGGGGAATATTTTGGACACTCGAAAAGAAAATGACACAAATCTTCAGCCTTATGCCAATCACATGAATTACATTCTGGATTAGTGATGGGTTTTCCAAATCTGGATACTCCGTTTAAAGGTAAACGGTTACATCTAAGTAAACAAATTGCCCGCCTGAGTTCACAAGAAGTCAGCTGCCCTATGTAACTTGCTCTAAGTATTTCTGGGTGGTAATGGCAGTATTCTGTGTTTGATGTAAGGGATGCATGCCAGTCCTGTCGGAAACAATCCATCAGCCGATCTTTGAATATCTGAATGAACAGAGGAGTGTTTCCAACTGACTGCATTTCCCACACATACCCAAACCCATGCATACACAACAGAGTCTTTATTTGCGTAGCCCAGTTCAATCTACCTGAGGCATCATGCATACATAACATCGTGTAACACTGTCTTGGGTATCTGTTTTCTGACATGGTAAGAAGTCTGCACCAATACTTCACCATTCGAACATAGGCATCAATATACATAGGAAATCTTCCACACTCACCCAGCGCAATATTGTTTTTTACATCTCTTCCAACACCAAGGACCATTTTACAAACCTTTATATGAACCTGCTCAATTACATCATGCCTCTGGAAACCCCAAACCTCTGACCCGTATAGCACAATGGGCTTAATCTTGACATCAAAAATGTGAAAAACAGTGTCAGCTGGCAAGTTTTGTAATTTGAAGTATAGTCTTTTGATGCCTGCAACTGCTCTCCTGGCTTTTCCAGCTAAGTTTTCTACACATCTAGCCCAGTTCAGAGTAGAGGAAAATATCACACCAACGTAAGTATAACTGGACTCGACTTGAATCTGCTTGTCAGCATAAAACCATTTTTCACAATTTTTCACAAAACCTCCATTTTTGAAGACCACCACTTTTGTCTTGTCCATGTTCACAGTGAGACCCCATTTTTTACAGTATTTTTCTAAACAATTAATTTTCTTTTGGAGATCTGCTACAGAGTCAGAGACAATGGCTATATCATCAGCATACATAAGAAGGAAAATACCCAGTGGGTCCGCAAAAATATCAATGCCACGTGCACCGCACGATGATATTTCTGTCTCAAATTCTGAAAGAAAGATAGAAAACAGCAGTGGGCTCAACACACAACCTTGTCGCACCCCTGACATGCAATCAAAGTAGTCGGTAACTTTGGTTCCAACCCTTACAGCAGCTTTTACATGTTTGTACATACTCTCCAGTGTCTGAAGCAACTTACCATGAACTCCTTTACGTAACAAGAGATACAACAGTTTTGTCCTGTGCACACTGTCGTAAGCTTTAGAAAAGTCTACGTACATGGTGTAAAAACGGCCACCCTGCTTGCTAAGATACTTTTGCACTAGTGCCTGTAAACAAAAAATGTTGTCTATAGTACTGTACCCTTTACGGAAGCCAGCTTGAGCCTCAGGAATACAATCATTCTCTTCACAAAAACGAATCAACCTGTTGTTAATGACAAAACTGTACAACTTACTGATAACGTTCAAAAGAGAAATTCCTCTGTAGTTGTCAACATTTCTAGGGTTACCCTTTTTGTGTAGTGGAAATATCACAGCCATGGTCCAGCTTTCAGGGTATTCCGCACTTTGAAACACACGATTGAACAAAGGATGCAGAAATTTCACAAGGATTTCACCTGCATGATGAAAAAGGTCAGTGGGCAAGCCATCAGGGCCTGATGCTTTCCCTTTCTTCATACTATTAATAGCACTGCGAATTTCATCCTGCGTGATTTCCTCGTCAAATTTTGCATTGTGACAACCATCACAATCATCAGATAATATATGGTCATTCAAAACACCCTCGGCCTGTCTGCTGAAACCTGAATCATCAACATTCTGATCCACATTTAGCAAATTACGAAAATAATCATACCACACGCGTGGTGAAATAACATCAGAACACAACTTCTTAACGCCAGTCAGAGACTTTATTTTTTGCCAAAATGTTCTTGAATTTGCATCGTTACATGCATCGTTGAGCTCATTCAAAACCCGTGCGTTGTACTCTACTTGTTTTGTTTTACACAACTTCTTAAATTCTTTCTTCATGTCAAGATACTTCCCTAAGTCGTCATGTGTGTTTGTGTGTCTGAACTGCTTCAACTGTATGTACTTGTTTTGTTTTGCTAACTCGCAGTCCGAGTCCCACCACGGCGGCTGTGCACGGGATTCACCACCTACCTTCTTACCTGACCTCATTTTGTCAGCCGCCTTCTGAATGAATGCTACAAAACAGGCCGACCCTTCTTCTACACTCGAGTCAAGCGCTGACGAAAAGTGTTGAAATTGAGTCTCCTGATTATCTTCAATGTATGCCCAAAAGGACTCAGCGTAGTTTTCTTTCCAAACAAATTTAACCCCTTCCTCTAGTATTATATCATCATTTAAATCATCATCATCACATGAATAAACAGACTGAATAGAAGTAAACATGGTTACAATGGGGAAATGGTCTGACTCGCACCTGTCTGCAACAAACATATCGGTCACTAGGTCAAACACGGATTGAGAGCAAATACAGTAGTCCACCACACTTTTGCCTCTGTTGGCCACACACGTAATTTCTCCCTCACTGTCACCTTTCGTTCTGCCATTGACAATAAACAAACAGTACTCTTGACATAGTTCTATCAGTTTCCGACCAAAACTGTTTACGCCAATATCTTTTGACCTCCGTGGGCTTTGTGGTACATCCTCTAGCAGATCTGTTAATTCCTGTAAAGGCTGCACGTGTGTATTATCATCAATAAAATCAGTATCAGACAGACCGGCGGTGCGGGCGTTAAAATCGCCACATAATAGCCAAGGCAGCTCAGGATGAGCACGTAACACTTGAGCCATGTAGTTTTCTAACACTTCAAAACCATCAACGTTATCTTCACCATATACAACAGAACGCTCTGGAGCCACATACACAAATGCTGCCAGAACATCAGATGCAGAGTTCAAAACAGACTTACCGATCTTTAGAAACACAATATCCTCAGCTGCCTGCATTAAACGCAACACATGACAGGCTACAGATTTATGTACACACACGGCCACGCCCCCTTTCAACTTTTGTGTACGTGGTGAAAAAAACACCTGATACTCTGGAAAGGTATCCTCTATAACATTTTGCTTACATGACCAGATCTCTGAAAATGCAAAAATTTGACACTTTTCACAGAACTGCCTAAAAGAAACACTTTTCAGCTTATTTACAAGACCTTGGATATTCCATGCCATGATGCGAAACACAGAGCTACCACTTTCACCACTACCACTTTCATCATCACAGTGTGCTGGTGTGGGTTTGAGTGTGGGCACTTGAGTGTGTGTGTGTGCAGGTAAGTCGTCCTTTGAAGACACATGGTGAGGGCCCTGGGGGTCTGAATGAGGGACGGGCTGTCTTCTCCTGGTTGCTGGGTCAACATGCCGGCCTGCCCCTCATTTCTGCCCCCTGCGCTCCACTGGCCTCTGGGTAGCAGCGTCGTATGCGTGGGTCTTTCCCTCAACAACGAGGGAGTCGAAGCGGAGGAAGGCCTTCTTCCCCGCCTGCTTGGCCTCCTTGAGGAAGGGTAGCAGCTTGCGGCGCACGTCCCTCACCCGAGGGGTGAAGTCCTCAGAGATGTAGACCCGGGACCTGTTCTCCTTCAGCGTTCTGCGCTCAAACAGGATCCGCTCCTTGTCTTTGTACTTGTTGAAGCACACGATGATGGGGTGGGGCGCCTTGCCCCCCTTCAGATGATGGGCACGCTCCACCTCGATCTCCTCCTCTATGCCCATCTCGTCCTTCAACATTGACTTGACAGCTTTCTCACAGTCCGCCCAAGTCTCTGAGCGCCCCTGGGGGTGGGGGATTCCGTGAAAGATCAGATTCTTGCGTCTGCTCCGCCCCTCCAAATCATCCAGCTTATCCTCCAGCTGCGTTACTTTCTCCTTCAACTCTTTGTTTTCTTTCATCACCGCAGTAAAGTCACTCTGAATTCTGTCCATCTGCTCCTGCATTGTAGCTTTCATACTGTCCATCTTTTTGTCCATCACATTCAACATTTTAAACACATCCGCAATAGTCGGCTCAGACACTGCGTTTGTCTCACGACTGGGCGACTGGTTGTCTTGGTTCCCCTGGCATGTCAAAAGAGTCTGTCGTTTCGGTGGGCCTGGGTTCGCTTCGACATCGCCGCACCGAAGCAGAAAGCCGACCAAAAACACGAGTATGACTGCCACCGGTCCGCTGACACTGACAGTGCGGTAACGTAGGGCTGCCTTCCTCTGTGCTTTGCGTGCCATGAAGTTTTGAAAAGTCCAGTAAAAGGTACCGCAAATGGCATGAAAAGCTACCGAACTGATCGGCATGATGAGCTGAATCACCCTGTCGTTGTTCTAAAGTCACTAATTAAGTAATTATGTTGCAAAATGCTAAAAATGTGCGGAGCCGCTCTTCTACTGTGTGACGTCGATCGTGAGCACAACTCACCCCCCCCTGTGTGTGTGTGTGTGTGTGTGTGTGTGTGTGTGTGTGTGTGTGTGTGTGTGTGTGTGTGTGTGTGTGTGTGTGTGTGTGTGTGTGTGTGTGTGTGTGTGTGTGTGTGTGTGAGTGAGAGAGAGAGAGAGAGAGAGAGAGAGAGAGAGAGAGAGAGAGAGAGAGAGAGAGATGATGATGATGAAACTTTATTTATCAACGGTAAAAAGTTTTGACAGAAACAAATCGTCATTTTACAAACTTGCCGTTGCTAACATCTACAACATAAAATAGATTAAAAGATAATAATAATAATAAAGAATTATATTTACACATATTATTTCATGCAACAATAAATTTTTTTTAAAAATGATACAAAATAATAATAACACTTAACATTCATCTTATACCATACACACACACACACCAACAATATAGATAAATGCATAATTATATTACATGAAAGCATTAACCATCAGGGTTTGTTTAAATGCCCAGTGTTGTTATGTTTGGCTCATCAGGTAATCGAAAAGTTTCGTTTTAAAGATTCCAAGTGAGGCTATAGTCTTCAAATGTGCAGGAATAGTGTTCCATACAAACGGTCCAGAAAAGGATAAACTAGTTTTAAAGAGGTCAAAGAGAGAGAGAGAGAGAGAGAGAGAGGGAGAGTGTTCATATTTACAGACACCCTTAAAATCTGTTTTTTGTAGTTTTTTTTTGTTTGTGTGTGTTTTTTTGTTTTGTTTTATTGTACATTTAATTTTCTAACATGTTCACTTATTTTATAAAAAAAAAGTTCAACTAAAGCATTCATTAATACACACAAAACTGAACAAGTACATTGCAAATAAACATTCATCTTGTGTACACAAGCCTTGTACCTCTGCTCCACACCCTCAGACCCACACTTTCACAGCTCTAGTAATGCTGGTAAATATAGAAGCCAATCCTGATCAAACTGGCTACCATTACCATTAGTATTTGCAACATTTTTCTGTATATATCTATATTTTATGAGGCATCTTATGCTATCAATGACTGCATGTCCCCCAGAACAGAACAACTGGAAATGACACCTAATAACAAGTCAAAACAAGTGTTCTTTCATTCATGGTGTCCCGTGACATCTGAAACGTCATAACTAACAAGTGTAATATTTAGGAGATGCACCTATTATAATTTTATTGTTTTTGATTCCCATATTGTTTCACTTGTTTTATACCTTGCTTGTGCTTAACTACTGGAAAACGGCTGTTCTTGCTTTTGTGGTGAAATGAATTGGTATGACATTTCAGATGCTATGGTGTCCCAAGTTTTGACGCAGCTCAAACCTTTTGTTTAGGTGATTTATTTTCTAAAATCATCTCAAAAAGTATATTTACTCTTTGACTGAACATTACATGTTCACAAAATGGTGCATATTAAATTTAATTAGAGTGGGTGCATTGCATGTGTCCCTATGGTGCATCCGAAACGGGTATCATACCCCCCTCAGTCGATCCTCAATTGTGTCAACACAAAACAAATTTATTTTCTTTTTTCGATTTGTATTTATACTTTGTCAGACATGTCTAAAAGAGGCATTGTTTCATCTGTAGCATTTTCCCACGTTTGGTGCTCAATAATGTAGATGAACTCATTTGTAATGAATTTAACATTAGCTCTAAGTATGACTACACAAAAACTTGATGATCACCATGGCATGGGAACATTGTATTATGCTCTACTACACAGGCAATAACCTCAAGATTATTACCCAGGATACACTTCATTCACACAGAAAAGTGAAATCTGGTTAGGCTCAATAGAACAGAAACAATCTAATGCCTGGACTACATTTATCTTAGACAGAAGTGACAGGTTTACTCAAGCGGGAGTCAAACGCATTAATCAATGTACAGGCATGCCTACCCACAATTTGAAGTTTCAGTATTAGCCATTTGAAATTTCAGTAATACTATTAAAATTTCAGTAATACTATTACTATTGTTACCTATTACTTCTGCACTGTTTTTTTATATTGTGCCTTTTATATTAGCACGAGCACAAAAATAAAAATTACGCACACACACATCACTGACCAGGACACATATAGTTTGCACGTCGCTGTAATGGGTTAAATAATGGTTGGGCGCCCTCCCCCTTCCCCCTCTACTCCACTTAATTTTTTTTTTTTTTAAACTTGCACATTGCGAAATTTTCTGATCATTGCACTTAGGTCCAAACAAGGGAAAGCAGACACCGACAGGTTGGTTTAAATAAAGGGAATTTAGCAAGTTTATTTAAAAACTAAATATAATTTTAATACACAGCACCACTTAGTCTGCTTTCTTGGATATTCAGTTGAGTGTCATAAATCAGATACAGGTATATATTTATTGGTCCAGCTGTTTCACTCTTTTTTTTGTATCTGGATTGTAATTCTGTCACTACCATTCTCGACAGTTCGATCTGTCATCTTCTGTACTACATAAGTCTAGCCAAAGTGCATATTTGTGCATCAGGTATTGGTCGATTCTTACTTCATACAGATGTAGATGTTTGCATGCCATGTTTACGGGTTTTTCTCTAAGTCTTCCACCTGCAAAATATTTTATGATCTCATCATAGTGTTGATAAGGTAGCAAACTCCAGCAAAAAGTGTCGAACAGAAAACTGCTCATCACAGGCAAAACACCATGGACGCTCATCCTGTTTAAGTAAGTAAGAGTGCGAAACATACGTGTGCCCGATGTGGAGCCGAGCAAGGACAGTCTCCTCACGGTGGCTGCCGCAGCGGAAAGGTAGACTGTCGGACACCATAGGAAGAGCTTCATGAAGCTTGTCCCTTCCTCTTTGTCCCACTCGGACTGCCACTCGCGACCTATGTACCCACTAATCACAGGTTTAAAATCGCTATTAACAGTCTGTGTCAGGGACAGGGTCACTGCGGGCACTGTTGGCAGCAGAATCTGCGATTCTGTTGCCTTCGATGCCCACATGGCCTGGGACCCAAATTAAAATGATGTCATAATATTCCTTCATCAAGTCCGCGTAGAGCTCTCTAATCTGCACCAACAGTGGGTGGTCTGTTCCCGCGCCCTGAAGGACCTGCAGGGCAGAAAGAGAGACAGAATCAGGAAGTTCCTTTCCCGAGACTGATAGGCATGCCTGAGTGCCAGCAGAATTGCCTGCAGTTCTGCACTAAATACAGAGGAATGGTCAGGTAGGCGGAGCTTAAATGGGCATCTAGGATGGCGAGAGGACACTGCAGCCGCAGCCACTCTCCCATACTCAGACTTGGACCCATCCGTATAAAGACGACAATAACCAGGAAAACTTGAAAGGAGTTCATTGAGGCTCTGTTGGTATATGGCTGGTGGAGTACAATCCTTCTCGTGGGTGGTCAAGTCCAGCAAGATGTCAGGAACTGGTAGTAGCCAGGGTGGAGTGACATGTTGCAGAGATTCCGAAACTTTGTCCAGGTCCACTCCGGCTGCCTGCAGATGAGGTCGGACACGGAAGGAAAGTGGACGGACAGCTCCCGGATGGGCATCGTAAATCTCTGCAAACGATGGGTTAAAAACACAATCATAGGCAGGATTGTCTGGATGGGCCTTCAGCTTCAGAACATAGCTGAGCATGAGGCGGATGCGGCGGAGCTTGAGAGAAGGCTCCCCTGCCTCGGCATACAGACTAGGAACTGGAGATGTCCTGAAGGGCCCTAGACATATGCGCAGACCTTGATGGTGAATTGTGTTTAGACGCTGTAGAACAGACTTGGAAGCCGAGCCATATACCACAGAGCCGTAATCTAGTTTGGACCGAACAAGGGCCCGGTACAGTCGAAGTAAGACAATGCGGTCTGCACCCCAGTCAGTACGACCAACGACACGAAGAATGTCAAGGGCCTTCTGACAAGAGGTTCTAAGGTAGTTAACATGGTTGCAGAAGGTCAATCTTTTGTCAAAGATGACCCCCAAAAACTTTGCCTCTTCGGCCACCTTAATTGGCACTCCAGCAATGCTCAGGCTAGGTTTTTGAAAAAACTTCGTCTGGTTAGTAAAATGCACACAGACTGTCTTGGAGGGCGAGAACCTGAATCTGTTGAGAGACACCCACCCCTGGATGCGATCAACCCACAGCTGCAAGCGCCTCTCAAGGGACGCAAGTCCTCGACCTCGTGCACACAAAGCAAAGTCGTCCACAAACAAAGAGCATTCAGAATCATCCTTGACGGCCTTTACAATGTTATTTATTTTAATGCTAAATAAAACAGGAGATAGAATGCTGCCCTGCGGGACACCCATCTGCTGTTCAAAGGAGACGGAGAGGGTGGAGCCCACACGGACATGGAACGACCTGTTAGACAAAAAATTGTGAATAAAAACAGGCAGGTGCCCTTTAAAACCGATGTCCGACAAATCGGACATTATACCATACTTCCAGGTAGTGTCATATGCCTTTTCAAGATCAAAGAAAATTGCATAGACATGCTGCTTGTTGACAAAAGCATCTCAGATAAAAGACTCAAAGCGGACTAGATGGTCAGTTGTACTACAGAAGCGCCGGAAACCGCACTGGAGGTCTGTGATGAGACCACGTGACTCAAGATGCCACACCAGTCGCGCGTTGACCAAGCGTTCCATAGTCTTACATAAACATGATGTCAAAGCTATTGCCGGTAGTTGCCCGGGTCAGAAGGACCCTTATCTGGCTTGGGGATTGGCACAACCACAGCCTGGCGCCAAGATGGCGGAAAATGACCGGTTATCCAGATATGGTTAAAGGCCTTGAGAAGTACAAGGAGTGAATCCTCAGGCAGATGTGTTAGGAGCTGATAATGGATGGTATCTAATCCAGCAGCAGAGTCAGTACATTTCTGCATGGCTTGCTGCAATTCTGAAAACGTAAAAGGGGCATTATAGTCTTCCGAGTTATCCGATATAAAATCACAAGCACAAGATTCTCGCTTCTCCTTCTCTCTCTGGAAGAAAGGTGAATAATGCTCTGTTGAAGAATTATGGGCAATGGTGGAGGCAAGCAAATTAGCCACAGCCTTTTTATCTGTGACCAAACTGGCACCATCTCTAAGATGGCCGACAGAAGCCGAGCCACCCCTGCCCCTAATTCTTCGAACAGCCTTCCAGACTTTTTGGGACGGAGTCCTAGAAGATAAAGATGAGACGAAGCGTTTCCAGGAAGCACGGCATTTGCGTTTAAAAATGTAACGGGCTTTCGCCCGCTGTCTTTTAAATATTAAAATATTTGCTTGCGACGGATTATGAAAAGCACGTCACTGAGCAGATTTGCGCATTTTTTGGGCCTTGCGGCACTCTTCATTTAACCATGGTACTCTCGGCTTCCGAGGGACTGATGTGGAAGTTCTAGGGATGGTTTCACCTGCTACGTCCAACAAAATAAAAGTAAAACAAGAAACAGGTTCTTCAGCCGACATGACCACCTCCTCTGTAAGACGAGACTGACAGAGGGAGGCAAACAGAGGCCAGTTAGCTTTCTTGAGATTCCAGTGCCCCACCGGCGATTCCTCCTCACAGCTGACCGATGACAGAACTACTGGGAAGTGGTCACTACCACACAGGTCGTCGCGAACCTTCCAGTCAAAGTCCAGCATAAGAGAAGGATCACACACAGTGAGGTCCAGAACAGAACTAGATCCTGAACCTGAGTTAGAGTATGTAGGTGAGCCATCGTTAAAGACATATAGGTTAAGTTGAGAAAAAACATCTTCTAACATCTGACCTCTGCCATCATAGTGGTCACTGCCCCAAAGGTGAGCGTGACCGTTAAAATCCCCCATGAGAATAAAGGGAGGGGGCAGTTGATCTACCAAGTTAAAAATATCATTGCTACAGACCCGCAGTGATGGTGGCAGGTAAATACTGCATATGGTTATGGTCTTCTTCAAGGTAACCCGAGCTGCGACAGCCTGAAGACAGGTGTCGATGCTAACGGGGCTACATAAAATTTGGCTACTAATGAGAAGAGCCGCTCCACCCGAGCGCCTCTCCGAATCAGAGCCTTTATGTATAACGTTAAAACCATTAAAGGATACATGGTCAGAAGTCTTCAGGTAAGTCTCCTGAAGAGATATTAGAGAGGGGTTATAGAACTTGACTAAAAGACGTAATTCCTGAAAGTTAGCTTGAAAACCACGACAATTCCACTGAAGCACAGAGTACATGTCTTATCTGGGGGTGAAGAGTTTTCCCCCCCTTTTTCCTTTGCCTTGGAAGGAGTTGAAGAAACAGAGGGGGGCCAGGTCCCGGGCCTCCTCTGGTTCCTCGGAGATGAAGGGGGTGGAGCTGCCGCAGCATCAGCAACGACAACTTCCACTCCCTCCATCTGCTCCTCCAGTGCAGCATATTTGTTTTGAAGGGGGACATCAGTGTTCCCCTTCTGGGCCCGTGCGCACAGCGGTCCCATGGATTTCTTAGACCCCTGGTCCTGGGCAGCGTTCCTGCTGCTAGAGTTAGCGGCCTTAGAAGGCTGACCAGAGCCAGAAGCCTTTGGAGTTGACTGACTAACAGGTTTGGGTGGGGGCTGAGGCTTAGGGGCAACAGAAGGTGGCACAACCGGACCGGCAGTGTCCGCCTTCTGCGTTCCCTGGCTCCTCTTCACCACTGGAGGAGGGTTACTCTCCAGGGGCGAGATGAGCCGAGGCTACGCCCCCAACCAAGAAGTTGGGGTCTGACATGAAAAGTCTTTGGTGGGGCGCTTGCCTGCCACCGCTGCACTGAAAGTATATACTGAGGTGTTTGAGGTTGGGGCAGCCGCAGCTGCACCAGGGCCTTCAACCAGTTTTTTGGCATCCAGAAAGGACAGCCCCTTCTCCACACGCACCTGCTGAATCTTGCACTCGGATATCCAACGAGGGCATTTCTTATCCGAAGCCATATGCGCCCCCTGGCAATTCACACACCGGGGGGTGGCTGTGCAGGACTCAGCAGAGTGCCCAGGCTTAGTGCAACGGGCGCATGAAGCCTCTGCCTGACGGCATGTCTTCTGCCCATGGCCATACTTTTGGCACTTAAAGCACCGGAGGGGGAGAGGGACGTACTTTTTCACTCTCAAGGAGTAGTAACCTCCCCAGATGGTAGTAGGAGGGGTGGGGTGCCAAACCTCAGGATGATGGTAGGGAGACGGATCTCCCCACCACCTCGCTTGGAAGCGAAGCGCCTGACGTAAGTCACCCCCTGAGACTTAAGGTTCCGTACAAGTTCATCTTCTGACAGTTCTGCCAAAGCTTGATCTTTGATTATGCCTCTTGACGAATTCATAGTCTTGTGGGGTGTGACCTCCACCGGTGTGTCTCCAATGGAAGAGAGCCTCAGTAGCCCGCTGGAGTGTGCCCGGGTACGGCACTCCACCAGCAAGTCACCAGACCTGAGGCGCTGGGCGTCAGGCCTGCCAACATGGCTCCTGAGGGTCTCCCCCACCAGAAAAGGATGCTGCTTGGTAACAGGTTTCTCCTTCACCTTGCTATGGACAATGAGGAAGCGAGGCCATACGGCCGACGCTTGAGGCGTCGCTTCCTCACAGTCCGAGTCACTGTCATGTTCAATGTTGGTGACTATGTGCCGCTTCTGTGCAAGTTTTTTTTTCTTTTCCATATTATAATAGTAGAGATATTCACCCCCCGGGGGTCCCCGCCCACCACCGAGCCCAACAAGGGAAAGTGCAAATGTCGGCGGGTCTCCAGCCGACGCACAATGGAGACTGCCCGAAAGATATACTCAAGGGGGTAAGCCCGATTGAACCGTTTGAGCCACCGCCTTCTATCACACTGTTGAATGCAGGGGAATACTGGCGTAAAGCACCTAATCAGCAATAGAGGCTATAGCATGGTGCTCCGTATATCAACCTGCATGTCAACAGTGGGATAGGGCTCAACGTGACAAGAGCCGATTGACTAGGCCGTTTAGGTAGAAGTCAAGGCCAAAGTGGAGTGTTGGCACCAGTGAGCCGCAACCCAAAGGGAACCTCAGCCACCAGGATCCTCTTCTCCCCCGACACGGGTCTCCAAGCACGGCAAACACTTGGGATCCAAAGGACCAAAAAGTCACGAGTATTTTTAAGGACCAATCCAACATGGTACGACCTGGGTTAGCACAGCTCCTTAAAAACCAGACCAGTGAAAAAGACTGAACAACATATCTGCTGACATCAAGTCCTAATCCTGGACAAAGATGGCACCCCTCTGCTAGCCCACTCTATACCTCGAGAAGTCCGGAAAAACTACACCCCATACTGGACCGCACATCTTCAGAAAGCACATGACAACCTCACTAGGGCCAGAGAAGACGCTGAAACCAACCCCAGCCAAGAAAACAACATCAAGCTACAACACAGTAAGGCCCAGTACCTGAAGATGAAGTTGGAGTGCACAAGAAGAAGTTGGAGGGAGAAGACTGCAAGACTGAACATGGAGAGGGACACCACCAAGTTGTGGAGACTGACCAAGGCGTTGAACGATGAGGGCACCAGGGAACAGAAGATCACCCTAGAAGAAGAAGGGAAAGCACTGACTGGTAGGAAAGCTGCAAACATGTTCGCACAGATCTATGTGAAAGAAAGTAACATCACTGTCCCACGAATGCTTGGGAAAGAAATCAGACAGGAAGAAAGAGAGAGAACAAGAGATACAAACATCCATGATGCAATGAAGAAGAACATCACCCTTCCGGAACTGAAGTTGGCCATCAAACAGTTGAAGAAGAAAAAATCTCCAGGTCCAGACAGCATCTCAAACGAGATGTTACAACACCTTGGCAACACTGCCTTAACGAAGCTACTGGACATCTTTTACCACAGCTGGAGAGGAGGACAGGTACCCCAGTGCTGGAAGGAAGCCAGGATGATCCCAATTTTGAAGAAAGGGAAAAATAAGTCCAAAGCCCTGAGTTATCACTTCATCAGCCTGACAAGTTGTGTGTGCAAGACCATGGAGCGCATCATCAACAAGCGCCTGCAGTGGTACCTGGACTCCGAGAGCATTATCGTGCCAGAGCAAGCCGGTTTCAGAAGCCACAAGAGTACAGAAGACCAGACAACACACCTTGCACAGGTCATAGAAGATGCCTTTCAAGATCAGAAGGTGACATTAGCTGCCTTCATTGACCTACAGAAGGCTTTTGACAAGGTGTGGAAGAATGGTCTCCTTGTGAAACTCCTTCGCAGTGGCATCCAAGGGAACATGTATCGGTGGACCAAGTCATACCTGCACAATCGCAAAGCCCGTGTGACAGTGGATGGGTACTGTGGCCAAAAAGTGCTGCTGCGTCAGGGGGTGCCACAGGGGGGAGTCCTGTCACCGACCCTGTTCATTCTCTTCATCAACGACCTTGTGCCAGAGCTACCAAAAGGAGTCCATGCAGCCCTGTACGCAGATGACCTGGTACTCTGGTGCACAGAAGAGTATGCAACAACTGCTACATACAGGATGCAGCTAGCCCTGGGCAGGCTGACAGACTGGACCAACAACTGGTGTGTGACCATCAACTCTTGGCTTGACTTCGCGAACGAAGATTCTATAGGGCTTGCCCACGTCATCTGCAGGCATTTTCGTGGCTGCGGAGGCCAATCCGGGACAGGCAGGTTCGACCGCAGTGGCTGCAGGGGAAGGTCTGGTCAGGGTTCCGAGTTACGACAACTCTGTTTTTTCTTCTGAGCCGCTTGTCCTTAAGGTTAGCTCTGCGAGAGTCCTCAAAGGAGACGGCTGCCTTGTGAATGGTGGAGCGCCAGGTGTCACGGTCCGCAGCAAGCGAAGACCACTGGCGGTGGTCGATTTGGCAGGCACTAAGTGACTTCTTGAGACCGTCTTTGTATCTCTTCTTTGGTGCTCCTCTGTCTCGGTATCCAGTGGCGAGCTCGCCGAACAGAGTGATCTTGGGTAGGCGATGATCTTCCATCCTGGAGACGTGCCCCGCCCAGCGAAGCTGTGTCCGCAGCAGCAAAGCCTCGATGCTCACAGTTTCAGCCTGTTCAAGGACCTCGACGTTGGTGACATAGTCACTCCAGTGAATGCTGAGGATGGTACGCAGGCAGCGCTGGTGAAAGCATTCGAGGAGTCGTAGTTGGCTGCGGTAGAGGGCCCAGGACTCGGAACCGTACAGCAGGGTGGTGAGGACGACAGCTCTGTACACGCTGATCTTGGTGCCTTTTTTCAGCTGTTGATTGTGCCACACCCGCTTGAATAGTCGCCCGAAAGCACTGTTCGCTTTTGCCAGCCTGTTGTCCAGCTCCTTGTCCAGCTTGGCGTCTGACGTGATGATGCAGCCAAGGTAGGTAAACTGGTGTACAGACTTCAGTTCGGACTCGCCGATGGTGATGTGGGGAGGGCGATGCTCTTCCTTGGGTGCCGGCTGATGAAGGACCTCTGTCTTTTTCAGACTGATTGATTGATTGTACATTGCTTAACGTCCCGACAGCAACAAGGCTTTCTCAGGACGTGCCTGCACTGCTTTTGAAAAAAAAAAAAAAAAAAAAAAAAAAAACCAGAATATTGAATGTATGTCGCCAGCCGGTCAAATACATTAAATAAACCTAACACATGGGGCCTAAATAAAGCTAAGACCATTTAGCAACACACATCCAATATCAAGAGCTACAGGCAGTGCAGACAGTAAGGGAGAGTTTTACAAAGGCAAATACAGGTGAATGGACAAAGGGTAGACAGAAACACATGCCCCAGAATAGAGAGAAAAACCCACCCTGTGGGGCTGACCAGGGTGACCCTGGGAACTAAAAAATACCTAACCCCACCCAAGTCCCCCAGGGCAGACCCGGGTGGGGTTTTTTAGACTGACCTCAAGTCCAAAGAGCTGGGCAGCATCTGCGAAGCAGGACGTAATGCGCTGCAAGGCTCTCTCTGTGTGTGCAACGAGGGCAGCGTCATCAGCGAAGAGCAGCTCACGAATCAGTTGGTCTAGGGTTTTCGTGTGGGCCTGCAATCGTCTGAGGTTGAACAGGCTGCCATCGAGACGATACCTGATGTACACTGCGTCGTCATCGTCGAGGTCCACTGTGGCCTGCTTCAACATCATGCTGAAGAAGATGGTGAAGAGGGTCGGTGCCAGCACGCAGCCTTGCTTCACGCCGTTGCGAATGGGGAATGGTTCTGAGAGGTCACTGTTTAGTCGGACCTGGCCTTGCTGGTCCTCGTGAAGCTGGACGATCATGTTGAGGAACTTTGGGGGACAACCTAGTCGCTCCAGGATCTGCCACATACCTTGCCTGCTCACAGTGTCAAACGCTTTTGTTAGGTCGACAAACGTTACGTACAGCCCTTTGTTCTGCTCGCGGCACTTCTCCTGAAGCTGTCTCAGCACAAAGACCATGTCGGTGGTACTCCTGTTGGCTCTGAAGCCACACTGGCCCTCTGGGAGGTGGTCTTCAGCGATGGCAGGTACCAGCCGATTCAGGAGCAACCTTGCGAGAATTTTCCCGGCAATGGACAGCAGGGTAATTCCACGATAATTAGAGCAGGCAGACTTCTCTCCTTTGTTCTTGTACAGGGTGATGATGACTGCATCACGGAGATCCTTTGGTAGTGTTCCTTTTTCCCAGCAGCAGAGAAAGAGGTCGTGGAGCTTGTTGTGCAGTGCTGGGCCTCCTTGTTTCCAGATCTCTGGCGGGATTCCGTCAATGCCTGCTGCTTTGCCACTCTTGAGCTGGTGGATGGCTGTGAGAGTCTCTTCGGCGGTGGGCGGTTCGTCCAATTCAACCTTTAGTGGAAGGTGTGGGATTTGGAGGATGACTGTTTCTTGAACAGTGCGTTCAGCGCCGAAGAGGTCCTGAAAGTATTCCGACCAGCGGTTCAAGATGGAGGTATTATCTGTGAGGAGTGCCTGTCCATCAGCGCTTCGCAGGGGACTTTGTACCAGGTGCCTAGGGCCATACACTGCTTTCAGTGCTTCGTAGAAGCCCCTGTAGTCACCGTTGTCAGCGCAGAGCTGGGTCCTCTGTGCGAGTCTGGACCACCACTCGTTCTGGAGCTCTCTAAGCTTGAGCTGGAGACTGCTGCAGATGAGGCGGAAGGCAGACTTCTTCACAGGGCAGGAAGGCTGGGCTAGGTGTGCCTGGTGGGCGGCTCTTTTTTTTTGCTAGAAGTTCCTGGATCTCTACGTCGTTTTCGTCAAACCAGTCTTTGTTCCTCTTTCTAGCAAAGCCCAAGACTTCCACAGAGGATTTTACAATAGCAGTTTTCAGTTGTTCCCAGAGTGTTTCAGGGGAGGAGTCTACTGGATCAACTGTGTCTTTGAGCATGCGCTGTAAATCGGCCTGAAGGGCAGCTTTCTTGTCGTCACGCTGAAGGCTGGCAACATCAAGCTTTTTCTTGGGGGGACCCCCTTTCTTGGGTTTCAGCTTGAGGCGGAGCCTGAGTTTGCAGCGAACAAGGCGGTGGTCAGTGTGGCACTCTGCGCTGGGCATCACTCTGGTGAGGAGGACGTCACTGCGGTCCCTCTGACGCACTAGGACATAGTCGATAAGGTGCCAGTGCTTGGAGCGAGGATGCATCCAGGTGGTCTTTCGACTGTCCTTTTGCTGGAAAGTAGTGTTGGTGATGACAAGTTGCTGCTCTGCACAGAGCTCCAACAGTAGGCGACCATTGTCATTGCAGTTCCCAACGCCATGCTTGCCGAGGACTCCTTTCCAGGCTTCAGAGTCTTGGCCCACTCTGGCGTTGAAGTCGCCAAGGATGATGACTTTGTTGTCTGCAGGGGTGCTCTGCAGGAGGCTGCGCAGGTCAGAGTAGAACTTGTCTTTTTCTGCAGGCTCTGCCAGGAGGGTTGGGGAGTACACACTGAGAAGGGTGACGTATTGCTGGTGTCTCAGTGGGAGGCGCATGGACATGATGCGGTCGGAGTGACCCGTTGGTAGGTTTTCCAACTTAGTCGCAATGGGGGTCTTCACCATGAAGCCCACGCCTGAGAGCCGTCTTTCTGATGCAGGCCTGCCTGACCAGTAGAGGGTGTAGCCAGCGCCAAGTTCTTGGAGGCTTCCTTCCTCCGGAAGGCGTACTTCGCTGAGCGCGGCGATGTCGATGTTTAACCTCCGCAATTCATGGGCAATGAGGGCGGAGCGACGTTCAGGGCGTCCGCTGTCTGCTGTGTCGAGCATGGTTCGGATGTTCCAGCATGCTACGTTGAGTCCGGTCGTGGTCGTCATGAGAGTGGATCCATTGTTTTTTCTTGTTTTCTGACCGCATGAGAAGATGCCCGTTGACCGCGGCTAGCCAACTGGGGTTACGAGGGGATGAGCTTTGGTTAGGCCACCTTTTCTAGGCCCCTCTCCGTGTGGAGCAAGCAGTGCTGTCCCTAGAAAAGGCTGCTTGGTCGTTCAGGGTGTGCCGAGTGACGTTGTCATCCCCAGGTCAACATCAGGCGACCAATATCCTGAACCGCCTGCATGCAGGTTTGAGACTGCGGCTTCCAGTGACATCTTTCACCTGCCGTTTTGCCCCTTGCCCATCGCTACAGGACTTGGAAAGTTCAGTGTCATAGTCCGTGGGCGTTTCCTAAAGCCTGCGCGGTGGAGCTTTTTTTGGTGGAGTGCAGTGTGCGCAGTACTGGCCCCACCCTTTAAACCCTTGGTTCGTTTGCCATGGCCTAGCAAGCTGGGACGGTGGCATCGAGGTCCTCGGGTCGTAGGTTTTATATCAGACTGTCCTTGTCTTAGTCTCTGGCTCAAAAGCCTTCCCCGGAGACACGGGGGCTTTGATGTCAGGGGTTTCCTCCCTTAGCCTTTCCGCAGCCAAGCGGCCAGGCCTGCAAGGCAGCAGGGGACTCGTGGGGGCCGGGGTCGTCTATGTCCCGTGCAGATGTGAACATCTGCCCACTGCCCAGACGGTGACACCAGAGGAAAAAAATCCAACGCCGGAACCCAGTATCGAACCTCGCACCTTTGGCATTGGAGGCAGACGCCTTAACCACTGCGCCACTTCCCCGTGACCATCAACACAGAAAAATCATCAGCCACACTCTTCTCTCTCTCTCCAACAAAGCAAAGGCTGGCAACCTAACACTGGGCACGACCCCACTGCAGTATGAAGACCAACAGACATACCTGGGCGTCACCCTTGACAAGAGGCCGATGTGGAAGCTGCACATTTGTAACGCAGAAGCGAAAGCTAGAAGAAAGCTGAACATCATGAACACAATGGGGAGCCAATGAAAAGATCCTCAAAAATGTATATCAAGGTACAGTGAGACCACACCTTGAGTACGGATCCAATGCATGGTTGACGGCAGCCCAGTCACACCAGCAGACCATTGACAGAGTTCAGAACCAGGCACTGCGTATTATCACCGGCGCAATGAGATCCACACCAATTGAAAAGATGGAAGAGACAACAGGCATCCCACCCCTGCGCATGAGAAGAGATTGCAAAGCCTTGATACAGTCCACAGAGGTCAAGTCTTCCAAAGACCATCCTATGAACGCCAAGATGAAACAACCAACCTCAGGGAGACTGAAAAGATCAAGCTTTGTGAAGGAGACGAGAGCTCTGCAGAGAAAATACCAGGCAAAGCTCCCTGCGCAGGTAGAGGCTCTGAATCCTACTAGTGACCTTCCACCCTGGGAAAGTAAGCCAGAAAACATCACCATCTCTTCCACGGTACCCTACATCACCACCAAAGATGAGCACAGCACCGTGAGCAAGAAAGCCAGTGTCAACTGGCCATGCTCGAAGAAAAGTATCCCCAGGAGGCATGTATACGGGCATACACCGATGGATTATCCACAGATGCAGTTCAGAATGGAGGGGCTGGGGTGTACATTCAGTACTAAAACGGAAAATGGCAGGCAGAGGCAATACCAACAGGCCTTCACTGCACAAATTACAGAGCTGAGGTGGAAGCCCTGGTCCATGCTGCAAACACCCTTAGTGGCACTGCAGACCCCGATTGTCTTCCTGACTGATGCCATGTCTGTTCTTGAGGCAGCAACAGCAAGCTAACTGCCACGTCTACAAGAGGCACTGCAAAACATCAAGTGCACCAGACTGTTGCTGCAGTGGATCCCTTCACACTGTGGCATCTACGGCAATGAAGAAGCTGACAGAATGGCAAAAGTGGGCGCAGAGAAAGAACAAGATGAAATTGGAGTTAGCTTCACAGAGATGAAGACCATCATTAAGTCGGTGTACAGACCACCACAACGGCTCCTAGACAGTTACCATCAGCTGTCCAGACAAGAGCAGGTGACCATCTTCTGTCTGAGGACTGGGCAAAACCTACTCAATTTCCACCTGCACAGACGCTTCCACCTCATGCCATCTCCCCTGTGCCCTTGTGGAGAAGCAGAGCAGACCACAGAGCACATCCTCCAGGACTGTGGGAATCACCAGTTGCTGAGGGAGGAGATATGGCCGAAGCCCGCCACCCTACAAGAGAAACTGTATGGGCCTGTGGAGGCGCTATGGAAGACCACAGATTTCATTTTGAGAGCCAAACTCCAAGTATGACGGCGTTTGAGAAGAAGAACAGCCAATGTTGCCATATTTTTATTTACATAGATACATTTTCTGGAATAATTCCCTGCTTAACAAGAAAGTCTTTTGTAGCAATTGATGCCGTGACAACCACAACTAGCTTAGCGCTGTCCTCAAGATCTAGTTTGCCCAGGTCTGCAGAATGCATTTTGAGAAGACTCCCCCATAGCATAGTGTAGGTGACCGCTGGTCCACTTGGAACGGCAGAGTGATGGACACCGTTCATTATGTTCTTTGTGTTGCTCATTTTCTTATGCCACAAAATTAAAATAATAAATTTATTCACTGCATGAAAAGTGGATCAAAAGCTTTTGGTGCTGCCGATAATGTGGAGACTTCTTGCTTTGCTTTTTGAGTTTCTGTCTTTTGGGACACTGTACGAGTTTGTGGCTTGTATTTTTTCCATAGCTTGTAACTTACGTAACCATATCCTACAACAAATCCACCAATTAAGTATTTTGTTATTTCAGGTTTATGCTGATGGGTGACAGGCTCAGTTGTTAGTCTCTCACTTTGTTGTGGTGGTGATGGTGGTGGCAGTGGGGGTGATGACACTATTGACGGTGGTAGGTCAGTTACATGAGCCTTTTCTTGCAGTTGCAATTTTTTTTATCTGTTATATTCAGCTAATCTTTTTCCCGCCTCAATCCTGCCTGGGCTTTTAACCTTAGTTATCATTTGAACCTGTGTCAAGATCGTTGGTTGTGGGGTCATCTGATGGTCCTCAATTTTTCTTCTGCTTTAAAATTTATTTTAGAAAAATCAATATGACTCCCAGTAACAAGTAAGGTTACCACAGGTCCAAGGTAATTCCCAAACTTGTAAAACATAAGGCATGCTAATTTGCCGATTGAAACAATAGGTTGCTTTCAAGATCGCGTGATAGACTGTCAGTGTCTACAGGCAAGAAGTGGCTACCTGCTTTTGAAGAAAGAGACATGGGAAGATCGACTTAAGTCATGGGTCATTAGTGAACCAATGAGATTTTCATATTTAGTGTGTAGCTTAATTATCTCCTCGGCAGTGAGTCTTTTGATTTCTTCTGTGGAGTACTGTTTTCCAAGATAAGCTTTCGATTTCCCAGAAACTATCACCGAGAGAAGTCGTTCTGTTTTAGGGTCCAAGTCCTTATGCTCTACAGTGCAGATATCGCTTAAAATAAGTAATTCGTTCCGATTCATTTTATAATGTAATATGATTTTCTTTTTTTTTTAAAAGCTATAATTAATCTCTCAAAATACACTTCCAGTGTGAATTGTGTAATACAGTAAGCGGAAAACTAGGCTAGCCGGTTCCCGAGAATTGCTGTCTGGGTTAACAGCTGATCGCTGATTTGAAAATGCGCCGAGCGCATTAAGGAAGGTAGAGATTTTGTAAGAGCTGTGAGCATTGATAGTCTAATTAACCTTGTTTTAGAGGTCAATGCGGCATTATTAATTTAGGTGGGCTAGGAATCTCTTATCTCTGTCTTCCTTCTTTAGGCTCATGTGACGTCATCTGTGAATGGAGACAATGCAATTTGATGTCAGTTATGTCTGGGTGTGATCCAGGTCAGATGGTTTCTTCTCACTGGGAGGACATCATTATTCAACAAGTTTGATCACCTTGATTTCTATTATGGAGAAAGAGTGGATAATGGAGAAAACAAATACGCTATTTGTACCAGTGGTTTGTAGCAAATCCCTGCTACCAATATAGTTTTAATTTCTTCATCACATGACCAATCTCTTAAGCGCAAACCTTACTTCCCTAGTTACTTGTGACGCACTTAGGACACCAGTTTTGTTCCATTAAAAAAAAGCATCAAAATGTTCTAAAGTACTAAGTCACTTACTGTTGTTCAAAACAATATGCACACTGTAATTGTTTGTAGCACACTTTTGCAACAACATGTTCAACCACCACAGAATTTGTTTTTGCGAAATAGGTATCACATCAGTATCCTATACAGACTATATTTATTGAATTCTAAATTGTTTCAGGCAAACAATAACTCACCTATTCCACTGCATTATTCTGACAATTTGAAGATAATGCTGCTGGTCATGCAGACGGCAACGTCATGACAGATTTTATATTAAGTGATAAGTCTCATTTTGACATCAATCATGTCAGAAGATTTTTTCTCGCCAGAGGAAATTATCATACAGTGACCTTTCATCAGCTTCATTTTCTTTATAAAAACAGCTGAGGAATGAAAACAAAATACAGTAGAGTCCAGTTAACACGAACTCGTTTTACACGAATTTCCGGTTAACACGAACCGATTTTGCATTCCCGGCCGACGGCCTTCTTATTCTGTATTAAAATTTCACTGATAACACGAAATGCTTAACACAAAATTTCGCTTTACACGAAGCTGGTTTCGGTTCCCAAACAGGGCAATTTCACTATAATTCACCTGTTTAACACGAACACAGATTCCATTCACCGAAAACCAATTCATGTTTCGCTCCCGCGCTGTAGTACACGACAGATCAGAGCGAACTCTAGTCTGTGATTGGCTGAAAAGCCTTCGGCTGTTGTAATCCATCGTCTCATTGGCTAGCGTTTCTGAACTGTATTCATGTTGTTTGCATCATTCGTGTACCAACACAACCTTTTTACCGATGCGGGATTGTACTGTGTTGCTTTTACCTGATGGATTGTAACTTACTATGGATTTTACCTGATGGATTTTACATTAAATACACGAGCTGAACACGTTTACGTGTGTTTTCCTAGCGAGCTGAAGGTATGCATATAAAGTACGATAATGTGCACTTTTAACCTCATACTCATTCACGCACACATCTCTTACAAAATTTCTCCTTGAGGGCCGTGATCAATTTTGAGGCCATATTGGTTAACACGAAATACGTTTAACACGAAGTGATTTTCCGTGTCCCCAGAAATTCGTGTTAAGCGGACTCCACTGTACATCATTGGTAGCATCATTCAGTGACCTTTTATCAGCTTCGTTTCTTTTACAAAAATAGCTGATAAATGAAAACAAAATACATCATTGGTAGCAAGGGTTTGCCACTCTGACCCTTGTAGGCTTTTGGGAGGTCAAATTTACTAGTGTACCCCTCAGGTCTTTGAGGTACATTTGTTAATTTCAATCTCCCTCAGGCCCACAAGAGTCTGCATTGCAAGCCCCTGCTACCAATAAGTTCTATTGTATGCTGATCTGTGCTTTTGTTTAAGCCATAATGGTCCAAAATCACAGATTAACATGCATTCCTTTCTTTTCAAGAGACAAACAGTACACACATTTTAATGAATGCTTTAGTGAAACGGGGCATAATCCACCAGCAAATTGCAATACAACGTTTGCATGGAACTTTGCAGATTCTGTCTTTGCTTTTCTTCTCATTTGATGCTGTGGCCAATACTAAGAAGGCTAAAACGCATCCTGTGTAGGTAAAAATATCTCAATACTCCTTCATGAAAGAAATCTGCAGTTCAGACAGCTTTCTGGGTGCCCTATGTTTGAAATTAAAATTTGCAGCACAATGTTTTACGATGCTGTACAACGTTCAGGGGTGTAGGGGGCTCTGGATAGAGGTAGCACCTTTGCTGTTCGGCAGCTGCGTCCTACATAGGACGGACGGGCATCACTGGTCCTCATCCATCTCCTTAATCTCTCACGTGCTGGCTCCAAGCGCCACACCCTGGCAAACCACCTCAGCTGGTGGGCTAAACCACGTGAGGGGGTGGTGTTCACATTGCACCACTAGGCGGATGAGCTGTTTCTGACAGCCAACGGCTAGAGGACGGAGGAGATCAGGTTGGATCCAACGGCCAAATGTGGGGGAGTAAACCCTTCAAATCAGGAGTGGAGCCCCGAAGGCAGACAGCTGCCTGTATTCACGCACTGTTCTGGCAGCTCCTGCAGCCAAACTGGTGCCAAACGTACTGCTTTGCATTCCTTTGGATACATCAGCGAGGCCGAGAGGGGGATCTTGACGACTGGGCACCCCAGGATCTCCATACACTTCGCCCAGGCTTGCGCCCTGGAGAGGTCACTCCAGTGACTGACCCAGCAAGCGCATATACTCCATTGTCTTCCGAGACAGGATGCCAAACAACGTTCAGGGGTGCTGTATGATTTTAAAAAGTGCTTTATGGTTTTCTGGAGTGTGCTGTATGATGTTCAAGCTGATAGATGCTGAACGGCATGTACAATGTATCACATGCCTGTACCAAGTTTCAAGTGTGGCACAATGTATTACATTGCTGTAGGAAAGAACTGTGATGCCATGTGAAATTAGGGCCCTTTTGTATTTCAGAAGGCAATGCCACTCTGTGTGTATGTGTGTGTATTTTAGATGGCAGTGTTAAGCTTTTGTGCTGTGCTGTATTGGACTCACACTTACTAGTGCTGTGCGCTTCACAACGCTCCCATTTCACACATTTAAAAAAAAAGTTAGTTCAATCCACTCATGGAGATAGATATTGGTAAACAAATACACACTGAACGGCAAATTTGTTTTTGCAGATATGTTGCATATTCTTTTATATTTTACATGTGGAAATCGACTGATGATGAGATTGTGACATTTCAGACTTTGCTGCAAAACGCTGTGGCTGCAAATTTACACCATGAGTGGCTGGCTCACTGCGTCCCAGCGATAAATTTTTTTCATGGCATTTTCAATTCACTTGTACTGTCCAAGTTTTGCACCTACAACCAAACTGAAAACAGTTTTAAAAACAGCATGAGCTCCTTGGTATTTCTAGGATAATCCCCACTATGAATTTTGAATAAAAATTTTTGATTGGGCACCAAAGAAGAAGTTTTGCACCTACAACCAAACTAAAAACAGTTTTAAAAACAGCGTGAGCTCCTTGGTATTTCTAGGATAATCCCCACTACGAATTTTTAATAACAAATACACTATTGATAGTGGACAATTTTTGATTGGGCACCAAAGAGGAATGTCTCAGCTTTTAAAATCACTAAATATGTAAATGATTACTTCAAAATTGTAGCGGCACAAGTCTGAAGACAGACCCATCCTCTGCTCATCTGAGCATCCGCCTTCACCTGGACATAAATATTTTGGCAGCCCTACGCTGTGCACATGTTCTCACAGTGCTGTTGTTACCTATTCTTTCCACTTGCTTCCATTTACATTGTTTGACTTGTCATGAAAGTGCTTTATACAGTGATAAATTTTGTCTTTTTCACTTCCCAATGATGTTATTGATTTATTAGGACTGCTTTTAGTCATTATGATTGTGTGAAAGACAGTCAGTGCAGATGTGTTTTTAACTTTTTATACAGTGGCTCACTTTGTTGGGGCTAATCCCTTACATGAAAACTGTTTTTAAAACATATGGTGCAGATTTGGTAATTGAACCATTTTAAAGATCAGTTTGTTTGAACTATGCAGGAAAGTGCCCATGTAATGTTTTGTTGTTGTGAAGTCATTTCGGACTTTCAGAATATGTGCCTTTTGCGGAATTTTTTACCACTTACCACTTCATTGAGACTGCTTTCTGTAACAAAGATAACATTAAAACGTCGTTCAATTTTCCAGATCTAGATCAAGATCTGTGCAAGTTGTATGTATCTGTTGAGTGTTTTTACTAAGGACTATAATCAGCTCAGTTTAAGAATAACAATAAGAGTACTTTATTATCTCGAAAAGAGAAATTCGTCTTGCCACCTCAGGTGCAACTCGCAATCACACACACTCACACAACAGTTTACAAACGAATGGACAATAACATAGCTACAGAATGGACAATGACTCGGGACGGGTGAAGCCTGTCGCCAAGGCATCTAAAGGCCGGCGCCAGTGGCCTCATCCCGACCCGAACCTCCCTGACAAAAACAGAATACTAAGACAACCCTATGTCTCCTGAACACACTATTATATGTTCTTTCGTAAAGTTCCTACTTGACTAAAGCTAGTACATGAAATACAAGTTAACAACAGAAACAAAATACCGTTGACAGAGAAATGATCTCAGGTCTAGGCTACATAAAAACAGCAGTCAAAGCTGCACCTGGGGGCCCTTCGCCATAGTACAGTGCTGGTATTTAGAAGGCACCGCTCCGATAAAGTCTGTCAACACTATGAGTTATATTAAAAATATGAGAAATGTGCCGTATAAATACTATTTATTATTATTATGATTTACATATAAATAACATTCTGGTATCCGCCATGAGTCGTTATAATAAAAATACCCACACACCCCACACACAGTCCTGTTCACTTCACTGGCACACTGCTTGTTGGGAAATGTCTGTCAACAGCGAAGGTCGGTGAGCTAGGCAGATGCTACATAAACTCGGCCGCCAAGGAGGAAACACAGTAACTAAGAAAGTAGTAAAGCTCGCTGGTAGATGCTTCTCTGTATGCTTTCAAGCTTTTCTGTGGAGTCACACAGCAAAAAGAAAAATCTGGCACCAGTCTGCAAACACTGTAGGATGAGCCTGGAATAGCACATGATTAGTAATTCCACAGTTCATCTGCACGCCTTTCTTTGACTATATAGGCTGGCGCGAAGTAGGTTGAAATTCAGTCCGACTGTTACACTGAAGATGAAGACGATCTGACTCAGTATTACAAAATAAAGACGATATTCTATCAAATAAGTTGTTGAAAAAGTACATCACTGTTTCCTAGGAATTTGATGGCACAACACTGCCTGGAAAATAATTATAGGTGTCGCTTAAAAGCACAGTTGACGGATTTTGCGGAGCAGCCAGCCAGGAGATGCCCATTTGTCAGTGAAACCAGTTTAATCACAATGGGTCTAGAGATACTGTCTGTATAAAATACATCAATTAAAAAAAACATGGCTTCCAAAGCCTTCACCTAATAGGTAGTGACATAATTCTTATGCTAAACACATGCTAAACACATTGATATGTATCAAAACACCAAATTTCAAGCAAAATGATCCATTAGTTTCAGAGATCTCACATGTACAGACAAAACACAAATGTTGCCTCCATAACCATTCATCTTGGAGCCTGTGAAATTGATTCTTGTTCACAGCACACACTGTCAATACGGACTATCATTAATCCAAGTCTGAGTCAAATCGGTCCGATGGTGTCAGAGCCATTGCCCGCAAAAGAATATGTGACAATAAACTAAACTCTAAACATGGCCACAATGGCTTTGACCTTCAGGTTAGCAATCTAATTCTTGCAGTAAACACTCTCTTTCGATAATCGCCATCAAAATGCCAATTCTGAAGCAATTTCTTCTAGTAGTTTTGGAGATCATGTGTATATAGACACGAATATGGCCACCATAACCTTGACCTTGGAGTTGGTGCATTGTTTCTTGTTTACACCACACCCTCTCACTGTTGACTGTCATCAGTCTAAGTCTGAACAAATCGGTCCAATTGTGTTACAAAAATCACTAGGACAAAGAAATTGATCGGTCACTGACAAATAAGCTGATTATCATGTGAAATTGCAAGTAAGGCAACGGAACGATGAACTTCCCAACCTGCAGCGTCTGCAAAGCACATACTGGTAAGTGTGTCCATTGGAGAAACGTCACTTCAAGAGATCAATAGATTTCGAGGTAGACAGGCCCATAGACTGTATCTGTAATAGACGACATGTGAGGAGGCTAAATCACAAGATTCAAGATAGTCGTACAGCAACTGAGTTTGCGAAAAAAGATAAAATGTTTTTTGTAGATCATGACCTTTACGACAACATTGATTAACAATGCTCTTACATTTTCAGTTCGGCAATCAGTTATTGTTATAATATTATCAGAGGTGTATGTTCTCTGCCACGGTCTAATGTAAGCATTTTTCACACGTCTGTCAACCCACGTGACCCTTGACCTTTGCAATGAGTTGACTAAATTGGTATGCATAGGAAATTATATCATCAGCTACCTTTGTGTCAAATTTGATAGAAAAATTGCAAAAATGTTGATAATACCTACCATTTTTTCAAAATTGGCATTTTACACACGTTGGCCTCTTGTGACCCTTGACCATTTCGGATGGGTCATCCAAATTAGTATGCATAGATAGGTCTTACCATCAGGTATCTCTGTACCAAATTTGGGTTTGAATTTGCGAATAGTATTTGAGAAAAAAAACATTTCTTGTCAAAATATGGCAATTTTGGACCCATTTCCTGAGCTCTTGTGACCCTTGACCTTTCTGAGGGATCAACCAAATTAGTATGCATAGAAAGGACCAGCCTCTGTAGCACAGTGGTTAGCGCATCGGACTGGCGGCCGGGAGATCCCAGCCGAGTCAAGCGGGATTTTGCCTACCTGGGCCGGCTCCTACCCAGAGCGGGTGTACTATGGACCCAATGGGAAGGCTGATGCCACACAGCCGAGACTCACCCACTTCATGGGTGTGACTTTTGGGGGTGCTACCTGGGTTATGACACATCGCACCCGCATCGCACGGTGTGAATGATTAAACGGCTGGCACCGCAGGTGTCAGCAGTTCCCGGGCCTGGTTAACACCAGGATATTTATGACAGGAAGCGTGGAATGCAGCCCTGTCATGCAGTCCCAACCACATGGACCACGATGGCATCATCATATCCTCATCGTCATCATCATGCAAAATGAAAAATGCTGTTCCAGGTTTCTGATCCCTCAAGTCTCCGTCTCATGGTGACCTCAGCCCAGTCCTCCAGGAGCCCTAGGTGCGCGTTGTCTTCGGCTAAACCCTGCTGCTGTGCGTGGAAGGACGTAGTGATTGACTCGCCACCTCTGGGGGGAGCTCCCACTCGTCAACTCTGCGACTAGCTAACAATGTTGTAAATAGGGGGAATAGTAGGTGTGGTCACCTGAAGGCCACACTGACCACCACCGAAGTGACTCAGCAGCAGTGCCGAGTTTCCTCTGGAGGGAGTCCCCTACTACCTGACATATATAGCAGAAGGGCGGGAGTCTGGCTGGAACAACCTGCGGGCCTGGGTGAGCACAATGGGGTTGATGGGGATGAGCAGCATGAGAGGAAGACCTCCGAGGTTGACAAAAGGACAAAAAACAACTTGGAGCAGCCTCCCAAAAAAGAAAAGTATGCATAGAAAGGTCTTTCCATCAGGTATCTCTGTAGCAAGTTTGGGTTTGAAGTTGTGAATATTGTTTGAGAAAAAAACATCTTTTGTCAAAATATGGCTATTTTTGACATATTTTCTGAGCTCTTGTGACCCTTGACCTTTCTAAGGGCTCATCCAAATTAGTATGCATAGATAGGTCTTACTATCAGGTATCTCTGTAGCATGTTTGGGTTTGAAGTTGTGAATATTATTTGAGAAAAAACATCTCTTGTCAAAATATGGCTATTTTTCACCTATTCCCTGAGCTCTTGTGACCCTTGACCTTTCCGAGGAATCAACCAAATTAGTATGCATAGAAAGGTCTTACCATCAGGTATCTTTGTACCAAGTTTGAGTTTGAAGTTATTAATAGTAGTTGAGAAAAAATAAATGATGTAAAAATATAGCTATTTTGAACTATTTCCTGATTCCCTGTGACCCTGACCATTGTGAGAGTTAACTCAAATTAGTATGTTTAGAAAGGTCTTGCCACAAAGTATCCTCAGGCAAAGATTGATGACTGTGGCTTGAATAATCTCCAAGAAAATGCCAACATTAAAGTTTACCACAGACCACGGTGGACGGACGACGGCTGACGGACGGATAACCATTGGCCCAAAATATACTCATTTTGCTTCGCACATGAGCCAAAAAACAGCGCAGCATCCTTAACCTTGGGCGATACAGGTTCGGGCAAAATCCCCCATTTTCAGTACAGCAACTTAGAGAGAACATCACAGATGCTGAAAAACTCTCCTGCTGTGCGGATGATTGTAATAGGCGATTCTATTCACAAAGATAAGCCAGACATGTGAAGAGTAGACTGTATTCCATTCACAAAACCTCTTTAAAAAAAAGATGGACAAGTGCTGGAGATTGGTAAAACTATGCCGGTGAGAGACCGGACTGTGGCAGACTGAACACTGCTGTTGAGTCTCCGATAAAAATGTACTGTTTTCTCGGGAAGAAATTGCAGAAAGTTCCAAGGAACCGAAGTCAGCGGGAGAGCAGCAAAAATGCCACTGACAAACACGGCATGAACAGACGAGCAACAGCAGTGTTGGAGTTGGCTTCTCGGCTGTCACTAGCATCAGCGTCAGTCACTTTGTGCTAAGCAAGCAGGTAGGTTTTTAAGTCCCTGCTATTTACAGAAGGGACTTTTTGGGACGGGTCGCGGTGGGGCGAATTCAATAGCATGTCCATGATGTCAAAGGTGGGCAAGGCCTAACCCTCTCACAATTGAAATAACAAGATAAAAATTACGTCATGTCCAGTTACCCTAACCTCGCTGCTGAACGTACATTTGGCGCGAAGCGCCGTATGTATGTATATAATTATGTATTATGTATGTATGTATGTGTGTGCGTATGTATGTAAGAGAATCTCCGTTATTTCTGTACACACAAGCTTGTAACTTGGCAAAATACTTTCTTAAAGGGTGGCTAAGACAGCCTCCGAGCATATTGTAATTGAATGTCTCATTTAAGACATAAACAACCGTTTATAGGAAGTCGGTTGACTGAGATTAGAGTCCATAATTATTTATGTGTTTACTTGAAATTTTGGATATAGCTAGTTTGGATAAGACATTGGATGAGTTCGTTAGCCAGCTTTGTATCCTTTCAGTTTCATTAGTAAAAATTAATTCTTTTCAGAAAAGAATTAAAACAGTAAAAAAAACTTGACTTCTAGAGAAAGTCAGATAGTGGCGGTGATGTAAAACAGGCAACTCCGTCAACACGCAGACATTGACATATGACGTAATTTTCTTTAGTGCGCGACGAAGTCTCTCTCTCACAGACATGCACGCATCGCCAAGAGGCATAGGTCCTCATGCGCCTGGAGAGCGCATGAGGATCTATGTCTCTTGGAGATGTTTGGAGCGTGAGAGCACATGCACACACTAGCACGCACGCACACACACATCGCCGTGCTTTCAGAAGATCATGCAGGTAACCCGATATAGCTAGTTTGGAGATAGACATTGGATGAGTTCGTTAGCCAGCTTCAGTTGCACCCGTTCAACATCTTCAGCAAAAATTAATTCTTTTCAGAAAAAAATTAAAACAGTAAAAAACCTTGACATCTGGAGAAAGTAAGACAGTACCAGTGACATAAAAGAAGCAACTCTGTCACCACACAGACATACTCTAAATATGACGTAATTCTCACTTTCTCGCTCGCTCTCTCACACATATGCGCGCATCTCCAAGAGGCATAGATCCTCATGTGCCCGGAGGATGCATGAACATCTATGTCTCTTGAGGATGTTTGGAGCGTGCACATGCACGCACGCACACGCATACACATCGATGCGCTTACAAAAGAGCATGCAGGTGTACTTAGTATAGCATGTAGCTAGGTAAAGTCAACCTGACTTCACACAAATTATAGCAAGACTGAAATTGTACCGTGAAATTCTAGTTTTGTCACCATTTTCCCAAGTCTTGAAGCGAAAGCAAAACTCAAATTAGGTTAAATATAAAATTACGTAAAAACAAAAAAATACATCATGAAAAATGATGTTTGACAAACCAATGACGCGTATGCACTGTACGCGCCCCTTATAGAGTTCACTATGACGCATTGGCACATCTGTGAGGCCTTTTGAAAAGGAGATATTTCAAAATCAGAATCAAGTCAAAGACAAAAGATAGAGAGACCCTTGACAGCGAAGACATCTCTATAGAAGGGACTTTGTGGGTTATGGTTCATCCCATCTTGTTGGATTTTACGTAATTTTATATATTATATTATATTATATTATATATATATATTTTTTTTCGTTTCAAGACTTGAGAAAATGGTGACAAAACTAGAATTTCACGGTATGATTTCAGTCTTGCTATATAATTTGTATGAAATCAGGTTGACTTTATCTAGCTACATGATACACTAAGTACACCTGCATGCTCTTCTGAAAGCGCGTCGATGTGTGTGTGTGTCAGTGTGCGTGCGCGTGCGTGCGTTCCAAACATCTCTAAGAGTATGCCTCTGGGCACATGCGGATCTATGCCTCTTGGAGCCCTCTGGGCAAATGAGGATCTATGCCTCTTGGAGACGAGCGCATGTGTGTGTGCGAGAGAAAGCGCGTGCGAGAGAGAGAATTATGTCATATTTAGAGTACTGCGTCAATGTTTGTGTGGTGACGGAGTTGCTTCTTTTACGTCACTACCACTGTCTGACTTTTTAAGAAGTCAAGGTTTTCTTCTGTTTTGAGTTTTTTTCTGAAAAGAAATAATTTTTTTTTTACTGAAGAAGTTGAAAAAGTACAAAGCAAAAGTAGAGAAAGAGAGAAGGAGAGAATTGAACCAGCATTAACACAATGACTGAGTTAACCCCCTTAATTATAACTTTTAGAAACTCATCAGCTATGTTCCCCACACAGAGTAAATATCGTTGGAAGTTACCCCCTAAATCATTGCTTTTTTAAACAGTCACAATTTTATGTACCTCCACATATTAATAATTAAGGGGGTTAACTCAGTCATTGTGTTAATAATACTTCAATTCTCTCCTTCTCTCTTTCTCTCTTAATTAGCTCATACGGACCGATGTCGTAAACACAGCCCTATGAGCTACTTGCACAGAGAGATAGAGAGAGACCCACGAACACAGACATAGACTGTCTGCGATTAAGTTACAGGGGTCTTACTCTGTGGCGCATGTCCTTTGTAAGCCAGCTCACCTGTTTACCTTTGTTGTCTGTTGCCACGCGCCACGTGGGGACATTTTTATGAATAAGCTGGCTCTAAGGCTTTTGAAAAGGAAGCATGTTTCAAAGTTGACTTATTATGACTGGTTCCCAAAAATCAACCGGTGATCATACTCTGCACTATAAACAGTTGGATAATATCTTACACACACACAAATCCTGAGACACACACACACACATACACACACACACGCATGCACACAAACACATGAATAAACACACACACACACACACACACACACATAAACAAACAAACAAACACCACAGACATGCATACACAACTTACCCGTTTAGAAAAGTTTGTAAGTACGGCCTCACGCCAGTGCAATATTATTGTAAGATTTTCTTCCGGGTGCATACTGACGCGAGCCATTGAAACACACCAGCTGGCGTGAGACGATAATAACTCTTATTCAAGTTCACGCGCTGGTGGGTAAGACTGGTGTACATATTTAGACTGTAACTAAGCTTTCAAGCTGAAAATAGACACATTACTCTCTGCTTTATACAGTCACCTGACTGAGTACATAAACAACAGATCCTCAAGAGCCCCTGGGCCCCCGGGCTTGACTCTATTGTACAACAATTCAGTCAGCTGTTCTCTCCGGGCCCTCATTATGAGTAGGTTGTGAAAACTTGGCGACATGCTTTTGACAGATTAACAATTCAGTTTCGAATACTCTGCCGAACTCATGAGGGCTCCAAGATTTATGAATATTTGTAACGACATAATATTCAAGTGATGATGTCGTCGCTCTTTTGTTTGGCTGAATGGGGCTGTCGTCTGCTTACTAATGTTTGTGTTGTTACCCTTGGTACCGTCTGTAGGTAACATGAATGAGGCATAGTCACCTCACACAGAGAGAGGCCCGATTTAAAAGTCTATATAGATGTGTGTGCTATTACATGCCCTGTTTAAACCTGTGTACATTTAACATAGAAAAGCTGTCATCATGTTTAAGAGCAATGAGTCACGAACACCTGCCTGTTTGCACCGAAATCAGTCTAGTCACACACACACACACGCACACACACACATACATACGGGTAAACCCACCTGTGACTGAGACTTGAGAGCCCTCATCCAAATCACTCAAGTACACAATCCATGCTAGTTAGCCTCAGGCTTTAAGAAAAAAGCCATTTGAAGTCTATCTATACCATTATTTTTGAGTCAATACCCTAAAACACGGCTATTAGCGAGTGTGTGCATGCACTTGTAAAAACATTTAAGCAGGTGTTAAAGTGACAAATTTATTGTACATTGCTTAACGTCCCGACAGTAACAAGGCTTTCTCAGGACGTGCCTGCACTGCTTGTGAAAAAAAAAAAACAGAACATTGAATGTATGTCGCCAGCCGGTCAAATACATTAAATAAACCTAACACATGGGGCCTAAATAAAGCTAAGACCATTTAGCAACACACATCCAATATCAAGAGCTACAGGCAGTGCAGACAGTAGGGAGAGTTTTAAAAAGGCAAATACAGGTGAATGGACAAAGGGTAGACAGAAACACATGCCCCAGAATAGAGAGAAAAACCCACCCTGTGGGGCTGACCAGGGTGACCCTGGGAACTAAAAAATACCTAACCCCACCCAAGTCCCCCAGGGCAGACCCGGGTGGGGTTTGTTAAAGTGACAAAAGTAATTACAAAATAATGTATAATTTGGTTTTTATAAAAAATAAATCACTCATTATTTTAACAAAATCAAATAGCAATATCTTTATTCTATTACCTATTGTAATTATTTGCTCATCTTGTTATTTTCTTTTTGTCAATATATGTACTTTAGTCAAGAATTAAAGCATAATTTAATAAAGCAAGGGAAGTAACTTTTTTGCCTTGCTGAAATTTTTACAAAATTACTTCCCTTGTATAAACCTGTACTCAAACAAAGGAAAAAGTAATCTGAAAATTTTGTTATTGAACAGGGGTGATTCCTTCCTTTTTCTGGTCTCAAGTCATGGGTAAAATTATCAAGTTACTGTCTATGTTACTGTCTAGATGTTTCATTTGGCTCTCACTTGACCAGAGTGTGATTTATAATTTACTGCAAGCCAATAATCGCCAATACTGTGTCAGGTATGTTTGCTTTAAAGGACAGGGTTATTGTACATGACACCACAATTGAAATCTGTGAAGCATGTTATTGATAAGCTCACTGAGAGAGATAATATAGTACAGGGCAAGTCTTGTCTGGGGTAAACTAAAAAAACTATTGACTACATTTGCTGAGTGGTGTAAACGTAAAAAATTACTGTTCAGTGTAACATCCTAGAAAAACATGTTTTTGCTTGTTAACAATTTTAAAGTTGCCTGCATTTTTGATTTTTGTTTTAATTTTTTATATTATGATAAAATGAACCAAGACGAATTACTTCTATTGAATGATATCAATGCTGTAGAAAACAAAGACTTAGACTCGAAAAAACAGCGTCTTTTGTCTGTAATTGTTTCTGGAAAGTCGAAAACTTATCTCGGGAAACAATACATGACAGAGGATATTGAATCTCTTACCTCTGACGAACTAATCAAGCTTCATTCAAAATATGAAAACCACATCGCTTCACTAATGACACGTGATTTAAGTCGATCTCTAGTATGCCTATACACAAAAGCAGTGAGTCACTTTCTACCTGTGGATAGTGACAGTCTTTCACACGACCTTGAAAGCAATCCTATTGTTTCAAGTTCAATTGGCAAATTAGCATGCGTCATGTTTTACAAGTTTGGAAATTACCTTGCACCTGTGGTAACTTTGCTGGTAACTGGGAGTCATATTGATTTTTCAAAAATAAATTTTACTGCAGAAGGAAATGGACGAAACCCAGACGACTCCACAACTGAACCCCGACCCTGTTTTGACACAGGTTCAAACTGTGACTAAGGCTAAAAGTCCAGGCAGGGTTGATGCAGGAAAAAGATTAGCCGAATGGAACAGGCAGAAAAAATTACAGCTTCAAGCACAAACAGAAAAGACTCATGTAACTGATCCACCGTCAGGACCTGTGTCAATACCGTCACTCCCTCATCAAAGTGAGAGACAAACAACCCAGTCTAACCCTGACCCTGACCCTCAAACAACAAAATATATAGTTGCCGGATTTGTTGTCGGATTTGGTTACGTAGGTTATCAATTATACAAAAAATACAAACCACAGACTCGTACAGTGACCAAAAAATCAGACACTCCAAAAACAAAACCAGAAGTCGCCACATTACCAGTAACACCCAAAGCCGTTGACCCATTTTATATGCAGTAAATAAAAATATTATTTTAATTTTTATTGCCTTAGAAAATGAGCAACACAAAGAACATAATGAACCTTGTGTATCATTCTGCCGTAATCAGCGGACTAGCAGTAGCGTATTCTATGCTAGGAAAAAATCTACTCAAAATGAAATCAGCAGACCTGAGTAGATTAGATTTCGAAGACAGCGCTAAGCTAATTGTAGTCGTTACAGCATCGATTGCGACAAAAGATTTTCTTGTCAAGCAAGGAATTATTCCCGAAAATGTTTCTATGTAAATAAAAACTATGGCGACTTTGGCAGTAATAATTGAGGCGCGATGGTCAACGCCCTCGCATTCAGTGGCTCTAATTATCTCTTTTCAAAAGTAGGTAGAGAGGAATCTGCAGAAGAAATGAAGCGTCACAATGAAACATCAGAAAAATTAGCACAAGCCCAGCAGGATTATGAAAAGAATAGAATTGAAAAACTTGATTTCATCAATGAAAGATTGAAGCTTGAAAGCCACGCACAGCATACGTTTTCAAATATAGACGAAGCAATCCGTGAGTATTTTTTTGTCACGGGTGAAGACATGTCTATCCCTAAACCAAAACTAAGTGACTATTACAAACCAAGCACACAACAAAGAAACGGGGAGATAATCTTTGTTCTAGTGGGAATGACATTTGTATATTTTACGGGTCTTTATATTGCTAGAAGAAATGACAGCCGAAAATAAACTATCGAAAATATATTACTCTCCATCAGGCTATTGGAAAGGAGCAACCGCTATTCAGAAATTACATGCCGCTGTGGGCGGAGATATAACACTCAATCAAGTCAAACAATGGTTACAGAGACAAGCAATTTGGCAGATATATCTCCCTGCTCCAAGAAAGATAACAAGACCCCATTTTCAAAACACATCACCAAATGACACGCACCAAATGGACCTCCTGTTTTTACCACATGACACAATAAGAAAGAAAAGATACAAATACGCATTAACTGTCGTTGACATTGCTTCAAGGTATAAAGACGCTGAACCCATATCTGACAAAACAGCTACCACTGTTGCTACAGCATTAACAAAGATATATAGTCGTGGCCCTTTAAGATACCCCAGACTTGTTCAAGTTGATGACGGATCAGAATTCAAAGGTGCAGTTAATCAGTTATTTGCGAAGCATGGCATTATAGTCAGACGAGGCATTCCAGGTGTACACAGATCACAGGCAGTTGTAGAGAACTTTAACAAACAGTTATCAGAGAGACTTTTTAGTTACCAGTATTCTAAGGAACTCATGCATGACACCCGGAACACTGAGTGGGTACAAAGATTACCACATGTGATAAAAGCAATGAATAATGAAGGACACCCAAAACCTGCTGATGCTATTAAATTGAAAACAATTACAGAGCCAAAAACAGGACCAACCCCAGCACCAGACACAAGTTTATTTACTAAACAGGTGAGATATTTATATCAACCAGGTGAGGCTGAAAATGACGTAAAGCGCAGGGCAACAGACCCCATCTGGTCAACGTCCATTCATAATATAAAAAAAATAATTCCCGGTGCTGACGCAACAATATATTACCTGTATGACCCCAGAGGGCATTTGTCAGAGAAGAATTACAAATTATTCCCCCAGACACCGTTACTCATTTCAGTAACTAAGTCGTCAATTAATTCATCAACCAGTTCATCGGCTATGTCTTCAGATAACTTGAGCCTGTAATGGCCTGGTGCATAAGCTTTTTCTTTACTGAAAAACACACGTTTCGTGTCCCCAACTGCAAGTGACTTCTTATGTGTTTGGATCATTTCAAGATTATGTTTATTTGATCTCAGTGACTTGTTTGGATAATCAGGCATTAATGCACCGTCTAACACTTGCTTGTAATGTTCATGACGAATGTCTTTATTTTTTATTGCTGTTTTTTTTTTATTCCTTTGGCTTTTGACTGACTTCCCTTCTGGTGCAGTATAGAATACATTTTTGATCTCAGTCCAACGTACTCAACTATTGGTACACCATTTAGTTCATCCTTAAACTTACCAGGCACTTTTTTGTTTTGTGTGCTGAACAGTGGATGGTCTTTAGGGTAGTCAGACGTGTCATACATGTGTAACTCTGTTTTCATGTCTTCATAAAAGTCTTCAGTACACACGTCTATGATCATAGAGTCAGTGTATAACAATCGACACTCAGGATACTTCGGTTTGAAGTAATCATAATAAAATTCAAGCATCAACAATTTTGATAACTCAAGAATTGCCATACCAATGAATACTGGCTTGTCCAGTTTAACAATCTTTTTTTTGAGTGACACAGCATACAATGATGAATGAAACTCTTTATAACCTGTGTACTGTGGCTTACCTGTAAGTTTAATTGCACCCGATTCAGTTGTGACAAGTCTCACATCTTTGCGGTGATGAGGATTTTCCATAGTCTTGCCAAAACAGGCATTGTTCATAAACTTAAAGAAGTCTTTGTCAAATGCAGTGTTGCCGTCTCTGGCACGCAATGTTGTGTTTTTCATTATGTAATCTTTCATAAAAGCACTCTGATCAAATTGAATGCCTCTGTGAACTTTCTTTAGTACTAACCCATGTCTGATGTAAAACTGTAACAAGCGATAGTGGCAAACGTAATTAAATTTGTCATTCAAATTTGGTACAAGTTTAGTGTCTTCTTTTTTCCCTGTCATACTCATTTTCTCAACAGCCAATGGATAATCATTATGGTAATCATGTAGGTGGTGTGGATACTCCAGGTCTACTTCAAATATCCAACCCTTCGGATCGTTTTGGTCAAGATTCATAATATTGTTAGTTAACCCTGACTCTGTTACATCATACTGTGACAAATCATACAGACAAAAGTTTTTCAAGGGCAATAATTCACACATCGCCCAGCCATACAAATTGTTAGCGTCTACATAGATAATGAATGACCTTGACCTCGAGGGGTCAAACCCAAGGTCACCATGTCCGTCCAGATATTTATTGTTGGCCTTGGCGTAGTTGTTTGCTGCAATACTAATCCCTCCCCTCAATCCACGTTCCACTATTTCACCCATCGTACGATCAGACAACAGGTCAATAAATATTTTACTGGATTTTAAAAATGCATCCCATGTCATGCCAGGACTAGTTATGTAACAAGCCAGGTCAAGCTTGTAGTGTAACAACCCCTTTTCACGATAACTTTCAAATACGTCTGCTAGTAAACAAACGTCTGCTTTCAAGTACTGGTCATGATAGTCACCAATAGTCTGACACCCTAACTTCCCCCACGCATCAAGAGCGTGTTGGTATTCAGAGTCAGAAATGCCTTTTCCATTAAGTGTAGAATAAAATTTCTCTTTTGGCGGCAGTCTTG
>BTPG01000005.1:107818089-107973699 GCA_036245525.1 Semisulcospira habei
TTGTCGAGCATGGTTCGGACGTTCCAGCATGCTACGTTGAGTCCGGTCGTGGTCGTCATGAGAGTGGATCCGTTATTCTTTCTTGTTTTTTGACCGCAGGAGAAGATGCCCGTTGACCGCGGCTAGCCAACTGGGGTTGCGAGGGGACGAGCTTTGGTTAGGCCACCTTTTCTAGGCCCCTCTCCGTGTGGAGCAAGCAGTGCTGTCCCTAGAGAAGGCTGCTTGGTCGTTCAGGGTGTGCCGAGTGATGTTGTCATCCCCAGGTCAACATCAGGCGACCAATATCCTGAACCGCCTGCATGCAGGTTTGAGACTGCGGCTTCCAGTGACATCTTTCACCTGCCGTTTCGCCCCTCGCCCGTCGCTACAGGACTTGGAATGGTCAGTGTCATGGTCCGTGGGCGTTTCCTAAAGCCTGCGCGGTGGAGCTTTTTGGTGGAGTGCAGTGTGCGCAGTACTGGCCCCACCCTTTAAACCCTTGGTTCATCTGCCATGGCCTAGCAAGCTGGGACGATGGCATCGAGGTCCTCGGGTCGTAGGTTTTATATCAGACTGTCCTTGTCCTAGTCTCTGGCTCAAAAGCCTTCCCCGGAGACACGGGGGCTTTGATGTCAGGGGTTTCCTCCCTTAGCCTTTCCGCAGCCAAGCGGCCAGGCCTGCAAGGCAGCAGGCGACTCGTGGAGGGCGGGGTCGTCTATGTCCCGTGCAGATGTGAACATCTGCCCACTGCCCACCGTCCGAACCATGCTCGACAAAGCAGACAGCGGACGCCCTGAACGTCGCTCCGCCCTCATTGCCCATGAATTGCGGAGGTTAAACATCGACATCGCCGCGCTCAGCGAAGTACGCCTTCCGGACGAAGGCAGCCTCCAAGAACTTGGTGCTGGGTACACCCTCTACTGGTCAGGCAGGCCTGCATCAGAAAGACGGCTTTCAGGCGTGGGTTTCATGGTCAAGACATCCATTGCGACTAAGCTGGAAAACCTACCAACGGGCCACTCAGACCGCATCATGTCCATGCGCCTCCCACTGAGACACCAGCAGCACGTCACCCTTCTCAGTGTGTACTCCCCAACCCTCCTGGCAGAGCCTGCTGAAAAGGACAAGTTTTACACTGACCTGCGCAGCCTCCTACAGAGTACCCCTGCAGACGACAAAGTCATCATCCTTGGCGACTTCAACGCCAGAGTGGGCCAGGACTCTGAAGCCTGGAAAGGAGTCCTCGGCAAGCATGGCGTGGGGAACTGCAATGACAATGGCCGCCTACTGTTGGAGTTCTGTGCGGAGCAGCAACTGGTCATCACCAATACTACTTTTCAGCAAAAGGACAGTCGAAAGACCACCTGGATGCATCCTCGCTCCAAACACTGGCACCTTATCGACTATGTCCTAGTGCGTCAGAGGGACCGCAGTGACGTCCTCCTCACCAGAGTGATGCCCAGCGCAGAGTGCCACACTGACCACCGCCTTGTCCGCTGCAAACTCAGGCTCCACTTCAAGCCAAAACCCAAGAAATGGGGGCCCCCCAAGAAAAAGCTTGATGTTGCCAGCCTTCAGCGTGACGATGTGAAAGCTGCCTTTCAGACAGATTTACAGCGCAGGCTCAAAGACACAGCGGACCCAGTAGACTCCTCCCCTGAAACACTTTGGGAACAACTGAAAACTGCTATTGCAAAATCCTCTGCAGAAGTCTTGGGTTTCGCCAGAAAGAAGAACAAAGACTGGTTTGACGAAAACGATGTAGAGATCCAGGAACACCTAGCAAATAAAAGAGCCGCCCATCAGGCCCACCTAGCCCAGCCTTCCTGCCCTGTGAAGAAGTCTGCCTTCCGCCTCGTCTGCAGCAGTCTCCAGCGCAAGCTCAGAGATCTCCAGAATGAGTGGTGGACCAGACTTGCACAGAGGACCCAGCTTTGTGCTGACAATGGTGACTACAGGGGCTTCTACGAAGCACTGAAAGCAGTGTATGGCCCCAGGCACCTGGTACAAAGTCCCCTGCGAAGCGCGAATGGCCAGGCACTCCTCACAGATAATACCTCCATCTTGAACCGCTGGTCGGAATACTTTCAGAGCCTCTTCAGCGCTGAGCGCACTGTTCAAGAAGCAATCGTCCTACAAATCCCACACCTCCCAGTAAAGATTGAATTGGACGAACCGCCCACCGCTGAAGAGACCCTCACAGCCATCCACCAGCTCAAGAGTGGCAAAGCAGCAGGCATTGATGGAATACCGCCAGAGGTCTGGAAACATGGAGGCACAGCACTGCACAACAAGCTCCATGACCTCTTTCTCTGCTGCTGGGAGGAAGGAACACTACCAAAAGATCTCCGTGATGCAGTCGTTATCACCCTGTACAAGAACAAAGGCGAGAAGTCTGACTGTTCCAACTATCGGGGAATTACCCTGCTGTCCATTGCTGGGAAAATCCTTGCAAGGCTGCTCCTGAATCGGCTGGTACCTGCCATCGCTGAAGACCAACTCCCAGAGGGCCAGTGTGGCTTCAGAGCAAACAGGAGCACCACCGATATGGTCTTTGTGCTGAGACAGCTACAGGAGAAGTGCCGCGAGCAGAACAAAGGGCTGTACGTAACATTTGTCGACCTAACAAAAGCGTTCGACACTGTGAGCAGGCAAGGCATGTGGCAGATCCTGGAGCGACTTGGCTGTCCCCCAAAGTTCCTCAACATGATTGTCCAGCTACACGAGGACCAGCAAGGCCAGGTCAGACTCAACAATGACCTCTCAGAACCATTCCCTATTCTCAACGGCGTAAAGCAGGGCTGCGTGCTGGCACCAACCCTCTTCACCATCTTTTTTAGCATGATGTTGAAGCAGGCCACAGTGGACCTCGATGATGACGATGCAGTGTACATCAGGTATCGTCTCGATGGCAGCCTGTTCAACCTCAGACGACTGCAGGCCCACACGAAAACCCTAGACCAACTGATTCGTGAGCTGCTTTTTGCTGATGATGCTGCCCTCGTTGCACACACAGAGAGAGCCCTGCAGCGCATCACGTCTTGCTTCGCAGATGCTGCCCAGCTCTTTGGACTCGAGGTCAGTCTGAAAAAGACAGAGGTCCTCCATCAGCCGGCACCCAAGACAGTGTATCGCCCTCCTCACATCACCATTGGCGAGTCTGAACTAAAGTCAGTGCACCAGTTTACTTACCTTGGCTGCATTATCACGTCGGACGCCAAGCTGGACAAGGAGCTTGACAGCAGGCTGGCAAAAGCGAACAGCGCTTTCGGGCGACTTTTCAAGCGGGTGTGGCACAATCAACAGCTGAAAACAGGCACCAAGATCAGCGTGTACAGAGCTGTGGTCCTCACCACCCTGCTGTATGGTTCCGAGTCCTGGGCCCTCTACCGCAGCCAACTACGACTCCTCGAACGCTTCCACCAGCGCTGCCTGCGTACCATCCTGGGCATTCACTGGAGTGACTATGTCACCAACGTCGAGGTCCTTGAACAGGCTGAAGCTGTGAGCATCGAGGCTTTGCTGCTGCGGACACAGCTCCGCTGGGCGGGGCATGTCTCCAGGATGGAGGATCATCGCCTACCAAAGATCACCCTGTTCGGCGAGCTTGCTACTGGACACCGTGACAGAGGGGCACCAAAGAAGAGATACAAAGACTGTCTCAAGAAGTCACTTAGTGCCTGCCAAATCGACCACCACCAGTGGTCTTCGCTTGCTGCGGACCGTGACACCTGGCGCTCCACCATTTACAAGGCAGCTGTCTCCTTTGAGGACTCTCACAGAGCTAGCCTTAAGGACAAGCGGCTCAGGAGAAAAAACAGAGATGCCGCAGCTCAGAACCCTGGCCATACCTTCCCCTGCAGCCACTGCGGTCGAACCTGCCTGTCTCGGATTGGCCTCCGCAGCCACGAACAAGCCTGCAGACGTCGTGGGCAACTCCTATAAAATCTTCGTTCGCGAAGTCAAGCCAAGAGAGAGATGCCTACTACTATTAAAATGTATGCATGCACCCGTTTAGGTTTTCACCTGTGCTGTTTAATCGTTGCTGTACCATCTGCCTTCTCACTCCTGAAACGAAACCCACCCAACTGCAAGAGGCATAGATCCTCATCAGCCCCCACAACTGCGGGGGCTCATGAGGATTTATGCCTCTTGCTGGGATAATCTGCGCTCTTGTTTCGCTCAAGCAAAGTGGATCCCTTAAGTTTTTCACCTGTCCAATCGTTGCTGTACCATCTGCTTTTTTACTCCTGAAACGAAAGCCACCCAACTGAAAGAGGCATAGATCCTCATGAGCCCCCGCAACTGCGGGGGCTTGTGAGGATCTATGCCTCTTGCTGGGATAATCTACGCTCGTGATTTTCTCAAGCAAAGGGGATCCGTTAAGTTTTTCACCTGTCCAATCTTTGCTGTACGAGTGCCATCTGCCTTCTCACTCCTGAAACGAAAACCACCCAACTAAAAGAGGCATAGATCCTCATGAGCCCCCGCAACTGAAGGGGGCTCATGAGGATCTATGCTTCTTCCTGGGATAATCTATGCTCGTGATCTTCTCAGGCAAAGGGGATCCGGTAAGTTTTTCACCCAGAGGCATAGATCCTCCAAACCGCCTCAAACCGGCTGCAACTGGGTCAAACCGGCTTTGCGCATAGGCACCTGTTGTTCGTGGCGGAAAAACGAACTGAAGTAACGAAATTTTTAATGAAAGAAATCGATAATGGTTACTTTTATTTTTTAATTCGTTGAATTTTCTTTAACTTTTTAAAAACATTAACGCGTTAAATTTTCTTTAACCAAAAATTTCATTTGTTAAATCGTTAAATCTTCCAACCTGGATCACACAAAGTGAGGTCTAGAACAGAACTAGATCCTAAACCTGAGTTAGAGTACGTAGGTGAGCCATCGTTAAAGACACATAGGTTAAGTTGAGAAAAAACATCTTCTAACATCTGACCTCTGCCATCATAGTGGTCACTACCCCAAAGGTAAGCGTGACCGTTAAAATCCCCATGAGAATAAAGGGAGGGGGCAGCTGATCTACTAAGTTAAAAATATCATTATTACAGACCCGCAGGGATGGTGGCAGGCAAACACTGCATATGGTTATGGTCTTCTTCAAGGTAACCCGAGCTGCGACAGCCTGAAGACAGGTGTCGATGCTAACGGGGCTACATAAAATTTGGCTACTAATGAGAAGAGCCACTCCACCCGAGCGCCTCTCCGAATCAGAGCCTTTATGTATAACGTTAAAACCATTGAAGGACACAGGGTCAGAAGTCTTCAGGTAAGTCTCCTGAAGAGATATTACTGAGGGGTTATAGCACTTGACTAAAAGACGTAATTCCTCAAAGTTAGCTTGAAAACCACGACAATTCCACTGAAGCAGAGAGTACATGATTATGTCTTAACTGGGGGTGAAGAGTTTTTCCCCCTTTTTCCTTTGCCTTGGAAGGAGTTGAAGAAACAGAGGGGGGCCAGCTCCCAGGCCTCCTCTGGTTCTTCGGAGATGAAGAGGGTGGAGCTGCCGCAGCATCAGCAACAACAACTTCCACTCCCTCCATCCGCTCCTCCAGTGCAGCATATTTGTTTTGAAGAGGGACATCAGTGTTCCCCTTCTGGGCCCGTGCGCACAGCGGTCCCATAGATTTCTTAGACCTCTGGTCCTGGGCAGCGTTCCTGCCGCTAGAGTTAGCGGCCTTAGAAGGCTGACCAGAGCCAGAAGCCTTTGGAGTTGACTAACAGTTTTGGGTGGGGGCTGAGGCTTAGGGGCAACAGAAGGCGGCACTACCGGACCGGCAGTGTCCGCCTTCTGCGTTCCCTGGCTCCTCTTCACCACCAGAGGAGGGTTACTCTCCAGGGGCGAGATGAGTCGAGGCTCCGCCCCCAACCAAGAAGTTGGGGTTCGACATGAAAAGTCTTTGGTGGGGCGCTTGCCTGCCACCACTGCACTGAAAGTATACACAGAGGTGTTAGAGGTTGGGGCAGCCGCAGCTGCACCAGGGCCTTCAACCAGTTTTTGGGCGTCCAGAAAGGACAGCCCCTTCTCCACACGCACCTGCTGAATCTTGCACTCGGATATCCAACACTGCAATTGAAATCTGTGAAGCAAGCCATTCATAAACCCACCCAAATCATTTAATAGCCCAGCATGAATACAGCTGGAATACAGTAGAAAGGCAGCAGGAAAAGCATGATTTTAGCGCATGCTGTATTCCAGCTGTAACCAGCTTTATGCCTACTGGACAGCCAAGGTCTTCTTGGGGTATGCCACATATAGTCTATGGGAGACAACTCTGTATAGTGGTTCAATCTTCCAAGTGATTATATCCCTTATGACATTGACCATACATAGTGTTTTATCCCTGAGTGAATGTATCTGTGGTTTGAATCTAAATCTATCTAGCTTACATAGAAGCGGTAACACAGTGTAAGCGTAAAACGTTACTGACAATATTGCTGGAGTGATGCAAACGTAAAAGGTTACTGCTCAGTGTAATTTTCTAGAAACATGATTCTGCTTGATAACAATTTATACATTTGTTTGTCCAATAAAAATGACAGACGGACAAATCATACAAGTGCTTGATATCTCACACTGTTTTAAAGATGTTATGCATTTTACTGACTTAATATTACCCAAACAGACTAACATAAGCCTTTCAGCACCATCAGAAATATATGCTACATATAGTGTGACTTTGGATTATGTCGATGAGCATCCAGATGTGGAGTGCATGACAGTTGATTTAAAGACACCTACTTTTAAAGTTAATGATACCGACTATGGTTGGTTAGGGGAAATTTGTTATAGCATATTTAAACAACTACGCAAACTAAATGTTTATATTGACAGTGTTACAATTAATAAAGTGGTATTACACAAGGTGAGCCAGCAGTAATATTTTTTCATTTATTATTTTGTCGGACAAATAAAAATGACGGACAATGTTCAAAACCCTGGCTCATCTAGTTTAAGAAATGTGTTTCACACAACAAACTTGCCTATACGCAATACTAATAATGTCTATCAATCAATAGAAAACTCTTTTTCTGTCATACAGCAAAATCTTCTCACAGGCAGTGTGAAGATTCAGATTGTTGCTAAAATCGAATTCACTAGGGTGGACGGTGAGGTAATTGTATCGTATATATCAACAAGACAACACACAGTTAACACAAGAAGAGAACCGGAGGTGGAGAACGTGTTTAGAGACAGACTACTACCTGACTTCCTCCAGGCAATCGACAGTGCAAAAATGAAGGGGTCTGGTTGGCACGAAGGACATGTACATAAACTACAACTAAAGCAGTCTAGGTATCATCCTATACTAGGTAAATCATGGTTGCCACTGCCAACAGAAGTTTCGAACAAAAAGGCTGTCGTCAACATACAGAACAATGACAATTTCTGTTTCATGTGGTGTGTGATTGCTAAACTACACTTTGTAAAATCAAAACCTGAACGTGTATCTAACTACACCAAATTTGTAAATGAACTCGTTTTTAGTGGCATTGAGTTCCCTGTTAAAATAGAGGACATAGACTTGTTTGAAAAACTAAATCCTGGTATATCTGTAAATGTGTATGTGTGGGATAATCAGTCTGAGAACAAGCTACAGCCAATTAGAGTATCTCCACTGGCACCAACCTATGGTCAGTCAGAAGATAAGCATGTTGACATGTTGCTAATCGGCCCTACCGGTGATAATGATAACTTTCACTACACAATTATCAGAAATATGTCACGTCTAATTCATGGACACACAACAAAACACAATGGGAAACAGGAAGTGTGTAAACGATGTTTACAAAGATTTTCCTCCATAAACGTAGCGCACAAACACGTTTTACACTGCAGGTCAGCTGATGACATACAAACTGTACTTAAGTACCCAGATCCTGGTAGTCAAGTGTATTTTAAGAACTATGGGAATCAGCAAAAGTTGCCGTTTGTAGTGTATGCTGATTTTGAATCATTGGTTGTACCATATGAGGGTCCTGTTCCAGAGTCATTACCGAAGACTATAAAGTTGAGTGACCAAGTGGTGTGTTCTTTTGGATACATTATTGTTAGGTCAGACGGTCTTCATTCAGAACCTGTTATCTACAGGGGTGAAAATGCAGCATGTTTGTTTTTAACAGAAATGAGACATCTGTATAGTCAGGTAGTACAATATCTCACAACATGTCAGATGCCTTTGGTGATGACAGAAGAAGACAAACTGAAATTTGATACAGCTGAGACGTGTTGGATTTGCGAACAACCTCTGGGGGGTGATAAAGTTCGTGACCATGATCACATAACTGGGCGTTACAGAGGAGCTGCACATGGTGATTGTAACTTGAAATTAAAAACAGATCCTAAGACATATAAGTTACCAATCTTTTTCCACAATCTGAAAGGGTATGATTCACACATTATCATGCAGGCTGTAGATGAGTCGTACAAAAACATTAGTTGTATTGCCCAGACAACTGAAAAATACTTGACTTTTAGGTTAGATAAATTAGCATTTTATGACTCCATGCAACATTTGTCTTTAGGATTGGCTAGTCTGGCAGAAGGACTGACTGAGTATCCAATAACAAGTAAATATTTTGAACCAGACTTGATCAAGAAAGGAGTCTATCCGTATGAGTACATTGATCACTGGGTTGTGTTTGAGGAAACAAGACTGCCACCAAAAGAGAAATTTTATTCTACACTAACTGGAAAAGGTATTTCTGACTCTGAATATCAACACGCACTTGATGCGTGGGGGAAGTTGGGGTGTCAAACAATTGGTGACTATCATGATCAGTACTTGAAAGCTGACGTTTGCTTGCTAGCAGATGTATTTGAAAGTTACCGTGAGAAGGGTTTGTTGCACTACAGACTTGACCCTGCTTGTTACATAACTAGTCCTGGCATGACATGGGATGCATTTTTAAAATCCAGTAAGATATCTATAGACCTGTTGTCTGATCGTACGATGGGTGAAATGGTGGAACGTGGATTGAGGGGAGGGATTAGTATTGCATCGAACAATTACGCCATAGCCAACAATAAATATCTGGACAACTTTGACCCCTCAAACCCTGGGTCAAGGTCATTCATTACGTACTTGGACGCTAATAACCTTTATGGCTGGGCGATGTGTGAGTTATTGCCCTTGAAAAACTTTTGTCTGCATGATTTGTCACAGTATGATGTAACAGAGTCAGGGTTAACAAACAATATTATGAATCTTGACCGAAACGACACAAAGGGTTGGATCTTTGAAGTAGACCTAGAGTACCCACACCACCTACACGATTACCATAATGATTATCCATTAGCAGTTGAGAAAATGAGTATGACCGGAAAAAAAGAAGACACTAAACTTGTACCAAATCTAAATGACAAATTCAATTATGTTTGTCACTACCGCTTGTTGCAGTTTTACATCAGACACGGGTTAGTACTAAAGAAAGTTCACAGAGGAATCCAATTTGATCAGAGTGCTTTCATGAAAGATTACATAATGAAGAACACAACCCTTCGTGCCAGAGACGGCAACACTGCATTTGACAAAGACTTCTTTAAGCTTATGAACAATGCCTGTTTTGGCAAGACAATGGAGAATCCTCATCACAGAAAAGATGTGAGACTGGTCACAACTGAATTGGGCGCAATTAAACTTACAGGTAAGCCACAGTACACAGGATACAAAGAGTTTCATTCATCATTGTATGCTGTGTCACTCAAAAAAAAGATTGTCAAACTGGACAAGCCAGTATTCATTGGTATGGCAATTCTTGAGTTGTCAAAACTGTTGATGCTTGAATTTTATTATGATTACTTCAAATTAAAGTATCCTGACTGCCGTCTGTTATACACTGACACTGACTCTATGATCATTGATGTGTGTACTGAAGACTTTTATGAAGACATGAAAACAGAGTTACACATGTATGACACATCTGATTATCCTAAAGACCATCCACTGTTCAGCACACAAAACAAGAAAGTGCCTGGTAAGTTTAAGGATGAACTAAATGGTGTGCCAATAGTTGAGTATGTTGGACTGAGGTCAAAAATGTATTCTATACTGCACCAGAAAGGTAGTCAGTCGAAAGCCAAAGGAATTAAAAAAACAGCAATAAAAAATAAAGACATACGTCATGAACATTACAAGCAAGTGTTAGATGGTGCATTGATGCCTGATTATCCAAACAAGTCACTGAGATCAAACAAACATAATCTTGAAATGATCCAAACACATAAGAAATCACTGGCAGTTGGAGACACGAAACGTGTTTTTCACAGTAAGGAAAAAGCTTATGCACCAGGTCATTACAGGCTCAAGTTATCTGAAGACATTTGTGATGAACTGGTTGATGAATTAATTGATGACTTAGTTACTGAAATGAGTAACGGTGTCTGAGGGAATAATCTGTAATTCTTCTCTGACAAATGCCCTCTGGGGTGCAGGGTCGTACAGGTAATATATTGTTGCGTCTGGACCGGGGACTATTTTTTTTATATTGTGTACAGACGTTGACCAGATAGGGTCTGTTGCCCTGCGTCTGTCGTCGTTCTCAGCCTCCCCTGGCTGATATAAATATCTCACCTGTTTAGTAAACAAGCTTGTGTCTGGTGCGGGGGTTGGGGTTGTTTTTGGCTCTGTAATTGTTTTCAATTTAATAGAATCAGCAGGTTTAGGGTGGCCTTCATTATTCATTGCTTTTATCACTTGTGGTAATCTCTTTACCCACTCAGTGTTACGGGTGTCATGCATGAGTTCCTTAGAATACTGGTAACTGAAAAGTCTCTCTGATAACTGTTTGTTAAAGTTTTCAACAATTGCCTGTGATCTGTGCACACCTGGAATGCCTCGTCTGACCAGTACGCCATGCTTCGCAAATAACTGATTAACTGCGCCTTTGAATTCTGATCCGTCATCAACTTGTACTAGTCTGGGGTATCTTAAAGGGCCTCGACTATATATTTTTGATAAAGCAGTAGCAACTGTGGTAGCAGTTTTGTCAGATATGGGTTCAGCGTCTTTATACCTTGAAGCAATGTCTACAACAGTCAGTGCGTACTTGTATCGTTTCTTTCTTATTGTGTCATGTGGTAAAAACAGGAGGTCCATTTGATGTGTGTCATTGGGGGTAGTGTTTTGAAAATGAGGCCTTGTTATCTTTCTTGGAGCAGGAAGATATATCTGCCAAATTGCCTGTCTCTGTAACCATTGCTTGACCTGATTGAGTGATATATCTCCGCCCACAGCGGCATGTAATTTCTGAATAGCTGTTTGCCCTTTCCAATAGCCTGATGGTGAGTAATATATTTTCGATAGTTTATTTTCGGCTGCCATTTTTTCTAGCAATGAAAACTCCTGTAAAATAAACAAATGTCATTCCCACTAGAACAAAGATTATCTCCCCATTTCTTTGTTGTGTGCTTGGTTTGTAATAGTCACTTAGTTTTGGTTTCGGTATAGACATGTCTTCACCTGTGACAAGAAAATATTCCCTGATTGCTTCGTCTGTATTTGAAAACGTATGTTGTGCGTGACCTTCAAGCCTGAGTTTTTCATTGATGAAATCAAGTTTCTCAATTCTTTGCTTCTCATAATCCTGTTGGGCTTGAGCAAGTTTCTCAGATGCTTCATTGTGACGTTTCAATTCTTCTGCAGATTCTTCTCTACCCATTTTTGAAAAGAGATAATTAGAGCCACTAAATGCCAGAGCATTAACCATAGCACCTCCAATCATAATAGCTATCGTTGCCATATTTTTATTTACATAGAAATATTTTCGGGAATAATTCCTTGCTTGACAAGAAAATCTTTTGTCGCAATCGACGCTGTAACAACTACAATTAGCTTAGCGCTGTCTTCGAAGTCAAGTCTACTGAGGTCTGCTGATTTCATTTTGAGTAGACTTTTCCCCAGCATAGAATAAGCTACTGCTAATCCGCTGATTACGGCAGAGTGATAGACAAGGTTCATTAAATTTTTTGAGTCGTTCATTTCTTAGGCAAGAAAAATTAAAATAATATTTTTATTTACTGCATATAAAATGGGTCAACAGCTTTGGATGTTACTGGTAATGTGGCGACTTCTGGTTTTGTTTTTGGAGTGTCTGATTTTTTGGTCACTGTACGAGTCTGTGGTTTGTATTTTTTGTATAATTGATAACCTATGTAACCAAATCCGACAACAAATCCGGCAACTACATATTTTGCTGTTTCACTGTCAGACTTAGTTGTTTGTCTCTCACTTTGATGAAGGTGTCCTGTCGGTGTCAGTCCTGACGGTAGTGACGGTCCTGACGATCCTGACGCCTGGTCAGTCACATGAGTCTTTTCTGTTTGTGTTTGAAGCTGTAATTTTTTTTGCCTATTATATTCAGCTAATCTTTTTCCAGCCTCAACACGGCCTGGACTTTTAGCCTTCGTCACAGTTTGAACCTGTGTCAAAACTGGACTGGGGTTCAGTTGTGGAGTCGTCTGGGTTTCGTCCATTTTCTTCTGCAGTAAAATTTATTTTCGAAAAATCAATATGACTCCCGGTAACAAGCAATGTTACCACAGGAGCAAGGTAATTTCCAAACTTGTAAAACATGACACATGCTAATTTACCAATTGAACTTGAAACAATAGGATTGCTTTCAAGGTCGTGTGAAAGACTGTCACTATCCACAGGTAGAAAGTGACTCACTGCTTTTGTGTATAGGCAAACAAGAGATCGACTTAAATCACGAGTCATTAGTGAAGCGATGTGGTTTTCATATTTTGAATAAAGCTTGATTAGCTCGTCAGAGGTAAGAGATTCAATATCCTCTGTTGTGTATTGTCTACCCAGATAAGCCTTTGATTTGCCTGAGACAATCACAGACAAAAGCCGCTGTTTTTTTGAGTCTAAGTCTTTGTTCTCTACAGCATTGATATCATTCAATAGAAGGATTTCATCAGGGTTCATTTATATTGTTATTTTTAAAAAACAAAAATTAATTTACTAACCCATACCCTGTGGGCTGATCTGTCTTTAAAATGAGCTTTAGATGCTTAGTTGATTTCAGTTTATTTTTCACATCATCACGTTCATGTTTATTTGGGATGACATCATTCTCTCTGAGACAGTCTTCAAAGCTGTCACGGTCCTTACAGTAAAACAAACAGATAAACTTTAACTGTTCACGAAAATCTTTCAGTACAGCATTATATTTCTGAGTGAGAATCCATACACTGACATTTGCGTGTCTACCACTGAAAGCAAGTTCTGCTAGAGTGTTTCTCTTCTTGACAATGTCTTTCTCTGCTGAACAGTCATCAACAATAAACAATGTTGACTGTCCTTCAAATTGCTTGTAAAAATATTGTAGGTAGTCATTCAGTTTTTTCTCAGGGTCAACTAAGTAAATGTTGCTGTCAGTCCAAATGAATAAATGGTTGTGATAAGCTTTGTTGTGTTTGATCGTAGGACAAAATATGACAATGTTTTCAAAGTGGTGTATGTATCTTGTTTGTAATAGGTTAAGAACAAATTCAGTTTTACCACACCCTGTGGCACCAACAAATAAGCCACAGTGTGGGTCAAGGGTCATTAAGCTCCGTTTCATTTTAATACACAATATAATTTTAATATATGTGTCCACTCAGTCTGCTTTCTGCAATATTGAGTTGTGCGTCATAAATTAGATACAAATATATGTTTATGGCTGCAGCAGTTTCAACCTTCTTTTGTATCTGAATTGTTATCCCATCACTACCGTTCTCGACAGTTCGTCCTCACCCATGAAGATAATCATCATCTGTACTACGAAGGTCTAGCCACAGTGCATACTTGTTTGTAAGGTATTGTCCGATCCTAACATCATACAGATGTAGATCTTTGCACGCAATGTTTGCTGGTTTATCTCTAATCCTTCCACCCGCAAAATACTTTATGGTTTCGTCATAGTGTTGATAAGGTAACATTCCTGAAGCGTACACTTGATTAGGGCGGCCTTCAATTGTGCAGGACAAATGTGTAATCTTAGGATTGTAGAATTTTTCTGAATCTCTTTTGTATGGACTCACCGGTTCAACAAACAACATAAGAATACCTTTCAGTGACCTGGCAGGCGTGTTCAAGTTTATGTTCCACATTGGGTCACTTTTGTCTTTGGGTATTAAACTATGCCTAATCACACAGTCATAATAAATTGGAAGTCTTGACTGGTACTGATTTTGAATGAGTCTGGCTAGTTCAGTATGTGTAACAATTTCATATTCCAAGGAAATGTTAGAGATCTTGTATGTTGCATCTGCGGCAGATGATTTAATAACTTTGGAGTAGTCATTGAAAGTTAGTTCAAAGCTCAGACGGTCATTCAGTGCCCCTTGATAATAAGGCAAATGTGCTGTGAGGATTTCAAACTCAAGTGGAATGTAAAATCTGGTTCCATATGTTTCAGCTATAATAACTTCCTTTGGTACCCCAGTAGTTGTTTTGTCTCCGGCATTGATTCGAAGTTTACCAACGTTATCAGACTGTATGCCTTGGTAAACACGGTCTTCTCGTTCTTCTCTTGTGAGCCAAAGATCCTTGTAACAGTAGAACACATCTGAGTCATCAAGACTAAACACTTCCTGTCCTTCAAGTTTTACTTTAATAGTCCTAACAATTGCTCTGCCAAGATTGTCAACCAGTGTTCTGTTTACGTCTGCGTCTGATGATAGTTCAATATTAAATGCTAGGCGTGCAGTGCCAGGAACAATAACGTCACTGGGACCTAGGTTTGGAAACTTGACTGTAAGTGTTTGGTTCTGGTCTATGGTACTTGGATTGTTCGTGATGACGATTGATTGTCTTATGCCCTTAACACCCAGGGGTTCACGTAGTTTTCTGTATGGGTCTAACTTTGATCCGTAAGACTGTGTCATTTTTATTATGCACAATAAAAAATAATAAATTAATAAAACAATGGCAGCGGGAGGATTTAATCATGAAGATTTTGAAATGGATGACACGTATGATTTTGGTAATACAACAGATATGACAGATATGACTGGTACAAGAAATATTTACAGTTTACGTCATGAACTTTTAGAAACCAAAGTGAACTCATTTTATGATCATGTTGGTGGCCGCCCAGACAACGTAGACCCTAATCAGTTTGAACTTGATGGCAAGGGCCATTTATATTTAAATACTGTTGACAAAGGAAAAGTACTATTGACTAACAAAAAAGACCCTAGTAGGTTTAGGGCTTTAAGTACAATAAAAAATGAAGGTGGTGTTGGTGCCTTGCGTCAACTTGGAATTGGTGGGTCTCCTGTCACGCCAAGACTGGCTAGTGCGCTTCATGACACACAAACAAAGTTGCCAACAGGGCAAGAGATTGAAATGGCACCAGTAACAAGCCTACCAGAAATAGCAAACACAGTGATACAAGAAACCTCATTTACTGAAGGACAAATAAATGATGCTTTGAAAACAATAAATGACCCACCTTTGTCAATGAGGGAGATTATGGGATTGGATAAATCACTGCAGACAATAAGAGGTGAGATGGTAAATAATGTTGCCAAACTGGGAGAGCTTGATAAACACATAGAACGTGAAAAAGAGAAACTGGCTACCGCAGACAATGGAAATCTTGACACAGAAATAAAAGAAAGAATTCAACACAGATTAAATGATTTGCAGATAGAAAGATCAGGACGGTTAGAAACAATTAGTATTGGAAGACAAAAACTTAAAACCCAAGTTAACAGAATTAGAGAAACTATTCAGAAAATACTTCACGAAGACACTACTCTGGCTGAGAGACTAAAAACACTTTTCAGAGAACAGGGTATCACAATTGCTAGTTTAATTACAGCTCTTGGATTTATTATCAGTACTGTTGTGTTGGCTGTCTCCGGTGCTGGTGGTGGAGCACCCCCGGCACCAGCAACACCAACCCCGGGCCCACCGGCTCCCACAGATCCAAAAGATTTACAGTCATGGGTAAAGAAACAACTGTCTCACATTTCAGACTTGCCTAAAAAATTGGCTGTGAAAGCAGTGGACGCGCTGCCTGGCATTATAGGCTCTGTTGTCAGTTGGTTGATTAGTACTGCAGCAAAGGCAGTAGGGTTTATGGCAGAACATGTGTGGGTCTTTTTGGTTACAGTAGGAGGGTTGATGGTGGGTTATTTAATGAAACAGATAAAGAAGTAATACTCCTAGTCCTGTTAATCCAATTACTAATGCAGTTCGTTCTGACTCATGTGTGTCAGGGGTTGGTGTTGACTGTACTGGTTGTATGGGTGCCGGTGATGGGGCTGGGGCCGGGGCCGGGGCTGGAGGTGTTACCGTCTGTAATGATTTTAACGGCTGTACATGTGTGGTTGTGGCCCCCAAGTTTACAGATTGATTGAGTCCTAATTTCTGACCAACACCTGCAACAATGATTTCATTATTATAATTTGTTATTGTACCCATTTGGAGTTGAAGATCAGATGGTAACATGTATAACCCAGTGCCAACTACAAAGTCAACTTTCGATCTGGCATATCTGAGTACGTTTTGGTAGCGCTGTATGCTAGATGGGAGATCAACTGTTGAGTTAATTGAATCTTCAAGATTTGCAAGAAACTGTTTTTGTGCTTCAAATTTACCACTTCCATTCAAAATGTTTGATTTTGTTAGTGATTGTGCTCCTAGTATACACCAGACATATGTTCTGATAGACTCATTTACGCGCTCAACTCCTGCTTGAGTAAACCCGTCACTCCTGTCTAAAATAAATGTGGTCCAGGCATTAGTCTGCTTCTGCTCAATTGATCCTATCCAGACTTCAGATTTTGATGAGAATGAAGTGTACCCAGGGTAGTAATCTTGTGGGTATTGTCTGTGACTCAAAGCGTAATACAATGTACCAATGCCGTGGTGATCATCAAGTTTTTGTGTGAAGTCATACTTTGTACTGATGTTAAACTCATTACAGATGCGTTCAAATGCTTTCATATCCATGGGGTTGTTATACCTGTTGAAACTAGATTCAGTGGGCAGTGGTGTATGAAGTTCTGACAGTATACATCTAAGCTGGTAATAAACATGGAAACGATACACAGATCTAATCAGTTTGTTTGAGTGATTCAAGTGGTCTGTAAATGAAACACCACAGCCTGTAGTAGAACATAGAATAGCAAAGTTGAGTTGGTTTTGAAACATCTGTAGTGGACTTGAAGACCACTTTCTTGCAGTTGAGTCATCTGTTATTGGAGGGTTTAGGTAATGGTCAAACGGATTCGGTACTTTGACTTGAAATAGATCTTGTACAGACACAGCTATGTCAAGCTGATTTAGTTGAATTATCTTCTGTTCATAAGTAGGTGCGACATTGTATTTGGCATCCACATTAAATTGAAATGCGTTTGTAGTGGTGATGGTTGGTGATTTAAATTCCATCCTTTTTTATATGAGATAATAAAAATGTTTATTACCTTAACAAATCTTGACACAAGCAAACCTGTGTGGTTAACTAATGGGATTGATAATCGTGATGGTAGCAAGGCTGCAGCTATCCATGAAATGTTCTATACAGTAAAATGGTTTAATGTAGAAGATGATATATATAATAAAGTAAATTTAGATGGTAAAACTGAAGCTTTACCACCTGGGTATTATGACTTTTGTACTATAGCTGAATGGTTTCAAAGTAATTTTAAAATTAAAGCAACTTTAAATCCAGCTAACCTACTTGTTACATTAGAATTTCCGACACAAAATTGGTTAAGGATCTCAGATAAATTTGCATATTTACTTGGATTTTATATTGATGAAGATTGGTGGAGATCAGATGATTTAGGTGAAGATATGTTTGGTATTATAACAATGAAGACAAAAAAACTTAAAATAACTGGAAAACGCCCTGTTTATTTGGCAGTACACACAGTATTTAATGTTTATTTGAAAGAACTAAACACTACTGAAAATGTACACAATGGAAAGCCTTCTACTTTGTTGAGATGTGTGCCAGCTGGAACTGCTCCTTATTGTGAAAGTGTAGTTGTTAGATTTCCTAATTTGCAGTTTAAGAAATTAGGTTCTAGTTTCTTTGAGTCACTGTGTTTATCTGTAACTAATCAGGATGACAAACCAGTTGTTATGCATGATTTTAGTGTTGTGTTGGAAATTAAATAATTTTATTTTTGTTTATAAAAAATGAGTGGTGGTCCAAAGCCGAGAATCATACCAGTTGCGTGTCCGGTTACAGAGTTGAAAGATTTGGCAGACGTCCAGGATTTAAAGAAGGAAGGGGAAATTGGAGAAATATATGGTTTTGAACTTGATTCAACTGGTATGTACAAGAGGAAAGTAATTGTCGACATGAAAGATGGTGAAAGACAGATTCCTAAACTTGGTCAGCTTCGTGATGTTACTGTACCTACTCCACCTGTAAATAATGTGCCCTACAACTTAATACATGTAGGTAGTAAGTGGGTGGTTTCACCTGTACCGGCACCACCACCCACAATTGACTGGGACATAAAGATTGAATTTATTAGTCCTTATGTATACACTGATGACGAAGGTGCCTTAGTGTTTAGGAAGGTTGTTAATTCTGGGCCGCTTATTGTAAGCCTTGTTCCAAGTTTTGCCCCAGACAACAATAGCAGAGAAAAACTGAAAGTTGAAAATTATGAGAGACGGCGGTATCTTCTTACAACTAGAAAGGGTAGATCAGATACTTCTGTTGTGTTTATGCCAGCAAGCTTAGTCATGGCTAGAGAAGCGGCAATAGTATTTGAAATTATCATGAAATCTGTTGCTACTGCTAAAGAGGCTCAAATTGCACAAGGAATTAAACTTACATGGGATGAAACAGTAACAGAATCATCAAAGGTCTTTATTGCTATTACAAAAAATAATGATGTTATTAATGTTTCGAGCAGTGTTCCAGCTGTCAAGGTGGTGGTCGACAAAACAACTTTTGTTCGTCTAACTTACATAAACCTTGAACACATTGATCTTGTTGCATTTTATTATGCCAGCAAATTGTATACTTTTGAAGAGTTGCAAAATGTAATTGCTGATTAAATAAAAAAAATATTTGTCAATAAAAAAATGGTAAACTTCTATCCGCAACTACCAACGCTTGATCCGACTGAAACAAATGTGACGACTAAAACAACGCTTGCACCTGATCCACATATGCCAATTGCTTCAGATAAAACATTACAGGCAGACGCATTCAGATTAAATAATATTACAGAAGCTTTGAAATATTTGGAGAGTGAGGAGGCGAAATACTCACGGTGCAAAAGACGGTATAAGACCGTTTTTAATTCTGTTCAAAACACTTCTATGGCTATTGGTGCAGTTTCAGCTTCATGTTCTGTGGGGGGTATCGTTCTGTTCGCCACAGGAATTGGGAGTTTGGCTGGAATAGCAGTTGAGGGTGTTAGCGTTGCTACATGCCTGGCTTGCTTTGGTTTGGAGGCCTTGAACAAGAGGTTTCACACAAAATTACAGAAACATGAAGCATTGAGTACGATTGCTGGTGCAAAGCTGAGCAGTATGAAACTTATTATCAGTAAGGCATTGAATGATAATTGTATTGATGACGATGAATTTAAGCGAATCCAGGATGATTTAAATAATTACAAGAAACAAAAATCTGAAATACAGAATAAGATGCGTAGTCAATCTCCCGTAAATGTTGAAGAACTGAAGGCTAGTTTTTTAGCAGAGGGAAAAAAGATAGGGGTACAGGAAACCACAGAAAAACTACACAATCTTTTAAACAAATAAAAATCAGATTTGGTAATCGTTTATTAATGTCATACACTTCACAGAAAAATGCCATGCCACTTACAACACTTGTGCCTGATTATTTAACCCCATCTGCACCACCACCAGAGTACTACTGAGAAAAAAAAGTTTTTTTATTGTCCTTGTATCTTGTCAAATCTGACCGAGTAAGTTGTGACTTAAGTCAAGTTGTTGTAAGAACTTAGGGTAAGTACTTGTAAGAACTTAGGGTAAGTACTTGTAAGAACTTAGGGTAAGTAAATAATAAGTTCTTATGGCAACACACTTAAAGGTTACCTCTGCAGGTTCCTAAAAGTTAGTTGCAACTTGTTAATAAGTATTAAGTTTCACTTGGCATCACTTGATCAGGTTCATGATTAGGTTTTTATAGAGACAATAGTTATAGAGAAAGATAATAGGAGACCCGTAAGATAATCAGATCAATAAGGCCGCATCAGTCATACTCATCACTTTTAAAAAATCAAAGGGTTGATTCAGAATTAACGGGGGTAAAATTGGGGTCAAAATTTTGATATTAAAAATGGCGTAAATTAATGACTGATGCGGCTCTATTGAATTCATTGTCTTACGGGTCTCCTATTATCTTTCTCTAAGCAGAGATAAAATAAAAATACAGGAGTATAAGAGACGGGGGTATCTTCTCTCAGGTTAAAAGGTTAGAACTGATCCTACTGTCGAGTTTAAACCAGCAAACTTTACCATAGCTAGAGAAGCAACAATAGTTTTTTTAAATTATCGTGAGGCCTCTGGATGATGATAAAGAAGCAAAAATTGCAGAGGGAATCAAACTTACATGGGATAACTCAGTGACAGAGTCAGCAAAAGTCCTTATTGCTATTAGAAAAGGCACAGATGTAGAAGTATTGAGTAGCAACACAGCTGTTAAGGTAGTAGTTGATAAAACAAGTCTTGTTTCATTAAATTACATAAACCTGACATATAGATCTTGTTTTGTTTTATTACGCTAGCAAATTGTGTACCTCTGAAGAGTTGCAAAATGTAATCGCCGATTAAATATAAACAAATATTTGTCATAAAAAATGGTGAACTTGTATCCTCAAATACCACTTGCGTCTGATGAAAGATTACAGGCAGACACATTTCGTTTAATAAATATTACAGACGCCTTGAAGTATTTGGAAGGTGAAGAGGAAAAATACTCCAAGCATAAAAGATGGTACAACACAGCTTTCAATTCTGTACACAATGTAACAATGGTTGTTGGTGCTGTTTCCACTGGATGCTCTGTAGGGGGTGTAGCGCTGTTTGCAACAGGAGTGGAGAGTATAATTGGGATTGCTATTGAAGGTGTTAGTGTTGCCACATGCCTGGCATGCTTTGGTTTGGAAGCCCTTAACAGAAGAAGTTGCAAAAGCATGAAGCATTGAGTACTCTTGCTGGAGCAAAGCTGAGTAGTATGAAACTTATTATCAGTAAAGCATTAGAGGACAATAAAATTTATGATGATGAGTTTAAGAGAGTGCAAGATGATTTGACCAATTACAAACAACAAAAGTCTGAAATTCAAAATAAAATGTGTAGACAACCCGTAAATGTTCAAGAACTAAAGGCATCTTTTTTAGATGAAGGAAAAAAGATAGGGGTGAAAGAGACCATGGAAAAACTACAAGGTCTTCTAAAGAAGTAAAGATAAGCTTTTCTTTATTTTTGTCATGCAGTTCACAGAGAGATGACACACTGCTTGCGCCTAGCTATTTAACACCATCGGCTCCACCGCCAGACTATTACTGAGAAAAAAAGTTATTTTGTTGTCAATGTGACTTGACAAATTTGTCCAAGTAACTTGATGACGAGTCAAGAACTTGTAAGAACTTATGTCGTTACTTATAAGTACCTATGGCAACTATCTTATAAGAACTTACAGAGGTAACTTTAAGGTTACTTACAAAGTTGTAGGTAACTTATAGGTTACCTATTAAGTACTTGCAATTTACTTTTGTCGCCGATTTTTTTTTTTAAATCGGTCCTGTTGAAATGCAGCTGGCAAGGGGTGGTTTGTGTAGACGGTGTGTGCAATGCTGTGCGTCAGTTTTGATTTGAAAATGAGCCATGTGTACCGCTTGCGCTAAAAAAAATGTGGGGACTTTGTGGGGGTGATTGTCTTAAATGGCTAATTAATTAGATAAACTTAAGTTAATTAATTACGGCGAGTTTTAAATCTCAATATCTCTCTCTCTCTTGCGGATGCAGCTCCTGAGGGTCTTCCCCAGGGAAGGATGCAGATTGGAGACAGGCTTCTCTGGGATTTTGCTATGGACAATGAGGAAGCGAGGCCAGATGGCTGAAGCTTAAGGCGTCGCTTCTTCACAGTCCGAGGCTCCGCCCCCAACCAAGAAGTTGGGGTTTGACATGAGAAATCTTTGGTGGGGCGCTTGCCTGCCACTGCAGCACTGAAAGTATACACAGAGGTGTTAGAGTTTGGGGCAGCCGCAGCTGCACCAGGGCCGTCAACCAGCTTTTTTGCGTCCGCAAAAGATAGCCCCTTCTCCACGCGCACCTACTGAATCTTGCACTCGAATATCCAACGAGGGAACTTCTTGTCTGAAGCCATATGCGCCCCCTGGCAATTCACACACAGGGAGGTGGCTGTGCAGGACTCAGCAGAGTGTCCAGGCTTAGTGCAACAGGCGCATGAAGCCTCTGCCTGGCGGCATGTCTTCTGCCCATGGCCATACTTTTGGCACTTAAAGCACCGGAGGGGAGAGGGACGTACTTCTTCACTTTCAATGAGTAGTAACCTCCCCAGATGGTAGTAGGAGCTGTGGGGGTGCCAAACGTCAGGATGATAGTAGGGAGACGGATCTCCCCACCACTTCACTTGAAAGCAAAGCGCCTGACGTAAGTCACCCCCTGCAACTTAAGGTTCCATACAGTTAGTTATTTGGGTTTAACGCCGAGCAGGCGACTAAGGCCATCTCATGGCGGGATGGGTAAAAATCTGGTCAGCCAGACTAAAAAGGTTGAATACAAGTTTATCTTCTGACAGTTCTGCCAAAGCTTGATCTTTGATCACGCCTCTTGACGAATTCATAGTTTTGTGGGGTGTGACTTCCACTGGAAGAGAGCCTCAGTAGCCCGCTGGAGTGTGCCCGGGTACGGCACTCTACCAGCAAGTCACCGGACCTGAGGCGCTGGGCATCAGGCCTGCCAACACAGCTCCTGAGGGTCTCCCCCACCAGAAAAGGATGCAGCTTGGAAACAGGTTTCTCCTTCACCTTGCTATGGACAATGAGGAAGCGGGGCCATACGGCCGAGGCGTCGTTTCCTCACAGTCCGAGTCACTGTCATGTTCAATGTCGGTGGCTATGTGCCAGTTTTTGTTTTTTCCATATTATAATAGTAGAGATATTCATCCCCCGGGGGTCCCCGCCCGCCACCGAGCCCAACAAGGGAAAGTGCAACTGTCGGCGGGTCTCCAGCCAACGCACAATGAAGACTGCCTGAAAGATATACTCAAGATGGTAAGCCTGAGCCACCGCTTTCTATCACACAGTTGAATGCAGGGGAATACTGGCATAAAGCACCTAATCAGCAGCAAGGCTATAGCATGGTGCTCCGTATAGCAACCCGCATGTCAACAGTGGGATAGGGCTCAACGTGACAAGAGCCGATTGACTAGGCTGGTACGACTAGCCTCCCATTTAGGTAGAAGTCAAGGCCAAAGTGGAGTGTTGGCACCAGTGAGCCTCAACCCAAAGGGAACCTCAGCTACCAGGATCCTCTTCTCCCCCGACACGGGTCTCCAAGCACGGCAAACACTTGGGATCCAAAGGACCAAAAGCTCACGAGTATTTTTAAAGACCAATCCAACATGGTAGGACCTGGGTTAGCACAGCTCCTCAAAAACCAGACCAGTGAAAAAGACTGAACAACATATCTGCTGACATCAAGTCCTAATCCTAGACAAAGATGGCACCCCTATGCTAGCCCACTCAGTCAGTGACTGGGGAGACTACCCACCCACGCCACGTGGAGGCCGGTGCCGAGGTCGATGCCATGGTGGGCAACAACTGATTTAAACCATTCCTTTAGATAGCCTTGCATTTAATATTTCTGCAAACCAGAAAGAAATAATAATAATAATGAGTACTTGTATAGCGCCTAACCTCAGATTAGAGCTCTAGGCGCTTAACAAAAACTAATGTACAAAAATAACTAATTACAAAAATGCAATTTACAAAAAGTACAAAAAACAAAATACAACGCATACTGTAAACAAGCTATAAAGTCACCATTCAAAAGTGCTACGCTTATAGACTCATACTGGCATTCACACACACACTCACACACACACTACTTTTAACAGAGATGACATTAACATGACAGGTGTGTGACAAAGTCATTTGTAGCTAACAGAAAAAATATGGGTCTTTAGGGCTCGCTTGAATGCCTCTCTCGAATCCACGTATCTCAGTTCGCGTGGGAGTTTTAATTATATGCAAAATGAGAACCAATTTGCGTCACAAGAGACAATTTTTCACTTTCACACATTTGCTTTCATAAACCCAACATCGTGATATTTAGATTATGACTTGATCTACATTGATAAGGCAGTGTAAAAATAAATTGATTGATTGATTGATTGTACATTGCTTAACGTCCCGACAGCAACAAGGCTTTCTCAGGACGTGCCTGCACTGCTTATGAAAAAAAAAATAAACAGAACATTGAATGTATGTCGCCAGCCGGTCAAATACATTAAATAAACCTAACACATGGGGCCTAAATAAAGCTAAGACCATTTAGCAACACACATCCAATATCAAGAGCTACAGGCAGTGCAGACAGTAGGGAGAGTTTTAAAAAGGCAAATACAGGTGAATGGACCTCGGGTAGACAGAAACACATGCCCCAGAATAGAGAGAAAAACTCACCCTGTGGGGCTGACCAGGGTGACCCTGGGAACTAAAAAGTACCGAACCCCACCCAAGTCCCCCAGGGCAGACCCGGGTGGGGGGTAAAAATAAAGATTAAACTCTGAAAACAGAAGTAAAAATCTTCAAAACATAACTTTTTCACATCAGTATGTTACTTGTGACAAAAGACGATATGCAGCAAAAGCTGAATCATAATGTGTCACGTCACATATAACATGCAATAACCAACAAACCTGGATCGAACAAAACATTTTGAAATCATTGGCATGGATTCATAGTGCTAATATTAATACTGACAAAACAAAAAGCTTAAATGCAAAAACCAGGGTACTGAACAACAAGAAATTTTCCTAAGATGCAGTCAGTGTGTTCTTCTTGCAGTTGATCATCACATTAGCCTTGAGAGCCAGCTTCCCGCAAAGCCATTACCCTTCCTCGACACTTGCTATGGGAGATGGTGCACCCGTTAAAAACTGAGTCCAAGCTTTTTACACTATCTGGACAGAGATCTTCAGACAATATGGAAGACCCACCCAAAACAATATTATACATCATCTATGGCAATGCTTTGTTTTACAACTTAGGGGTAGGGATACAAAATCAACCACTGTGGCACTCACAGTGATCACAGCATCACCTAGTCAAGTTTATAATAATTGTAACATCCTGTTTTAATAATGTAAGCCTGAAAATGGACTGCCAGCACTATAGAAAATGTCTGAAGGCATCTGACACATTATTTTTGTCTTTTTTTGCGATTTCGCGGAAATGGTCGTTTACTGGGTGCACAAATACCTTCACTGTGAGCCAGAGATTCAATATTTTTTCATTCTGTTTTTTGCAGAGGATGCAGATTGATTGATTGATTGTACATTGCTTAACGTCCCGACAGCAACAAGGCTTTCTCAGGACGTGCCTGCACTGCTTGTGAAAAAAAAACTAAACAGAAAATTGAATGTATGTCGCCAGCCGGTCAAATACGTTAAATAAACCTACATCATGGGGCCTAAATAAAGCTAAGACCATTTAGCAACACACATCCAATATCAAGAGCTACAGGCAGCGCAGACAGTAGGGAGAGTGTTAAAAAGACAAATACAGGTGAATGGACCAAGGGTAGACAGAAACACATGCCCCAGAATAGAAAGGAAACCCACCCTGTGGGGCTGACCAGGGTGACCCTGGGAACTAAAAAGTACCTAACCCCACCCAAGTCCCCCAGGGCAGACCCGGGTGGGGATGCAGAGGATGCAGAAGGTGTGCCTTGACATAATATTACCTGATTTGGGCTTCTGGAATGAATTCTGATTTATTTAGAGGAAAATGTTTCTCAACCTCATTTTAGCACCTGCGAAGAGCGTGAATGGGGGTACCCTTGTGCCATCAGCTATATCTCTGGTGTGTTCCTAAGGATTTTCGGGGAACATGGCTTAAACATCTCAGGACATACTAAGGAACACTTTGAAACCCATCTTATTGAGTACTGGGGGGGGGGGGGGGGGGGTGCACGGTAGACCTTCCTAGCTTATGGACTACTTGTGCTGCTCAGTTGGCTCACATTTGTGTCTGCCGTATTGAAAATGTATAAATACGGTAGACTTTGAGATGGGGCTGGTCGGAGCCCGTTCAGTAGCATACAAATAACATAACAGGCCATTGGGCCTGAGATAGTGGCAAAGAAGTAACAAGATAAAAATGATGTCACATCTAGCTACTTTAACTTTGCTGTTGAACGTACTTTTCGTGTGAAGCGCCGTATGTGTGTGCCCATGCATGTAAAAACGAAAATCTCTTAAGTTTGCTTACGCACAAACTTGAAACTAGAGGAAATGCTTTATTCAGGTTGTATCTAGGAGAGCCTCCGAGCATATTGAGATTGAATGTCTCATTGGAGAGTTAAATGACCGTTTATAGAAAGTCAGTTGTGCCACATTAGAGTCCGTAATTTTGATTATATGCACTTGAAATTTGGATACAGCTAGTTTGGAGAAAGACATTGCATGAGTTCATTAGCCAGCTTTGTACCTCTTCAACTTTTTCAAAAAATAAAAATTCACTGCAGAAAAGAATGACAAAAGTAAGAATCCTCAACTTCTGGAGAAGAATCAGTGATGGTGATGTAAAAGCACCAAAAGCAACAGTGTTATAGTTATACAATGTTCCTAATTGACGCAAAGCATCCGCACGTTGGTGTTTTACACGTGTATAAGCTGACGCAATTCTCTCCCTCTCTGATTTCATTTAGGAAGACAGTCTCTCTGTTACTGTTAGTAGGTGGGGGAGGGTGGGGGGGGCGGGGGGGGGGGGAGTTCAGGTGGAGAGAGATTAATGAGGATGAAGCTTAAAAACAGGAGCAACCTTGACTGTTTCTAAAAGAAAAACACATGTGAGCTCAAACACGGTAGACTTGGGGGTGAAATCCTCATCTTGTTCATTGCGGTTTTAAGCACTGCCATGTTACAGACTCTTGGAAAACCTCTTGTATATTACCTGTGCCAAAGAAAACTCCTGTGGTTACTATGAACGATCTCCAACCTGTATCTTTGACTTCAGCTGTGATGAAGGTTTGCAAACGAGTGGTACTCAGTAGGCTAAGTATTCTAGTGTCTGACTTTGTTGAACCTCTGCAGTTTGCATACAAGCCAAACAGAAGTATTGAAGATGCCATATTTTTGTTCTCAACACTATTATACTCATTTTGAAAAACCTAGACTAGAGTCCGCTGGCCTGTTATGTTATTTGCATGCTACATCAGACTAATGTTCTACGACTTCAGCAGTGCTTTTAATACTATACAGCCACACATTCTTGTTCAAAAACTGCAACAATGTGACTGCCATCAGCAGTTATAGCCTGGATTTTCAACTATCTGACCAATAGACCCCAGTATGTCAGACTACAGTCTTCTACGTCTGAAACTATTGTTTCTAACACTCGGTCTACCAACACAGGCCCTCCTCAAGGTGCAGTGCTCTCCCCTTTCCTTTTCATCATGTATACTGCTGACGGTAGGCACCATCACGAGTCAAGTCCCATGCAGGTGTGGGATTCGAGGAAAATCGATGCTCCACCTTCAAACGAACAATATGCAATACCACATGCCTCAACCTTCCTAATGAAATCACTGATGACTTCTTCACTAACTGTCTCTTCCGTCCACTCCCACTTTCACTTATTTTTCAAACAATTTTTATCAATGGATAGCGCACTCTGTCTTTGAACAATATAATTTCTCACCACCATTTTCTACTGCAACCTAAAGCTACCGAAAGTATCAGGCTATAGTGAAGCAAACTACATACAAATCTGATCCATTGGAGAATTTTCAGCCATTTAAGAAGTTTTTTTTTTTTTTTAAGTGTTTGTTGTTTTTAGACGCGGAAAATAAATCTGCTTCAGCGGAATTGTGAAAGAGTGTCCGCGGAAATCCTTGAAAACGCAGATAAATCCCACCCCTGCCCATGGCAAAATATGCGGATGACACTGGTATGGTTGGCAGAATCACCAATGATGACAGTCAATACTGGGCAGAAATTAGCAGGTGCAATAAAAACTATCTTGAACTTCATGCTGGTAAAACAAAAGAAATGTTGATTGAATTGAGGCAGAACAATCACGAACTTACGCTTTGCGGACGACATTGATGGCCTTGCAGGAACAGAGAAGGAGCTAGCTCAGCTGGTGGAAAAGCTGGATAGTACAGCCATTGCATATGGGATGGAAATCGGTGCAGAGAAGACCAAACTGATGACCAATAACGCCAGTGGCATTGGCACTGAAATCATGGTTGGAGGCCAAAAACTAGAAACAGTTAAGAAATTCAAATACTTAGGAGCCATTGTGATGGATGAGGGATCAAAACCAGAAATACTGTCCAGGATTGCGCAGACAACAACAGCACTGACAAGATTGAAGACCATATGGAAGGACAGAAACATCACACTCTGCTCCAAGATCAAACTGATGCGCTCCTTAGTCATCTCAGTGTTCTTGTATGCCTGCGAGTCATGGACCCTCACAACAGACCTTGAAAGGAGGATACAAGCCACTGAAATGAGATGTTTTCAAAGGCTGCTTGGCATCTCATACAGAGATCACATCACAAACGAGGAAGTGGGAAGCAGAATCAGGCAAGCCATCGGGCCCTATGAAGACTTATTAGCCATTGTGAGAAAACGCAAACTGAAGTGGTATGGGCATGTCACGTGTTCAGCAGGGCTTGCCAAAACAATCCTGCAAGGCACTGTGCAAGGAGGACGAAGGAGAGGAAGACAGAGGAAAAGATGGGAGGACAATATCTCAGAGTGGACAGGACTGAAGCTGGGCGATACGCTGAGAATGGCAGAGAACAGAGAGGATTGGAGGGAGCTGGTTGTCAAGTCATCAGCGGTGCCCCAAGACTACGGGATATAGATAGATAGATAGACTGAATTTGGACGCGATAGAGACATCCCAGATTCTGTGCGAATCAAGGGAGTGAAGGTGCAGAGGATCGATTCATACAGGAAAATCTGTGTCATTCTGGATAATAAACTGGGAAGAAAATACAAATGATACCATTAAGAAGGCACAGCCTCATCTGAATTGTTTAAGGCAGTTGAGATCGTTTGATGTTAACCCACATATTCTGCATACTTTTTAACCGTAGCACTGTCGCCAGCGTTTTGACCTTCAGAGCTGTGTGTTCGGGAGGGAATATTGCTGCACAGGAAAAGTGGAAGCCACCTTCCGTGGCCAAGTTGATCAAGAAAGCTAAGAGGGTGATAGAAATCAGAAACACTTTGACTCAATCTACCGCAGACGACCGACGTACAAGCATACTGAATGATCCTTTGAGAGATGAATTTGACTCTAGACAGAGTGACGAAAGTGGTAGACTGATGCTTCAATATATACACCCACAGAGGTACAAAAATTCTTTTTTCCCCTGTGCAATAACAGCTGGCAATAAGACTCGCACTAGGGGACAGGCGAGTACCTCAAATTCTAATCACTGATGTGCGCATGTGTGAGATTTGTGCGCCTTTAAATGTTTTAATACGAGTGTACGTGTATTAATATCTTTTGCTAAGTCTTTCATAATTATTAGGCAGTGAAAATATGTTTGTGATACGTATCTATAGGCAGTGATAATACAGGTAATGATATGTAAATGCTTACGATAATGTGTGTGATGCATTGTTTAATGTGAAGATATACGACTCGCTCTCAAAAGGTGCCATTCAGACAACGCCAAAATATACAACCTGACAAGATTTTCTGAGTTTGTTTTCCATTTGGCTTCTCAGTTCTGTTGAATTTAAAAAAATATTTTGAGGGGTTTACGAGAAACTGAGATTTTATAGGTAGAGGTGTAAAGTGTGTCTCTTGTGACACATGACAATAAATTCTTTCATGTTGTCTAATCTATAGGTTAAATCATACCTGTAATCGATTTAAACCATTCTTTTAGATAGCCTTGCATGAAATATTTCTGCAAACCAGAACAAAATTACATAATTATGTCAAATGAGAACCAATTTGCATCACTGTCACAAGAGGCACTGTTTCACTTTCACACATTTGCTTTCATAAAAGCAGCAACGTGATATTCAGAGTACAACTTGGTCTACATTGATAAGGTGGTTTAAAATTTAAGTTTAAGCTCTGAAAACAGAAGTAAAAAACTTCAAATGAGAACTTTTTCACATCGGTATGTTACTGGTGACAAAAAGTGTGGGGCAAAAAGCTGACTCGTCATGTGTCCCATATAACACGCAATAACCAACAAACCTGTATCAAACAAAATATTTTGAACTCATTGGAACGGATTCATTGTGCATTAATGACGCAAACTGACACAAAAGTTTCAGTGTAGATGTGAACAAAACAAATCATGAGCAGAGATGACATAGTAATGTCACTCTTGACTCATTTAAGCAATGACAGTAAAGTTAGTTTTTGCTTGTCACAGGAAACACAGCGTGTCTCCACTTGCTCGATTTTGCTTTCAAAAAGTATTTCATTTCTCTATTGTTTTAGCCGTTATCCAAAGGGCATTAAGTTATTCAAGATGCAAGATTATTAACAGTAGCAGAAAACTTGGTGAGAAATGACAGCAGTAGCACCAAAGAAAAAAGGCTCAAGTTGAATTTGCTTGGAATTTTATTTTATGATTAAAAAGTGTTTTGTTTTTTACTGTATGTTCCAAAGGTAGGCTGGCGAAGACTGCAAGATGCAGTCAGAAAGTACCTTGAAAGTAAACCCTGAATCTCATGTCAAGAATGTCTTACAATGATAGTGTGAAGTAAATTTCAGCAAACCATGGTAATTGTGAAAACAGCCAATTGTCACCACAGGTAACATTAACCATACAAAAATATCGTTTTCTTTGCATTGAGCTTCATCAATGGCCAGCTGCACTGGTGGGGCCTTGACTAAGGCTGCTGGTTCCCAAGATGTATCTGGACTGGAAAGCCAAGTGTACAACTCCCCATCCTGCTTCATAAAGCCGACATGTACCAGTCATCAGTCGCTTTCACCTACTAAAGCAGACAGAACAAAACTACCAGATATTATAGTGAACCTCATGACAATCCAGTTGTCTTTTCAAACCCATTTCTTTCAGCTAATTCAAAACAGGTCATACTGCATTTTTTTCAAAATGTAATAAATGTAATGCATGAGTGACAGTGTGAAAACTTGAAATGACTGAAAACGGTCCATGGACTATGACCCATGATTCATGGCATGGAAGAGACATGAATTCTCATGAGCCCCTGTGAATGCAGGGGCTCATGAGAATTTATGCCTCTTGCAGATGGAACAGGATGGCTGACATACTGTTCTGTCTGAACCAAAAAGCTGACATTGAACTTTCTAGAATTTAGAAAAAGCTGAATCAGTCTCCAGGACTGAAGACTGTCACCAATGGTAATGCAAATCAATCTCTTTACACAACAGCTGATTATGTTCAACCTATCTAGTATCTCTGAGTCAGTCTGACAGCTAACAATTGAAAAGCAGCACTAATATTGTACTCTGTTACTAGTGTTAGCTCTGTTCACTCTGATTCTATTTTGTTAGGAAGACTTGTAAGGCTCTTTTTTAAAATAATAAAAGAATAATTGACCATTCAGGACCCAAACCAGTCTGGCACTGTTCTTTTCATAGTGAACCTTTATCCTACGCAGTTCATTACAGTGAATTGATCAAGAATCAAGCTTGCCTTGTTTAGTAGCTTATAATGAAAATGTATAAGATCATGGAAGGTGTGGCGCCATTCTACAGCACTGCACCTTCCAGGATCATAAGAGTTAAACAATATCACCCACCTGGCAAAGGTAGGTCTTGCCATCAGTCCACTGCGCCCCATAGTACTCATCAACGCTGCAGAAACTGAAAATTTTTGTCAGATGTAATGCTTAAAAACTTTCTTTTTTTTTTAGCACAAAGAGAGAGATCATAAAAATAACTCAAATGTACCTTCTGGGTCCAATGGACTCAAAAAATTGTGTTTCTTGTGACCAGGGACACACCTGAAATTTGCGTCACATGTCAATTCTTTTTCTGTTCTTACCATAAACCAGTGCTCGAGTCACAAAAAGCAATGTTAAAAAATCTTAACTGAAAGAATCCATTCCGAAAAGAAAAGTAACTACTGCTATTTTGATCTAAGAATGTAATTTTCATGTTTCACGTATCAATATTGTGTTGTGACAAACATTTTTAGCATGACGATGATGAAGAACTTACCGCTGTGTAAAACTGCCATGATCTTCCCGGGAAAAACAACATGGGTGTGTGTAACCGTCTTTCCAGACTGTAAAAATGTGGTGGTGCAATGAAAGCCCATTATTTCCTTTCACCGCTTTGACGTTTTCCACGTGACTTTATTACACCACAACTCAAAACCAGGTAAAAATTAATGAACAAGACCTGTTTTCACCAAGCCTGATTAATTTTTTTTTTTTTTTAAATCATTCATTTCCTGCCAATCCCATTTTTGAACCAGGCAGTTCCAGTAATTTGATGTCAGTTATGACAACCAGGGGTGGCCAAATCCCATTTCCCAGGGCAAGATAAAATATCGCAGGGAAAGTTAAATTCCATCGGAAAGATTTTTTTTTTTTAAATTAAATTACAAAATTCGATGTCTGCTTCAACAAAACAAAACTCCAAGCCAGTTGATTCCCTTACATTGCTGCCATAGCTTCTCAAAGGCGCTATTTGATTGGTGCACGTCTTCAGGTGAAGCTAATGACAGTGCACTTTCGACCCAGAACCGGCCATCCAGAACTTTCTGACAGCAGGGCCAGGTACCAGGCACGTCCAAGGACACAAAACACCAACCCCTCGGGCTGCAGCTGAACCTGTTGACCCACAGCCTGGCTGTTCATCAAGTGTTAGTCTTGTTAGTGACCAACAGTTCTGAAACTTCCACACGAACAGAGACACATGGTAGTGTACATTTTATTTCTGCTTGCAATTTGCGGGCAAAATAATATTTGTGCGGGAAAGATGAAAATGACATGTTGCTTGCCCGGGGAAAGATGATAATTAAAAAATTTGGCGACCCCTGAACAACACATGTATCGAGCGACAGACGATCTTTGCATACACTGCAGAGGCATAAAATGCCCCAAGAGAGTCAGGCAGGTGTTGTCGTATTGAAGAGTGATTCTTTTTTATCATTCTCACTCACGTTCAATGTCAGAAGCGAAGTTGTATGCTGAAAGTTCTACTGAGAGATGACCTACCCAAGCAAAATGCATTTTACAGAGCCATTTTATGCTCAATAGGGCTCGGGAAGCTGACGTCATCACGCTAGTCATGGTGGCCATCTTGAGAGGATTCGTGATAAGGCCCTCATAGGGAAATCGCTGTCAAGACAATGTCAGGAAAGTCCTGAGGTGCTATAGTATAGGCAATAACATCAAGTCTTGCCATCACCGCAGGAAACCGCTAACCAGAATTTGTTTTTGTTTGTTTCCAAAGAGGAAGAAACATGAAGAAAAACATGTTGAAACACTACTTCGCTACTATCTGAAGACTATTTTATCCTCTTAAGGTGGCAGCTGATGTGTCGATGCTGCTAGGCAACGCCCAGGGAACTTCCCGAGCCCTATTTTGCCACAAGAGTAAAAAAGATTGTTCATCATTTATTTTTATTTTTTCATCAAACATTTTTACATCGATATTACACACTTGTTTGTTAGACATCAGTCAAAGTAGTTATGGTCTGTTATCTGAGTAGAGGGTTGTCCAGGGCACCTTTGGAGAGTTAGGCATATATACATGCTATTTATACATTAATAAATATATTTAAATATATTGAAAAGCTAATTTTTGTCATGCATTGACTCGAACAGACAATAATGTTGTATTATATTGTATTGTTTGTTTAATTACTTTCCTACTGAGACAAGACAGTGCAATTTCTCATCTAATGGGATTAATAAATTCTTTGAATCTTGAATCTCCCAAGCACATTTGATGAACTTGCTGAAACGGAATCAGTTTGGAAACCTACTAAAGGAACCATGAGTGGACTCTGTGGCAGATTCCTGCCACCCTCTTTTGGTGTACAGTGTTGAGAGAAGAAGAAAGGGTTCTTCATCCATTCACTTGCTTAAAGGAACCTCCACAAAGATTCCATGAAACTGGTATTGTGGTAAGCCTTCTTGTTCAGTGATTTAAAAAAAATGCATTCATTTTTCATAGAAGAATGGCAAAAGGATAAATATGCACACACACACACACACACACACACACACACACACACACACACACACACACACACACCAAAAAAAAAAAATTAAAAAATAAAAGAGATTTTTCATACAAGAATGGCAAAAGGGCAAGGATGCAGGAAAGTGCCATGGCAGAAAGATTTTATTTGTTTCTGAAGACAATTCTTTTTTCTTTTTGTCTTATAAGTGCTGATGTCCAGAAAACAGTCACAAGAGCCAGAAGCCGAATGGTTGTGACACAAGAGCATTTGATAGAATGGCACAGTGTCAGTGGATGCTCCAGATGAAACTCTTAAAATTAGGTCAGATTCAGTGAACGTCGACATGTCCCCAACACCTCATGTACACGGCAGGTAATCGAGCATCAACATAACATAGAGCCAGTGAGACATAGAGCTCCTCTGCGCACCTCCACTTCACAGAGCCACATGACTAGGTAAATACCATAAGGCACAGAAGTGGATGGGTCCCCAGAAGAGGTACTCCTAGAGGAAGTTCCAGAAGTACTGAATCTCACAGGTTTTGTATTTACTAATGAGTGAATGAACTCTGTGAACAGTGTTGTGTTACGGCATGAGGCTGCATTTAGTGTGACGGTGTATAATCAAACCCCACAAGAACTTATATATCAGTCTCAGTTTAACTGTTAGGTGCAAAAACGGCTGGCCTTTCCAAATCCGTGGCTGTTTGCAACCCTTCAAACATTAGTCCAACTCAGCCTCGGCCGACTGCGTAGCGAGGTTTATTTACGTTTTTTTTCCGACCCCGCAGGAAGACGACACAGTCACTTACGTGTGCGAAATTAAATTTAACTTACGTACGTAGTTGTTATGATGAATACAAAGTGGTTTCAGATGTGGAATGCCGCTACACTATCGCCAAGCACGTGGGGCGTCTAGATAGTACTACGCATCATTAGTTCTACGTATCTATAGTCCTGTGGCCGATAGTCCTACGATTTGTATCGATGGTCCTACGATTTGTATGGATAGTCCTACGTATCGATAGTGCTGCAGTGGTCACTTTGGTATACATTTTACGACAACTTATTCCGTGTACACTGTCCTATGTCAAACTGTACCTGAGGTACACTGTCTTAAATGTGTTAAACTGTACATGGTGTACACAGTTTGGTGTCAATTTATAAGTGTTTTTTTTTTCCCCTGCAGGGTTCATGCAGAGCTGTTTGGCTGCAAATGCACATAATGATAATCTGTTGCCTCCCACTGGTGAATGAAGGTTGTGATGATCTGTACTCAGTGGCATGTGGGATTCAAAGTAGACAAAGCAATACAGAAAAAGAAATAATAATAATAATAATGTACATTTATATCCCAGGCAGCATGGGATCCTGGCACCATATGGGACCCATGTGTCCAGCCCACTTACACACAGGGCCCATATAGCCTGCAAGGGTCCATCGTGGTACCAGGAGGCATGCCCACTTACAAGCCCACTGACCCGACGATCCGCGCTGCCCACTTACTCCCCACATGATCCCCATTTCATGTGGCTTGCCATGCTAGCCCCGCTGTCTTGCCCAGTAGCTATCACGGAACTAAAAATAGCACAGCCTCGCGCGCTGCAGGCATGCGTGCCTGCCTGCGGCAGAACACTCAATTCAAACTGCAGCCACTATGTTCTGTTTGATATCATACAGCATAGATCCTCATAAGCTTCCGAGTCCGATGGTTCAAATTAATTTACTTGGTCCGTCCACTAACTTATTTACATCAATATTTTTAGGCGCAACAGGGTTTCTGGAGTTTACCTCGATCAGTTCTTGAAGAGCTCTCACGCTGGAATCTGGGATTGACCGGAAAAAAGAAACCCGCCATTTTCGAACGCACGTTTCTCTTCAATTCAGTTCCGCTGATTGTGCTTCTCAAGTCTTCCAGAGCAAAATAAAACCGAGGTAAGCCTGCATAATTTACTTATTTTCATTATTTGGTGCTTACTAAAGAACATGGCTAGTAGACTGAGCATCTTACGATACAAGGCGAATGATCAGAGAAGGTGCTACAGTACAACACAGATGCCGAATGATGCCAAAATAAGCCGGTGGATGTGTGGGTGCAGTAAGATGGCGATGTGTTACTGTTAGCAATAGCAATGTTAGTGCTTCGAAGAGGGACGAGGACACAATAGATTGTTCACAAGCTACTGATGATCTTTTAGACGGATGAAGATAGTGCAGATAAGTGGACAAAAGTTCTGACAGAGTCTTTTGAGTCGGACACAGATGTGTCAGAAGGTGAAATAGATTAAAACCTGACCTGAGTGACAGTAGTTTCCATCTCAACTAGATGCAGTTTTCTAACATTCAAGAAAAAATTAGTATTCAGTATTTTACAATTTTTTTTTACAAAAATGCACTTTCTGTTTGGAGGAGGCACATCCTTTCAGCCAGTATGAACCAACAGCATTTTTACACCTTCAATGGCATTATTCCTGTCATTCCTGTATACATATAATGATGTCTACATCTGTTACCAGGTACCACATCTGGGAGCAGTTTGGGGCTGAGACCAAAAGAAAGACGACTGCATGAGGCGGGTCCTGTCTGTTCTGCTACAGCATGAAGGGGAAAAAAGTTTGTCTTCCCATCATGAGGACACTTTGGTAAGCTTTTAATTTTGTATGCATGTCACAGTCTGTATTGTCATTGCTGTATGACTTGTCTTAAAGTATGTGTGCATAATGCATAATATTAGGATTTTGGAACAAAGCATGTCATCATAAAGTGGATTTAATGGCATGTAACAGAGATTTGTTTTTATGTTGTGATTCAACTTTTCCTGCAGATTGCATACAGAGCCAAGGCTGGAGAGTTCTAAAGGTGTGATGTGTCGTTGGTCTGCTGTGTCTGTGTCTCGTACAAATAATTTTCTAGTACAAATTACATGGGAAGTGGGCAATCCAACATCAGGGATTGGTTAAAGTTTGAATAAATAAGCTAGTGAAAACTAATGCAAAAGTATCTTCTTTTTTTTTCAGAAGGGGTACAGAAGCACAACCCAGAGTCCACATGAAAACAAGTCCAGGACACAACAGCCAGCTGGCAGTCAGGACTGGTACCACGGAAAATACAGAGAGGTGGATCGAGTGATCTAATTATTACACCACCATTTCAGATTTCTGTCGGAAACAAACAAAAAGCTACAAGATGTGACATTTTTACAGACAGGTAAACTAACGCTGAAGGGATCAACTTCGCTAAATTTATCACAGACCTATTTAGGCATTATTAATTCTACGCAACTACTTAGATATCAAAACTCTACTAAGGGTTTATCCACTGTCTTGGGTGTTAATGTATCCAGTGTAGATTTGTTCTGTTGCTATTCCACTCAGCTTGCAGACTGTATATGCTCATATTGACGCCAAAGTAGAATGTGTTCATGCAGAAGATGAATCACACTGAGTGTGATATGAGGCATAACACACCGTGTGTGTGTTATAGTAAGACATGACTCGCTGAGCGTTTTACAAGTTCTGTGTTCTCTTTTTTTTTCAGATGTATATCACACTTAGATATCTCATTACTCATTTTCACTAGAGGAATGTAATAAAATATCATACATATGTAATACATCTACAACTGCAAAAATAAATCCAGTGAAGGTTCTGCATTATTTTATGTTTTGTGTGTATGTGACTATAATTATAAAGTTTGTTTGTGCTCTCTCTCTCTCTCTCTCTCTCTCTCTCTCTCTCTCTCTCTCTCTCTCTCTCTCTCTCTCTCTCTCTCTGTGATGATGGTGTTGTTTGTGTGTGCGTGTGTTTATGTGAAGGTTGAAGAACAAGAAGCGATCGATACATGGATATTGTACAAGCACAACATGGGTTGCATCCAGGAAAATCCAGAACAAAATGGTGACTGCCAAATTTGTAAAATGCAGAGAAGAATCCAAAGGAGAAAGAAACATGCTTAAAAAAGACATTTACACCACAATATATTAATATGTTGGGTAATTTCAACATAAGCATACAATTCAGTCGCTACTTGTCATCTACTTTGCTTCTTCACTGACAAGTAGCGCCTGAATTGTATACTTTACTATCTATTTTGAAATACCCAAAATATTAATAAAATTGTGTTGTTTTTTCTAAGTGTGTTTCTTTCTCCGCTGGATTCTTCTCTGCATCCTGGAAGCATCCAAGATCCATCCTGGAAGTATGCGGGATACATGCAGGATATATCCTGGAAGTATTTGGGAAATATCCTGGAATTATGCGGGATACATCATGGAAGTATCTGGGATACATCATGGGAGCATCTAGGATCCATCATAGAAGTATTTGGGGGATATCCTGGGAGCATCTAGGATCCATCATGGAAGTATTTGGGGGATATCCTGGTTACATGCTGGGAGCATCTAGGATCCATCATAGGAACATGTAGGGGGCATCTGGGATTTATCCTGGGAACATGTGGGGGGCTTGCTTACTTGCTTAATTCCTTGGATTCCTTGTGGAACAAAGGGCCTCTGCAACAGTCCTCCAGCGCACTCGGTTCTGGGCAGCCTTTTTCAGTTCACCCCATGACAGGTTGCAGCTCTTCATTTCTTCTTCACAGGATCGCCTCCAGGTGGTCTTAGGGCGACCGACCCGTCTCTTTCCTTGGGGGTTCCACTGCAAAGCTTGCCAGGTGATGTCCTGTGGGGGTTTCCGCAGGGTGTGTCCTATCCATCGTCATTTCCGCCTGGCAATCTGCTGGTCGATGGGATCTTGGTTTGTCCGCTGCCACAAATCGGTATTCTTTATTTTGTCTGTCCACCTGATCTTCAGTATGTTGCGAAGGCAGCCGTTCACGAATACTTGGATCTTGTTGGTTAGGGTGTTGGTGACTCTCCAGGTCTCTGAGCCATAGAGGAGGACAGACTTAACGTTGCTGTTAAAAATTCGTAGCTTGTTGCAGACAGACAGAGATGTTGACCTCCAGACTGGTCTCAGGGTAATGAAGGCGTATCTCGCTTTCCCGATTCTGGCTTTGATGTCTTCGTCAGAACCACCTGTTGCTGATACAATGCTGCCCAGGTAAGTGAAAGAGGTAACTTCTTTCAGCTCGCTGTCTCCAAGGGTGATTAGCTTCTGCTGCTTCTTGAACAAGGTCATGGTTTCTGTCTTTTCCAGGTTGATTTGCAGTCCAGTCTGGGATGCTTCTTGGGCCAGGTTATCTGTTTTCTGTTGCATATGTTGGTATTTCTGGGACATCAGGCACAAGTCGTCCGCAAAGTCCAGGTCCTCAAGAAACTGATTCAGGGACCATTGGATTCCTGTTTTTCCTGCTTTAGTTGCCTGTCTCATCACCCAGTCGACCACTAAAAGGAAGATCATTGGGGAGAGCATGCATCCTTGTCGGACTCCTGTTTTCACCTCAAAGTCCTCTGTCAGTTTGCCATTGTGGATAACTTGGCAGGTGGCGCCTTCATAAAGTTGCTGGATCAGGGTAATGAAGCTTTGAGGGATTCCATAGTGGTGGAGGAGCTGCCAGATGGTTTCTCTGTCTACACTATCGAACGCTTGGCGAAAGTCGATGAAGTTGAGGTACAGCGTCGACTGCCACTCCAAGGATTGTTCTGGGGGCATCTGGGATTTATCCTGGCAACATCATGTCAGCCCATACGGGGCCTATTTGGGACCTATTTGCACATCCCATGTGGGCCCCAATAAGGCAGCCCATTGGCCCGATATGCCAGCCCGCATGGGACCCATATGGGACCCATAAGACTGTGTTGACTGGGATAGCGCTTAGCCTCCAAATGAATGATGCTTTAAGAGCTTTACAAGATCAAAAGTCACTGAACAAAAAGTACAAGAAGGTAAAACTCAGCACGCACAGTATCTTGGGCAAATATTGGTCCATTGCTGGATAATGTCTGATATATTGGGCCAGTATGCGAGAGCTTAGCGCCATGCTGAAACCAACATGCGCGCCGGTAACGCGTGAGCTCACACGCGCGCCGGTATAATCAAGCTTGGTGCTAAGCTGGACAGTCACGCGAGCCGCCAGAGGCTGTGCTGCGCCCGCGTGCTGCTTCACCTGTAATGTTGGCAGTTGACAGGTGAGCCAGTCTGGCATAATTTGCAGTTGAAATTTTGAATCTAACTGACATTTATCTTAAAAATAAATACAACGCAATCTTTAATATAGTTTTGGCACGCCGTGACTTTAAAAAAAAATAATAAATTTTTTATATATAACATTTATTCGCTGCATTCTATGTATTGTCAGATACCACCATGCATGCCAGTATGGTGCCTCATGCGATTTATTCCTCAAAGTTTGACGGCAGAACAAGGCTACAAATTCCATTGCCAGACCAAGTTCCAGCTTTCTTTCTTCTACATTTCTATCGCCGACGCCACGTGCCCTTGCTGATTAAGGTATACATACGTGTATAGTACAATTTTAAACTTCTTCCTGAGAAAAGCTGGATTTTAAAGATGAGTCGTACCAGGCAAAATAAGAAAAAAATCAGGAATTCCCACTACAAGATCGTCCAAAGCTGGAGTGCCTCAACACAGTCCTGGACAACGAGGTGACCAGGAACAACATGGTAATTATACATTTGAAATCTAAATAGTATTTGCATTTTCTTGTCACTTTTGTGGTGTGCTGCTTGGGTTGATGTGGAATTTAGTTATTATATGTACCTGGAGGTTTAGAAACTATTTTATTATAATTTATATGCAGTTTTGTGTTCGTTGTTTTCTTTCTGCTCTATGCAGGGAAACTACAGACAAAAGGTAAGTTTTGATTGTGATTCGTTTTGACAAATTTTATTTGTAAAATTATTAAAAATCGTCTTATTTTTTCTCTGTGTGTCTGCAGATTCTGTTGTGTTGGAGGCTTGGAGTTGGACTTTAAAGATTGTGCACAGAGGACAATGCAATTTTTGATGAGGACAAGTGTCTCGATATTGTACAACCTCACTGGAAAAAGGGGAAAGAAGCCTTCAGCAGACTGTAACCTGCACAACGCAATCATTGGTAAATTATAATTTAAGTAATGCTCTGTTTTATTTCTATTTTAAAAAGTCCAAAATGGAATCACACCATGCAAGTTACTGCATGCATGGATATTGCAAACTGGCTGAAGTGAGTCTTTGTTTGGGTCATCTGACTATGCAGGATCACATCAGTGAAATCTGTCGAGGTGCTTCATACTCTCTGCGTCTGTCCGACAGTCTTTCTGAATCTGCCACTGCAAAGTTAGTGAATGCTTTAGTCACGAGCTGTCTTGACTACTGCAATTCTCTGCTTTTTGTTCCTCCATCTGAGCAGATTAACCGCCTTCAGCGAGTTCAAAATAATGCTGCAAGGCTTGTGAAGCGCAGGCGAAAACAAGACCACATAACCCCTATACTGAAAGATCTTCACTGTTTTCCAATCTAATCCCACATAAAGTTTAAAATAGCGACCCTTCCATACCGACAATTTGACGGCAGTCTTCCTCCAGACTAATTACTTACCAGCCCTCTCGCTCACTGCGTTCATTGGGAGAGAAACTTCTCAAAGTTCCATCTCAAATCTACCGTTGAATGCTCTTTCAGATGTACTGCTCCTTTAATTTAAAATTCCTTACTGACTGACCTGAGAAATGCTTCCACCCTTAAGCAGTTCAAAGCAAAGTAAAAAACTTACTTTTCATTTTCGCAAACTTTCCTGTAATCTCTACGGATTTCTGTACACACACCCTGCAGAGTCTCTGTGTGTGTGTGTGTGTGTGTGTGTGTGTGTGTGTGTGTGTGTGTGTGTGTGTGTGTGTGTGTGTGTGTGGTTTTCACCTGCGCACTGAGTTATATTATAAATATGAGAAATGTGCAATATAAATACCATGTATTATTATTATTATTATTATTATTATTATTATTATTATTATTATTATTATCTGTCCATGGTTTTTAACCATTGCTTGTCATGAAACTTAGCAAGCCACAGTCTTCTGTAACGTTCAGATGTGGCCCAAGGATACTTTTTAAGACTTATATAAACAACAATTTCAGTGACAATTTCTATTAAAGGTCAACTCCATGGGATTCAGTAATCAGACATGCATTTTATTTTCAGATGGTGTGAGAAGGCGCAATGGCACTCCAGTGCAACAAACACAGACACAGACCACATTTTAGCTAAATGGCTTACTGGATCAATCGATCATGATGGGAATAAGCAGAGCACACACACAGACTGACAGTGATTAGTATAGATTTTAGTTTCTCTGCAAACTGCTTAACCCTCTGGCTATCAGTACTGCCTGGCATTGTGATGATTCCTGCAGGAATCATTGCGACTTATAGTGCAATACAGACAGCCAAAGGGTTAATCATACCTGTTGTCATCAGATTTTCATATTAAGTAGAATGTAGTGCATGAGAGATATAAGAATAGAGATTTCCAGACCACCTGCCCATTGTCTTAAGTTGACCCTAATTAATTAACTAATTTAGGACATCATCTTCCTTCAGGGTCGTTTCTCTCATAATAAATTAGACTCCATATTGAGCACTCACTAAAATAAACTAAAGACATTTCAAACCCCACCTAAATTAATAATTAGAAAATTACTCTCCATTGTCTCCCAACACCCACTCCTATCTCAATACACAGGGTTCATTTCAAATAAAAACGCAGTATGTCAACAACATTTAGTACCTATCTTGTTACGCGTCAACAAAAAGTAAATTAATAGGTTACTTTCAAGTGGCAAGTAAATTTAAAGTTACTTCTACAAGTTCTTATAAGTTAGTTGCGATAAGTTCTTATAAGTGACTTAAAACAAGTTCTTATAAGTGTCTTAACATAAGTTCTTATAAGTTCTTGACTCATGTCATCAACTTACTCAGACAGATTTGACAAGTTACATAGACAACAAAATTTAAAAAAATTCTCAGTAATAGTCTGGCGGTGGAGCTGATTGCGTTAAATAGACATGTGTGAGTGGCATGTCATCTCTCTGTGAAGTGTATGATAGAAATAATGAACAATTACCAAAACTTATTTTTACTTGTTTAGAAGACCTTGTTGTTTTTCTGTGGTTTATTTTACCCTGATCTTTTCCCCTTCCTCTAAAAAAGATGTCTTTAGTCCTTCAACATTCACGGGTTGACTACACATTTTGTTTTGAATTTCAGTCTTCTGTTGTTTGCAATTGGCCAAATCATCCTGCACTCTCTTAAACTCATCATCATCGATTTTATTGTCCTCTAAAGCTTTACTGATAATAAGTTTCATACTGCTCAACTTAGCTCCAGCAAGAGTACTCAATGATTCATGCTTTTGCAGCTTCTTATGAAATCTTTTGTTAAGGGCTTCCAAGCCAAAACATGCCAGGCATGTGGCAATGCTAACGCCTTCAATAGCTATCCCAATTATACTATCAATTCCCTTTGCAAACAGAGCAATGCCCCCTACAAAACATCCAGCTGAAACCACACCCACAGCCACTCATGTGTTTTGTACAGAATTGAAAACTGTGTTATACCGTCTTTTACGCCTTGAGTATTTTGCCTCTTCACCTTCCAAATTCTTCAATGCTTCTGTAATATTTATTAAATGAAATGAATCTGCACTTTCAACCGCTTGCGCTCATAATCCTTCATCAGGCACAATCAGCTCAGGTGGTATTTGCAGATACAAGTTCACCATATTTTATGACAAATATGTTAAAATTTAATCAGCCATTTCATTTTGCAACTCTTCAGGGGTATACAATTTGCTAGCGTAATAAAACGAAACAAGATCTATGTGTTCCAGGTTTTTGTAATTTAGATAAACTAGAGTTGTTTTATCGACTACTACCTTAACAGCGGGGTTACTACTCAATACTTCTACATCTGTGCCTTTTCTAATAGCAATAAAGACCTTTGCTTACTCTGTCACTGAGTTATCCCAAGTAAGTTTGATTCCATGTGCGATATTTGCTTCTTTGGCATCATCCAAAGGTCTCATGATAATTTCAAAAATTATTGTCACTTCTCTTGCTATGGTAAAGTTTGCTGGTACAAACACAACAGCTGGATCAGATCTACCCTTTCTATTTGTAAGAAGATATTTTATTTTTCATACTCCTGCAGTTGTATTTTAACTCTGCTATTGTTTTCTTCAGAATAGCTTGGAACAAGACTCAAAAGCAACGGCCCAGAGTTAAGCACATTTTTAAATACTAAGTTTGCTTCATCAGTAATTACATAAGGGCTAATGAATTCAAACTTTATGTCCCAGACAATTGCGGGTGCAGTAACAGGTGCAGGAACAACTACCCATTTATTACTCACATGTTTTAAGATGTAAAGCGCATTATTTATAGGAATAGGTACAGTAACATCACGAAGTTTACCAAGTTTAGGATACCTTTTTTCTGCGGCATCTTTCACATCATCAATTACCTTCCATCTGTACAATTCAAAGGAATCAAGTTCAAGACCATACACTTCTCCTGTCTCTCCTTTATCAAAACCCTGTATCAGCCAAATCTTTTAACACTATTACTGGACACGCAACTGGTGTAATTCTCGGTTTTGGACTGCCACTCATTTTTATTTAACAAAAATAAAATGTATTTAACTTCCAAAACTACACAAAAATCATGCATCAGAACTGGTTTGCCATCCTGATTAGTTACAGATAAACACAGTGATTCAAAGAAACTAGAACCTAATTTTTAAAACTGTAAATTAGGAAATCTAACAACTACGCTATCACAATAGGGAGCAGTTCCAGTCAGCAAACATCTTAACAAAGTTGAGGGCTTTCCATCGTGCACATTTTCAGATGTGTTCACTTCTTTTAACTCTTTCCCATTATAACATTCTCAGCGAGTTAGTTCCCTGCAGACATAGCAGGAAAAGGACGTGTGTTCCCTGGTGAGGTACATTTTTGGGGTAGATTGAATTAATTTTCACAGCCTCCCAAGCCAACAACCATAGATAAATTGGGTATCTTATGAAAGAGCATTACAAGCACTTTTCAAAACTGCATGTGTTTGTTGTCAGTTTAGTGGGAAGTCGAACCAATTTGATTATTATGCGACAGAACAAACATAGCAGAGCAAAAAATGAGAAATGCGGTGTTGGTAGCAACAGTGAAAGCACATGCAACAAAAAACCCAGATTTACTCACCAACATGGCAGAAAATTGTATTCCACAAGCAAAGAAATCACACAAGAGATCTGTCCCTTTTTGAATCACAATTTTATGAGCTAAAAATCACTGTTGAAACCACGCTCATGAGGATCGAACAAGCTCATCGTCGGAGATGATCCAAAGCACATTGTCAGCTACTTTAGCCTTGTTCCGACACCATCTGACAAGGGCATTCACTTTCAGATATTTTAGAAATGGTTGGTGAAACAAATTACAGTGTTGCTTCCCTTAGACTGATAGCTCTGCTTCATGCAATTAAAAAAAAAAAAACAACGCAACCCTAGAATAGTGACTCGCCTATAGAACGGCATGAGCATAACGCTATAACATAAGCGTTTAGATGGCTAAGGGTTTGTTTGGGCTAACACTAAACCAGAAGTATTCTGATGAGAAAGAGTTAAATAAACATTTAGCACTGTGTGTACTGCCAAATGAACAGGATATCTTCCAGTTATTTTTTGTTTATTTGGTGACATTAGACCTTTTCAGAATCTGTTGCCCAATCTTCATCTGGACATGTTGTTATTTGGCCTAAAAAAAAGAAGTAACCTTCCAAGTCTACCTGATAATGAATACTGACTACCTTTTGGAAATTCAAATGTAACAAGTAAGTTAGCCGGATTTAAAGTTGCTTTAATTTTAAATTCATTTTGTGGCCATTCAGCTAAAGTACAAAAGTAATAATACCCAGATCATAAACCATTACCTCTCCTAAAACCATCAAGAGTTCCAGTTACATAATAACTTCTATCATCTGTTACATTAAACCACTTTACAGTGTAGATCATTTCATGGATAGCTAAAGCCTTGTTACCATCTCGACTATCAATTCCATTAGATAGAATCACTGGTTTGCTTGTATCAAGATTTGTTAAAGTAATAAACATTTTATTATCTCATAAAAAAGCACAATGGAATTTATATCACAGCATTCAATAGCCCAAGCAGTACAATCACGTTTTAATTTAACATGGATGCCAAGTACAATGTCGCACCTACTTATGACCATAAAATAATTCAGCTTGACATTGCTGTGTCCGAAGGAGATTCATTTCAAGTAAAAGTACCAAATCCTTTCGATCAATACCTAAAGCCAGTAATTACAGACGGGTTCAACTGCAAGAAAGTGGCTATCAAGCCCACTACAGATGTTCCAAAACTTTGCTATACTATGCTCAACTACAGGATGCGGTGTTTCTTTTACAGACCACTTGGTTCACTCAAACAAACTGATTAGGTCTGTGTATCATTTCCACACGTATTACCAGCTTAGAAGATTACTGAAAGAACTTAGTGTCCCACTACCCACTGAATCAAGTTTCAACAGGTATAATAACCCCATGGATATGAAAGCGTTTGAACGCATCTGTAATGAATTTAACATCAGCACCAAGTATCGTGGGCAGTGGGCAGATGTTCACATCTGCACGGGACATAGACGACCCCGCCCTCCACGAGTCCCCTGCTGCCTTGCAGGTTAGGTTTTGGATAACCAAAGGCTAGGGTGCTGACATGGTACCTGATTGGGTGTATGAACTTCCTTGATGAAGACACCACACAGGGCGAAAGAGTCCCATGAGGGTCTCATCGGCCACGTGTCCAGGACCAAGGCGAGCAACAAATTATGTGGAGTTTCTGTTGTGGTTAACAGCCTGGAGAGGGATGGGCTCCGCCAGGCTCTTTTGCCCAAGACACACCACATGCAATGACAACCTTACCTCAATCCATACAGGATCAGTCATCGCCCGGAACAAGGACTGCGCCTTCTGTCTTGCGCCAGGGCAAAGGTGTTAAGTGTGTTACTGGTGCACCATCACCATCAAAACTCCGTGCCAGAAACAACATCAGCATTGGCACTTGGAACGTTAGAACATTAAGAACGCCTGGAAAGGTAGAGGAACTGACACATGAAATGAACAGATACCATTGGACCATCCTAGGACTTTGCGAAGTACAATGGAAGAACCTTGGGGAAACATCAACCCAGGAAAACCACAAACTGTACTACAGTGGCAGAGAAGACAAACACGAACAGGGTGTCGGATTTCTCGTCCACAAAGACATCGTGAACACCATCATGAGTTGCCGGCCAGTCTCCAGTAGGCTTATCACCATACACTTGAGGGCAACCCCATTTAATATCACCATTGTACAAGTTTATGCCCCAACAACAGACTATGGCAATGAGGAAATAGAAGACTTCTATGCAAGAAGTTCTGGACCAGACCCCCAAGAAAGACATTCTTGTGGTGCAGGGAGACTGGAATGCCAAAATAGGAGAGGATGCTGCTAGGAACTGGAAAGGCACATGCGGACACTACTGCAATGCAGAGACCAACAACAGAGGCTTAAGGCTCCTGGAATTTGTCAGTTCAAATGATCTAAAGCTGATGAACATGTTTGGCCCGCACAAAGCATCTAGAAGGTGAACATGGCACAGCCCGAACGGAGAGCACCATAACCAAATTGAGTACATCATGGTGAAGAGACGCTTCCAAACCAGTGTGAACATTGCCAAGACAAGACGTTTTCCAGGAGCAGACATTGGAAGCGACTACGACTTAGTGATGATGACCTTCCGACTCCGCCTAAAGAAGGTCAACAAGCAGGGTCCCACCAGAATCAAGTTTGACCTCGAGAAGCTGAAAGACCCAGAGGTAGCGGAAGCTTTTCAGGCAAAGATAGGAGGAAAATTCGCACCACTGCTACTTCTAGGTGCAGAAGACACGGACGTGGACACACTGATTGACACATGTAACACTGTTGTAACCCAAACAGCCAGTGAGATCCTTGGCAAACACCGACAAGCAAAGAAACCTTGGGTTACAGCTGACATCTTTGTTCTATGTGACAAGCGTCGAGAATTAAAGAAAAATAAATCAGAGGTAGAAGGAGCTAAACAATACAGGGAAATTAACCAGGCTATCAAGAAAAGCATGAAAAAGGCAAAGAATAAGTGGATTGAAGATCAGTGTAAACACGTAGAAGAAAATCTGAGCAAACATAATAGCAAAAAAGCATACCAGCTGGTGAAAGACCTGACCAGTGTAAAACAAGGACGCTCCTCGATCATTCAAGATAGTGAAGGGAACTGTCTTACCGAAGACCAAGACATACTGAAGAGATGGACAGAGTACTGCTCAGATTTGTACAACCACCGAGCTGCAGGGGACCCAGGCATACTTGTCAACCCACCCGTGACCAACAATAGCAACTATCCCATCCTCCGAGAAGAAGTAGAGGCTGCAGTGAAGTCGCTGAAAAAAGGGAACAATGAACAATGAACTTACTTACTTACTTACGCCTGTCACCCCTACCCGGGTATAGGCCGTCGACGAGAGACCTCCAGCAACTCCTGTCCTGTGCTTCTTCGATTCTACTCCAGGTGGTTCCCAGTCTCTTGATGTCTGCTTGGAGGTCTCGACGCCAGGAGTTTCTCGGCCTACCTCTTTTCCTCTTTCCCTGGGGGTTCCATGACAATGCCTGCCTAGTGATACTGGAAGCTGGCTTTCTCAGACTGTGACCGATCCATCCCCATCTTCTTCGCCCAATTTCATTCTCTGCTGTTATCTGCTCTGTTCTCTCCCAGAGTCTGACGTTGCTGATCTTCTCTGGCCAGTGGATTTTCAAAATTCTTCTAAGGCAACTGTTCATGAAGGTCTGTACTCTGTTGACTGTGGTTTTTGTCAATCTCCATGTCTCTGCTCCATATAGGAGAACTGCTTTTACATTGGAGTTGAAAATCCGGACTTTGGTGTGTTGTGACAGCTCTCTGGAACTCCACACTTTTTTCAACTGGAGAAAGGCTGCTCTGGCTTTACCGATTCGTGCTCTGACATCTGCATCAGTGCCGCCTTTTTTGTCTATGATGCTCCCGAGATAGGTGAAGGACTCCACCTCCTCCAACGGGGTGCCAGCAAGCAAGACTGGTTCTTCCCTGGTTGCGTTCAGCCTCATTGTCTTTGTTTTCTGTTTGTGAATGGTGAGGCCCACTTGGGACGAGATGTCAGCAAGCCTCGTGGTCTTGTCCTGCATTTGTTGATGAGTGTGGGACAGTAATGCCAAGTCGTCTGCAAAATCGAGGTCGTCAAGCTGTGTCCACAGTGTCCACTGTATTCCACTTCGTCTGTGCTCTGTGGTCATCTTCATGACCCAGTCTATGGCCAGTAGGAAGAGGAACGGAGACAGCAGACACCCCTGCCTGACACCAGTTCTGACCTGGAGCTCTCTGGTGAACTGCCCTTCGTGGATCACGCGACATGTCATGCCATCATAGCTGCTCTTGATCAGGCGGACGAGCTTTGTGGGTACACCGTAGTGTCGTAGGAGTTTCCACAGAGTCTCTCAGTCCACGCTGTCAAATGCTTTGAACAATGAACAATGAACCTTTATTTTCCAACGGTAGAAGTTATTGGTAACAGGACCAGTTTTCAAACTTGCCGTTTAAGGAAGGCAGCAGGAGCAGACAACATCCCTGCAGAGCTAGTCCAAGAAGGGGGAGAAGACACGATAAGCGCATTACTAACAATCTGCAATAAGATCTGGCAGTCAGGGGATTGGCCCACACCATGGACCCAATCACTTATAATAACTCTCCCCCCCCCCCCAAAAGGTAACTTACATCAATGCCAGAACTATCGCACAATCAGTCTTATATCCCACCCAAGCAAAGTCATGTTAAAGATTCTACTGAACAGGCTGAAGCCACAGGTAGAGGAAATCATAGCTGAGGAACAGGCAGGCTTCAGACCAGGGCGCTACACAACTGAGCAGATCTTCAACCTGAGAGTTTCATATGAGAGATACCTCCAGCACCAGCAGGACCTCTATCATGTCTTTGTGGATTTTAAGAAAGCGTTTGACAGGGTGTGGCATGCAGCCCTTTGGTCCACCATGAAGCTATACAACATCAATGCCAACCTGATCAAAGTCATAGCAAACCTTTACAACAAGGCCACTAGCGCAGTCTGCTTCAACGGCAAAATAGGAAACTGGTTTAGGACTACAGTTGGAGTCAGACAAGGCTGCTTGCTCTCACCTACTCTTTTCAACATCTTCCTGGAAAGAATCATGATGGACGCTCTGAAAGATCATGAAGGAACTGTCAGTATTGGAGGCAAAACAATCACAAACTTGCGCTTTGCGGACAACATTGATGGCCTTGCAGGAACAGAGAAGGAGCTAGCTCAGCTGGTGGAAAAGCTGGATAGAACAGCCATTGCATATGGGATGGAAATCAGTGCAGAGAAGACCAAACTGATGACCAATAACGCCAGTGGCATTGGCACTGAAATCATGGTTGGAGGCCCAAAACTGGAAACAGTTAAGAAATTCAAATACTTAGGAGCCACTGTGACAGATGAGGGATCAAAACCAGAAATACTGTCCAGGATTGTGCAGACAACAACAGCACTGACAAGATTGAAGACCATATGGAAGGACAGAAACATCACACTCTGCTCCAAGATCAGACTGATGCGCTCCTTAGTCACCTCAGTGTTCTTGTATGCCTGCGAGTCATGGACCCTCACAGCAGACCTAGAAAGGAGGATACAAGCCACTGAAATGAGATGTTTTCGAAGGCTGCTTGGCATCTCATACCTCATATCTCATACCTCACATCGCAAACGAGGAAGTGGGAAGCAGAATCAGGCAAGCCATCGGGCCCTATGAAGACTTATTAGCCATTGTGAGAAAACGCAAACTGAAGTGGTATGGGAATGTCACGCATTCAGCAGGGCTTGCCAAAACAATCCTGCAAGGCACTGTGCAAGGAGGACGAAGGAGAGGAAGACAGAGGAAAAGATGGGAGGACAATATCTCAGAGTGGACAGGACTGAAGCTGGGCGATACGCTGAGAATGGCAGAGAACAGAGAGGAATGGAGGGAGCTGGTTGTTAAAGTCATCAGTGGTGCCCCAACGGTCGGCAAGACTACGGGATATAGATAGATAGATAGATAGACCAAGTATGACTTCACACAAAAGCTTGATGATCACCAGGGCATGGGAACATTGTATTATGCTATGAGTCACAGACAATACCCTCGAGATTACTGGCCTCCTTACTCTTCATTTTCATCAAAAAGTACAATTTGGTTAGGCTCAAGTGGCAGAAACAGTCCGATGCCTGGACGACATTAAATTTGTCTTAGACAGAAGTGACGGGTTTACTCAAGCAGGAGTCGTATGCATTAATGAGTCTATCAGAACGTATGTGTGGGGTTTACTGGGAGCACAATCTCAAACAAAATCAAATATCTTAAATGGGAGTGGTAAATTTGAAGCACAAAAACAATTTCTTGCAAACCTGGAAGATGCTATAAATTCAGTAGTAGATCTCCCAAAAAGCATACAACGCTATCAAGACGATCTCAAATATGCCAGATCAAAAGTTGACTTTGTGGTTGGCATTGGTTTATACATGTTGCCATCTGACCTTCAACTTCAAATCGGAACAATAACAAATTATAATAATAAAATAATTGTTGCAAAGGCTGATTAGAAATTAAGACTCAATCAAACACCAAAGTTGGGTCCAACAACCACACATTTACAGACACCATCAACACTAATAATAACAGTTACATCAGCACCGGCACCATCACCAACATCAGTTACACCAGCACCCATACAGCCAGTAACACCAGCCCTGGCCCCAGCACCGGATACAGCACCAGCACAGCCAAACACACATGAGTCAGAGAGAACTGCCTTGGTAATAGGCCATACTGGTTTAGGGATATTACTTCTTTACCTGTTTCATTAAATAACCCGCTATTAACCCTTCTACAGTCACCAGAAAGACCCACACATGCTCTGCCATAAACCCTACTACCTTCCTTGCTGTACATATTAACCAACTGACAACACTCCCTATTATGCCAGGCAAAGCATCCATTGCTTTCACAGCTAATTTCTTAAGCAAGTCTGATATATGCAACAATTGTTTCTTTACCCACGACTGCAGATCTTTTGGGTCAGTTGGTGGAGCCGGAGGAGCTGGAGGTGTTGAACCACCACCACCGCCACCACCAGAGACAGCCAACACAACAGTACTGATAATAAACCCAAGTGCAGTAATTAAACTTGCAATTGTAACACCTTGTTCTCTGAAAAGTGTTTTCAATCTCTCAGCCAAAGGTGTGTCTTCATAAAGTATTTTCTAAATAGTTTCTCTAATCCTGTTGACCTGTGTTTTCAGTTTTTCTTTCCCAATTCAACTACTAGCCGTGCTGATCTTTCTATCTGCAAATCCTTTAATCTGTGTTGTATTTTTTCTTTTATTTCGTGTTATAAGTTTCTTTGTCTGCTTTACCTAGTTTTTTTTTTTTTTTTTCCATTTCTGTGTGATTATCAAGCTCACATAGTTTGGCTACATATTCACCAGTTCACCTCTGATTGTTTGCAGTGTTTTATCTAACCACATTATCTCCCACATGGACAAAGGAGAATCATCTATTGTTTTCATAGCCTCATTTATATGTCCTTCTGTAAATGAGGTTTCTTGTATTACCTTGTCTGCTATTTCTGGCAGGCTTTTTATTTCTGCCATTTCATTTCTTGTCATATTGGCAACCTTGTTTGCACATCATGAAGAGCAAGCTGAGGTGGTACCAGGGTACGGCTTACACCCCCAATACCAAGGTACCTTGCCAACCCAGCGTTACCACCGACTTCACCTTTAATTGTACTTAAAGCTACTTTAATGTACTTTGCAGGGTTGTTTTTATGGGTTAGATTTATTTTACCTCTGTCTGTATTTAAAATAAGTGACCTTTATCATATTCAAACTGATTAGGATCTGTAACGTCTGGGCCAGAACCAACACTATCATAAAATGAGTTTACTTTGTCTTCTAAAAGTGTGTGATACAGAATAGAAGTATTTCTTGTACCAGTCATATCTGTTGTATTATTAAAATCATACATGTCATCCATTTCAATATCATGATCAAATCCTCCCGCTGCCATTGTTTTTATTAATTATTTTTTGTTATTTTTTAATAATAAAATGACATTGTCCTATGGATCAAAGTTAGACCCGTACAGAAAACTATGTGAACCTCTTGGTGTTAAGGGCATTGGGCAATCAATTGTTATCACAAACAAATCCTAGCACCACAGATCAAAACCAAACTCTTACTGTCAAGTTTCCAAACCTAGGTCCCAGTGATGTTATACTTCCTGGTACAGCATGCCTTGCTTTTAATATCAAACTTTTATCAGACGCAGACGCAAACAGAACACTAGTTGACAACCTTGGCAGAGCAATTATTAGAACTATTAAAGTTAAACTTAAAGGCCAGGAAGTGTTTAGTCTGGATGATGCTGATGTATTCTACTGCTACAAAGATCTGTGGCTCGCTAGGGAAGAAAGAGAAGACCGTGTTTACCAAGGCATACAGTCAGATAATGTTGCCAAACTCAGAATCGATGCAGATGACAAAGCAACCACCACAGCAAAGGACGTTATATTGGCAAAAATATACGGAAGTAGATTTTAAATTCCACTTGAAATCGAAATCTTGAAAGAGCATTTGCCTTATTACTAAGTTTCACTGAATGACCATCTAAGTTTTGAACTAACCTCCAATGACTACTCCAAAGTTATCAAATCATCTGACACAGATGCAACACGTAAGATCTCTAACATTTCCTTGGAATATGAAATTGTCACACATGCTCATCTAGCTAGTCTCATTCAAAATCAGTACCAGTCAAGACTTCCAATTTATTATGACGGTGTGATAAGACACAGTTTACTGCACAAAGACGAAGATGATCCAATAATAATAATAATAATTACGGTATTTATAATGCGCTTATCTTATAATAATTATAACTTTAAGCGTGCACTCACAACTCGCGCACGCATGCGCACACTTTAGACAACAACTCACGTACCACAAATAGTGAAATACATTACGACAGTTAGCTTGGGATGGGGAGTGTGGTGATATGGTGCTAGAACTGTTAAAAGAGGTGAGTTTTGAGGGCAGACGGGAAGGAGGAGAGAGAGTGTTTCTGACGGAGAAAGAGTGGGAGAGTGTTTCAGGTGGATGGACCGTATACTGAGAAGGAGCGGGGGCTGAAGGTGCTGAGTTTGGTGCGGGGGATGTGGAGGCGGAGAGGGTCGGAGGTGGAGCAGAGGGAGCGGGGAGGAGTGTAGGGTGAAGTAAGTTGGAGAGATAGGCAGGAGCGCAGTTGTTCAGAGATTTGTAGCAGAGAGACAGAATCTTGTATTGGATGCATTGGGGGATGGGAAGCCAGTGAAGGAGTTTGAGCAGGGGAGTGATGTGGTCGGATTTTTTCTTTCTAAGGATGAGGCGGGCAGCAATGTGGAACATCAACCTGAACACACCTACTAGGTCACTGAAAGGCATTCTTTTGTTGTTCATTGAACCAGGAAGTCCATACAATATAGAGTCAGAAAAATTCTATAATCCAAAGATTACACATTTATCCTGCACTATTGAAGGGCGTCCTAATCAAGTGTATGCTTCAGGCATGCTACATTACCAACACTATGGTGAGATCACTAAATATTTTGCGGGTGCAAGACTTACAGAAAAACCAGCAAACATAGCATGCAAAGATCTACATCTGTATGACATAAGAATCAGACAATACCTGACAAACAAGTATGCACTTTGGCTAGACCTGCATAGTACAGACGACTGTCAAAAACAGCATTGACGGAATTACAATCCAGATACAAAAAAAGAGTGAAACCCCCGGAGCAATAAATATATACCTGTATCTAATTTATGACGCACAACTGAATAGCCAAGAAAGCAGACTAAGTGGTCACGTGTATTAAAATTATATTCTGTTTTAAAATGAACTTGCTGACACTCGACCCACACTGTGGTTTGTTTTGTGGTGCCACAGGCTGTGGGAAAACTGAATTTGTTCTTGACCTCTTACAAACAAGATATATCCATCATTTGGAAAACATTGTGATATTATGCCATACGATTAAACACAACAAAGCTTATCACAACCATTTATTTATTTGGACTGACAACAACATTTACTTAGTCGACCCTGAGAAAAAAATCAATGACTATCAGCAGTATTTTTACATGCAATTTGAAGGGCAACCAACTTTGTTTATAGTTGATGACTGCTCTGCAGAGAAAGACATTAAGAAGAGAAATACATTGGCAGATCTTGCCTTTAGTGGCAGACATGCAAATATTAGTGTATGGATTCTCACTCAAAAATATAATGCCGTACTAAAAGATTCTTGTGAACAACTAAAGGTTATCTGTTTGTTTTACTGTAAAGACCATGACAGCTTTGAAGACTGCCTCAGAGAGAACGATGTAATACCCAACAAACATGAACAAGGTGATGTGAAAAAGAAACTGAAATCAACAAAGCATCTAAAGCTTTTTTTAAAGACAGATGAGCCCAATGGGTATGGATTAGTAATTAGTTTAGTCTTTTGTTTTGGTCATTAAAAAAATGATGGACAGACAAGTTGATATTACAGACTGCTTCAGATATATCCAACACTTTGAAGACATAAGAACGCCTTCCAAACAACAACTTTTCATAACACCAATAGCAGTACCAATGGTGATATACGTGACATATAATATGACTTTGGAATATTTTGATGATCAGCCATTTGTAGAGTACATTACTGTTGATTTTAGGACATATAACTTTATAGTAGATGATAACTGGTTTGCAACAGTGTGTGAACACATACACCAACAACTAAAAAAAAAAAAAATGTCAATAATGTGAATTTACATACATGGTAATATTTTCAATAGATTATTTTGTTTTGGTTATAAAAAATGACGGACAGGCAAGTGCAAGCAATCAATGTAACAGTCTGCTTCAGATATATCCAGCACTTTGATCAGTTAAGAACAGATTTCAAACAACCAGTCATAACACCAATATTAACACCAGTGATGATATACGTGTCATTATAATATGACTTTAGAAATATTTGAGGAGCTACCATTTGTAGAGTACATGCCTGTTGATCCCAAGACACATACCTTTGATGTTGATGATAGCTGGTTTGAGACTGTGTGAACAAATATTCAGACAACTATGCAAACTGAATCTGTGTGTAGGTGTTACAGTCGATAAAGCTGTAATTTTTATCTATTTAGTATTTATTGGTCTATAAAAAAAATGATGCACAATGTTCAAAGCCCTCCAAGCTCGCAAAACTTGCTAAGCTTACGAAACGTATTTCACACAACAAACTTGCCTATATCAAACTCTTACAATGTCTATGAATCAATAGAAAACTCTTTTTTTCTGTCATACAAGATAATCTTCTTGCTGGTAGTGTAAAAATTCAGGTTGTTGCTAAAATAGAATTTAACAGGGTAGACGGTGAAGTGATTGTTTCATATATCTCAACAAGACAACACACAGTTAATTCAAAAGGAGAACTGGAGAAGGTGTTTAGAAACAAAATGTTGCCTGACTTCCTTGAAGCAATCGACAGAGCAAAAATGAAAGGGACTGGTTGGCATGAAGGATATGTACATGAACTACAACTGAGGCAGTCAAGATATCATCCTATTTTAGGTAAATCATGGTTGCCACTACCAACTGAGGTTGCAAACAAAAATGTTGTCATCAATATTCAGAACAATGATCACTGTTGTTTCATGTGGTGTGTACTTGCCAAACTTCACTTTATAAAAACAAAACCTGAAATTTGTAAATGAAATGAAATTTGTAAATGAACTCAACTTCAGTGGTATACAATTCCCTGTTATGGTAGAGGATATAGATTTGTTTGAAAAACGAAATCCTGGTATATCTGTGAATGTGTATGTATGGGATAATGAGTCTCCTAACAAGTTACAACCAATTAGAGCATCACCACTTGCCCCCACCTACAGTCAGTCAGAAGATAAGCATTTTGACCTTCTGCTAATAAGCTCTGGCAATGAAGATAACTTTCACTGCACAATTATTAGGAGTATGTTGCGTCTAATTCACGCTCATGTATCAAAACATAATGGAAAATAGGAATTTTGTCAACGATGTTTACATAGGTTTTCCTCTATTAAAGTAGCATATAATCATTTCCAGCATTGTAGGTCAGCTGATGACATTCAAACAATACTTGGGTATCCAGATCCTGGTAGCCAGGTATATTTTAATAACTATCGGAATCAGCAAAAGCTGCTGTTTGTAGTGTATGCCGATTTTGCATCACTGGTTGTACCATATGAGGGTCCTGTTTCGGAATCATTACCAAAGACTGTAAAATTAAGTGACCAAGTGGTGTGTTCTTTTGGTTACATTATTGTTAGGTCAGACGGTGAGCATACAGAACCTGTTATCTACAGAGGCGAAAATGCAACAGCTGAGTTTTTATCAGAAATGAGACAAGTGCACAGTCAGGTAGTACAATATCTGGAAAACTGTCAGATGCCTATGATCATGACAGAAAATGACAAACTGAATTTTGATACAGCAGAGATGTGTTGGATTTGTGAACAACACCTAGGGGGTGATAAAGTTTGCGACCATGACTACATAACTGGGTTTTATAGAGGTGCTGCACATGGTGCATGTAACTTAAAACTAAAATAGATCTGAAGACATATAAACTACCAATCTTTTTCCACAATCTCAAAGGGTATGATTTTCACATTATCATGCTTGCTGTAGATGAGTCTTACAAGAACATTAGTTGTATTGCTCAGACAACTGAGAAGTACTTGACTTTTAGGTTAGATAACAAACTAGTCTTTTATGACTCAATGCAACATTTGTCTTTAGTGCTTGCTAGTCTGGCAGAAGGTCTGACTGAGTTTTCAATAACAAGTAAATATTTTGAGCCAGAGTTGATCAAGAAAGGAGTCTACCCTTATGAGTACATTGATCACTTGGGTGTGTTTGAGGAAAGGAGTCTGCCTCCAAAAGAGGCATTTTATTCTACACTAAATGGAAAAGGTATTTCTGACTCTGAATACCAGCATGCTCTTGATGCATGGGGTAAATTAGGTTGTCAAACGATTGGTGACTACCATGACCAGCACTTGAAAGCTGATGTTTGCTTGCTAGCATACATATTTGAAAGTTATCATGAAAAAGGTTTGTTGCACTACAGTCTTGACCCAGCCAGCTACATAACTAGTCCCGACAGGACATGGGATGCATTTTAAAAATCCAGTAAGATATATATATACCTGTTGTCTGATCACACGATGGTTGACATGGTGGAACGTGGTTTGAGAGGTGGCATAAGTATAGCTGCAAACAATTATGCCAAAGCTAACTACATGGTGAACTTGATGACCTGACCTTGCCCCTCAAGGTCAAGGTCATTCATTACATACCTTGATGCTAATAACCTTACGGATTTGCAATGACTGAGTTGTTGCCCTTGAAAAAGTTTGTCTGCATAATTTGTCACAGTGTGATATAACATACTTAACAAACTTTATTATGACTCATGATCTGAATGATGTGAAAGGTTGGATCTTTGAAGTCGACCTGGAGTACCCACACCACCTACATGATCACCACAATGATTATCCATTAGCTGTTGAGAAAATGTCTTTGACGGGGAAAACAGAAGACAATAAACTTGTGCCAAATTTGAATGACAAATTTAATTATGTTTGTCACTATCTCTTGCTGCAGTTTTACATCAGACATGGGTTAGTAATAAAGAAAGTTCACAGAGGTATTCAATTTGATCAGTATGTTTTCGTGAAAGATTGCATAATGAAAAACACAACCCTTTCGTGCAAGGGATGGTAACACTGCATTTGACAAAGCTTAAAGACTTCTTTAAGCTTATGAACAATGCCTGTTTTGGAAAGATGATGGAAAATCCTCATCACCGCAAAGATGTGAGACTGGTCGCTACTGAATCAGGTGCAATTAAACTTACAGGCAAGCCACAATACACAGGATGTAAAGAGTTTCATCCATCATTGTATGCAGTGACACTAAAAAAAAGAAGATTGTTAACCTTTTAACTACCATACCGCTCGGTTCCACCTGTGACATATCACTCCATGTACGACCGTACTGCCAAATTTCCGCCCATACATACCTACTTTCAGTTTCCACTCAGTTCCGGTTCATTTCACACTCATTCCAACTTTTAACAGAGTGAATGCATTGTGGGATATGCCTACTTCCGTTTCTGCTACATGTGGGGTGCTTTTTGAGTTTGTTTTGAATCAAAAGTTAGGTGTTTTTCGAGACTGTTTCGCTTACAATGTGACTTGAGCATGGAGAGTGAATGCGACCTGAATTTACAGCATTACTGGATGATATTTGTTCAAATTCTGTCAGAGAAGATGACTCTGGATCAGACTTCATCTTCAGTTCAGTGCACATTGAAGATCTTACCAATTTTGAGTTCGATATCAACGATGACGAAGAGCTACCTGTACATACCTGTGTAATGCAGAAGATGACTCTGACCTGTGTAGTACTGGCCACGTGATGATTTAGACCTATGTTGAGTTTCTTTGACATTCAAAAATATTTTTCTCATATTTTCTTCAGATGGAATTATGTCAAAAACTTTAAAATTGAATACAGTTCTGACTTGTTTGTCACCTGCGGGTATGTCATGAGATATATGTGCATGATCAGTATGATGGAATGAGTAGAGTGGTTACCTGTGGTGACTTCCTGACTGCCACTGGTATGTTTCTAACCAGTTTTGTTGTTTTCTGGATTGAATTTCTGACATAGATATGGTTTAGCACCTTTTACTGAGATATATGACAGGTAAACAAAGACACTTAAAATGACAAAAGTATGATATACTGTATGTATTTTCCAAAATCATGTCAAAATTTGGTACATTTTGAGGCAGAATTAACATCATACTTACAGTTTGAATTATGTACCCCATTTTTACTTGGTTTGAATGAAAAAAGTTAGGGACACAGGGCAATTTGTAAAAAAAATAAGTTGGTAGCTTAAAGGGTTAAACTGGACAAGCCAGTATTTATTGGTATGGCAATACTTGAGTTATCAAAATTATTGATGCTTGAATTCTACTGTGATTACTTTAAACCAAAGTACCCTGACTGCCGACTGTTATACACTGACACTGACTCTATGATCATAGATGTGCCGACTGAAGACTTTTATGAAGACATGAAAACAGAGTTGCATATGTATGACACGTCTGATTATCCTAAGGATCACTCACTGTATAGCACACAAAACAAGAAAGTGCCTGGAAAGTTTAAAGACGAACTAAATGGAGTGCCTATAGTTGAGTATGTGGGACTGAGGTCAAAAATGTATTCCATACTGCACCAGAAAGGCAGTCAGTCCAAAGCAAAATGTATTTTAAAAAAAATAATAAAAAAATAAAGATATTCGTCATGAACACTACAAGCAAGTTTTAGATGGAGAATAATGCCTGATTATCCAAACAAGACACTGAGGTCGAACAAACATAATCTTGAAATGATTCAAACACAAAAAGTCACTTGCACTAGGAGATACAAAACGTGTGTTTCATAGTAAGAAAAGGCTTATGCACCTGGACATTACAGGCTTAAGTTATCAAGACATTTGTGATGAACCGATTGATGAGCTGATAGATAAAATGGCCCAAATGGTTAAAAATGGGTAACAGTGTCTGGTGGAATAATCTGTAATTCTTCTCTGACAAATGTACTCTGTGAGGCAGGCTCATAAAGATAGTGCCCCCAACCGGGTCTGCCCTAGGGGACTTGGGTGGGGTTATCTACTTTTTAGTTCCCAAGGTCACCCTGGTCAGCCCCACAGGGTTGGTTTTCCCTTCTATTCTGGGGCATGTGTTTCTGTCTACCCTTGGTCCATTCACCTGTATTTTCCTTTTTTAAACTCTCCATACTGTCTGCGCTTCCTGTAGCTCTTGATATTGGATGTGTGCTGCTAAATGGTCTTAGGTTTATTTAGTGTATTAGACCAGCTGGCGACATAATTCAATATTCTGTTTATTTTTATTTGTATTTTTTATTTTTTTTACAAGCAGTGCGGGCACCTCCTGAGAAAGCCTTGTTGCTATTGGGACATTAAGCAATGTACAACCAATCATATAGATAGTAAATTGATGGGTTGCCGCCAGCACCGGGGACTATTTTTTTAAATATTGTAAACAGTTGTAGACCATATTGGATCAGTTGCCCTAATTCTTACATCATTCTCTGCCTCGCCAGGTTGATACAAAACCTGTTTTGTAAACAAACTTGTGTTGGGCGCTATTGTTTTTAGTCCCGGCCCTGTTGGTCCTGATGGCCCCGACGGCAATGTTTTTAATTTAATTGCATCAGCAGGTTTGGGGTGACCCTCGTTATTCATTGCTTTTATCACAGATGGTAATCTTTTAACCCACTCAGTGTTACATGTGTCATGCATGAGTTCTTAGAATACTGATAACTGAACAGTCTCTCTGATAATTGTTTGTTAAAGTTTTCAACAACTGCCTGTGACCTGTGCACACCTGGTATGCCTCGCCGCACTAGCATGCCATGCTTCGCAAATAATTGATTAACAGCACCTTTGAATTCACTTCCGTCATCGACTTGAACAAGCCTAGGGTATTTTAGAGGACCACGGCTATATATCAATGATAACGCTGTCACTACAGTACTAGCGTTTTTGTCATAGGTTCTACAGTACTAGCATTTTTGTCAGAGGTTCGGCATCCTTGAATCATGACGCAATGTCGACAACAGTCAGTGCATACTTGTATCATTTTTTCCTAATAGTGTCATGTGGAAGAAACAGAAGATCCATTTGGTGTGTGTCATTAGGAGTTGTGTTTTCAAAGTGTGGTCTTGTTATTTTTCTTGGGGCAGGTAAATATATTTCCTCGCGCTGGGACCATATGGCGTTGAGGCGCGTCCCCTGGGTGGTGGATAAGGAGGCCCTCGCGAGAGGGGTGCACCGAATGAAATAAGGTGCTGTGAACCAACATGGTCTAAGGGAAGGTGACCCCGACAGAAAACCCCTGGTCCTCCTAGTAAGGGGGTTGGGTGTGGGGGTAGCTTCCCCACCCTGCAAAAAAGGAAATAGCTACAAAAACGCCAACGAAAAGACAAACAGTAATTCCTTTCATGGAGGAGGAAGGTTCTTCTACCAGAAGATTTATGAAGTCCTGTGGTGAAAGCCGGAAGTCTTCGAAAGCCACAGGACCGAGTCGCCTCTCTCTATCCAGGGACACAACCATGGGCACATGGAACGTCAAGACCATGTAACAGAGCGGCAAGGCCGCCCAGATAGCAGCGGAAATGCAAAAGTACAACCTTTTCCTGCTAGATATCAGTGAAGCCAGATGGACACAGTCTGGCCAGAAAAGGCTGTTAAGTGGGGAGATGATTCTGTATTCAGGTCATGAAGAGGAGAATGCCCCCACATACGGAAGGAGTAGCATTCATGCTGTCACCAGTGGCACAGAGAGCGCTGATGGGCTGTGAACCTCTTGGGCCAAGAATTATCACAGCAGCCTTTAGAACCAAGAAAAAGCTCAAGCACAGTGTTATGCGCCCACTAATGACAGTGACGAGGAAGAGAAACAATAGTTCTATGACCGACTCCAGAGTGCCGTGGACAAATGTGCGGAGCGAAACATCACCATCGTCATGGGCGATTTTAATACCAAAATAGGGGAGGACAACACCAGATACGAAGAGGTGATGGGGAGACAGGGACTAGGGGAGATGAGTGAGAACGGGGAGAGGTTTGTAGACTTTTGTGCTCTAAACAGACTTGTCATTGGAGGCAGCATCTTCCCACACAGAAGAATACACAAAGCAACGTGGGTCTCACCTGACCATACTACAGAGAACCAAATAGACAATATCTGCATTAGCAAGAAATTTAGAAGATCCCTTCAAGATGTTCGAGTGAGGAGGGGAGCAGATGTCGCTCAGACCACCATCTGCTCACCTTAAGAATAAAGCTAAAGTTAAAGAAAAGCCGCACAGAGACAACAAGAAGACAGTGCTATAATGTAGGCCTCCTGAGAGAGACTGGAGTGAGAGAAGAGTTCAAACTGGTGCTGTCCAACTGGTTTCAAGCGCTACAGGAGCTAGTAAATGAAGAGGAGGCAGTCACCACAGAGCAGCAGTGGAAGGCAGTTAGAGAGGTGGTGAAATCAACCTGCAAAGACACTGTAGGGTTCAGGAAACACCATCACAAGGACTGGCTGTCGGCACAGACCTTGAAGAAGATAGAAGTGAGGAAGCAGAAGAAAGCAGTTGTCAACAACAGTCGCACGAGAGCAGCCAAAGCAAGGGCACAGGAGGAATACTCGGAAGCCAACCGCGAGGTGAAGAGGAGTATCAGGGCAGACAAGAGGGCCTACACAGACAGCCTGGCAGCAGAGGCAGAAAAAGCAGCAGGCAGCGGCAACATGAAACAGCTCTACGACATTACCAGAAGATTGGCTGGCAAGTATGGCCATACACAAAGACCAGTAAAAGACAAAGAAGGCAAGCCTATTGCAGACAGAGCAGACCAACTCGACAGATGGGCCGAGTATTTTGAAGAGTTACTGAACAGACCCAGCCCACCCGACCCCCCAGACATCCAGCCAGCAGAGACCGACCTACCCATCAGCTGTGACAGACCCAACCAGGAAGAGATCAGAAGAGCAGTGGCATTTTTGAAGAACGGCAAAGCAGCAGGGCCAGATGACATCCCAGCGGAGTCTCTGAAAGCAGACTGAGACAACAGTAGAGATGCTGTACCCACTGTTTGGAAAGATCTGGGAAGAGGAGGTGATGCCGGCTGACTGGAAGGAGGGGTACCTAATCAAGCTTCCCAAGAAAGGTGACCTCAGCAAGTGTTCCAACTACAGAGGAATCACCTTGTTGTCAGTACCAGGAAAGGTCTTCAACAGGATCATCCTGGAGAGAATGAAGAGCTCCATTGACCCCCAGCTGAGAGACCAGCAAGCAGGATTCAGGAAAAAACGATCATGTACAGACCTGCTCGCCACTCTCCGCATCATCGTGGAACAGTCTCTGGAGTGGAGTCCCCGCTGTACGTCAACTTTGTGGATTACGAAAAAGCATTTGTCAGTGTGGACCGAGAGACTCTGTGGAAACTCCTACGACACTATGGTGTACCCACAAAGCTCGTCCGCCTGATCAAGAGCAGCTACGATGGCATGACATGTCGCGTGATCCACGAAGGGCACTTCACCAGGGAGCTCCAGGTCAGAACCGGTGTCAGGCAGGGGTGTCTGCTGTCTCCGTACAAATCTTCATAAACAGTTGCCTTAGAAAAATTTTGAAAATCCACTGGCCAGAGAAGATCAGCAACATCAGACTCTGGGAGAGAACAGAGCAGAAAACAGCAGAGAATGAAATTGGGCAAAGAAGATGGGGATGGATTAGTCACAGTCTGAGAAAGCCAGCTTCCAGTATCACTAGGCAGGCATTGTCATGGAACCCCCAGGGAAAGAGGAAAAGAGGTAGGCTGAGAAACTCCAAGCAGACATCAAGAGACTGGGAACCACCTGGAGTAAAATCGAAGGAGAAGCACAGGACAGGAGTCGCTGGAGGTCTCTCATCGACGGCCTATACCCGGGTAGGGGTGGCATAAGTAAGTAAGCAAATAAGGTAAATATATTTGCCAAATGGCCTGTTTTTGGAGCCACTGTTTTACTTGCTCAAGTGATACATCACTGCCGCCATTGCTTACAGCGGCATACAATTTCTCTATTGCAGTTTTTCCTTTCCAGTAGCCAATTGGGGAGTAATATATTTTTGTTAGTTTAGCACCGGCCTCGGTGTCAGCACTAGTCTTTTTTTCTAGCAATAAAAACTCCTGTAAAATAAACTAGTGTCATACCTACTAAAACGAATATTATTTCTCCATTTCTTTGTTGTAGTCTGGGTTGACAGTAATCACTAAGTTTAGGTTGTGGTGGTACTATCGACAAGGAAATCGCAGCTCGCATCAGCAAAGCCAGCAAAGCCCTGGGTCGCCTGCGCACTCGTGTGTTGAATAACAACAACGTCAAGCTTTCCACCAAGATCAAAGTCTACAAGGCAGTAGTTCTCCCCAGCCTCCTCTATGGCTGTGAGTCATGGACGCTGTACAGAAAGCACCTCAAGCAGCTTGAACATTTCCACATGAGATCCCTGCACTCACTCATGGGCATCAAATGAAGACAATTTCAGCTAAGTCAACCATTTCAAGTAGTGGGTGTATCAGGATGGAAAGGGTTAATAAAGAGATGTCATATGAGATTCTCTTTTTTTTTATAACCAATGTTTGTGCCAAATCCTGTATGTTTAGGACGAGATTTTGTCTCCATTCGAATTATGTCAGTCAGTATATATTCTGTTAATCTGTAAGAAAGTTATTCATGGGCACAATTTAAGAATGTGCTGTGTACAAAATCTCTGTTATGTTTACAGATCCCATGCCAAAGAGAGATAGAGATTATTTAAGCAATTTTGTTTGACGCCATAATTTTACGATTTTTGATAACAAACTTCGTAATGATCATGCCGCCCATATTTCCAGAAATGTTAGTATTAAAACAGTGCCCCTGCAAGCTTGACTAACATACCGGCCGCTTACTTACTTATGCCTGTCACCCCTACCCGGGTATAGGCCGTCGACGAGAGACCTCCAGCGACTCCTGTCCTGTGCTTCTCCTTTGATTTTACTCCAGGTGGTTCCCATTCTCTTGATGTCTGCTTGGAGGTCTCGATGCCAGGAGTTTCTCGGCCTACCTCTTTTCCTCTTTCCCTGGGGATTCCATGACAATGCCTGCCTAGTGATACTGGAAGCTGGCTTTCTCAGACTGTGACCAATCCATCCCCATCTTCTTCGCCCAATTTCATTCTCTGCTGTTATCTGCTCTGTTCTCTCCCAGAGTCTGATGTTGCTGATCTTCTCTGGCCAGTGGATTTTCAAAATTCTTCTAAGGCAACTGTTTATGAAGATCTGTACTCTGTTGACAGTGGTTTTTGTCAATCTCCAAGTCTCTGCTCCATATAGGAGAACTGCTTTTACATTGGAGTTGAAAATCCAGACTTTGGTGTGTTGTGACAGCTCTCTGGAACTCCACACTTTTTTCAACTGGAGAAAGGCTGCTCTGGCTTTACCGATTCGTGCTCTGACATCTGCATCAGTGCCGCCTTTTTTGTCTATGATGCTCCCGAGATAGGTGAAGGACTCCACCTCCTCTAACGGGGTGCCAGCAAGCAAGACTGGTTCTTCCCTGGTTGCGTTCAGCCTCATTGTTTTTGTTTTCTGTTTGTGGATGGTGAGGCCCACTTGGGACGAGATGTCAGCAAGCCTCGTGGTCTTGTCCTGCATTTGTTGATGAGTGTGGGACAGTAATGCCAAGTCATCTGCAAAATCGAGGTCGTCAAGCTGTGTCCACAGTGTCCACTGTATTCCGCTTCTTCTCTGCTCTGTGGTCCTCTTCATGACCCAGTCTATGGCCAGTAGGAAGAGGAACGGAGACAGCAGACAAGTTTGGTAATTACCTTGCACTGTGGTAACTTTGCTTGTTACTGGGAGTCATATTGATTTTTCGAAAATAAATTTTACTGCAGAAGAAAATGGACGAGACCCAGACAACTCCACAACCGAACCCTGGTCCTGTCGTGACTCAGGTTCAAACGGTGACTAAGACTAAAAGTCCAGGAAGGGTTGAGGCTGGAAAAAGATTAACTGAATATAACAGACCAAAAAAAATTACAGCTTAAGGCGCAAACAGAAAAGGTTCATGTAACTGACCCGCCGTCAGCACCGTCAGGACCAGTGTCAATACCAACACCATCAGAACCATCAGAACCAACACCATCAGGACTGCCAACACCGTCAGGTCAATCACACCCTCATCAAAGTGTAAGACTAACAACTGAGTCTAAGCCTGAAACAGCAAAATATATAGTTGCTGGATTTGTTGTCGGATTTGGTTACGTAAGTTACACGCTATGGAAAAAATACAAACCACAGACTCGTACAGTGTCCAAAAAATCAGACACTCCAACATCAAAAACAAAAGTCACCACATTACCAGTAATACCCAAAGTTGTTGACCCATTTGTTATGCAGTAATAAATTTATTATTTTAATTTTTATTGTATTAGAAAATGAGCGACTCAAAAAATTTAATGAACCTCATGTATCACTCTGCCGTAATAAGTGGTCTAGCAGTAGCTTACTCTATGCTGGGAAAAAGTCTACTCAAAATGAAATCAGCAGACCTCAGTAGATTAGACTTTGAAGACAGTGCTAAATTAATTGCAGTTGTAACAGCTTCAATTGCCACAAAAGACTTTCTCGTCAAGCAAGGAATTATTCCAGAAAATGTTTCTATGTAAATAAAATAAGTATGGTGACTATAGCTATTATGATTGGTGGTGCAGTTGTTAATGCACTTTCTTTCAGTGGATCAAACTATCTCTTTTCAAAAGTGGGTAGAGAGGAATCAGCAGAAGAAATGAAGCGACACAATGAGGCATGAGAAAAACTTGCACAAGTGCAACAAGATTATGAAAAGCAAAGAATAGAGAAACTTGATTTTATCAATGAAAAACTCAGGCTTGAAGGTCACGCACAACATACGTTTTCAAATACCGACGATGCAATCCATGAGTATTTTCTCATCACTGGTAATGACATGTCTATCCCAAAACCGAAACTAAGTGACTATTAAAAACCAAGTACAGAACAAAGAAACGGAGAAATAATCTTTGTTTTAGTTGGAATGACATTTGTATTTTTTACTGGACTTTATATTGCTAGAAAAAATGACAGACACTAAACTATCAAAAATATATTACTCCCCAATTGGGTATTGGAAAAGTAACACCACTATTTAGAAATTACACGCGGCCATAGGCAGAGATGTAACACTCAATCAAATAAAACAATGGTTACAGAGACAAGCAATTTGGCAGATATATTTACCTGCGCGAAGAAAAATAACAAGACCTCATTTTGAAAACACAACACCAAATGACACACATCAAATGGATTTATTGTTTCTTCCACATGATACAATAAGAAAGAAATGATACAAATATGCACTGACTGTTGTAGACATACTTCAAGGTATAAGGATGCCAAACCCATAACTGACAAAAACGCTACCACTGTTGCTACAGCATTAACAAAAATATATAGTCGAGGTCCTCTAAAATTTCCCAGACGTGTGCAGGTTGATGACGGAAGTGAATTCAAGGGCGCCGTTAATCAGTTATTTGCGAAGCCCGGCATACTGGTTAGACGAGGCATTCCAGGTGTTCACAGATCACAGGCAATAGTAGAAAACTTTAACAAGCAATTATCAGAAAGACTTTTCAGCTACCAGTATTCTAAGGAACTCATGCATGACACGCGTAACACTGAGTGGGTAAAAAGATTACCATATGTTATAAAAGCAATGAATAATGAAGGACACCCAAAGCCTGTTGATGCTATTAAAATGATATCAATACCGTTAGAGTGAGGGACAGGACTAAAAACAACACCGCCAGACACAAGTTTATTTACAAAACAGGTAAGATATCTATATCAACCAGGTGAGGCCGAGAATGATGTGAAGCGCAGAGCAACTGACCCTATTTGGTCTACGTCCGTACACAATATTAAAAAAAAAATTCCTGGTGCTGATGCATCAATATATTATTTGTACGAACCAGCTCCACAGAGGGCATTTGTTAGAGAAGAATTACAGATTATTCCCCCAGACACTGTTACTCATTTCAACAACTAACTCGTCGATTAATTCTTCGACCAGTTCATCGGCTATTTCTTCAGATAACTTGAGTCTGTAATGTCCAGGCGCATAAGCCTTTTCCTTACTGAAAAATACACGTTTCGTGTCCCCAACTGCAAGTGACTTTTTATGTGTTTGGATCATTTCAAGATTATGTTTGTTTGATCTCAGTGACTTGTTTGGATAATCAGGCATTAATGCCCCATCTAACACTTGCTTGTAATGTTCATGACGGATGTCTTTATTTTTAATTGCTGTTTTCTTGATACCTTTGGCTTTCGACTGACTTCCCTTCTGGTGCAGTATAGAATACATTTTTGACCTCAGACCAATGTACTCAACTATCGGTACACCATTCAGTTCGTCTTTAAACTTTCCAGGCACTTTTTTGTTTTGTGTGCTATACGATGGATGTTCCTTAGGATAATCAGACATGTCATACATGTGTAACTCTGTTTCATGTCTTCATAAAAGTCTTCAGTAGGCACATCTATGATCATAGAGTCAGTGTCAGTTTTTAGCAGATGACACTCAGGATACTTTAGTTTGAAGTAATCATAATAAAATTCAAGCATCAACAGTTTTGATAACTCAAGAATTGCCATACCAATGAATACTGGCTTGTCCAGTTTAACAATCCTTTTTTTGAGTGACACTGCACACAATGACAAATGAAACTCTTTGTACCCTGTGTACTGTGGCTTACCTGTAAGTTTAATTGCACCCAATTGAGTTGTGACAAGTCTCACATCTTTGAGGTGATGAGGATTTTCCATCGTCTTTCCAAAACAGGCATTGTTCATAAGCTTAAAGAAGTCTTTGTCAAATGCAGTGTTGCCATCTCTCGCACGCAATGTTGTGTTCTTCATTATGTAATCTTTCATAAAAGCACTTTGATCAAATTGAATGCCTCTGTGAACTTTCTTTAGTATTAACCCGTGTCTGATGTAAAACTGCAACAAGCGATAGTGACAAACGTAATTGAATTTGTCATTCAGATTTGGTACAAGTTTAGTGTCTTCTTTTCCCCCCGTCATACTCATTTTCTCAACTGCTAAGGGATAATCATTGTGGTAATCATGTAGATGGTGTGGGTACTCCAGGTCTACTTCAAAGATCCAACCCTTTGGATCATTCCGGTCATGATTCATAATATAGTTTGTTATCTTTGTTATGTCATACTGTGACAAATCATACAGACAAAAGTTTTTCAAGGGTAATAACTCACACATCGCCCAGCCATACAAATTATTAGCGTCCACGTACGTGATGAATGACCTTGACCTTGAGGGGTCAAAGTCAAGGTCGTCCAGATATTTCTTGTTGGCTTTGGCATAATTGTTTGCTGCTATACTAATGCCACCCCTCAATCCACGTTTCACCATTTCACCCATCGTGTGATCAGACAACAGGTCTATAAATATCTTACTGGATTTCAAAAATGCATCCCATGTCATGCCAGGACTAGTTATGTAACAGGCCGGGTCAAGACTGTATGTAACAAACCCTTTTCACCATAACTTTCAAATACGTCTGCTAGCAAACAAACGTCTGCTTTCAAGTACTGATCGTGGTAGTCACCAATAGTCTGACACTCTAGTTTATCCCATGAATCAAGAGCGTGCTGGTAATCAGAGTCAGAAATACCTTTACCATTTAGTGTGGAATAAAATTTAGCTTTTGGTGGCAGTCTCCTTTCTTCAAACACAACCCAGTGATCAATGTACTCATAAGGATACACGCCTTTCTTAATCAAGTCTGGCCCAAAATATTTACTTGTTATTGGATACTCAGTCAGACCTTCTACCAGACTAGCAAGACCTAAAGACAAATGTTGCATAGAGTCATAAAACGCTAATTTGTTGTCCAGTCTAAAAGTTAAGTACTTTTCAGTTGTCTGCGCTATACAACTAATTTTTTTTTGTAAGACTCATCCACAGCACGCATGATTATGTGTGAATCATACCCCTTTAGATTGTGAAAAAAGATTGGTAACTTATATGTCTTAGGATCTGTTTTTAATAACAAGTTACAATTGTTATGTGCAGTACCTCTGTAACGCCCAGTTATGTGATCATGGTCACGAACTTTATCACCCCGGAGGGCTTGTTCACAAATCCAACACTTCTCTGCTGTATTAAATTTTAGTTTGTCTTCTTCTGTCATCACCAAAGGCATCTGGCATGTTGTGAAATAATGTACTACCTGACTATACAGATGTCTCATTTCTGTTAAAAACAGACAAGCTGCATTTTCTTCCCTGTAGATAACAGGTTCTGAATGCTGTCCGTCTGACCTAACAATAATGTATCCAAAAGAACACACCACTTGGTCACTTAGTTTTATACAGCAAACCAAGGGGAATTACTCAGCGCTGGACAGACAAAGTTAGATCCCCTGCCCCCGCCTATCAGGCACCCATTCGCCAGCCCACAGAGAAATACGCAGGTATAGAACAAGACGATCATCTACATCCTTAAAAAAAAAAGGATGTAGATGATCGTCTTGTTCTATACCTGCGTATTTCTCTGTGGGCTGGCGAATGGGTGCCTGATAGGTGGGGGCAGGGGATCTAACTTTGTCTGCCCAGCGCTGAGTAATTCCCCTTGGTTTGCTGTACAATTCTACCAGCGCTAGCCTCACCTATTTGGTTTGTGTGTAACTTAGTTTTATAGTCTTTGGTAATGATTCTGGAACAGGACCTTCATACGGAACTACCAGTGATTCAAAATCAGCATACACTACAAACGGCAGCTTTTGCTGATTCCCATAGTTCTTAAAACACACTTGACTACCAGGATCTGGGTACTTGAGTACAGTTTGAATGTCATCAGCTGACCTACAATGTAAAACATGTTTGTGTGCCACTGCAATAGAGGAGAATATTTGTAAACATCTTTTATACACTTCCTGTTTACCATTGTGTTTTGATACATGATTATGAATTAGTCGTGACATACTCCTGATAATTGTGTAGTGAAAGTTATCATTATCACCAATTAGCAAACATGTCAACATGTTTATTTTCTGGCTGTCCATAGGTTTGAGCAAGTGGTGATACTCTAATGGGTTGTAACTTGTCAACAGACTCATTATCCCACACATACACATTTACAGATATACCAGGATTTAGTTTTTCAAACAAATCTATGTCTTCTATTTTAACAGGGAAATCAATACCACTGAAGTTGAGTTCGTTTACAAATTTAGTGTAGTTAGATACGCGATCAGGTCTTGATTTTACAAAGTGTAGTTTAGCAAGCACACACCACATGAAACAATAGTGGTCATTGTTCTGTATATTGACAACAGCCTTTTTGTTTGCAACCTCAGTTGGCAGTGGTATCCATGATTTACCTAATATAGGATGATACCTTGACTGTTTTAATTGTAGTTCATGCACACGGCCTTCGTGCCAACCAGACCCCTTCATTTTTGCTTTCTCAATTGCTTCTAGAAAGTCTGGTAATAGTCTTTGTCTAAACACGTTCTCCAATTCTCTTCTTGTGTTAACTGTGTGTTGTCTTGTCGATATATACAATACAATCACTTCACCATCTACTCTAGTAAATTCTATTTTGGCAACAATCTGAATCTTTACACTACCTGTAAGAAGATTATCGTGTATGACAGAAAAAGATCTTTCTATCGATTCATAGACATTGTTACTATTAGATATAAGCAAGTCTGTTGTGTGAAACACATTTCTTAAACCTGATGGGCCAGATGAGCCTGATGGGCTTTGTGGATTGTCCGTCATTTTTATTTGTCTAACAAAATAATAAATAAAAAATATTAACGCTGGCGCTGTATGTGTAATACAGAGATCTTTACCCTTACGATTTTGGAGTAATTGCTTACGATTTTTGGCATAGATTACGCCACTACGATTTTTTTCACACTATTACGATTATTTAAAACAAAAACTACGATTTTTGAAATCATATTCCAATTTGCTTTTTTTTTTCTTAGAAAGTGATCAAACAAAATCCTACTTCAAAACATAACCGGGTCCATGACCAGATCCAACATTAGTACATAAAATAATAATTTATATGATTTCCTAATTTATCATTAATATTAGTTGCCTTTTAAATCTAGAAATAAAGTAAATGTTGGAGTTAGTCAAATTAAAACAATAACAAGGGGAGTAAGCACACTAGGACAATTTGCTTGATTACGTCCCTTTATTTAAACCAACCTGTCAGTGTCTGCTTTCCCTTGGTTGGACCTAAGTGCAATGATCAGAAAATTTCGCAATGTGCAAGTTTTAAAAAAAAAATTAAAAAAATTAAGTGAGGGGGGGGGGGGGGGGGCAACCATTATTTAACCCATTACAGAGATGTGCAAACTATATGTGTCCTGGTTAGTGATGTGTGTGTGTCATTTTTATTTTTGTGCTCGTGCTAATATAAAAGGCGCAATATAAAAAACAGTCCAGAAATAATAGGTAACAATAGTAATAGTATTACTGAAATTTTAATAGTATTACTGAAATTTCAAATAGCTAATACTGAAACTTCAAATTGAGGGTAGGCATGCCGTAATTAACACAGTGATTTTTTTTCTTTTCACTTGTATCTCATTTCGAGTGCAAATAAAAACTGCTTTGTAAGAACTTGTTGAGTGAGATTGTGTTTGAGAATGATCAAATGTGCTGACAGAAAGTATTACTCTTTTTACCCAAGATTACTCTTTCTGGCATAGCTCATTACTCCATTTTTTTTGGGGGGTAAACATCTCTGGTAATACCATTTTATTAACTGTAACACTGGACAAATACAAATTTGTTTGGTTTAGTTCTTTCACTATTCCACTCTTGGCTTGACTTCGCGAACGAAGATTTTATAGGAGTTGCCCACGACGTCTGCAGGCTTGTTCGTGGCTGCGGAGGCCAATCCGAGACAGGCAGGTTCGACCGCAGTGGCTGCAGGGGAAGGTATGGCCAGGGTTCTGAGCTGCGGCATCTCTGTTTTTTCTCCTGAGCCGCTTGTCCTTAAGGCTAGCTCTGTGAGAGTCCTCAAAGGAGACAGCTGCCTTGTAAATGGTGGAGCGCCAGGTGTCACGGTCCGCAGCAAGCGAAGACCACTGGTGGTGGTCGATTTGGCAGGCACTAAGTGACTTCTTGAGACAGTCTTTGTATCTCTTCTTTGGTGCCCCTCTGTCACGGTGTCCAGTAGCAAGCTCGCCGAACAGGGTGATCTTTGGTAGGCGATGATCCTCCATCCTGGAGACGTGCCCCGCCCAGCGGAGCTGTGTCCGCAGCAGCAAAGCCTCGATGCTCACAGTTTCAGCCTGTTCAAGGACCTCGACGTTGGTGACATAGTCACTCCAGTGAATGCCCAGGATGGTACGCAGGCAGCGCTGGTGGAATCGTTCGAGGAGTCGTAGTTGGCTGCGGTAGAGGGCCCAGGACTCGGAACCATACAGCAGGGTGGTGAGGACCACAGCTCTGTACACGCTGATCTTGGTGCCTGTTTTCAGCTGTTGATTGTGCCACACCCGCTTGAAAAGTCGCCTGAAAGCGCTGTTCGCTTTTGCCAGCCTGCTGTCAAGCTCCTTGTCCAGCTTGGCGTCCGACGTGATAATGCAGCCAAGGTAAGTAAACTGGTGCACTGACTTTAGTTCAGACTCGCCAATGGTGATGTGAGGAGGGCGATACACTGTCTTGGGTGCCGGCTGATGGAGGACCTCTTTCTTTTTCAGACTGACCTCGAGTCCAAAGAGCTGGGCAGCATCTGCGAAGCAAGACGTGATGTGCTGCAGGGCTCTCTCTGTGTGTGCAACGAGGGCAGCATCATCAGCAAAAAGCAGCTCACGAATCAGTTGGTCTAGGGTTTTCGTGTGGGCCTGCAGTCGTCTGAGGTTGAACAGGCTGCCATCGAGACGGTACCTGATGTACACTGCATCGTCATCATCGAGGTCCACTGTGGCCTGCTTCAACATCATGCTAAAAAAGATGGTGAAGAGGGTCGGTGCCAGCACGCAGCCCTGCTTTACGCCGTTGAGAATAGGGAATGGTTCTGAGAGGTCATTGTTGAGTCTGACCTGGCCTTGCTGGTCCTCGTGTAGCTGGACAATCATATTGAGGAACTTTGGGGGACAGCCAAGTCGCTCCAGGATCTGCCACATGCCTTGCCTGCTCACAGTGTCGAACGCTTTTGTTAGGTCGACAAATGTTACGTACAGCCCTTTGTTCTGTTCGCGGCACTTCTCCTGTAGCTGTCTCAGCACAAAGACCATATCGGTGGTGCTCCTGTTTGCTCTGAAGCCACACTGGCCCTCTGGGAGTTGGTCTTCAGCGATGGCAGGTACCAGCCGATTCAGGAGCAGCCTTGCAAGGATTTTCCCAGCAATGGACAGCAGGGTAATTCCCCGATAGTTGGAACAGTCAGACTTCTCGCCTTTGTTCTTGTACAGGGTGATAACGACTGCATCACGGAGATCTTTTGGTAGTGTTCCTTCCTCCCAGCAGCAGAGAAAGAAGTCATGGAGCTTGTTGTGCAGTGCTGTGCCTCCATGTTTCCAGATCTCTGGCGGTATTCCATCAATGCCTGCTGCTTTGCCACTCTTGAGCTGGTGGATGGCTGTGAGGGTCTCTTCAGCGGTGGGCGGTTCGTCCAATTCAACCTTTACTGGGAGGTGTGGGATTTGTAGTATGACTGCTTCTTGAACAGTGCGCTCAGCGCTGAAGAGGCTCTGAAAGTATTCCGACCAGCGGTTCAAGATGGAGGTATTATCTGTGAGGAGTGCCTGGCCATTCGCGCTTCGCAGGGGACTTTGTACCAGGTGCCTGGGGCCATACACTGCTTTCAGTGCTTCGTAGAAGCCCCTGTAGTCACCATTGTCAGCACAAAGCTGGGTCCTCTGTGCAAGTCTGGTCCACCACTCATTCTGGAGATCTCTGAGCTTGCGCTGGAGACTGCTGCAGACGAGGCGGAAGGCAGACTTCTTCACAGGGCAGGAAGGCTGGGCTAGGTGGGCCTGATGGGCGGCTCTTTTATTTGCTAGGTGTTCCTGGATCTCAACATCGTTTTCGTCAAACCAGTCTTTGTTCTTCTTTCTGGCGAAACCCAAGACTTCTGCAGAGGATTTTGCAATAGCAGTTTTCAGTTGTTCCCAAAGTGTTTCAGGGGAGGAGTCTACTGGGTCCGCTGTGTCTTTGAGCCTGCGCTGTAAATCTGTCTGAAAGGCAGCTTTCACATCGTCACGCTGAAGGCTGGCAACATCAAGCTTTTTCTTGGGGGGCCCCCATTTCTTGGGTTTTTCCACTACACACTGCATTAAACCAGCCACTGTAATATTCATTAACAGTGAAAGTTTGTGTCTTAATATCAACAGTTATTTTTCGTATTATTGTTGGTTTAAATGGATTATCGACAACTAAAGTTATATTACCTGACATGTACAGTGTTACTGGTGTTACTGGTGTTATAAATAAATTTCCAGGTGGCCCTTTATTATAAGCCCGTTTACATATTTAACGTCTTTAAAGTAGTATGTAATATCTATGATTTCACGAATAGGCCAATATTGCGTGCTTTGTCCGTCTGTCATTTTTATTGGACAAACAAAAGTATAAATTAATTTACTAACCCATACCCTGTGGGCTGATCTGTCTTTAAAATAAGCTTTAGATGCTTAGTTGATTTCAGTTTGTTTTTTACATCATCCCGTTCATGCTTATTTGGGATGACGTCATTCTCTCTGAGACAGTGTTCAAAGCTGTCACGATCCTTACAGTAAAACAAACAGATAAACTTTAACTGTTCTCAAAAATTTTTAGTACAGCATTATATTTTTGAGTGAGAATCCATACACTAACGTTTGCATGTCTGCCACTGAAGGCAAGTTCTGCTAAAGTGTTTCTCTTCTTGACAATGTCTTTCTCTGCTGAGCAATCATCAACTATAAACAAAGTTGGCTGTCCTTCAAATTGCTTGTAAAAATATTGTAGGTAGTCATTCAGTTTTTTTCTCAGTAAATGTTGCTGTCAGTCCAAATGAATAAACGGTTGTGATAAGCGTTGTTGTGTTTGATCGTAGGACACAATATTACAATGTTTTCAAAGTGGTGGATGTATATTGTTTGTAAGAGATTAAGTACAAATTCAGTTTTACCACAACCGGTGGCACCACAAAACAAACCACAGTGTGGGTCAAGTGTCATTAAGTTCATTTTAATACTAATTATAATTTAATACAAGTGTCCACTTAGTCTGCTTTCTGCAATATTGAGTTGTGCGTCATAAATCAGATATAAATATATATTGATTGCTTCGACTTTTTCAGTCTTTTTTTTTGTATCTGAATTGTAATTCCATCACTACCGTTTTCAACAGTACGACCTGACCCATGAAGATAGTCGTCATCTGTACTACGAAGGTCTAGCCAAAGTGCATACTTGTTTGTAAGGTATTGTCCGATCCTAACGTCATATAAATGTAAATCTTTACACGCCATGTTTGCCGGTTTATCTCTAAGTCTCCCACCCGCAAAGTATTTTGTGATCTCGTCATAGTGTTGATAAGGCAGCATTCCAGAGGCGTACACTTGATTAGGATGACCTTCGATTGTACAAGACAAATGTGTAATCTTAGGATTGTAAATTTTTCTGAATAACATTTGTATTTACTCGCTGGTTCAATGAACAACATAAGAATACCTTTCAGTGACCTAGCAGGTGTGTTCAAGTTGATGTTCCACATCGGGTTGCTCTTGTCTTTATGCATTAAACTGTGTCTAATCACCCTGTCATAATAAATTGGAAGTCTTGACTGGTACTGATTTTGTATGAGTCTAGCTAGTTCAGTGTGTGTGACAATTTCATATTCCAAAGAGATGTTAGAAATCGTATATGTTGCATTGAGATAAGATGATTTAATAACTTTGGAGTAGTCATTAAAGGTTAGTTCAAAACTCATATGGTCATTCAGTGCTCCTTGATAATAAGGTAAATGCGCTGTGAGGATTTCAAACTCAAGTGGAATGAAAAATCTGGTTCCATATGTTTCGGCTAATATAACGTCCTTGACTGCTGTGGTTGTTTTGTCTCCCGCATCGATTCAAAGTTTAGTAATATTATCTGACTGTATGCCTTGGTAAATACGATCTTCTCTTTCTTCTCTTGTAAGGCACAGATCTTTGTAACAGTAGAACACATCAGCGTCATCTAGACTAAACACTTCCTGTCCTTCAAGTTTAACTTTAATAGTTCTAATAATTGCTATGCCAAGATTGTCAACTAGTGTTCTGTTTACATCTGCATCTGATGTAAGTTCAATATTAAAAGCAAGGCATGCAGTGCCAGGAACAATAACGTTACTGGGACCTAGGTTTGGAAACTTGACTGTAAGTGTTTGGTTCTGGTCTATGGTACTTGGATTGTTTGTTATGACGATTGATTGTCTAATGCCCTTAACACCAAGAGGCTCACATAGTTTTCTATATGGGTCTAACTTTGATCCGTAAGATGATGTCATTTTATTATGCACAATAAAAAATATTAAATTAATAAAAACGATGGCAGCGGGAGGATTTAATCATGAAGATTTTGAAATGGATGACATGAATGTCTCAGATACCAGTATCACAGATATGACTGGAATGGGAAATACTTCTCCTATGTATCATGAACTGTTAAAAGACAAAGTGAACTCGTTTTATGATCATGTTGGTGATCGCCCAGATGTAATAGATCCTAATAAGTTTGAATATAAAAAGGACACTTATTTGTAAATACAGACAGAGGAAAAGTGTATCTAACACATAAAAATAGTCCTGCTAAGTTTAGAGCTTTAAGTACAATCAAAACTGATGTCGGTGGTGAGGCAGCACTGCAGCGTTACCTTGGTGTTGGTGTTGGTAAGAAGTTACCCCCTAGACTTGTTAGTACCCTTCACGACACGCAAACAAGGTTACCAACAGGACAAGAAATTGAAATGGCAGCAGTAACAAGGATGCCAGAAATAGCAAACATGGTAATACAAGAAACCTCATTTACTGAAGGTCAAATAAATGACGCTATGAAAACAATAAAAGACTCTCCTTTACCCATGCGAGATTTAATGGGCTTGGATAAATCACTGCAGTCAATAAGAGGTGAGATGGTAAATAATGTTGCCAAACTTAGTGAGCTTGATAAACACATAGAATGAGAAAGACAAACTGGCTACCACAGACAATGGGAATCTTGACACAGAAATGAAAGAAAGAATCCAACACAGATTAAATGATTTGCAGATAGAAAGATTGGGAAGATTAGAATTGATTAGTATTGATAGAGAAAAACTGAAAACACAAGTCAACAGGATTAGAGAAACTATTCAGAAAATACTTCACGAAGACACAACATTGGCTGAGAGATTGAAAACACTTTTCAGAGAACAGGGTATCACAATTGCAAGCTTAATTACTACTCTTGGATTTATTATCAGTACTGTTGTGTTGGCTGTCTCTGGCGGTGGTAGTGGTTCTCCGCCTCCACCAGGCCCACCAGCCCCCACTGACCCAAAAGATTTATAGTCATGGGTAAAGAAACAGTTGTCTCATATATCAGACTTGGCTCTGAAAGCAATGGACACGTTGCCTGGTATAATAGGCACAGTTGTCAGTTGGTTGATTAGTACAGCAGCGAAGGTAGTTGGGTTTATGGCAGAACATGTGTGGGTCTTTTTGGTTACAGTAGGAGGGTTAATTACAGGTTATTTAATGAAATAGGTAAAGAAGTAATACCCCTAATGCAGTAAGGCCTATTACCAATGCAGTTCTTTCTGACTCGTGTGTGTTTGGTGATGGTGATGGTGTTGGATCCGGGGTTGACTGTACTGGTTGTACTGTCTGTACGGGTGTCGGGGTCGGGGCTGATACTGTTTGTACAGGTTTTAACGACTGTACATGTGTGGTTGTTGCCCCAAAGTTTACAGATTGATTGAGTCCTAATTTCTGACCAACACCAGCAACAATTATTTCATTATTATAATTTGTTATTGTCCCCATTTGGAGTTGAGTGTCAGACGGTAACATGTATAACCCGATGCCAACTACAAAGTCAACTTTCGATCTGGCATATCTAAGTACGTCTTGGTAGCGTTGTATGCTTGATGGGAGATCAACCCCTGAATTAATTGAATCTTCTAGATTAGCAAGAAACTGTTTTTGTGCTTCAAATTTTCCACTCCCGTTTAAAATGTTTGATTTTGTTAATGATTGTGCTCCTAGTATGCACCACACATATGTTCTGATAGACTCATTTACGCGCTCGACTCCCGCTTGAGTAAATCCGTCACTCCTGTCTAAAATATATGTTGTCCAAGCATTAGACTGTTTCTGTTCTATTGAGCCTAACCAGACTTTAGATTTTGATGAGAATGAAGTGTAACCAGGGTATTAATCTTGAGGATATTGTCTGTGACTCATAGCATAATACAATTTACCCATGCCGTTGTGATCATCAAGTTTTTGTGTAAAGTCATACCTGGTACTGATGTTAAATTCATTACAAATCCGTTCAAACGCTTTCATATCCATGGGGTTGTTAAACCTGTTGAAACTGGATTCAGTGGGAAGTGGGGTATGCAGTTCTGACAGTATTCTTCTAAGCTGGTAATACATGTGGAAACGATACACAGACCTAATCAGTTTGAGTGATTCAAATGGTCTGTGAAAGAAACACCACAGCCTGTAGTTGAACACAATATAGCAAAGTTAAGCTGGTTTTGAAACATCTGTAGTGGGCTTGAGGACCACTTTCTTGCAGTAGCATCGTCTGTTATTGGTGGGTTTAGGTAATGGTCAAAGGGATTTGGTGTTTTCACTTGGAATAAATCTTGTTCCGTCACAGCTATATCGAGCTGATTTAACTGAATTATTTTCTGTTCATAAGTTGTTGCAATATTATACTTGGCATCTACGTTAAATTGAAATGCGTTTGTAGTGGTAATGGTTGGTGATTTAAATTCCATCATGTTCTTTTTTACCCAAGACTAAGAAAGAAGAACAAAGACTGGTTTGACGAAAACGATGTAGAGATCCAGGAACACCTAGCAAAAAAAAGAGCCGCCCATCAGGCCCACCTAGCCCAGCCTTCCTGCCCTGTGAAGAAGTCTGCCTTCCGCCTCGTCTGCAGCAGTCTCCAGCGCAAGCTCAGAGATCTCCAGAATGAGTGGTGGACCAGACTTGCACAGAGGACCCAGCTTTGTGCTGACAATGGTGACTACAGGGGCTTCTACGAAGCACTGAAAGCAGTGTATGGCCCCAGGCACCTGGTACAAAGTCCCCTGCGAAGCGCGAATGGCCAGGCACTCCTCACAGATAATACCTCCATCTTGAACCGCTGGTCGGAATACTTTCAGAGCCTCTTCAGCGCTGAGCGCACTGTTCAAGAAGCAGTCGTCCTACAAATCCCACACCTCCCAGTAAAGGTTGAATTGGACGAACCGCCCACCGCTGAAGAGACCCTCACAGCCATCCACCAGCTCAAGAGTGGCAAAGCAGCAGGCATTGATGGAATACCGCCAGAGATCTGGAAACATGGAGGCACAGCACTGCACAACAAGCTCCATGACCTCTTTCTCTGCTGCTGGGAGGAAGGAACACTACCAAAAGATCTCCGTGACGCAGTCGTTATCACCCTGTACAAGAACAAAGGCGAGAAGTCTGACTGTTCCAACTATCGGGGAATTACCCTGCTGTCCATTGCTGGGAAAATCCTTGCAAGGCTGCTCCTGAATCGGCTGGTACCTGCCATCGCTGAAGACCAACTCCCAGAGGGCCAGTGTGGCTTCAGAGCAAACAGGAGCACCACCGATATGGTCTTTGTGCTGAGACAGCTACAGGAGAAGTGCCGCGAGCAGAACAAAGGGCTGTACGTAACATTTGTCGACCTAACAAAAGCGTTCGACACTGTGAGCAGGCAAGGCATGTGGCAGATCCTGGAGCGACTTGGCTGTCCCCCAAAGTTCCTCAACATGATTGTCCAGCTACACGAGGACCAGCAAGGCCAGGTCAGACTCAACAATGACCTCTCAGAACCATTCCCTATTCTCAACGGCGTAAAGCAGGGCTGCGTGCTGGCACCGACCCTCTTCACCATCTTTTTTAGCATGATGTTGAAGCAGGCCACAGTGGACCTCGATGATGACGATGCAGTGTACATCAGGTATCGTCTCGATGGCAGCCTGTTCAACCTCAGACGACTGCAGGCCCACACGAAAACCCTAGACCAACTGATTCGTGAGCTGCTTTTTGCTGATGATGCTGCCCTCGTTGCACACACAGAGAGAGCCCTGCAGCGCATCACGTCTTGCTTCGCAGATGCTGCCCAGCTCTTTGGACTCGAGGTCAGTCTGAAAAAGACAGAGGTCCTCCATCAGCCGGCACCCAAGACAGTGTATCGCCCTCCTCACATCACCATTGGCGAGTCTGAACTAAAGTCAGTGCACCAGTTTACTTACCTTGGCTGCATTATCACGTCGGACGCCAAGCTGGACAAGGAGCTTGACAGCAGGCTGGCAAAAGCGAACAGTGCTTTCGGGCGACTTTTCAAGCGGGTGTGGCACAATCAACAGCTGAAAACAGGCACCAAGATCAGCGTGTACAGAGCTGTGGTCCTCACCACCCTGCTGTATGGTTCCGAGTCCTGGGCCCTCTACCGCAACCAACTACGACTCCTCGAACGCTTCCACCAGCGCTGCCTGCGTACCATCCTGGGCATTCACTGGAGTGACTATGTCACCAACGTCGAGGTCCTTGAACAGGCTGAAACTGTGAGCATCGAGGCTTTGCTGCTGCGGACACAGCTCCGCTGGGCGGGGCATGTCTCCAGGATGGAGGATCATCGCCTACCAAAGATCACCCTGTTCGGCGAGCTTGCTACTGGACACCGTGACAGAGGGGCACCAAAGAAGAGATACAAAGACTGTCTCAAGAAGTCACTTAGTGCCTGCCAAATCGACCACCACCAGTGGTCTTCGCTTGCTGCGGACCGTGACACCTGGCGCTCCACCATTTACAAGGCAGCTGTCTCCTTTGAGGACTCTCGCAGAGCTAGCCTTAAGGACAAGAGGCTCAGGAGAAAAAACAGAGATGCCGCAGCTCAGAACCCTGACCAGACCTTCCCCTGCAGCCACTGCGGTCGAACCTGCCTGTCTCGGATTGGCCTCCGCAGCCACGAAAAAGCCTGCAGACGTCGTGGGCAACTCCTATAAAATCTTCGTTCGCGAAGTCAAGCCAAGAGAGAGATGTTCTTTTTTATGAGATAATAAAAATGTTTATTACCTTAACAAATCTTGACACAAGCAAACCAGTGTGGTTAACTAATGGGATTGATAATCGGAATGGTAGCAAGGCTGTAGCTATCCATGAAATGTTTTACACTGTAAAATGGTTTAATGTAACAGATGATACAAGTTATTATGTAAGTTATAAAGTCGCTAGAGGTTCAGGCACAGATACGCACTAAGTCTTTATTACATCTGGGTATTATGACTTTTGTACTATAGCTGAATGGTTTCAAAGCAAATTTAAAATTAAAGCAAATTTGAATTCAGCTAACTTAATTGTTACATTTGAATTTCTGTGACCAGAATTTGCAATTTCAAATCAACTTGTATCTTTACTTGGTTTAATATGTGATTTTGTAACTAATAAGGATGTAGATTGGACAGAAATAGTGGGTGGTGCTAATACTAGTGGTTTGGCGGTGATGCCGAAGCCAAATAAACTTAGAATAACTGGAAAACACCCTGTTCATTTGGCAGTACACACAGTACTAAATGTGCATTTGAAAGAACTAAACACAACTGAAAATGTTCACAATGGAAAACCATCAACTTTGTTGATATGCTTACCGACTGGAACTGCTCCCTATTATGAAAGTGTGGTTGTTAGATTTCCTAATTTGCAGTTTAAGAAATTAGGTTCCAGTTTCTTTGAGTCACTGTGTTTATCTGTAACTAATCAAGATGACAAACCAGTTGTGATGCATGATTTTAGTGTTGTGTTGGAAGTTAAATAATTTTATTTTTGTTTATAAAAATGAGTGCTGGTCCAAAGTCGAGAATCATACCAGTTGCGTGTCCTGTAACAGAGTTGAAAGATTTGGCGGATGTCCAGGATTTTGAGAAGGAATTTGGTTAGTTAGTTAGTTATTTGGGTTTAACGCCGAGCAGGCGACTAAGGCCATCTCACGGCGGGATGGGTAAAAATCTGGTCAGCCAGACTAAAAGCAAGGTCTTAAGACAAGATGTAAATATAGATTAAAAATCTCAGGCTAAAATGTCGCACGTCTGGAAAAGAAACGTCTACAGACTCTCAAAAAGGGCAAATAAAAAAATTCACATAGTCTATGAATGCTCAGATCTTGTTAAAAATATTGCATTCTCTCAAAAAATTGAAGATTTTGTCCGGGGGAACATCCCGGAACAAAACCTTCAAGGAGTCTGCTGTGAAGTGTTTATATCTGGTGTCAATTAGGTCAGCACAATACAGCAAAAAGTGTCGAACAGAAAACTGCTCATCACAGGCAAAACACCATGGACGCTCATCCTGTTTAAGTAAGTAAGAGTGCGTAACATATGTGTGCCCGATGTGGAGCCGAGCAAGGACAGTCTCCTCACGGCGGCTGCCGCAGCGGAAAGGTAGACTGTCAGACAACTTAGGAAGAGCTTCATGAAGCTTGTTCCCTTCCTCTTTGTCCCACTCGGACTGCCACTCGCGGGCTATGTACGCACTAATAACAGGTTTAAAATCACTATAGACAGTCTGTGTGTCAGGGACAGGGTCACTGCGGGCACTGTTGGCAGCAGAATCTGCGATTCTGTTGCCTTCGATGCCCACATGGCCTGGGACCCAAATAAAAATGATGTCATAATATTCCTTCATCAAGTCCGCGTAGAGCTCTCTAATCTGCACCAGCAGTGGATGGTCTGTTCCCGCGCCCTGAAGGGCCTGCAGGGCAGAAAGAGAGTCAGACAGAATCAGGAAGTTCCTTTCCCGAGACTGATAGGCATGCTTGAGTGCTAGCAGAATGGCCTGCAGTTCTGCACTAAATACAGAGGAATGGTCAGGGAGACGGAGCTTAAATGGGCGTCTAGGATGGCGAGAGGACACTGCAGCCGCAGCCACTCTTCCATCCTCAGACTTGGACCCATCCGTATAAAGACGACAATAGCCAGGAAAAATTGAAAGGAGTTCATTGAGGCTCTGTTGGTATATGGCTGGTGGAGTACAATCCTTCTTGTGGGCAGTCAAGTCCAGCAAGATGTCAGGAACTGGTAGTAGCCAGGGTGGAGTGACATGTTGCAGAGATTCCGAAACTTTGTCCAGGTCCACTCCGGCAGCCTGCAGATGAGGTCGGACACGGAAGGAAAGTGGACGGACAGCTCCCGGATGGGCATCGTAAATCTCTGCAAACGACGGGTTAAAAACACAATCATAGGCAGGATTTTCTGGATGGGCCTTCAGCTTCAGAACGTAGCTGAGCATGAGGCGGATGCGGCGGAGCCTGAGAGAAGGCTCCCCTGCCTCTGCATACAGACTAGGAACTGGAGATGTCCTGAAGGCTCCCAGACATATGCGCAGACCTTGATGGTGAATTGTGTTCAGACGCTGCAGAACAGACTTGGAAGCCGAGCCATATACCACAGAGCCGTAATCCAGTTTGGACCGAACAAGGGCCCGGTACAGTCGAAGTAAGACGATGCGGTCTGCACCCCAGTCAGTACGACCAACGACACGAAGAATGTCGAGGGCCTTCCGACAAGAGGTTCTAAGGTAGTTAACATGGTTGCAGAAGGTCAATCTTTTGTCAAAGATGACCCCCAAAAACTTAGCCTCTTCAGCCACCTTAATTGGCACTCCAGCAATGCTCAGGCTAGGTTCTGGAAAAAATTTCGTCTGGTTAGTAAAATGCACACAGACTGTCTTGGAGGGCGAGAATCTGAATCCATTGAGAGACACCCACCCCTGGATGCGATCAACGCACAGCTGCAAGCGCCTCTCAAGGGACGCAAGTCCTCGACCTCGTGCACACAAAGCAAAGTCGTCCACAAACAAAGAGCATTCAGAATCATCCTTGACGGCCTTTACAATGTTATTTATTTTAATGCTAAATAAAACAGGAGATAGAATACTGCCCTGCGGGACACCCATCTCCTGTTCAAAGGAGTCGGAGAGGGTGGAGCCCACACGGACATGGAACGACCTGTTGGACAAAAAATTGTGAATAAAAACGGGCAGATGCCCTTTAAAACCCATGTCCGACAAATCAGACATTATACCATGCTTCCAGGTCGTGTCATATGCCTTTTCAAGATCAAAGAAAATTGCATAGACATGCTGCTTGTTGACAAAAGCATCTCGGATAAAAGACTCAAAGCGGACTAGATGGTCAGTTGTACTACGGAAGCGCCGGAAACCGCACTGGAGGTCTGTGATGAGACCCTGTGACTCAAGATGCCACACCAGTCGGGCGTTGACCAAGCGTTCCATAGTTTTACATAAACATGATGTCAAAGCTATTGGCCGGTAGTTGCCCGGGTTGGAAGGATCCTTACCCGGCTTGGGAATTGGCACAACCACAGCCTGGCGCCAAGATGGCGGAAAATGACCGGTTATCCAGATATGGTTAAAGGCCTTGAGAAGTACAAGGAGTGAATCCTCAGGCAGATGTGTTATGAGCTGATAATGGATGGTATCTAATCCAGCAGCAGAGTCAGTACATTTCTGCATGGCTTGCTGCAATTCTGAAAACGTAAAAGGGGCATTATAGTCTTCCAAGTTATCCGATATAAAATCACAAGCACAAGATTCTCGCTTCTCCTTCTCTCTCTGGAAGAAAGGTGAATAATGCTCTGTTGAAGAATTATGGGCAATGGTGGAGGCAAGCAAATTGGCCACAGCCTTTTTATCTGTGACCAAACTGGCACCATCTCTAAGATGGCCGACAGAAGCCGAGCCACCCCTGCCCCTAATTCTTCGAACAGCCTTCCAGACTTTTTGGGACGGAGTCCTAGAAGATAAAGATGAGACGAAGCGTCTCCAGGAAGCACGGCGTTCACGTTTAAAAATATAACGGGCTTTCGCCCGCTGTCTTTTAAAGGTTAAAATATTTGCTTGCGACGGATTACGAAATGCACGTCGCTGAGCAGATTTGCGCATTGTTTGGGCCTTGCGGCACTCTTCATTGAACCATGGTACTCTTGGCTTCCGAGGGAGTGATGTGGAAGTTCTAGGGATGGTTTCACCTGCAACCTCCAACAAAATAGAAGTAAAACAAGAAACAGGTTCTTCAGCTGACATGACCACCTCCTCTGTAAGACGAGACTGACAGAGAGAGGCAAACAGAGACCAGTTAGCTTTCTTGAGATTCCAGCGCCCCACCGGCGAATCCTCCTCACAGCTGACCGATGACAGGACTACTGGGAAGTGGTCACTACCACACAGGTCGTCGTGAACCTTCCAGTCAAAGTCCAGCATGAGAGAAGGATCACACACAGTGAGGTCTAGAACAGAACTAGATCCGGAACCTGAGTTAGAGTATGTTGGTGAGCCATCGTTAAAGACACATAGGTTAAGTTGAGAAAAAACATCTTCTAACATCTGACCTCTGCCATCATAGTGGTCACTACCCCAAAGGTGAGCATGACCGTTAAAATCCCCCATGAGAATAAAGGGAGGGGGCAGTTGATCTACTAAGTGAAAAATATCATTGCTACAGACCCGCAGTGATGGTGGCAGGTAAATACTGCATATGGTTATGGTCTTTTTTAAGGTAACCCGAGCAGCGACAGCCTGAAGACAGGTGTCGATGCTAACGGGGCTACATAAAATTTGGCTACTAATGAGAAGAGCCGTTCCACCCGAGCGCCTCTCCGAATCAGAGCCTTTATGTATAACATTAAAACCATTAAAAGACACAGGGTCAGAAGTCTTCAGGTAAGTCTCCTGAAGAGATATGACTGAGGGGTTATAGAACTTGACTAAAAGACGTAATTCCTCAAAGTTAGCTCGAAAACCACGACAATTCCACTGAAGCAAAGAGTCCATGATTAAGTCTGATCTGGGGGTAAGGAGTTTTTCCCCCCTTTTTCCTTTACCTTGGAAGGAGTTGAAGAAACAGAGGGGGGCCGGCTCCCGGGCCTCCTCTGGTTCTTCGGAGAGGAAGGGGGTGGAGCTGCCGCAGCATCAGCAACAACAACTTCCACTCCCTCCATCCGCTCCTCCAGTGCAGCATATTTGTTTTGAAGGGGCACATCTGTGTTCCCCTTCTGGGCCCGTGCGCACAGCGGTCCCATAGATTTCTTAGACTTCTGGTCCTGGGCAGCGTTCCTGCCGCTAGAGTTAGCGGCCTTAGAAGGCTGACCAGAGCCAGAAGCCTTTGGAGTTGACTGACTAACAGGTTTGGGTGGGGGCTGAGGCTTAGGGGCAACAGAAGGCGGCACAACCGGACCGGCAGTGTCCGCCTTCTGCGTTCCCTGGCTCCTTGTCACCACCGGAGGAGGGTTACTCTCCAGGGGCGAGAGGAGCCGAGGCTCCGCCCCCAACCAAGAAGTTGGGGTCTGACATGAAAAGTCTTTGGTGGGGCGCTTGCCTGCCACCGCTGCACTAAAAGTATACACTGAGGTGTTAGAGGTTGGGGCAGCCGCAGCTGCACCAGGGCCTTCAACCAGTTTTTTGGCATCCAGAAAGGACAGCCCCTTCTCCACACGCACCTGCTGAATCTTGCACTCGGATATCCAACGAGGGCATTTCTTATCCGAAGCCATATGCGCCCCCTGGCAGTTCACACACAGGGGGGTGGCTGTGCAGGACTCAGCAGAGTGTCCGGGCCTAGTGCAACGGGCGCATGAAGCCTCTGCCTGACGGCATGTCTTCTGCCCATGGCCATACTTTTGGCACTTAAAGCAGCGGAGGGGAAGAGGGACGTACTTTTTCACTCTCAGGGAGTAGTAACCTCCCCAGATGGTAGTAGGAGGGGTGGGGGTGCCAAACGTCAGGATGATGGTAGGGAGACGGATCTCCCCACCACCTCGCTTGGAAGCGAAGCGCCTGACGCAAGTCACCCCCTGAGACTTAAGGTTCCTTACAAGTTCATCTTCTGACAGTTCTGCCAAAGCTTGATCTTTGATTACGCCTCTTGACGAATTCATGGTTTTGTGGGGTGTGACTTCCACAGGAGTGTCTCCGATGGAAGAGAGCCCCAGTAGCCCGCTGGAGTGTGCCCGAGTACGGCACTCCACCAGCAAGTCACCAGACCTGAGGCGCTGGGCGTCAGGCCTGCCAACACGGCTCCTGAGGGTCTCCCCCACCAGAAAAGGATGCAGCTTGGTAACTGGTTTCTCCTTCACCTTGCTATGGACAATGAGGAAGCGAGGCCATACGGCCGACGCCTGAGGCGTCGCTTCCTCACAGTCTGAATCACTGTCATGTGCAATGTCGGTGTCTATGCGCCGTTTCTGTGCTAGTTTGGGTTTTTTGGTTTTATCCATATTATATTAGTAGAGATATTCATCCCCCGGGGGTCCCCGCCCGCCACCGAGCCCAACAAGGGAAAGTGCAACTGTCGGCGGGTCTCCAGCCGACGCACAATGGAGACTGCCCGAAAGATATACTCAAGGGGGTAAGCCCGATTGAACCGTTTGAGCCACCGCCTTCTATCACACCGTTGAATGCAGGGGAATACTGGCGTAAAGCACCTAATCAGCAGCAGAAGCTATAGCATGGTGCTCCGTATAGCAACCCGCATGTCAACAGTGGGATAGGGCTCAACGTGACAAGAGCCGATTGACTAGGCCGGTACGACTAGCCTCCCGTTTAGGTAGAAGTCAAGGCCGAAGTGGAGTGTTGGCACCAGTGAGCCGCAGCCCAAAGGGAACCTCAGCCACCAGGATCCTCTTCTCCCCCGACACGGGTCTCCAAGCACGGCAAACACTTGGGATCCAAAGGACCAAAAAGTCACGAGTATTTTTAAGGACCAATCCAACATGGTACGACCTAGGTTAGCACAGCTCCTTAAAAACCGGACCAGTGAAAAGGCTGAACAACATATCTGCTGACATCAAGTCCTAATCCTGGACAAAGATGGCACCCGTCCGCTAGCCCACTCAGTCAGGGACTGAGCGGACTACCCACCTACGCCACGTGGAGGCCGGTGCCGGGTAGGCTTTGAGAAGGAAAGAGAGGTGGGGGAAGTGTATGGTTTTGAACTAGATTCTTTTGGTATGTACAAGAGAAAAGTAATAGATAACATAAAAGACGGAACAGAGAGACCAATTCCTAAACTTGGTCAGCTGCGTGATGTCACTGTACCTACACCGCCTGTAAATAATGCGCCCTACAACTTAATACATGTGCGTAATAAGTGGGTAGTTTCGCATGTGCCGCCTGTGCCTGTTCCAGCACCAACAATTGACTGGGACATAAAGTTTGAATTTATTAGTCCTTATGTATATAGTGATGATGAAGGAGCCTTAGTGTTTAGAAAAGTTGTTAACTCTGGGCCGTTGATTGTAAGTCTTGTTCCAAGCTTTGCCCCAGACAACATTAGCAGAGATAAACTACAAGTGCTTGTGTATGAAAAAAGACGGTATCTTCTTACGCATAGGAAGGGCAGATCAGATGCAAAGGTCGTGTTTGTACCAGCAAACTTTACCATTGCGACAAAGGTTTTTATTGCTATAAAGAAAGGAGTTGATGTTATTGAGGTTTCGAGCAGTGTTCCAGCTGTTAAGATATTGGTCGACAAAACAACTTTTGTTTATCTAAATTACATAAAACTGGAACACATTGATCTTGTTTCATTTTATTACACCAGCAAATTGTATACTTTTGACAAGTTGCAAAATGTAATCACTGATTAAATAAAAAATATTTCTGAAAAAAAAAGAAGGTAAACTTGTATCCACAACTACCGACGACTGAGACTGTGTCAACTGAGACGTTTGTGATGTCTATGCCAATTGCATCAGATAAAACATTACAGGCAGATGCATTCTGATTAAATAATATTACAGAAGCAATTAAATATTTAGAGGGAGAGGAGGCAAAATACTCACGGTGCAAAAGACGGTATAAGGACGTTTTCAATTCTGTACAAAACACATATATGGCTGTTGGTGCAGTTTCAGCTGGATGTTCTGTAGGGGGTATTGTTCTGTTTGCCACGGGAATTGGAAGTTTAATTAGAATTGCAATTGAGGGTGTTAGCGTTGCTACATGCCTGGCATGCTTTGGTTTGGAAGCCCTAAACAAAAGATTTCACACAAAATTACAAAAACATGAAGCATTGAGTACTTTAGCGGGTGCAAAGTTGAGCAGTATGAAACTGATTATAAGTAAAGCTTTGGACGATAATTGCATTGATGATATTGAATTTAAGAGAGTGCAGGATGATTTGAACAATTACAAGAAACAAAAATCTGAAATACACAATAAAATGCATAGTCAATCTCCCGTGAATGTTGAAGAACTAAAAGCTAGTTTTTTAGCGGAAGGAAAAAAGATCGGTGTTCAGGAAACCACAGAAAAACTACACAATCTTTTAAGCAAATAAAAATCAGATTTGGTAATCAATCAATATTTTTGTCCTATGCTTCGCAGAGACATGACACGTCATTTACACCACTTGTGCCTGATTATTTAGCCCTGTCAGCTCCACCACCAGAGTATTATTGAGAAAAAGGTTATTTTTTTGTCTTTGTATCTTGTCAAATTTGTCCGAGTAAGTTGTGACTTAAGTCAAGAACTTACAATTTGTTATGTTTAAGTTCTTATAAGTTCTTATTTTATGACACTTATATGTTCTTGTGTCAACTAATTTATAGAAACCTTTTTTTAAAGTTATTTGGCAGTTATAAGTGACTTTGGACATTTGTTATCAAGTATCTGTAGGTAAATTAAAAAAATTGTTATCAAGTGCATATAACAATGTTGTTGGTTTTTTTGTTGTGTGTGTGTGTGTGTGTGTGTGTGTGTTATTAAAATAACTGTGTTTTGGGGTATAAATGTTTTTGTAATATCCTTTTTCATATCTCTAACACTAATCCATATATATATATATATATATATATATATATATATATATATATATATATATATATATATATATATATATATATATATATATATATATATATATATATATATATACACATACACACACATATATGCAAACACACAAAAACAGACAGACAAACACGCATACGCATACACACATACGCATACACACACGCACAGAAAAACATACATACACGCATACACACATACATACACACAGATAGACACACAAACACACACACATACATACATACGCATACACACATACACGTACGTACTCACACACATGCACTCACACACACATACGAACTCACACACACAAACATATACACGGAAACGCGCACACACACACACACACACATGCACTCACACAGACAAACACGCACACACATACGCACGCATACACATACATATGCACGCATACAGACATATGCACACATACAAACACGCACATACGCAGGCATACACACATGCACTCACACAAACACACATACACATACATACGCACGCATACAGACACATGCACACACACACACAAACACACGCATACAGACACAATCTTTATTCAGCATGTATAAATATTGTAAACTCCTGTCCGCAGAATACTTTGTATGACACAAGTATGTTGAGTTTTGTATCGTATATGATACACAGCTGTGTACATCACTGTGTAGTCCCGTTACTAAGACCCTACGTCATTTGTTTACCTTAGCGAATCGTCCGCTACCGTTGGACGCGTTGCTAAGACCCTACGTCATTTGTTTACCTTAGCGAATCGTCCGCTACCATCGGACGCGTTGCTAAGACCCTACGTCATTTGTTTACCTTAGCGAATCGTCCGCTACCGTCGGACGCGTTGCTAAGACCCTACGTCATTTGTTTACCTTAGCGAATCGTCTGCTACCGTCGGACGTGTTGCCGCTAAGACCCTACGTCATTTGTTTACGTTGGATACCAGTCTGGCCATTGTCATTTAACTCTGTGGTCTGTCTCTCATTTCTTAGTTGTCCACGGCACAGAACTGATAGCAAATGACTCCGTTTGAGAAAGCTTAACACATCCTGCCATTAAGTGAGATCGATAGGCTTAGTAGCCCGGGCGCGACACAGCCTAGGCGCAACACAATCTAGCCAGGCTAAATTCAGACAATATTGTCCATATTAGATAGAGGCTGACGTGATTTTTCATTCGGTATCCTGTATTAACCTGTGGCCGGCCACTGGTTTTAAGATAGCTCAATGTTAGTGTAAACAAATCACATTAGGCTGCGCTAACTTCGTAATAACATGCTGACACTGAGTGACTCAACAGAATTAAAGACTTGTCTCAGGTACTACGCAGTTGAAAATGTCTAAGACACTACTTAGCTAAATTAAACAACTGACAAAAATAACTGTGCTTACTGCATAGAAACCGGCATGTTTTTTCATACGGTACCAGGAAGAAACTGCGGTCTCTCTCAATCACAGTCGTGGTCGCAAATGCCGATCGTTAAGCACTCAGCGCACTGCAGACTAGCCGCGAGACCTTTTCTTGTTTCTAAATATCACAAATTTAACAGGCAAATTATCGATCTTACCGTAGTATACATTCACAAGATTTAGCGATCACTGAATATCACCTCAGAGAAGTCAAGTCAGTCCTCAAAACACATCCGTCTCCTACAAAGCAGCATAACAAAATAAAACACGACCAGCTTGGTGTTTACGAAATGTCACCTGACGGTTGTCAACAGCGAGTCCGGTCAGCAGTGCCTGTGTGTGTTCAGTTAGCCGTGTTAGCGTTAATCAATAACAGGAATGGCTAGGCAAGCTCGGGGTGCTGTTTTAATACGAACAATTCTGAATAAACTGGCTTACATAATCGATGGATTAATTAACTCAGGTGTTAACCCCCTGTTGGTATTACTAAGCGGGGAGGTACATAAAAGAGTGATTGTTAAAATAATAATGCAGTAGCGGCCGGTATGTTAGTCAAGCTTGCCGAGCGCTGTTTTAATACTAACATTTCTTAAATATGGGCGGCGTGATCATTACGAAGTTTGTTATCAAAAATCGTAAAATTATGGCGTCAAAAAAAATTGCTCAAATAATCTCTCTCTCTCTCTCTCTGGTGTATCAGGATGGAAAGGGTTAATAAGGACATGTCATATGAGATTCTCTTCCTTTTTTATAACCAATGTTTGTGCCAAATCCTGTATGTTTAGGAGGAGATTTTGTCTCCATTCGAATTATGTCAGTCAGTATATATTCTGTTAATCTGTAAGAAAGTTATTAATGGGCGCAATTTAAGAATGTGCTGTGTACAAAATCTCTGTTATGTTTACAGATCCCATGCCAATACCTGAACATCTGTGTGAATATATATTCAGAGATGGTTTTTGTATGCCATGTATCAGAACAATTGTTTTGTTAATTGTGGGCATTATTTTTACATTTTGTGTATTGTTACAGACAGGTTTTTTGTTTATTTGTTTGTTGTTGTTTTTTCGGGGGGGGGGGGGGGTAGTTAATTAATCAGTTTAATCCTGTCTGAGGGTTAATTTTGTAACTTCAGATTGAAAGCTATGTTATGGGTAAGGAGATATAGATCAACCATTTTAGTTCAAGGGTGGTGCCATAACTGTGCACCAAGCTGTTCTGGCACTACTCTTGAGCTATCATAGTCAAATTATTTCAGGCATTTCAGGATGGAACGGGTTAACGGAGATAATCATTTTTCTTAATTATTCATATTGCATGCTTGTAATTACTATCGGTATAGTTAGAGTGTTCAAGTTCTATTTTTAAAACTGAAAATCGGATTAAACTTGTGCATCACTGTGAATCTATGAGTTCAGGTCTTTCTTTTTAAGTTGTGTTTTGTGGTAGGTGTTATGTATTTTGATGAACGTTTGATTTGATCTTGCCATGCAAAGGGAAAATGGCAATTGTCCAGGCCTAGTGTTGGCTCATGCATAATAAAGCTAACTATAAGGTGATGCATCGCTCAAGAAAAGAGAAGGTAGTGGGAGAGAAGGAATGACAGACCTATCATTTTGAGCCTTCCACTGAACACCTACTACATAAAGTAGTAGGGACTACCCCCAGGCGCCCCGCCATCCGCTGCCGGGAGAGTATCCAGACCTCCCCGAGGCGCATGATGGTCTTTTTCCTACAATGACTGAAAGCTGGATTAAATTACCAATATCCAAATCTGGGACAATACTATTCATGTTGGAAAAGGTTGGCAGACTATTTGCTACTTGTTGGCACCAGAATGGATCCAGCTTGGCACTATATTGGCAGCCAACATTCACCATACTGGTATATTGGCAGCCAACATTTACCATACTGGCCCTATTATGGATCCAGCTTGGCACTATATTGGCAGCCAACATTTACCATACTGGCCCTAGGATGGATCCAGCTTGGCGCTATAATGGCAGCCAACATTCACCATACTGGCCCGAGGATGGATCCAGCTTGGCAGCCAACATTTACCCAATATTGGGCCAACGTCGGGCCAATTTGCACTTCCAATATTGGACCAATATTAGTGTAACGCACGCAGACTTGCCCACAGTCGTACGCACAGACTCTCACGCAACAGACGCATACACCGCCACTGACTCAAACGGGCGCATTCATGCGGTAAAAAACAAACACACGGGCTCCCTTTCTAAAGTAACCTTTATACAGTATAAATGAAAAAGAATGACTTAAATGACTATCAACTATATACAATATTCTACTATCACACCACACACGTATCACAGTATCTTTGCCAGGCTAGGTTTTAGTCTCTCAATGTCTCCAACCTGTTTGATGTTGTTGCCTGGTTACGTTGGTCCTTCTCACGTCTAGGCGTGAAAGTCCTTCGTCGTACGCTTATTGCCGTCCTGTCTCTTCGGGCACGGACGTCCTCGTTCTCGTACGGTACTCAGTTCTCACTTTGACTTGGGTGTCTTGGTCCCAGTCAGAATCACTCTCAGAAGAGCTGGAGGGATGACCTCACGTAGGTCCCACCTGCGACTCGACGTCTCGGCGTCCGTCTTCCACTCTCGTTACAAGAACTCTAAAATAGACAACAAAAGTCCCAACGTAACACTTGCTAAACACACAACATATTGGATCAATGAGAAACGTCACGTAACCTGGCTGATACAAATAACCCACACGTTCATTCACACACACACGTGCTTCATAAACTATTTTCGTATCACCCCATCTCTGTCACTATCTTGAAACAGACTATAGCCTAACACTCTTGCTATACATTACTCTATACCCTGGAAAAGACTATGCTTACCCAACCACGTACTATCTTCATAGCGGCTTAGACATACACACTTCATATTCCTTTAGTCATCTAACTCGGTAAACAACTGTATACAAAAACACCGGTTACTTCACCGAATTCTAAACATACTATACTAAACCAAACCGCGGAACACCGCTATACAACCACATTAATCTTACCACGCATACTGTCTTTAACTAAACAACTATCAATACTACATTTATAGAAACATACCTGAAATCTAGGCTTCAGAGTCTTGGAATGCGGGCTAGGTACTCAACAACCGTTCCATACGACAAAACAGCCCGCACTCCCGATTTAGACCTCTGACAGTCATAGCTTCCGCCTAGAACTCACTAAACAGAACTCACTAAAAATTCCCGTGCTAACCATGTCTTACAAATTTCACGTGCGTCTAAAGCCCCACGGACTTTCGGCACAAACAAACCGTTAACAAAAACCGTACCGTACTAATCCTATTGTGCGAGCACTATGCACAAGCATAGAGCTTCATCACAATTAGCAGCCAATATCGGCCCAATATTTGGGCCAATATTGGACCTATATTGGTGTGCTGGCTGGGAAGCTACAATAAATATTACAAAAACTAATGTGACACATATTTAAAGCTCTCTCTCTCTCTCTCTCTCTCTCTCTCTCTCTCTCTCTCTCACACACACACACACACACACACACACACACACACACACACACACACACACACACACACACACACACACACACACAGAGAGAGACACACACACACACACACACACTGTTACAAGAACAGTTACTGCCAACGATTGCTAACACACTGAAAATGCATCTAACTATATGCATAAGAAAGAGGATAGGTCTTGAGCAGTGATTTGAAAGCAGACAGAGTTGGAGCATGTCTGACATAGGCTGGAAGATCGTTCCAGGTGACTGGACCGAAACTTAAAAAAGCACGCTGGCCCTGTCTTTCGCCTAGGAACCCTGAAAATACGTGTGTCTGATGCTGAACGGAGGGATCTTAAAGGTGTGTGTGTGTAAATCATGCCTCAGGTGTTTTGTTGGGAAGCACCCCTTGACTCAGACCAGCTGGCATTGTTTTGTTTAGACAGTCGAGCACAATTATCTGATTAACTCTATTGAAACAGATCTTTATAACCACAGCACAATTCAGCAGTACTCGATCATTTGCTGTAGCCCATGTCATTATACGCTGACACATGAGGGTCTGTCTCTCTGAGAGTACCATACATTTCCGGAGGCATAGATTATAATGGGCCTGTACAAACCAGAGACCCTCATGAGTCTCGTAAAGTTTAAAGAGGTGAAGGAGGGTCTATGCCTCTAGGTGACATAAGCATGTTGCTGTCACATGAGATCCTCGTGAGCCCTCTAAAATTGAACATGCCAAAGTATCATATAAATGTAAGAATACACTCACAAGTCGGAACTTTTGAAGTCTCAAAGATTGTCATGAACCCTTAAGCCTTGTGTGGGATAATGTAGAACTATGCCAACGTTTCACACAATGGGCTGGTTTGTGGCACATTGAGCGGGCTCTTGTAGTTGTAGGAAGCATACTTTGAAAAGCTTGATATAGTTTAACATAGGACAGTATACATCTGGTACAGTTTAACATAGGACAGTGTACATGTGGTACGGTGTCGTAAAAAGTATACTATAGTGACCACTTCAGCATCGATAGTCCCATGTCTCAATAGTCCTACATTTTTCAATGTCTTAACAGTCCAAAGTGTGGATGGTCCTACAATTTGTATCAATAATCCTATGGTTACTAGTCCTACTATCATTAGACATACAGTTTCAGCCTATAGTTTCATGCACTATCTGTCATTGTAGATGGAACATCCTGGCGTTTTGATGTGTAGCTTATAGGCACATCACTTGTTACCTCCATCTTCCCACCATCCCCCATGCCCCTAACCCTGCTGTATTTGGTTCAGACCTCCCCTGGAGGTGGTGGTGGCAGTATAACTCCTCCTCCTCCGCCTCCTTCTGACTCAAAAGACTTGCAGTCATGGTCACATATTTCAGACTTGCTTAAGAGGCTTGCCATAAAAGCAATGGATGCTTTGCCTGGCATTATAGGAAGTGTTGTTAGTTGGTTGATAAGTACAGCAGCAAAAGTTGTCGGGTTTATGGCGGAGCATGTGGGTCTTTTTGGTGACAGTAGGAAGATTAATAACTGGATATTTAATGAAACAGATAAAGAAGTAATAGCCCTAATCCAGTAAGTCATATTACCCGTGCAGTTCTACCTGACTCGTATGTTTACCGATGGTTGTTCTGGTGTTACTGGTGGTTGTTGAACTGATTGTTTTGGTGTTTGTTGAACTGGTGTTACTGGTGTTATTTGTTGAACTGACGGTGGTTGTTGATGTGTTGTTGTTGGACTTAAGTTTACTGATTGAATCCTAATTTTTGTCCACCCCCTGCAACAATTATTTAATTATTATAATTTTGTATTGTTCCGATTTGGACTTGAAGGTCAGATGGCAACATGTATAAGTTGATACCAACCACAAGTCAACCTTTGACCTGGCATACCTGAGAATGTCTTGATATCGTTTTATGTTTGATGGGAGATCTAATACTGAGTTTATAGAGTCTTCTAAGTTTGCAAGAAATTGTTTTTGTGCTTCAAATATGCCACTTCTATTTACGATGTTTGATCTTGTTTGAGCTTGTGCTCCAAGCACGCTACGTTCTGATAGATTCATTGATGCGTTCAACACCTGCTTGAGTAAACCAATCACTTTTATCTAAGATAAATGTGGTCCAGGCATTGGACTCCTTGCATGGCGTTGAGGCGCGTCCCCTGGGTCCCTCATGAGAGGGGTGCACCTACTGATGAAATAAGGTACCGTGAACCAACATGGTCTAAGAGAAGGAGGCCCGGACAGAAAACCCCTGGTCCTCCTAGTAAGGGGGTTGGGCGTGGGGGTAGCTTCCCCACCCTGCAAATAAGGAAATAGCTACAGAAACGCCGACGAATAGACCAACAGCAATTTCTTTCCTGGAGGAGGAAGGTTCTTCTACCAGAAGATTTATGACGTCGTGTGGTGAACGCCGGAAGTCTTCGGAAGCCACAAGACCGAGCCACCTCTCTCTATGACACAATCATGAACACATGGAATGTCAAGACCACGTACCAGAGCGGGAAGGCCGCCCAGATAGCAGCGGAAATGCAAAAGTACAACCTTGCCCTGCCAGGTATCAGTGAAGCCAGATGGACGCAGTCTGGTCAGAAAAGGCTGACAAGTGGGGAGATGATTCTGTATTCCGGATATGAAGGTGTAGCATTCATGCTGTCGCCATTGGTACCGAGTCTTGCTATAGTTTGTGTGAAAGCAGGTCCACTTTATCTAGCTACATGATATACCAAGTACACGGGTCACCTGCATGCTCTTCGGAAGCGCGTCGATGTGTGTTAGTACGTGCGTGTAGTGTGTGCGTGTTAGTGCATGCATGCGCGCGCTTTCCAAACATCTCCAAGAGGCAAAGATCCTCATGCGCCCTCCTATTCCTCCTGGAGATACACGCATGTTTGTGTGTGTGTGTGTGTGTGTGTGTGTGTGTGTGTGTGTGAGAGAGAGAGAGAGAGAGAGAGAGAGAGAGAGAGAGAGAGAGAGAGAGAGAGAGAGAGAGAGAGAGAGAGAGAGAGAGAGATGCACGCGCGAGAGAGAATGACGTTATATTTAGAGTATTATGTCATTGTCTGCATGGTGACGGAGTTGCCTCTTTTACGTCACCGCCACTGTCTGAGAGACACGGGCTGTAGCGGCGTCATCTTGAGAGAGGACCTAGTAGCTGAAGACCAGAAGCTACAGGAGTGGACAACCATTATCCTCGTTGATGGAACTGTGAGAATTATCCCCCTTGCCAAGGTCAGCGTCAATACCCCGTACCTGACAGGAGAGGTGAAGGCGCTATGTGTGAGGACCCCAGACTACGACTTTATCATCGGAAACGTTGGCGGTGCCAGAAACGCAGAGGATCCAGATCCGGAGTGGAGACCTGAAACATGTGCCGTTACCACGAGAAGTCAAGCAAAGGAAAGTCACCAGACTATCCCTCTAAAAGTGACTGACAACACAGAAGCAGCCGTGGTGAACAGGGACAAGCTGGTGAAACTACAGAAAGCCGACCCTACGCTTGACAAGTTCCGAGGTCAGACCGAGCCCGTGACGCGAAGAGGGAAGGAGGTTACCATCGAGACAAAAAAGGACATCCTGTACCGGGTATACACCAGCCATGGAGACAAGCATGTCCGTCAAGTGGTGGTTCTTGAACCCCTGAGGATGCAGGTGATGAAGCTGGCCCATGATTCCATCTTAGGAGGACACCTGGAAATCAGCAAGACCCACGACAGAATCCGAGCAGTCTTCTACTAGCCTAATGGGAGGGGGGGGGGGGGGGCGACGTCACCCGATTCTGCAGGTCCTCTCGAGAAGATGCCACTCATCGATATGCCTTTCAAGCAGGTAGCTGTGGATCTGGTGGGGCCAATATCTCCTCCAAGTGAAGATGGCCATCGCTATATTCCCACACTGGCGGATTACGCTACAAGACATCCTCAGGCCATACCACTAAAGAAGATCGACACTTCTACAATGGCAGAGGCGCTCGTGGACACGTTCAGCCATCTGGGGATTCCTGAGGAAGAACTGAATAAAGCCATCAAGGAGACGCTGGACCTGGGAGTCATCAGGGAGTCCAAGTAGCCATATGCGTCCCCAGTAGTCGTCGTGAAGAAACCAGATGGATCCAACCGGGTGTGTGTGGACTACCATAAACTCAATAAGCTGACAGTATTCGACCCAGAGCCCATGCCCACAGTGGAAGAACTATTCCAGAAGGTCAGTGGAGACCGATTCTTCTCCAAGATTGACCTAAGCAAAGGGTACTGGCAACTGAATCAAGGTTGCAGAGAAAGATATCAATAAGATAGCTTTCGCCACACCCGACGGTCATTGGGAGTTCCTGAATATGCCTTTTGGAATGGTGAACAGTGGTGCCACTTTGAAGAGAGGACTGAAAAAGACCCTAGAAGATATGCGGAATGTGGTGTTTTACTGGAACGACATCTTGATCCATAGCAAGATCTGGTAAGATCACCTCGAGACCCTTCGAGAGCTGTTCCAACACCTGTCAGATACGAATTTCACCATCCGACCAAGCAAGTGTATCCTTGGGGCCGACAACGTGGACTTCATCGGGCACCGGTTAAGCGAAGGCTTGAAAGACTACATGACGACGTCAGAAAGATTAGGGATGCCTCACGACCTACTACCAAGACGCAGGTTCGCTCATTCATGGGCCTGGCGAACTACTATCGAGAGTACATCCCGAACTTCGCAGCTGTCACAGGACCTCTGACTGACTTGCTGAAAAAAGGAAAAATCCAACGAGGTGAAAGTGGGAGGAGGCCCAAGAGTGACCATTCCAGGCAGTTCGTGACGGGGGGGCGAGAAGTCCGTTCTACACCTCCCCGATCCATCGAAGACCTTCGTCCTGCGGACCGACAACTCCAACGACGGAGTGGGTGCTATCCTAATGCAAGAGGATGATGGGAAACTCTACCCAGTGAGCTACGCCAGCAAGAAGTTGACCCAAGCCGAGACTAAGAATCACTCTACCGTCGAGAAGGAGTTCATGGCCATCATCTGGGGAGTGAGGAGATTTGAACTGCACCCATTCGGGGCGTACCATTTGTGTTGCAGACGGACCATCAACCCTTGAACTATCTGAATTCTGCAAAGTTCACAAACTCCCGTATCATGAGATGGGCAATGTTCTTACAAAACTTTGAAAGTCTATCAAGGTTCACATAATCTTGGAGCAGATTACCTGAGTAGAGCAGTTTCAAAAAGGAACGTTAAAGGAACTGTGAGACAATTGTTCCAGAGTAGTTTATTTGATTTTATTTTTTTAAATGTGATATTGTTAGTGTTTACCCAGCACGCACAGTATCTTGGGCAAATATTGGTCCATTGCTGGATAATGGCCGATATATTGGGCCAGTATGCGAGAGCTTAGCGCCATGCTGAAACCAACACGCGCGCCGGTATCGCGTGAGCCCGCGCGCGCGCCGGTATAATCAATCAATCTTGGTGCCAAGCTGGAACAATCACGCGAGCCGCCGGAGGCTGTACCGCGCCCGCGCGCTGCTTCGACTGCAAATGTTGGCACACGATAGGCGAGCCAGTCTGGCCCAATTCGCAACATTGACAGATGAAATTTTAAATCTAGCCGACATTTATCTTGAAAATAAATATACAACGGCAATCTTTTACCATAGTTTGGGCACGCCGTGACTTTTTTTTTGTTTAAATAATTTTTTTTATATAACATTTATTCGCCACATTCTATGTTTTGTCAGACACTGCATTGCATGCCGGTATAGCACCTGCTGCGATTATTTCCGCCAAATTTGACTGCAAATCAAGGCTACAAATTCCATTGCCAGACCAAGTTCCAGCTTTCTTTCTTCTATATTTCTTTCGATGACGCCACGTGCACTTGCTGATTAAGGTATACGTACGTGTATAGTACGATTTTAAACTTCTCCTTGAGAAAATATGGATTTTAAAGATGAGTCGTACCGGTCGAAGAGGAGAAAAATCAGGAATTCCCACTACAAGATCGTGCAGAACTGGAGAACCTCAACACAGTCCTAGACAACGCGCGGCGACCAGGAACAACATGGTAATTATACATTTGAAATCTGAATATTGTTTGCATTTTCTTGTTTTGTGGTGTGCTGCTTGGGTTGATGAATTTAGTTATGTAGCTGGAGGTTTAAAAACTAATATTTTATTATAATTTACATGCAGTTTTGTGTTTCGTTTTATGCTTTCTGCTCTATGCAGGAAAACTACAGAGAAAGGTAAATTTTGATTGCGATTCTTTTGGACAAATTTTATTTGTAAAAACCGTTTTATTTTTTTTCTGTGTGTGTTTGCAGATTCTGTACTTATCCCATGTTGGAGGCTTGGACTTTAAAGATTGTGTACGGAGGACAATGCCCTTTTTGATGAGGACAAGTCAGTGTCTGGATATTGTACATCCTCACTGGAAAAAGGGGAAAGAAGCCTTCAGCAGACTGTGTAACTTGCACAACGCAATCATTGGTAAATTATAATTAAGTAATTAATGCTCTGTTTTATTATTAAAACAAGATGGGATAAAACATAACCCACAAAGTCCCTTCTATATGAGTGCTGTCCTCGCTTTTGTCTTTGATCTGATTCTGATGTTGAATTATCTATTGAAAAAGTCTCACAGATCTGCCAATGCGTCAGTGAGTTCTATAGTATAATGCCTCAGTGCGCGAGCATGACTTGGCCCCGGTAGCTGGACTCACAATACAGGGGAAAAAACGGATTTGTTCAATAGCATGTCCGTTGAAAGGTCCTGGTAAATCAAAGTGGCACAGTTGGAGTGCGCCTGAGTTGATCAGTGTTCAGGTCGTACTCCATAGGCAATAGATTTCCCTGTCCCCCATAACCCGCCCGTCAGGGCCGTCCATGATCACCTCGGTGCTGTGGACGTTAAACCCGAACTAACCAACCAACCATGACTTGTGACCCAGTTTCTCGGCTGGCCTGGAACAAACTAAGTGGCCAAACTGAAACAGCCGCGTGACGCGTATGTCAAGACATACATGCCACGCGGCTGTTTCAGTTTGGCCACTTAGTTTGTTCCAGGCGAGCCGAGAAACTGGGTCACAAGTCGTGCTCGCACACTGAGGCAGCGAGTCTCTCAGCTGTCAGGCTAGCTGATGAGCGGGCTTCCTGCAAGGCGCAGTACAGCAGGAAAAATGACTACCTTTTGTTTTCATGACTTTCTTATTTACCGTTCTAGTGTGTGATGCAAAACTTTGTGAGATCTGGTTTTTTCTCTTTATTTCCACCTTATCCTGCTGGCTACTGGTTTGTCACAACTATAGTGTGTTTGGTGTCAGTGTGTTGGGCAGAATGTCCGCTTTTAAACAAACAAAGCTTTGCATCACACACTTGAACGGTACATAAGAAATTCATGAAAAACAAAATGTAGTCATTTTCCCTGCTGTACTGCGCCTGGAACAAACTAAGTGGCCACTTCTAGCGCTGGGCCAAACAGCCGAGGTGATTGATTTGTCAAACATCATTTGTCATGACGCAAGTTTTAGTTTTTACGTATTCATTTAGTTTTACATGATATGAGTTTCACTTCATAGGCTTGAGAAAATTGTGTCAAAACTAGAACTCCATAGTACAATTTCAGTCTTGCTATAATTTGTGTGAAAGCAGGTTGACTTTACCTAACTACATGATATACTAAGTACACTGGTCACCTGCATCCTCTTCTTAAAGCGCGTCGATGTGTGTGTGCGTGCATGCACGCGCGCTCCAAACATCTCCAAGAGGCGCCTGGAGTGCGCATGAGGATCTATTCCTCCTGGAGATGCGCGCATGTTTGTGTGAGAGAGAGGGCCACTCGTGCAAGAGAGAATGCCGTCATATTTTAGAGCTCATTCAGATGTTGGAGCCTGCACTGCAGGGAGTTAGCACTTTATAAATTTAATTATTATTATATTTAGAGTATTAGGTCAGTATCTCCGTAGTGACGGAGTTGCCTCTTTTACGTCACCGCCGGTCTGACTTTCTCTAGAAGTAAAGTTTTTTGTAGTGTTTTAATGCCTTTCTGAAAAGAATTAATTTTTACTAAAGAAGTTGAAGTTGAAAGGATGAAAAGCTGGCTAACGAACTTATCCAATGTCTTTCTCCAAACTAGCTATAGGTTCAAGTAATTATGACAAAAATTACGGTCTCTAATCTGGGTCAACCGACTTCCTATAAACGGTTGTTTATGTCTTCAATGTGTCATTCATTACAATATGCTCGGAGGTTGTCTTAGCCGCCACCCACTTAAGAAAGTATTTCACCAAGACCAAGTTTTAAATTCAAGCTTGTGTGTACAGAAATATCAAAGATAAGAACTCTTGTTTACATACATATGCACGCATACATTCGCACATACGGCGCTTCACGCCAAATGTACGTTCAGCAGCGAAGTTAGTGTAACTAGACATGACGTAATTTTTATCTTGTTGCTTCAATTAGAGGTTTAGCCTGCTTGCCTTGACATGGACATGCTATTAAATTCGCCCCACTGCGACCTTTCCTAAAAGCTCCTTTCTATAAATAGAAGGGACTTAAAAGAAAACTGAAGTCCAAAATGGGATCAAACCATTCAAGTGACTGCATGGATATTGCAAAACTGGCTGAAGTGAGTCTTTGTTTTGGGTCATCTGTCAGATGGTTTTTAGTTTTAGCCATTGCCCGTCATGAAACATGCATCAATTGGTATTTCTCTGAGACTAAGCAAGCCACAGTCTTCTGTAAATGTTCAGACTTGGCCCAAGGGTACTTTCCACAGTATAAACACCAATTTCAGTGACCTCTCTTAAAGTCAACTCTACAGGATTCAGTAATCAGACATGCATTTTATTTTCAGATGGTGTGAGAAGGTGCCATGGTAGTGCAACAGACATAGGCCACGTTTTAACTCAGTTACTGGATCAATTGATCGCGATGGGAATAAGCAGAGGTGGGAGGCGGCAAAGCGAGCACACACAGACTGACAGTGAATTAGTATAGTTTTAGTTTCTCTGCAAGTTGCTAAACCCTCTGGCTATCAGTACTGCCTGACATTGTGATGATTCCTGCAGGACACAGACTGACAGTGATTAGTATAGTTTTAGTTTCTCTGCAAGCTGCTAAACCCTCTGGCTATCAGTACTGCCTGACATTGTGATGATTCCTGCAGGACACAGACTGAGCATTAGTATAGTTTTAGTTTCTCTGCAAGCTGCTAAACCCTCTGGCTATCAGTACTGCCTGGCATTGTGATGATTCCTGCAGGACACAGACTGACAGTGATTAGTATAGTTTTATTTTAGTTTCTTTGCAAGCTGCTTAACCCTCTGGCTATCAGTACTGCCTGACATTGTGATGATTCCTGCAGGAATCATTGCGACTTATAGTGCAATACAGACAGCCAAAGGGTTAATCATACCTGTTGTCATCAGATTTATCATATTAAGTAGAAACTAGAATGTAGTGCATGTTTTGTGATTTTGTTAAAACTACAATTTCTTTTGTTATGAAACGTTATAAAATATATGTTGTGTAATGGTTATATATGGTATAGATCTGTCATTTCTGTCTACCATCTTAGAATTTTTAATTAACTTTTTTTCCGGTCAAAGCAACATCAACTTCAAACATTGGACATTAATCTCAACTAAACTGTCCATGACAGAAGAAAATTAAACTAATTTTGATTGCAATATTAAGTTTCATTCTGATTCAAATATTCAGTTTGCTACAAGTGTTAAGTCAGTCGGGCCAAGATGCTTGTAAACATATTGTTTATTTTTACAAGTATAGTTTGCCTGATCACTTAAGCTTGCCTCATGTTTTTTTGTTGTTGCACATAACATTTTAATAAGACATACATGTTTTGTAACCATCTGTTGCAGAAGTGTTTATGTTTGAAAAGTGATGGCAGCTACTGGCTAGTTTAGGGCTTTCAAGCAATGTAGAGCAAACCTGCTTTTAGTTGCAAGTTATTTAAATGCTAACTGGCTGCATGCATGAACTTTTACTCCCCCCCCCCCCCTCCTCCCCATTACATTTAAGGTTTTTTTGTCAGATTTGCTTGAAGGCTACATTACAAATTTTGCGACAGATTAACCATTTTAGTTTATGGGTGGTGCCAGAATAGCTTGGTGTCTCAGGTGCCAAGCTATTCTGGCACCACCCTTGAATTATCATAGTCAAATTAATTTCAAGCATGTGTGTATTAGGATGAAAAGGGTTAATAAGGACAATTCATATGAGATTCTCTTCTTTCTTTTCATAACCAATGTTGTTTGTGCCAAATCCTGTATGTTTAGGAGGAAATTTAGTCTCCAATCGAATTATGTCAGTATATTCTGTTAATCTGTATGAAAGTTATTTATGGGAGCAGGTAAAAAATGTGCTGTGTACAAAATCTGTTATGTTTACAGATCCTATTGCCAGTACCTGAACATCTGTGTGTATGTACATTCAGAGATGGTTTTTGTATGTCATGTATCAGAACAATTGTTTTCTTAATTCAATAATTGTGGGCTTTTTTTTTTTTTTTACATTTTGTGTATTGTTACAGACAGGTTTCTTTTTTGTGTGAGGGGGGGGGGGGGTGGGGGGGTGTGTAATTAATCCATTGAATCCTGCCTGAGGGTGATTTTTTTTTTTAACTTCAGATTGCCCTGTGAAAGGTATGTTATGGGTAAGGATATATAGATCAACCATTTTAGTTCAAGGGTGGTGACAAAGCTGTGCACCAAGCTGTTCTGGCACTATTCTTGAGCTATCATGGTCAAATTATTTCAGGCAGTAATGTATCAGGATGGAAAGGGTTAAATGAGATAATCATTGTCCTTCATTTCGGTATAGTTAGTGTTTTCTTTTCATAAAACTGAAAATCAGATTAAACTTGTGCATCACTGTGAATCTGAGTTCAGGTCTTTCTTTTTAAGTTGTGTTTTGAGTTACATATTTTGATGAACGTTTGATTTGATAACTATCAGATTAATATATGTTTGCATGATGGTCTTTTTCCTCAGAAAAAAAACTGGATTAAATTTTCAATATCCAAATCTGGGACACTACTATTCATGTTGGAAAAAGGTTGGCAGAATATTTGCTACATGTTGGCACCAGAATGGATTAAGCATGGCACTATATTGGCAGCCAATATTCACCATCCTGGCCCTAGGATGGATCCATCTTGGCACTATATTGGCAGCCAATATTCACCATACTGGTTCTAGGATGGATCCAGCTTGGCACTATATTGGCAGCCAATATTCACCATACTGGTTCTAGGATGGATCCAGCTTGGCACTATATTGGTAGCCAACATTCACCCGATATTGGGCCAACAATGGATCCAGCTTGGCAGCCAACATTTACCCGATATTGGGCCAACAATGGGCCATTTTGCGCTTCCAATATTGGACCAATATTGCCACCCATATATCGGCCCAATATCTGAGCCAATATTGGGCCAATATTGGACCTATATTGGTGTGCTGGCTGGGTATAGTTTTGTGTAGATTAACAAGCACAGCCACAACCATGTTTTGAGGTTTGAGAAGAAATTTTGAGAAATGTCGTTCTAAAAAAAAAAAAAAAGGGTGGGGGTGGGTGGGTGGGTAATGTTATGTTGTGGTTGTGTTATTCTTTTGAGAGCATGTGAAATATAGGGAAGATCCAATGTTCATTTGCGTTATTTTGGATAAAAATTACGTACCTTTTGGGTAGGATTCATTTTCTTGTGCATGGAGAATTGCGATCAATTTTTGTTGTGACGTGTATTGTCGCTACATTGTGGTAATGTTTAACCGACATTAGACTGGAAGGTTCTGGCAGGGTCGCGACCTTTCTAGTAACCTCAAATATGACGTCAACTGAATTTTGTGTTGCTCGATACAGTTAACCGCATCATTTACGGAAATCACGGATTTTCCGGCGTATAGTCGAAGTTTGTAGAAAATTGTAGGCAGATCTAGGGTGTTTTGTTGTTGTTGCGGGGTTTGTAATAGTATAAAAGCGGGTGTTAACGAATTATATGTGTACATTGTATGATATACGCAGTGTGTCAAAAGTGTTGATGCATTGTAGATGAAACAGTGTATCAGTGTTGGTGCATTGTATGGGAGCCGCAGTTTATCAGAATTGTGGATGCATTGTTTGAGACAGTGTACCAATGTGTGGATGCATTTGTGGACGCATTGTGCTGAGAGTGCATCGAGTACAAAATTTCATGCATGACTCACAGTTGTATTACCTGTTCCTGCCCACAACCTTGCCTCTCTTCTCCAGCTGTATACGCCCTCAAGACAGAATTTGCGCTCTGCTGCCGACTCTCGAGTTTTACGTATCCCTCTTGTCAAAACAAAGTCGTTTGGTGAGAGGTTATTCAGATACCAAAGCCCAGTTGTTTGGAATGACCTCCCACGCGAACTGAGATACGTGGATTCGAGAGAGGCATTCAAGCGAGCCCTAAAGACCCATATTTTTTCTGTCAGCTACAAATGACTTTGTCACACACCTGTCATGTTAATGTCATCTCTATCTGTGTTAGAAGTAGTGTGAGTGTGTGTGTGAATGCCAGCGGTATGAGTCCATAAGCGTAGAACTTTTGAATGGTGACTTTATAGCTTGTTTACAGAGTGCGTTGTATTTTGTTTTTGTACTTTTTGTAAATTGCATTTTTGTAATTAGTTATTTTTGTACATTAGTTTTTGTTATGCGCCTAGAGCTCTAATCTGAGGTTAGGCGCTATACAAGTACTCATTATTATTATTATTACTTGTAATTAGAACACAGATAATGGCGGGAAATGCCAGCAGGTTTGTTTATTTAGTCGTTTTCTAAGGTTGTCACTATCACTAGCGGACATCAATGTCGTATGTATGGCGATTCGATTCGTGTGTTCGCTGCTGTCTATTCGCCGTTTATGTGTGTGTATGGCCGCGAAAGTAATTTTGAGCGTGCGTACACAATAAGAAGTATTTTATTACTAGTGATCATAAAGAGCTTGCTAATGTGACAGTATGCGCATATTTAGCGTTTTTGCATTGCGGACAGGCAAGCATCAAGATTGAGTCTTTCTGGTCTGCAAGGGATTATGGGAAGAAAAGCATATCGAGCAAGCTCATGAATATTAATTTGCTTGTTATACAATATATCAGTACATGTATCAAAGAAGGGGAAATTTTATGGAGTGGGTACATAATACTATAACATGGAAACAACAACACTACAACAAAACCCCAAAAATGGCACAAAAGCGGCAAATAGCCACTGACAGTACTGAACAGTGACCGATTGTGAGGAAGCGACGCCTCAGGCGTCTGCCGTCTGGCCTCGCTTCCTCATTGTCCATAGCAAAGTACAAGAGAAGCCTGTTTCCAAGTTGCATCCTTTCCTGGTGGGGGTGACCCTCAGGAGCCGTGTTGGCGAGCCTGATGCCCAACGCCTCAGGCCAGGTGACATGCTGGTAGAATGCCGCACCTGGGCACACTCCAACGGGCTACTGAGGCTCTCTTCCATCGGAGACACTCCAGTGGAGGTCACACCCCACAAAACGATGAACTCTTCTAGGGATGTGATTAAAAATCAAGCTTTGGCAGAACTGTCATAAGATGAACTTATACGGAACCTTAAGTCGCAGGGGGTGACTTACGTCAGTCGCTTCGCTTCCAAGAGAGGTGGTAGGGAGATCCGTCTCCCTACCATCATCCTGACGTTTGGCACCCCCACCCCTCCCACTACCATCTGGGGAGGTCAGTTATTACTCCTTGAAGGTAAAGAAGTACGTCCCTCTTCACCTCCGGTGCTTTAAGTGCCAAAAGTATGGCCATGGGCAGAAGACATGCCGCCAGGGCTGCAGAGGCCTCATGCGCCCGTTGCACTAAGCCGGCCCGGTCACGCTGAGTCCTGCACAGTGTGTGAATTGCAAGGGGGCGCATATGGCTTCGGATAAGAAATGCCCTCTTTGGATATGCAAGTGCAAGATTCAGCAGGTGCGTGTGGAGAAGTGGCTGTCCTTTGCAGACGCAAAAAAAAAAAAAAAAAAAAAAAAAAAAAAAAAAAAAAAAAAAAAAACACCTGGTTGAAGGCCCTGTGCAGCTGAGGCTGCCTCAAACACTAGTAGCACCTCTGTCTTTATTTTCAGTGCTGCGGAAGCAGGCAAGTGCCCCACCAAAGACTTCTCCTGTCAAAATCCAACTTCTTGTTTGGGGAAGGAGCCTCGGATCCTCTCGCCCCTGAAGAGTAACCCTCCTCTAGTGGTAACGAGGAACCAGAGAACACAGAAGGCGAACACTACCGGTCCGGTAGCGCCGCTTCTGCTGCCCCTAAGCCTCAGCCCCCACCCAGGCCTGTCAGTCTGTCTCCTACAAAGGCTTCTGGCTCTGGTCAGCCTTCTAAGGCTGCTAACTCTAGCGGCAGGAACGCTGCCCAGAACCAGAAGTCCAAGAAAGCTACGGGACCGCTGTGCGCACGGCCCCAGAAGAGGGACTCTGATGCCCTGTTTCCAAATAAATATGCTGCATTGGAGGAGCAGATGGAGGGAGTGGAAGTTGTCATTGCTGATGCTGCGGCAGCGCCACTCCCCTCATCTCCGAAGAACCAGATAAGGCCCGGGAGCGGACCCCTCTGTTTCTTCGACTCCGTCCAAAGCAAAGGAAAAGGGGGTGGGGGGGGGGGGGGGAAGTTGCTCTTCTCCCCCACAAGACCTAATCGTGTACCCTCTGCTTCAGTGGAATTGTCGTGGTTTTCACGCTAACTTTGAGGAATTACGTATTTTATTCAAGTCTATAATCCCTCAGTAATATCTCTTCAGGAGACCCCCACCCGGGTCTGCCCTGGGGGACTTGGGTGGGGTTAACTATTTTTTAGTTTCCAGGGTCACCCTGGTCAGCCCCACAGGGTGGGTTTTCCCCTCTATTCTGGGGCATGTGTTTCTGTCTACCCTTGGTCTACCCTGTAGATCTTGATATTGGATGCGTGTTGCTAAATGGTCTTTGGTTTATTTAGCGTATTAGACCGGCCGGCTTCATATACTGTTCATTTTTTTTTTTTTTTTGTTCACAAGCAGTTCAGGCACGTCCTGAGAAAGTCTTGTTGCAATCGGGACGTTAAGCAATGTACACCAACCATCTTCAGGAGACTTACCTGAAGACTTCTGACCCTGTGTCTTTTAATGGTTTTAACGCTATCCATAAAGGCTCTGATTCGGAGAGGCGCTCGGGCTCTTCTCATTAGTAGCTAAATTTTATGTAACCCCGTTAGCATCGACCCCTGTCTTAAGGCTGTAGCAGCTCGGGTTGCCTTAGAGAAGACCATAACCATATGCAGTGTTTACCTGCCACCATCCCTGCGGGTCTGTTGTAATGATATTTTTAACTTAGTAGATCAGCTGTCAAGGGGGTCTCTGCCTGACTCAAAAGGTGGGGGCCCCTGGGGACGAGTTGCGTTGGTGGTGCGGGTAGTGGGGAACTCTTACAGCGCCTCCCCCGGGATCACCCTAGTCTAGGGCCTCTTGGCCTTCGTGAGGTACCCTCGTGTGTAATCCCTCCGGACTAGCATAGCATCCCTCTATCCCAAGACCGCCCGTGCGTGGTCCCTGGCCACATCCTCTCCGAGGTGACCCCAAAAACTGGGCAGCACGAGCCCCCAGGCTAAACACGGCGGATCTAGAGGAGAGAACCTCGAAAATTAATCAACATTGTCCTGCTGCCTTGCAGGCCTGGCCGCTTGGCTGCGGAAAGGCTAAGGGAGGAAAACCCTGACTTCAAAGCCCCCGTGTCTCCGGGGAAGGTTTTTGAGCCAGAGACTAGAACAAGGACAGTCTGATATAAAACCTACGACCTGAGGACCTCGATGCCATCGTCTCAGCTTGCTAGGCCATGGCAGACGAACCAAGGGTTTAAAGGGTGGGGCCAGTACTGCGCACACTGCACTTCACCAAAAAGCTCCACCGCGCAGGCTTTAGGAAACGTCCACGGACCATGACACAGACCATTCCAAGTCCTGTAGCGACGGGCGAGGGGCGAAACGGCAGGTGAAAGATGTCACTGGAAGCCGCAGTCTCAAACCTGCATGCAGGCGGTTCAGGATATTGGTCGCCTGATGTTGACCTGGGGATGACAACGTCACTCGGCACACCCTGAACGACCAAGCAGCCTTCTCTAGGGGCAGCACTGCTTGCCTAGAAAAGGTGGCCTAACCAAAGCTCGTCCCCTCACAACCCCAGTTGGCTAGCCGCGGTCAACGGGCATCTTCTCCTGCGGTCAGAAAACAAGTAAAATCAACGGATCCACTCTAATGACGACCACGACCGGACTCAACGTAGCATGCTGAAACATCCGAACCATGCTTGACACAGCAGACAGCGGACGCCCTGAACGTCGCTCCGCCCTCATTGCCCATGAATTGCGGAGGTTAAACATCGACATCACTGTGCTCAGCGAAGTACGCCTCCCGGACGAAGGCAGTCTCCAAGAACTTGGCGCTGGCTACACCCTCTACTGGTCAGGCAGGTCTGCATCAGAAAGACGGCTTTCAGGCGTGGGCTTCATGGTCAAGACCTCCATTGCGACTAAGCTGGAAAACCTACCAACCGGTCACTCAGACCGCATCATGTCCATGCGCCTCCCACTGAGACACCAGCAACACGTCACCCTTCTCAGTGTGTACTCCCCAACCCTCCTGGCAGAGCCTGCAGAAAAGGACAAGTTCTACACTGACCAGCGCATCCTCCTACACAGCACCCCTGCAGACGACAAAGTCATCATCCTTGGAGACTTCAACGCCAGAGTGGGCCAGGACACTGAAGCCTGGAAAGGAGTCCTCGGCAAGCATGGCGTCGGGAACTGCAATGACAATGGCCACCTACTGTTGGAGTTTTGTGCAGAGCAACAGCTTGTCATCACAACACTACTTTCCAGCAAAAGGACAGTCGAAAGACCATCTGGATGCATCCTCGCTCCAAACACTGGCACCTTATCGACTATGTCCTAGTGCGTCAGAGGGACCGCAGTGATGTCCTCCTCACCAGAGTGATGCCCAGCGCAGAGTGCCACACTGACCACCGCCTTGTCCGCTGCAAACTCAGGCTCCACTTCAAGCCAAAACCCAAGAAAGGGGGCCCCCTAAGAAAAAGCTTGATGTTGCCAGCCTTCAGCGTGACGACGTAAAAGCTGCTGCCTTTCAGACAGATTTACAGCGCAGGCTCACAGACACAGCTGACCCAACAGACTCCTCCCCTGAAACACTCTGGGAACGGCTGAAAACAGCTATCGCAAAATCCTCTGCAGAAGTCTTGGGTTTCGCTAGAAAGAGGAACAAAGACTGGTTTGACGAAAACGACGTAGAGATCCAGGAACTCCTAGCCAAAAAAAAAGAGCCGCCCATCAGACCCACCTAGCCCAGCCTTCCTGCCCTGTGAAGAAGTCTGCCTTCCGCCTCGTCTGCAGCAGTCTCCAGCGCAAGCTCAGAGATCGCCAGAACGAGTGGTGGACCACACTCGCACAGAGGACCCAGCTTTGTGCTGACAACGGTGACTACGGGGGCTTCTACGAAGCACTGAAAGCAGTGTATGGCCCCAGGCACCTGATACAAAGTCCCCTGCGAAGTGCTGATGGACAGGCACTCCTCACAGATAATAACTCCATCTTGAACCGCTGGTCGGAATACTTTCAGGACCTCTTCAGCGCTGAGCGCACTGTTCAAGAAGCAGTCATTCTCCAAATCCCACACCTCCCAGTAAAGGTTGAATTGGACGAACCGCTCACTGCTGAAGAGACCCTCACAGCCATCCACCAGCTCAAGAGTGGCAAAGCAGCAGGCATTGACGGAATCCCACCAGAGATCTGGAAGCATGGAGGCCCAGCACTGCACAACAAGCTCCATGACCTCTTTCTCTGCTGCTGGGAGGAAGGAACACTACCAAAGGATCTCCGCGATGCAGTCGTCATCACCTTGTACAAGAACAAAGGAGAGAAGTCTGCCTGCTCCAACTACCGTGGAATTATCCTGCTGTCCATTGCCGGGAAAATACTCGCAAGACTGCTCCTGAATCGGCTGGTACCTGCCATTGCAGAAGACCACCTCCCAGAGGGCCAGTGTGGCTTCAGAGCCAACAGGAGCACCACCGACATGGTCTTTGTGCTGAGACAGCTTCAGGAGAAGTGCCGCGAGCAGAACAAAGGGCTGTACGTAATGTTTGTCGACCTAACAAAAGCGTTCGAGACTGTGAGCAGGTAAGGCATGTGGCAGATCCTGGAGCGACTTGGCTGTCCCCCAAAGTTCCTCAGCATGATCGTCCAGCTACATGAGGACCAGCAAGGCCAGGTCAGACTCAACAATGACCTCTCAAAACCATTCCCTATTATCAACGGTGTGAAGCAGGGCTGTGTGCTGGCACCGACCTCTTCACCATCTTTTTTAGCATGATGTTGAAGCAGGCCACAGTGGACCTCGACGATGACGATGCAGTGTACATCAGGTATCGTCTCGATGGCAGCCTGTTCAACATCAGACGACTGCAGGCCCACACCAAAACCCTAGACCAACTGATTCGTGAGCTGCTCTTTGCTGATGACGCTGCCCTCGTTGCACACACAGAGAGAGCCCTGCAGCGCATCACATCCTGCTTCGCAGACGCTGCCCAGCTCTTCGGACTCGAGGTCAGACTGAAAAGACAGAGGTTCTCCTTCAGCCGGCACCAAAGGTAGAGCATCGCCCTCCCCACATCACCATCGGCGAGTCTGAACTGAAGTCAGTGCACTAGTTTACCTACCTTGGCTGCATCATCACGTCAGATGCCAAGCTGGACAGCAGGCTGGCAAAAGCAAACAGCGCTTTCGGGCGTCTATACAAGCGGGTGTGGCATAATCAACAGCTGAAAACAGGCACCAAGATCAGCGTGTACAGAGCTGTGGTCCTCACCACCCTGTTGTATGGTTCCGAGTCCTGGGCCCTCTACCGCAGCCAACTACGACTCCTTGAACGCTTCCACCAGCGCTGCCTGCGTACAATCTTTGGCATTCACTGGAGTGACTATGTCACAAACGTCGAGGTCCTTGAATAGGCAGAAACTGTGAGCATCGAGGCTTTGCTGCTGCGGACACAGCTCCACTGGACTGGGCACGTCTCCAGGATGGAGGATCATCGCCTACCCTGTTCGGCGAGCTCGCCACTGGACACAGAGACAGAGGGGCACCAAAGAAGAGTTACAAAGACTGTCTCAAGAAGTCACTTAGTGCCTGCCAAATCGACCACCGCCAGTGGTCTTCACTTGCTGCGGACCGTGACACCTGGCGCTCCACCATTTACAAGGCAGCTGTCTCCTTTGAGGACTCTCGCTGAGCTGGCCTTAAAGACAAGCGGCTCAGGAGAAAAAACAGAGATGCCGCAACTCAGAACCCTGGCCAGACCTCCCTCTGCAGCCACTGCGCTCGAACCTGCCTGTCCCTGATTGGCCTCCGCAGTCACGAGCATGCCTGCAGACGTCATGGACAACCCCTATAGAATCTTCGTTCGCGAAGTCAAGCCAAGAGAGAGAGAGAGAGATCAGCTGCCCCCTCCCTTTATTCTCATGGGAGATTTTAACGGTCACACTCACCTGTGGGGTAGTGACCACTTTGATGGCAGAGGTCAAATGTTAGAAGATGTTTTTTCTCAACTTAACTTATGTGTCTTTAATTAACGATGGCTCACCTACTTACTCTAACCCAGACTCAGGATCTAGCTCTGTTCTATACCTCACTGTGTGTGATCCTTCTCACATGCTGGACTTTGACTGGAAGGTTCACGATGACCTGTGTGGTAGTTACCACTTCCCAGTAGTCTTGTCATCGGTCAGCTGTGAGGAGGATCCACCGGTGGGGCGCTGGAATCTCAAGAAAGCTAACTGGCCTTTGTTCGCCTCCCTCTGTCAGTTTAGTATTACGGAGGAGGTGGTCATGTTATCTGAAGAACTTGTTTCTTATGTTTTACTTCTATTTTATTGGACGTAGCAGTTGAAAACATCCCTAAAACTTCCACATCAGTCCCTCGGAAGCCGAGAGTACCATGGTTCAACGAAGAGTGCCGCAAGTCCCAAAACACGCACAAATCTGCTCAGCGATGTGCTTGTCGTAATCCGTCGCAAGCGAATATTTTAACCTTTAAAAGACAGAGGGCAAACTGAAGCCCGTTACATTTTTAAACGTGAACGCCGTGCTTCCTGGAGACGTTTCGTCTCATCGTTATGTTCTAGGACTCTGTCCCAGAAAGTCTGGAAGGCTGTTCGAAGCGGAATTAGGGGCAGGGGTACTTCTGTCGGCCATCTTAGAGATGGTGCCATTTTGGTTACAGATAAAAAGGCTATGGCCAATTTGCTTGCCTCCACCATTGCCCATAATTCTTCAACAGAGCATTATTCACCCTTTTTCTAGAGAGAGAAGGAGAAGCGAGAGTCTTGTATTTGTGATTTTAAATCGGATAACTCAGAAGACTATAATACCCCTTTTACATTATCAGAATTGCAGGAAGCCCTGCAGAAATGTAATGACTCTGCTGCTGGACTACTACCACCCACTATCAGCTCCTAATGCATCTGCCTGAGTAACTATATCTGGATAACTGGCCATTTTTCGCAATCTTGGCGCCAGGCTGTGGTTGTGCCGATCCCCAAGCCGGGTAAGGATCCTTCCGACCCAGGCAACTACCGGCCAATCGTTTTGACATCATGTTTATGTAAAACTATGTAACGCCTGGTCAACGCCCGCCTGGTGTGGCATCTTGAGTCACAAGGGTCTCATCACAGACCTCTAGTGCGGTTTCCGGCGCTTCCGTAGTAAAACTGACTATCTATTCCGCTTTGAGTCATTTATTCGAGATGCTTTTGTCAACAAGCAGCATGTCTATGCAATTTTCTTTGATCTTGAGAAGGCATATGACACTACTTGAAAGTATCCACAAGCTCCTATATAGCGTCCCAGTAGCCCTTTTCTACGGCTGAACGCCTCTTAATGGGGACGGCACGCGCCGCCGGCCATTTGGCAAGTCAGTTTTATGGGCCTGAGGGCCCGGCTACGGCCTGTCAACGCGTATAAACACACCCAGATGCCTGACCCAGATCTTTATTGTCTGTACTTCGCGGCTGCAAAGTCTAGTCACTACTCTGAGACCTTCCTGTCCCAAAATTTCAGCCTCAGTTTTCACGTCAGTAATGCCGACTACTGGCTCCATTGCTAACGACGTAGTCCGACATCTTTGTTTTTAACTATTGTCAAATGCTTTTCTTTTTGTAATGTTTTTATCTATCGCCTATTTCATTCCAAATGTGAGTTTGCAAAATATACAAAAATTGATGAAATTTAATTTAAAAATTCTTGAATGGACAGCAATTAATGAAATAGTTTGTTTTGAGTGTATTTTGGGTGTTCTTGATATCTCAATGGCTGCCACACGTGATCGAGTGTTACTTTATCACATTTAACTCTCTCTGTGTGTGTGTGTGTGTGTGTGTGTGTGTGTGTGTGTGTGTGTGTGTGTGTGTGTGTATGTGCATATATGAATGAAGGACCAAACAAGTAAATGAATGAATATATAAAAGTCAGTCAAAATGTTAAGTGAAAGAAAGATGTTCAGTACAAGAGTGTTTTAGGAATGAAAATGATGTTTTAAAATAAAATATAGTTTTAAAATTAAATGTTTTAAAATAGGTATGTCAGTAGTCAGTGCTACCTGAACAAATTATAATCAAGAAATCAGCCAAATGCATACAGTAAATTATGTCTCTCCACCTCAGCGAAAACACACACACACACACACACACACACACACACACACACACACACACACACACACACATGCAGACAAAAGCGTCAGAGTGGGTTACCTACCATTTTATGTCAAAATGGGTTCCCATATTTCTATTTATTCTAGGGCTCTGGAATTGATGCGAATGTTTATAACTCACCTTATAACTAAGCTCTATAACTTAAAATAAAATAGACATTTTCTAGAAACAGAGCCACTAGATGGAAAAAAATGGGTTTCTACCCAATAAAGTGGGTGCCTCTCACACAAAAACTGGCATTACAGTCCAAATGGGTGTCTTCACAACATTAGGCGTCTGTAATAAGGTCAAGTTCATGGAATACTTCTGTTTCACATTATTTTGGGGGGTTGTTGTTTTTTCAACTTAATGTGTATGTGTGCTTTAACATTTTTAACATTGTATGGTGCAAAATTCAATAAACACTGGCCCGTAACCTTTCAATTATGATTTTTACAGAGGAAATCTTTTAAACATTGCTGCGTTTTGTCCTTCTGAAGCAAAACAGTTTATCATGGCATTTATGTGAGAATCAACATAATGTATTCTGGAAATTAAAGGACTTTTTTTTTGGTTTTGGGTACTCTGGAGTTTCAGACAAACAGCAACAGAGCATTTTGAATATTAACCCTTATCATTCGGAATACACCAGTGTGTGCAACAAGTGTGACTGAAATAGTCCAAGGGTTAGTGCCAGAATAGCTTGGTGCCTCTAGGCGCCAAGCTATTGTGGCACCACCCTTGAACTAAAGCCATTGGTCTATGTCCTCATCTGTAAGTACTGTAATGTAGCTTGCATAGAATTATGGCAGTGAACAAATTTGAAGCTTTAGCCTCAGTATGATGCGAGTCAAAAAGTGTGGAAAAATATGAAAGATAGAAAAAGACCCAGACAAAGAAACTAACACTTAACTTATTCTACCCCAGACACACCACAGCAAAATAAAGATCCACCATGATAGTTCAAGGGTGATGCCAGAATAGCTTGGCGCCTATGGGCGCCAAGCTATTCTGGCATCACCCTTGAACTATCATGGTGGATCTGTGTCCTGCACTGCAACGCAGTCTTCTGAAGACGACTTCAACATTTGGGCATAACTTATTCTACCCCAGACACACCACAGCAAAATAAAGATCCACCACGATAGTTCAAGGGTGATGCCAGAATAGCTTGGCGCCTATGGGCGCCAAGCTACTCTGGCATCACCCTTGAACTATCATGGTGGATCTGTGTCCTGCACTGCAACGCAGTCTTCTGAAGACGACTTCAACATTTGGGCTTAACTTATTCTACCCCAGACACACCACAGCAAAATAAAGATCCACCATGATAGTTCAAGGGTGATGCCAGAATAGCTTGGCGCCTATGGGCGCCAAGCTATTCTGGCATCACCCTTGAACTATCATGGTGGATCTGTGTCCTGCACTGCAACGCAGTCTTCTGAAGATGACTTCAACATTTGGGGATTTCGGTCTTGGGGTAGAATGAGTTAAAATGACAGAACAGAACACTGACATTAATTAATTAACTGACAACATAAGAAATCACTTGAAACTTCAGCCTTTATTATTGTCTTTCGTCCACAACCAATCATTCTTCCGTTTGCAGAGTTTTAAATGGTATGCAGTATATTACAAAATGATCCAGGGCCCCCCCCCCCCCCATAATAACACTCTTGTAATCAATCTTTACGTTGTCAATGGTTTTTTTTATCTTATCTTATCTTATTATTGTCTTTTGTCCCCAGCCGGCTGTTTCGTTTTGCAAATCCAAAGGTTATACAGTATACAAAATGATCCAGGCGCCCATCAGATAAAAAAAAGCAGGCTGTACATGCTGAAACCACCCCAATAATGACACTCTTGTAATAAATCTGTATGAAACCGAAAATGCCGCGAGTGGCGGGGAACCTCAATTCATTTCTTTTGTAACTTTTTCAGTCTGTTGCAGACGTAATCCTTAATGTTTGTCCAGCGCCTATGTCTAAGTGCGGGCTCTTCTGCCATTGCGTGCTGTATCTCGGCCTTTCCAGGAAGTTTGTTCATAACGAGGTGTGTCTTGAAACGAGTTTGAACAGCTTTCTCTTCAGCTTCCCCACATGGTTTCCTTGTAAATCTAGCTTTCTTTCGAACAGGAGCTGACGCAGTACTGTCATCATCAAAACTATCTAGATTGTCATCAGGCTCTGGACGTCTTTTCTCCGTCATGCTCATTGATTCCTGTGAGGTTGACTTGCTACTTGCTTCATTCACAGATGCTTTTCCCCCCGAGACCTCTCTGCCAGTTTCTGATGTGTCTTCATTGTCAAAGTCAATCTCTTCATCATCGCCCAGCTCAGCTCTAATGCAACTCTCAAAATCTGTCATCCCATTGTTAACTGACAGAAGAATCTTTGCCACTTTTGCCTTTTGAAGGACGTCTTGAGGTTGGCGGTAGATATGGCGATGTATCCGAATATCATGGCCAAGGAAATCTGCCAGCTGATCCTGGTCTAACTCCGAGATGGCCATTGACTGAGCCAAAGTTGCAACCTGCTTCCGTAACTGAGTAAATGTGAAGATGGCTGGGTATGACACCCGTGCTTCTAGGGCATGGGCCTTCAGAACATCATGGCCTCTGTAAGGCCTCTGACCAGAAGGTGTGGCAAAGATGTACTGGGAATCAGCGAGAGCTGGCACTGATTGCCTCATTTGAAGGATTCTGTCCACAGTTGTCATCATCTTCTTCGTCAGCAAAACGGGAACACTCCTATTAAACTTGCCTCTGATTTCCACTCGCTGAAAATGATTCACCATTTTCTTCTCAACCTCTGTGAGACCTTTCAAGATATCTTGATTGGTGATCGATCCAATCTTAGCATTCTGGAAGTCTGACACCTTCATTCTCTGAACTTCTCCCCCTCGTTTTCGGTTGAAAAGTGATAAGCACAAAGAGTTGCTTTAACCACTGTCGGATAATCTTCCGAAACCATCCTTGTCTCAAGAAGCTGTTGGACCTTCCTCACATCTTCACATGATGGGATCAGCTTGGGTTTGTTCATGGTCATTTTCCCGACCGACTGGGCTGCTGTAGCGGACACACAATCATACCAGTCCCCGTTGAAGACAGAGTCAAACCGCTGCGCCTCAGAGAGCTCCTGTCGCCACCTGTCGTCTGAACCCTGCCCAAGCTGTTTGGATGCCTGTGACTGTTTGATCTGTGAACACTTTTTCAAAGCATGGCCTATGCGCATTGCGAGATTGCCTTTTTTGAACTGATGTGTGTCCTCATCAGAATCTGCTAGCTCTTTTACAGCCAGGACAACATGATCAAAGCTAGCTGAATTGATCACAGCATTTAAACTTGCGATTTTCATTTCTGACCTCACTCTGATAATCTTTAATAGTCTCCCTAACTCCTGCATCCTGGAGCTGATTTGTCCAGCCGTGTGTTCTTCAATGTCCCTGCGGTCAAATAATCTCTTTCCATACTCAAGAAGCAAGGGGTCAGTTCTGATGAGATGGCTTATCTCATCATCTCTCTGGCTGGCCAAGACCTTGTGATAGAAGGAAAATTCAACGTCTAAGGGTATTGGAAGCATTAGCCGACCACGGCGCGCCGCATCCCTTCTCTGAGCGATCTGAAACCCTCCTGGCTTCTGACAGCAACGTTTTGAGTGTACAGAGAACAACTTTTTTTGATAGAGCCCTTTGCAATGGCTACAGGCGAGAAGGTCGTCTACCTTACTAGTTTTGGTGCGATACTTAGGAATCAAACATCTGGATTTGTTTTCAAGAACAGCAACGTTATGCATGTAATCACCCTCATCTTGTAGTCTGATCCATGCTCGACGTCTCTGCTTTGTCCCTTTTTTCATCAACAAAATTTTAACGTCTGCCTCATCTGCATGAACATCTTGTAAGTGCGTGCTCATTTTCAAGACAAGCTTGCCACACAATTTGCATGCATGTTTCTTGTCCCATTTGTACTTTCCTTTCCCTCTCTGTGACACGTGCACACCTGTTTCTTCTGTAAGTGCTCTTTCCCCACTCTTTCCAGCATCATGTTCCTTCTGCCTATCCACATTCTCATTGCCACTCCCTAACGCACACTGCACCTTGCTAGTACTAGCGTCACCGACACCTGGCCACCCCGAACCTGCCACTTTGATGAAATCTAACATAGTCGATACAATACTGTCTATGTCAGAGATCCCAGCAATTGATGCCGACACACCCTCAGAATCCGGTGAGCTCGAGCCAGGAACAAACTCCTCGTCATCACTGCCCTTGTATTGAGATGCGCTGGCACTACTCTCAGTCTCAGGTCCATCCCAGGCTCCATTTGCCAACTGGAGAAAAAAAGAAAGAAAGATTGAAACCAAAGCTGCATTAGGACAGAAACAGCCCAATTTTGGTTTAAAGGTCCTTGCACAAGAATAAAAAGAGTAATCCCGTGTATGACCGATTTACATATGTGTGACCTCAGTGACGAGAGCTGGCTTCTGCAGCAGCAAAATCCACGTTTTCTGAAACTGTAAGCAGTTTTCACACATTTGTCAACCCTGCGTGACCCTTTGAGAGAGGTCACTCAAATTGGCATGTTTAAAAAGGTCTTGCCACAAAGTATCCTTCGGCCAAGAAAATGCCACCGTTAACTCATTCTACCCCAGACACACCACAGCAGGATAAGGATCGACCATGATAGTTCAAAGGTGATGCCAAAATAGCTTGGCGCCTACGGGCGTCAAGCTATTCTGGCATCACCCTTGAACTATCATGGTCGATCTGTGTCCTGCGCTGCAATGAGTTAAAGTTTACCATGGATGACGGACGGACGACCAGTGGCCCAGAACATAAACTCACTTTTGCTTCGCACGCACGCCAGCCAATAAAATGAAGATGATCATAGAATCACTTTACTTACCAGTTTGTAATTGGGAGCATTCCGCTGCCGTCCATGCACCCTCCTACCAGACGCACCCTCTGTGGCAGAGGCTGGGGGGCTATGATGCTGCAGCTGACTAATTTGGCCATGGGCCTTGGTCATGTGCCAGGAAGGGGCGTGCTTGTCCACTTCCATAGATCCCGATGGGTTTGGACATCCTGCTGCCATCCGGCGCTGGGTGTGTGCAGAAAGTCCTGAGGCGGTGTGACCAAAACGGTGTTGCTGCAAACATGTCCAATACAACCATGTAAACCAATTGACATTTTGAATCAGATTGATTGTACATTGCTTAACGTCCCGACAGCAACAAGTCTTTCTCAGGACGTGCCTGCACTGCTTGTGAAAAAAACACCTAAACAGAACATTGCCATGTATGTCGCCAGCCGGTCAAATACGTTAAATAAACCTAACACATGGGGCCTAAATAAAGCTAAGACCATTTAGCAACACACATCCAATATCAAGAGCTACAGGCAGTGCAGACAGTAGGGAGAGTTTTAAAAAGGCAAATACAGGTGAATGGACAAAGGCTAGACAGAAACACATGCCCCAGAATAGAGAGAAAAACCCACCCTGTGGGGCTGACCAGGGTGACCCTGGGAACTAAAAACTGGTAATACAGTAAAAAGTGACACTTCAGTTGCACATTCCAAAAGACCTGTTTGTGGACGTTTGTTCTTCGAATCGCGAGGCAGTTTTGCGAACGAGGATTAAAATCTGGTGCCATTTTTAAAAAAAACAAGTCAACTCATACTGTGCATGCATGTGTCAAGTTACTTTTCGATCACTGACAATCACACATGTCAGAAAAAAAAGAAACTAAATCGCGTGGCAGATTGACCTTGTAATGGGGTTATTGAACGAATTCCTTTTATTGAAGAAGAAAGCTTTTGTTAAAATCGTGGGGTTCTATTATCATTTACTACAAGACTCAACGGTCAGAGAGAGCAAGACATGGACCGAACCACGGCTGAAGCAGATGCCTTATTTTTCTGGGCCAAACGGGTATCTGGGATTGGAGGCATCTCTCAGTTAAATAACTGCACTGAACAAGTACATTTGGGCGTGCTCTTAACTAAGAAATATTGCATAAAGTACCTCTGCAAACGTGAAGAATGGCCAGCGGTTGGGGACAAAAGACGTTTTAGGAAGGGCAAGGGAAACAACTCCGTTCATCGGTGTTGGGCTAACCAATCAGCGATCATCAAGTTGATCTGAAAACACTCGCTTCCGTGTCAACACACAGGCCCAGGGCATCGCCAAAACACAACATGAAGTAAATCTGGGGAAATGGGGACATCCTATTTTGATATTTTTTTCTGACTTTTGAATGAAAGATAATGCAGAAACAACCCTCAGAAAAAATGGGTGCCTGACTTGGTCACCCAGAATTTTACACACACCCATTTTGCATAAGGATGGTAAAGAAAGTAACCCATTTCAGTGGTTTCGTGTACGCACACACACACACACACACACACACACACACCCACACACACACACACACACACACACACACACACACGGCGCTTTGGCGCCAAAAAGACGTTCTCTAGCATGATTTGCGTAGTTAGACGTGACGTCATTTTTTTCTTGTTACTTCGTTGCTAGAATTTCTGCCCTGCACGCCAAAAACGTCATGTGCATTTTCAAAGTACACCGTAATTTTTAAATACGATTGAGACAAAAAGATATACGCACCAACATGTTACTATACTAATGTTGAACAATTAAGGGCCACCCCATTTGTGTGATTGTTTATCGTCTCAAGTACGCTAATAAAATACAGTGTTCTTTCTATCCAAATGGGTTAAAAGTTGACCTTAGACAGTCCACTGTACAGGGAACAATAGACAACAATTCATCAATTTCCACGAACGTGTCAAATGCACGTGAAACATCGTCAGGTTTTGTGAAAAGCTGTGCGATATTGGCAAGGCCAAAGGCAGGCAGGTGGAAAAACTCGGTAAAGTAGTGATGCACGTGCTAAAGGGGTCAGTCGTGAACACTGAGCACTTCTGTTTCGCTACAAATACCGGTACAGTAGGGGCATAATTGTCACTTTCCTAACCATGCCACCACGACGAAGCCTAACGCCAGTAGATCAAGGCCGGGCGCTAGCATGACTGCAGGATGTAATTTCGGGACGAGAAGTTGGGAGACGTCTTGGGGTGTCCCATTCAGTGATCCAGAGGCTGATGGCACGATTCCAAGAAACCGGTAGGGCAGAACGACGACCCTGCTCAGGACGCCCACGCTGCACCAGCAGAAGGGAGGGCAGATACCTCTGTGTGGCGGCTCTGCGCGACCGAACTGTCAAGTCAACCACTCCGCGACATCAACTGATGCAAGCTGCAAACGTTAACGTCAGCAGAAGCACAGTCTGCCGACGTCTGCGTGAAATTGGCCTGGCTTCATCAGTGCAGAGCAGCAGTGAGAATACCCCTCACTCCAGCTCATCGCAGAGCCCGGGTTGCCTGGTGTCAACATGTGAGGTGGAACAGACTCCAGTGGACTCAGGTTCTGTTTACTGATAATTCATGGTGTCCTTCAACGACGGCAGGGTGAGGGTCTGGAGACGCCAGGGCGAGCGATTCACGGATGGATGCGTCCAAGAGGTGGATCGCTACGGAGGAAGCTCATTCATGGTCTGGGCAGGCTTCAGCAGGGAAGGCAGGATCCCCCTTCACGTCATCCGAGGCACCATGACTGATCGGGACGAGATTGTGCAGCCCCTCATCCAGCCAGCTCTCTAAGCCCATGATAGGCGACAATGCTGTTCTGCACTGAAGACGACAGCGCTGGACCTCATCGCGCCCGTGTGGTGGATGAGTACCTTGAGCAACGGCGCATCATGAGGATGGAGTCAGTGGCCAGCTCGTTCACCTGATCTGGCTCCCATTGAGCACCTCTGGGACGTGCTGGGGCAATGTGTAGTCAGCAACCACCCCGCCTCAAGGCGGCGTCCCCCAGCTGACTCCGCAGTTCCTGCATCAAGAGTGGCCCGGAAGCAATCTTACAACATGTTCTCCGAACCCTGGTGCCGAAACTCCATGCGTCAATGCTGCATTGAATACTTGGCAGCAAACGGTGGATACACTCGCTGCTGACTGGACCAGTCTTGTGTGACTTTCAGTCAAGTGAGGGGTGGGTGAAAACATGATTCCAACGCCGGTACTGCTGTTGTTACAATTGCTTGATTTGACGTAAATGAAATTGTTACTGAACAAATTAGCAAAGTACTCCAAGTATTGTTACATTATTTGTGAGGTGTTGTCGGTGCGTCTGCGATAAAAAGTGGCCTATATGTTTTGACCATTCGGTAAATAAAAAAATGAGATTTCTGTATATTTGTCTGGTGTATTTAGTGTCAGTCTACGTGCTCTCGATCACTGAGGAGTGTCGTCCGCGACATTACACGTCAACTTTTGTCATAGGCATTGCATACTTATAATAACAGGCTTATGAATGGTATTATTATTATTATTATCGACCAGAGGCCTATTGATACGTAGGACTATTGATACGTATGATCATCGAGACGCTCCTCCTTGCTAAACCATGCGAAAAGAATGACTGGTAGTTATGCGAAAAATGCGAAACTAACCTTTTGTTTGACGACATCAGGAATAAATCTTGCAAGTATTTAACGACTTACACCATGATTGACTATTTCATTTCTCAAAGAGTTGTGTATTACTGTACTTTCAGAGTATACGTAGTTTATACGTACCGCAACTTGAACTAGCTTCGCTGCAGATGTTCCACTTCCGCCATGTTGCTTCGAAAAAGAACGAAAGTCTAACTTTGCCGAACCGGACAATATTTACGTAATAATTTTCAAGTGGGATAGCACAGAATGTCGCGACATAGAATTGTTCGTAGTATGAACTATGACGAAGGTAAGAAACCCCGTAAATAATAGCATTTATTTCGTTCAGAGGCCAGCCAGATCGTCTTTTCCTATTTTGGTTTAAAGTGCCACCCGATTGTGCACAGTTCTGGACACGTTTCCCATCGGCGCCCGAACGTGTACGTATGCCGGTTAAATTTCCTTGGTGTAGGAAACACTTTGTAAAAAGAATACGGATTCCACTGCCGGCTTTAGAATGCGCCAAAGAATATTCTTCAAGATTTAATATTATTGTAATTTATATAATGTAAAGACTGACCGTCCTTGCTGAGTGTTCCTACCATCGACAAGATGAACAATCACAAGTCAATAAGATCGTTGCGATTTTTAGCATCTCTGGCAAAGTAACCAAAAGTTGCGAGTGGATCAACCTCAAAGTACAAACAAACTACTTCTGCAATGTGCCTGCGGCAGTAGAGCAATCAGAATTACCTCAAAAACTTTGAAAATGATAACAATACCTCCTTTGCAAGCAATATTTCTCAGCAGTTAATGCAACAAAAGAAAAATTGTCTGCAACTATGATGTGTCGGCCATATTAAATGTGTGCCTCTCAGGCGAACGTAACGCTACGCTCACTGCATGCACGCAAGCCGTTTCCTGTAGCGCACAGACAAAACGTGCGTATTATATGTTTGCGTGCCCCAGGTGGGTGTCGCAATAATATCAAAATGTAAAATATTGTGATGAAAAGAAAATGATTGTGTTTCTTGATATTCTTAGAAACATGAGTGAATGAAGTTGTGGAGCAAGAAAAGTCAAGGCTCATCTTAACCTTTAAGCTACCAACTTATTTTCCTACAAATTGCCCTGTGTCCCTAACTTTTTTTCATTCAAACCAAGTAAAAATGGGGTACATAATTCAAACTATAAGTATGATGTTAATTCTGCTTCAAAATGTACCAAATTTTGACAAGATTTTGGAAAATACATACATACTTTTATCATTTTAAGTGTCTGTGTGCCACATTCTTTGTTTACGTGTCATATATCTCGGTAAAAGGTCCCTTTGTCAGAAATTCAATCCAGGAAACAACAAAACTGGTTAGAAACATACCAGTGGCAGTCAGGAAGTCACCACAGGTAACCACTCTACTGATACTGATACTCCATCATACTGATCACGCACATAAAAAGTCATATCTCATGACATATATACAGGTGACAAATAAGTCAGGTAGGTTTCAGAACTGTAAAGTTTTTGACGTAATTCCATCTGAAGAAAATATGAGAAAAATATTTTTGAATGTCAAAGAAACTCAAGATAGGTCTAAACCATCACATGGCCAGTACTACACAGGTCAGAGTCATCTTCCGCATTACACAGGTATGTACAGGTAGCTCTTCGTCATCATTGATATCGGACTCAAAATTGGTAAGATCTTCAATGTGCACTGAACTGAAGCTGAAGTCCGATTCAGAGTCATCTTCTCTGACACAGAATTTGAACAAATATCATCCAGTAATGCTGTAAATTCAGGGTCACATTCACTCTCCATGCTCAAGTCACGTAAGCGAAACAGTCTTGAAAAACACCTAACTTTTGATTCAAAACAAACTAGAAAAGCACCCCACATGTAGCGGAAACGGAAGTAGGCGTATCCCACATTGCATTGACTCTGTTAAAAGTTGGAATGGGTGCAAAATGAATCAGAACTGAGTGGAAACTGAAAGTAGGTATGTATGGGCGGAACGGGGCGGTACCCTCGTACATGGAGTGATATGTCGCAGGCGGAACCGGGCAGTATTGTAGTTGAAAGGTTAATGGTGCTTTTGAAATCCGGATACAACTACAACTAACTCCTCATCATCATAATAATGTGGTAATCACAAGGTTGAGAAATATTCCACAGTGGAGGTGTGCTTGATATGAAAAAAAAAAAAAAAATAACGATATATGTTTTAAAAAAGGTTGGGGGGGGGGGGGGGGGGGGGCAGAGCTGAAAAGGGGGTCTGGGCTTTTCTACAGGTCTCCACACCAATCCAGTTAGTTATTTGGGTTTAACGCCGAGCAGGCGACTAAGGCTATCTCACGGTGGCACACTGATCCAGCCTTCAATGATGGAGTTGAAGGCTATGGGGAAGGCAGCTGATGGGGCATTGGGTGCTGCTTCAGGGGAAAAAGGAGTGGTGGTACATATTGGCTCTGCAGTGTGGGACTATCAGTATCAGGTTTGGCCTGCTGACCATGGGTGGAGTGTGTGGCAAACTGGATTTCTCCGTCCCCAGCCTTCAGGTCGAACAGGCCTCCCAATCCCATGATCGTACATTATGGTGGCCTTGGCTACCATTCGGTGCAATTTGAGGGGCTGGAGTTGGAGCTTGGCTGTCATGGCAGTGGCACTGCTGGTGGGACTGAAGTCTGGCATTATGTGTCGGGCTGCCCGCCGTTGTACCTTTTCTAGCTTGTTTGATAGTTACTGCTGGTGTGGATCCCAGAGAGGGGCAGAGTACTCCATAACTGGGCATATGATGGTCTTGTAGCAGGTGGTGTGAATGGTGATTGGGGACCCTATGAGTATGATGTTTCTGTACACAAAGGCACTTGTTGTATTGGTCTTTGCTGCTATTGCATTCACATGCTCACCCCAGTTCAAATCCCTCGTGAGATGGATGCCCAGGTATTTTGCGCTGTTCATTTCCTGTTGTGTGTGCCCATGCAGCGAAAAAGAGGTGTCGATGGGCTTTGGTCAGTTGATGACATTTGCTGACATTGAACTCATCTGCCAGGTCACTTCCCACATGGCTAGACTGTCCAGGTTTTGCAGTTGCTGGGAATCGGCCATGGAGTGGACCTGGTTGTACAAGGTGGTGTCATCCACAAAGAGTCTAACTTTGGACTTGATATTGTTGCCCAGGTCATTGACGTACAACAGGGATAGTGTTGGTCTGAGGATGGATCCCTAAGGTATTTCTGAAGTAACTTGGCCAACCGAGGACACATGACCCAGCGCTGTGACATGAAGTTGCTGATCCATTGTAGTGTCCTGTCATGGATACCATAGTGGTGGAGCTTTAACAGCAGGCGTTCATATGGTACTTTGTCAAACGCTTTGGCCAGGTCCAGCGGGATAGTATCTGGTCCCCTCGGTCGAGCTCAGACGCCAAGTCATGCACAGTCATTATCAGCTGTGTCTCATATGAACTGTTTTTGTGGAAGCCATTTTGTGCCTCTACCACGATGTTGTGCTGCTGGAGATTTTCTGTAGTGGCAGACCTGACGATGTGTTCCAGCATCTTTCCACATATGGTCAAGAGTACGACTGGGTGTCCAAATGGTGTGACAAGCACCCTGCATTTTCAAAAGCAAAATAATTTCAATATTTCATATAAATCTGATGTGCCTTTGCATACATAAACATCTACACTAAGTAAAATTTTTATGTTATTTGCAGTTTGGTTGTTATTGAACTTTGAAGTTTAAAGTTTGAACATAGCATTTACAATGTCACATATTTAACAATTCACAACAAGCACAAACTGTAAGCAATTTTTTGCATTTGTATGTTTCAAAGTATGTTCCCCAACCAGAATAAATGGAATGTCTATAAATAAAATGTGTTAGTGGAAAATTGCAAACTTTTATGCCATAAAAACTGTTTGAACATAACTTTACACCATAATTTCCAAAAGCCACTAATTTTTAATTCTGCTTGGAGAACTAATTTTAAAATATTATGCCAAATGCACAGAAACAAGTCTATAATTAAATTTAAGTGCAAAAGCCAATTGAAAAAAATAATGTTTACATAGTACTGAATACTGACAAAGTTGTTCAATACACCTTCACTGCAATGTTATTCTCATTTTTTAATCTCATGCAATCAAATACAGCTTCTGTAAGCTAAAAATGACTAGATGATTTTTATCTGCTGTTAACTATTCCAATAGAAAATAAGTAACTTTTTACAAATTGAGCCGAGATTTGGCACAAATAAAATTACATTCACAAGATTGAACATAACTTTACACCTTCACCAAATATATTTTTGGTCTCACAAGGGCAAATCACAAACTCTTGGGAAAAAATAAGTATGCATACCAATCCCACTAACAAGCACAGCCATTATATAAAACTAGTGATGTTTATATGATTTTCAAAGAGGGCTGTTGCAACTTTTTCAAGTGTTTGTACATAACTTTACACCTTCTGACTTGCACACATGAAAAATCTTAAGATTATTCAAGAGAAGTCTCTAAAGAAGACACTATCATCGAGCCTGCTTTCACCTATAAACAGTGTGCATGCTGTTCTGGTAAAATTTAATTTGTTAGTCCATCATAATTACATAAACAGTAGCAAAAAGACAGAAAACAGGATGCATGAACATAACTTTACACAGTCACATTCGCACATTTGCCTTGTAACTTGACAAGTAGAATTATTTAGAAATTTGTTGATTGCCTGTAGTGTACAAAAGAAGAATGCTGTTTGCACTAACATGATTTCATGAAAAAACATGAAATAGAAAGGTAACAAATAATGACATGGCGTGTTTGAACATAACATGACGACAAAGGACCGTTTTCTAAAGCACAAAAGTAAAGGTGCATAGTTATGAAATGCAGATTTGAAAGCTGTTTGTGATGATAAATATTAAGATAGTGCATGCATAAAGGTTAATGCACAAATTTCAATGCACAGCGGGAAATGTAATCATCATTCTCACAAACCAGATAGGTGAGGCTAGCGCTGGCAGAATTGTACATTAAGGGCAGGGGATCTAACTGTCGTCTGTCCAGCGCTGAGTAATTCCCCTTGGTTTGTTGTGTAATCATCATTGCATGAACGTAACATGACACGACGTAAAGTTATGTTCATGAGCAATACTTGTGACATTATCTTGTTTTGCAGTAACTAAAATTTTATAGGTCTTGAAATTCATATTTTATAGATTTATCTGGTTATCTTACCTACTTTATTGCAGAACGGCCAAATAAATGAAATTGGTGTTTGTTCGTAACTTTACACAGTGCATGTGATGTACTGATGGTGTAAAGTTATGTACAAACAAAAAACAAAGAAATGTTATGCTAGAAGGTATCACATGCTTTATTATTATAAAAAAGTAAACAACATCTTTTCAGCTATTGGTAGTTTTTGAATATAAAGTGATTTTTGTGATTTTAGGTGATAAATGTTTGAACGTAACTTTACATCCCACAGAGTTGTGTCAAGTTATGTTCACAAGGAAAAAATTGAAGAGAGTTTCAAATGTGTTGTGTACCAGCATGTGCATAATTATTTTTATGTGTTGGCATCATCTACTATAAGATTTGCAACAAAATTTAGCCTTCAACCAAAAAAAAATGTGCATACTGGTTTGAACATAACATTTACACGCCAGCACGCAGAAAAAATACAATAAAATTATTTCAACTGAACAAAATTAGGTATTTTTGGGCCTACCAAGGTCTTGTCTAATTAAGTATAGTCCTACTATAGAATTATTGCAGAATAAGTGAAAAGAAAATAATATATCTATAAAGTTTGCTGGACTGCTTGAACATAATTTACACCCAAAATTTGGACGCATACTTTAAACCTCGTAAAGGGTTTCTTTCATCTATCACCCATGCATCCTCTTCAAAACCTTGATATAAATCACTACACCAGTTGTCTTCAGCAAAAACAACAGATTAGTAGAGATAAATAAGTGCCTAAACTGTTTGAACTTAACTCAACATTTACACCATTCTGAGTACAAATCTTCAAAACTGGATCATTTGATTTTCCATGTAAGAACCACAAACCTTTCATCATAAATACAAAGTACATACTCTACTCTACAAAATAACACATAAGTTTTAATAATTAACCATTTGACAAAATGTGTTATAGTGGTATGATTTCTGCTGACAAAATTTACAACACGTGTTATGTTCAAGCAGGCTCTTATATTATGGTGAATTATGCAAAAGCAACTTGCTCTAGAAAATCATCAACTCAATGGTAATTTAGGCCAACATTGCAAACATCTTGTGACAGTAACAGTGATTTTTCATAGTGCAGCATGCCTTTGAAAATCTGAGTTCCATGGAGCATGTGTAAAATGTGTCACGTTTTGTTCTCAAGCTATGATTCAGATTTGGTCAAAAAAACTGTGATAATGTCCCAAATTCTTCTGTGGTCACCCAAAGATTAGTATCACTGGAAACCTTATCCATTTCCCTACAAAATGATGTATGCCTTAGTTTGATCTGACCACTTCTGATAATTTTGTAGGAGGTTTTGTGAGGGAGGGTGTAGATTTTACCATTAGACACCCAGTCGTACTCTTGACCATATAGATAGGGAAATTGGACGGTAGTTTGCAGCACCTTTTTGTCTACTATATTGAAAATACAGTAGACTTTGGGATGAGGCTGGTCGGAGCGCGTTCCGTAGCATGCAAAGGACATAACAGGCGGGCGGGCCTGAGATTGTGGCAAAGAAGTGACAAGATCAAAATGACGTGAAGTCTAGCTCTCTAACCTTGCTGTTGAGTGTACAAGCACTGTGTGTGTGTGTATGTATGTCAACACAAAAATCGCTGACATTTATATACACAAGCTTGAAAATAAAGGAAATGCTTTATGCAAGGTGTGTCTTTTGAGCATATTGAAATTGGATGTCTGATTGAAGAGTTAAATGACCGTTTATAGAAAGTCGGTTGACCCACATTACAGTTCATAATTTTGATTTTATGCACTTGAAATTTCGGATATGGCTAGTTTGGAGAAAGACATTGGATGAGTTCGTTAGCCAGCTTTGTACATCTTCGACTTTTTGAATAATAATTAATTCATTTTTGCAAGTTTTGGAGCCATGTTGTCAAACAGTCAGCCCTGGAAGAGGCTGTGTGGCAGAAAACAGTTGGCCCTGGAAGAGGCTGTGTGGCAGAAAACAGTCGGCCCTGGAAGAGGCTGCATGCCGTTCAAATGAGTGGCGTGAAACATCATGTACACGACATCATTTGCTGCTCATATTATTCTTTCTTCTTCAGAATTCCTGTCGCTACTCCAGCCCACAAAGCAATGGCGGGAAGCGCCATGTGTCCGTCTTTATTTGCGTTCGCCGGTGTGTGTTGATCAGAGTTTGGGTTAGAGAGGAGGGAAATAGACGAGAAGGATAAGCTTAAAAAGTAGAACAACTCTGAATGTTTGTAAAAGAAAAACGCATGTGAGCTACAAACAATATGGTAGACTATGGGATGAAATCCTCATCTTGTTTTGAAATGGGCTGAACATATGCATGGCGCCATGATGATGGGACCTGACCAGTCGTCAAGGATTTGTGGAATAGCAGGATTAGCGCTGGGGCAGTTTGTTGCTCGACTACCTTTAGCAAGCGGTTCGGGATGTTATCGGGGCCAGCTGCCTTTGGGGGGTTCAGCTTCTGTAGGAGGTTGGTGATGCCTTGTTGGCTGACATTGATGTCGGGCATGTCTGGAGATGGGCTGCCCTCCATACTTGGCATATCCTCCTTGGTGAAATCCCCCACCCGGGTCTGCCCTGGGGGACTTGGGTGGGGTTAGGTATTTTTTAGTTCCCAGGGTCACCTGGTCAGCCCCACAGGGTGGGTTTATCTCTCTATTCTGGGGCATGTGTTTCTGTCTACCCTTTGTCCATTCACCTGTATTTGCCTTTTTAAAACTCTCCCTACTGTCTGCACTGCCTGTAGCTCTTGATATTGGATGTGTGTTGCTAAATGGTCTTAGCTTTATTTAGGCCCATGTGTTAGGTTTATTTAATGTATTTGACCGGCTGGCGACATACATTCAATGTTCTGTTTAGTTTTTTTTTCACAAGCAGTGCAGGCACGTCCTGAGAAAGCCTTGTTGCTGTCGGGACGTTAAGCAATGTACAATCAATCAATCTTTCCGCTGCGGCAGCCGCCGTGAGGAGACTGTCCTTGCTCGGCTCCACATCGGGCACACATATGTTACGCACTCTTACTTACTTAAACAGGATGAGCGTCCATGGTGTTTTGCCTGTGATGAGCAGTTTTCTGTTCGACACTTTTTGCTGTATTGTGCTGACCTAATTGACACCAGATATAAACACTTCACAGCAGACTCCTTGAAGGTTTTGTTCCGGGATGTTCCCCCGGACAAAATCTTCAATTTTTTGAGAGAATGCAATATTTTTAACAAGATCTGAGCATTCATAGACTATGTGAATTTTTTTATTTGCCCTTTTTGAGAGTCTGTAGACGTTTCTTTTCCAGACATGTGCGACATTTTAGCCTGAGATTTTTAATCTATATTTACATCTTGTCTTAAGACCTTGCTTTTAGTCTGGCTGACCAGATTTTTACCCATCCCGCCGTGAGATGGCCTTAGTCGCCTGCTCGGCGTTAAACCCAAATAACCAATTATCGATCTAGAGAAAGAAACTTCCTGATTCTGTCTGACTCTCTTTCTGCCCTGCAGGCCCTTCAGGGCACGGGAAATGACCACCCACTGCTGGTGCAGATCAGAGAGCTCCACGCGGACTTGATGAAGGAATATTATGACATTTTTATTTGGGTGCCATGGCATGTGGGCATCGAAGGCAACAGGATCGCAGATTCTGCTGCCAACGATGCCCGCAATGACCCTGTCCCTGACCCACAGACTGTTTATAGTGATTTTAGACATGTGGCTAGTGCGTACATAGCCCGTGAGTGGCAGTCCGAGTGGGACAAAGAGGAAGCTAACAAGCTGCATGAAGCCCTTCCTAAGTTGTCCGACGGTCTACCTTATCGCTGCGGCAGCCGCCGTGAGGAGACTGTCCTGGCTCGGCTCCACATCGGCCATACGTATGTTACGCACTCTTATTTACTTAAACAGGAGTAGCGTCCATGGTGTTATGCCTGCGATGAGCAGTACTCTGTTCAACACTTTTTGTTGTCTTGTGCTGATCTAATCGACACAAGGTATAAACATTTCACGGCAGACTCCTTGAAGGTTTTGTTCCGGGATGTGCCCCCGGACAAGATCTTCAGTTTTCTGTGGGAGTGCCATATTTTTAATAAGTTTGAGCGTTTATAGATTATGATGTTTCTATTATTTTGACCTTTTTGAGAGTCTTTCGACGTTTTCTTTAAAGACTTGTGCGACATTTTAGCCTGACATATTTTTAAGGTATATTTACATCATGTCTTAAGACCTATCTTTTAGTCTGGCTGACCAGATTTTTACCCTTCCCACCGTGTGATGGCCTTAGCTGCCTGCTCGGCGTTAAACCCAAATAACTAACTAACTACATCACAAGGCCGCAGAATCCAGCCGACTATCAGTGTATCGCAATACTGCAGATCATGAGGTCATCAGTGTGGTGTTCACACGTGTCGGTGTACATATGTACTGATGTTCTCTGGCATCCCTTTGACGTAATTTTCCACACACACACACACACACACTCTCTCTTTCTCATGCATACATAATACACACACACATACACACACAGACCAGTATTGTGCTGCGCAGTGCCATTAGCAACAGTGCGATTTTGTCTATAAGGGTTTCCTGCCAAACTCTATCTTCTGCTCTCTTGTAGCCGTATATGGGGAAGTGACCTTATGTGTTTTGGGCAAGATATGATGAATTAAAAATTGTTTGGAGGATGTGTGGTTTTCTGAAATTACTGTGCTGGCTTACAAAATATGAACAGCATTCCTGGTGACATTTTTTCAGTCAGTTTTGATTTCTAGTTCATTTTTAGGTTGACCCATGTAAGAGCAAAGTAGGAACAATATTAGTTACCACGGAGAATGACCTCTGAATAAAGCGATGCCGGTGTTTCGGTAATGTCAGTTGTCATTAAAGGCTACTGACCCCCAAAGCCAGACTGAAGATGTGCAACTGTGTTATTTAGTACAGAACACACACACACACACACACACACACACACACACACACACACACACACACACACACACACACACACACTGATCTGGAATCGCTGATTTTCGTGCCTGAACTTTGTCAAAGTGCCTCAGTTCAGTAAAAACTTTTGCTGATAATTGAACTTTAGCAAGAAGCAACCTGATCTAATTAACAGATGGTGTGTTTATTCAGTGCTGGGAGCAAAAGATTCATAAGTGATTATAAAACAGTTGCTGTGACGGTCTCTGTTTATGCTAAATGGCATTAGGTTACAATAGCTAAACCCCTCTCTTTGTGACCCAGGCTGTTTATAGTGATTTTAAACCTATGATTAGTGCTTGCATAACCCGTGAGTGGCAGTCTGAGTGGGACAAAGAGGAGGCTAACAGTAACAAGCTGCTTGAAGCTCCTCCTAAGGTGTCCAACGGTCTACTTTATTGCTGTGGCAGCTGCTGTGAGGAGATTGCCCTTGCTCGGCTCCACATCAGCCACACGTTATGCACTCTTATTTACTAAAACAGGAGTAGCGTCCAAGGTGTTATGCCTGTGACAAGCAGTTTTCTATCTTGTGTTGATAGAATTGACACGAGATATAATAGGCACTTCACTGCAGACTCCTTGAAGGTTTTGTTCTGGAATGTTCCCCTGATCAAAATCTTCAGTTTTCTGAGAGAATCCAATATTTGTAAGCAAGATTTGATCATTCATAGACTATGTGAATTTTATTGTTTTAACTTTTTTGAGAGTCTGTACACTTTTCCTTTAAAGACTCATGTGACATTTTAGCATGAGATATGTTTAATATATTTACATCTTGTATTAAGAAATTTCTTTTAGTCTGGGTGGCCAGCTTTTTACTCATCCCAACGTGAGATGGCCTTAGTCACCTGCTCAGCATTAAACCCAAATAACAAACTAACCTCTCTCCGTGACCACTTTTAACCATGTTTAGCATTCCCGGACATTTTCGTGTTGATCAACTTTTATGGAACTGGGCGTATCACAAACACATACCTTCCAGAAAATTGAGTGTGGGCTAATTTTGTTTGCATATGAAATGCAGGTTTTTTTTGCTTAAGTGTGACCCCTTTGAAACAAGTAAGGATAAGCAAAACAAGCACGGTAAAAGCTGAATTTGAACTTACATGACCCATTCTCAAAAGGTGAACACCAAAGTGTTACGCAAGATCAAATTATTTAAATGTTTTTAAACTTGACTATTTTGATGTCAGTGATATGTTTTATTGGCTCACGTGCGATGCAAAAGTGATTCTATGTTCTGGGCCAGTGGTCGTCCGTCCGCCGTCCACCATCGTCCATGGTAAACTTTAACGTTGGCATTTTCTCAGAGTCTATTTAAGCCTCGGTCAAACTTGGCCCAAGGATACTTTTTGGCAAGACCTTTCTAAACATGCCAATTTCAGTGACCTCTCACAAAGGTCAAGGTCACAGGGGATCAGGAAATGGGTAAAAAAATAGCTGTATTTTGACATAATTTATTTTTTCTCAAATACTATTCACAACTTCAAACCCAAACTTGGTACAAAGATACCTGATGGGAAGGAAGACCTTACTATACATACTAATTTGGTTGATTCCTCGGAAAGGTCGAGGGTCACAAGAGCTCAGGAAGTAGGTCCAAAGTCATATTTTGACAAAGATGTTTTTTTTCTCAAATACTATTCACAACTTTAAACCCAAACTTGCTACAGCGAGACCTTATTATTCTATGCATGCTAATTTGGTTGATCCCTCGGAAAAGTCAAGGGTCACAAGAGCACAGGAAATAGGTTCAATATAGCTATATTTTGACAAAAGATTTTTTTTTTCTCAAATACTATTCACAACGTCAAACCCAAATTTGGTACAAAAATACCTATCTATGCATACTAATTTGGATGACCCCTCGGAAAGGTCATGGGTCACAAGAGGCTGGCAAATGTGTGTAAAAAGCCAATTTTTTATAAAATTGTAGGTATTATACATTTTTTTGCAAATTTTTCAATAAAATTTGGCACAAAATAAGACCTTCCTATGCATACTAATTTAGTTGACTCGGCGCAAAGGTCACAGTGGGGGGGTGGGGGGGGGGGGGGGTGTGACGTGTGAAAAATGCTTAAATTTTGAGAAAACATTGATTTTGTTGGATGAAAATAATAAAAAGCAAGCAGTACAGAAATAAAAACAGGTGAACTAGTGAATCTGCTCTAGTGTGCAGGGTTCATTTTTTGAGCAGGCCCTGTGCCATTGGCACATAATTTTAGAAAATGACTCGTACCATTTTGAGCTGAGGGGTCAATGACCCATAGGTTTCTGGAGGCAAGGTGCCCTTCTTTTCACGTGTTCGTAAAGGCCCACCAATCTTTTTTGTCTACCGTATTGAAAATAGAGTAGAGTTTGAAATGGGGCTGGTTGGAGTGCATTTTGGAGCATGCACATGACGATTTTGGCGTGTGGGGCAGAAATTCTGGCAAACAAGATAAAAATGTCACGTCTAGCTACGCAAACCTTGCTAGAGAACGTCTTGTGTGTGTGTGTGTGTATGTGAGAGCGACTAGGGCCTGCTTTTGAGGACGGACAAGGTTGAAATTTTAGGATATTGTCCCTGAAAGAATTATCTTGAGACCTTTTTTTTCTTGATTTTTTTGATTAAGATGCTCATTGGCGAGAAAATGTCCGTTTCACCAAAACCGGGTGATCAACACTGGAGTCCGTAATTTTTCTTATTTTTACTAGATATTTTGCATATAGCTAGATAAAAGGGAGATATTGAATGAGTTCGTTAACCAGCATTTGTACCTCTAGAACTTTTTGAGTAATAATTAAATATTTAAAAAAAAAAATATATTTTCACTTTTTTGGGATTAATTTTACGAATTATATTGGTTAATCTTAAAACAATTGAATCTTTTTTATGAAAAAAAGCAATCTTCTCATTAATAATCTCATGATTTTTCATATACGGTATTTACATAAGCCTACAATTTGTCTCGGCTGTCGGATACGATTAGGTTAAGTCATTTGTAAAACAGCTAACATAACTTTAATTTTTCTTTTACGAAAAAGCTATCTTCTCATTAATACCCACATGATTTTTGGCTCACGTGCGAAGCAAAAGTGAGTATGTTTTGGGCCAGTGGTCGGCCGTCCATCTGTCGGCCGTCCATCTGTCGGCCGTCCGCCGTTGTCTGTGGTAAACTTTAATGTTGGCATTTTCTCGGAGACTATTTAAGCCACATTCTTCAAACTTGGCCCAAGGATACTTTGTGGTAAGACCTTTCTAAACATACCCATTTTAGTGACCTCGCACAAAGGTCAAGGTCACAGGGGATCAGGAAATAGGTAAAAAATAGCTATATTTTGACATTTATTTTTTTCTCAAATACTATTTACAACTTCAAACCCAAACTTGGTACAAAGATACCTGATGGTAAGACCTTTCTTTACATACTAATTTGGTTGATCCCTAGGAAAGGTCAAGGGTCACAAGAGCTCAAGAAATGGGTGAAAAATAGCCACATTTTGACAAAAGATGTTTTTTTTCTCAAATACTATTCACAACTTCAAACCCAAACTTGGTACAGATATACCTGATGGTAAGACCTATCTATGCATACTAATTTGGATGACCCCTCAGAAAGGTCAAGGATCACAAGGGCTCAGGAAATAGGTCCGAAATAGCCATATTTTGACAAAAGATGTTTTTTTTCAAATACTATTCACAACTTTAAACCCAAACTTGCTACAGAGATACCTGATAGGAAGACCTTTCTATGCACACTAATTTGGTTGATCCCTCGAAAAAGTCGAGGGTCACTAGAACTCAGGAAATAGCTTTAAAATAGCCATATTTTGACAAGAGATGTTTTTTCTCAAATACCATTCACAACTTGAACCCAAATTTGGTACAGAGATACCAGATGGTAAGACCTATCTATGCATTCTAATTTGGATGACCCTTGGAAAGGTCAAGGGTCACAAGAGGCTGGCAAATGTGTGTAAAATGCTGATTTTTGGTAAAATTGTAGGTATTCCCAAACTTTTGCAAATCTTTCAACCAAATTTGGTACAAAGATAGCTGATGATAAAACCTTTCTATGCATACTAATTTAGTCGACTCATCACAAAGGTCAAGGGTCACGGGGGGGGAGGGGGGGGGGGGTTTGACAGATGTGTGAAAAATTCTTACATTTTAAAAAAACATGGATTTTTGCCAGCCTTTGTCACAAAGGTCACACATGTAAATAGGTCATATATGTAAGCCATGCCTTTATTGTTACTATAAGCCTGCTATTTGTCATGGCCCTGGGGTAGGATTAGGTCAGATTGAGACCTGTAGCTCTAGGCATGAAAATCAGCAAGAAAATTGCAAATTTGATCCTCTGATACGTCAAATGATAGTACTGCTATTATTCTTCTTCAGAATAGTTATGCTGCGCCAGACCACAGAGCTTACGAATAGCGGGAATCGCCATGTGTCCGTCTTTATTTCTGTGTGTCAGTGTTTGTGGATCAGAGGGTGGGTTAGAGTAGAAGGAGATGGATTCCTGTTTCTACACGAGCCCACAGAGTGTACTGATGACGGGAAGCGCTGTGTTACGTCTTTGTGTACGCCGACGTGTGGGTTGATCAGAGGTTGGCTTAGAGAGGAGGGAAATAGATCAGCATTATAAGCCTAAAATACGAGCCCACTATGGCACCGTCCTCCACGTTGCATGGGTGGGTAGTCTCCTCAGTCACTGACTGAGTGGGCTAGCGAAGGGGTGCCATCTTTGTCCAGGATTAGGACTTGACGTCAGGAGATGTGTTGTTCAGTTTTTTTCACTGGACCGGTTTTTAAGGAGCTGTGCTGATCCAGGTCTTACCATGTTGGATTGGTCCTTAAAAATACTCATTAGTTTTTGGTCCTTTGGATCCTGAGTGTTTGCCGTGCTTGGAGACCCGTGTCAGGAGAGAAGAGGATCCTGGTGGCTGAAACGGTCCACTTTGGCCTTGACTTCAACTTGAACAGGAGGCTAGGAGTATCGGCCTAATCAATCAGCTCGTCACGTTGAGCCACTGTTGACATGCAGGTTCATATACCGAGCACCATGCTTTAGCCTCTGCTGTTGATTAGGTATTTCCCTGCGTTCAACAATGTGATAGAAGGCGGTGGCTCAAACGGTTCAATCGGGCTTAACCACCTGAGGTTATCTTTCGGGCAGTCTCCATCGTGCGTCGGCTGGAGACCCGCCGACAGATGCACTTTCCCTTGTTGGGCTTGGTGGCGGGCAGGGACCCCCGGGGGATGAATATCTCTACTACTACAATATAGAAACCTCGAAAAAAAAACCAATAGCACAAAAACGGCACATAGCAACCGACATTGTACTTGACAGCGACTCTTGACTGTGAGGAAGCGACGCCTCGGGCGTCGGCCATCTGGCCTCGCTTCCTCATTGTCCATAGCAAAGTGAAAGAGAAGCCTGTTTCCAAGCTGCATCCTTTCCTGTGGGGAAGACCCTCATTAGCCGTGTTGGCAGGCCTGATGCCCAGTGCCTCAGGTCTGGTGACTTGCTGGTAGAGTGCCGTGCTCGGGCACACTCCAACAGGCTACTGAGGCTTTTTTCCATCGGAGACACTCCAGTGGAGGTCACACCCCACAAAACGATGAATTCTTCTAGATGTGTGATCTAAGATCAAGCATTGGCAAAACTGTCAGAAGATGAACTTGTACGGAACCTTAAGTCGCAGGGGGTGACTTAAATCAGGTGTTTCGCTTCCAAGCGAGGTGGTCAGGAGATCCGTCTCCCTACCATCATCGTGACATTTGGCACCCCCACCCCTCCTACTACCATCTGGGGAGGCTATTACTCCTTGAAAGTGAAGAAGTACGTCCCTCTCCCCCTCTGGTGCTTTAAGTGCCAAAAGTATGGCCATGGGCAGAAGACATGCCGCCAGGCAGAGGCTTCATGCGCCCGTTGCACTTATCCCAGACACTCTGCTGAGTCCTGCACAGTCACCCCCCTGTGTGTGAATTGCCAGGGGGCGCATATGGCTTCGGACAAGAAATGCCCTTGTTGGATATCCGAGTGCAGGATTCAGCAGGTGCGTGTGGAGAAGGGGCTGTCCTTCGTAGACACAAAAAAAAAACTGGTTGAGGGCCCTGGTGGAGCTGAGGCTGCGTCAAACTCTAGTAACACCTCTGTGTTTACATTGAGTGCTGCATTGGCAGGCAAGCGCCCCACCAAAGATTTCTCATCTCAAACCCCAGCTTCTTGGTTAGGGGCTGAGCCTCGGCTCCTCTCGCCCCTGGAGAGTAACTCCCTCCAGTGGTGATGAGGAGCCAGGGAACGCAGAAGGCGGACACTATCGGTCCGGTAGCACCGCCTTCCGCTGCCCCTAAGCCTCAGCCCCCACCGAAGCGTGTCAATCTGTCTGCTACAAAGGCTTCTGGCTCTTGTCAGCCTTCTAAGGCCGCTAACTCTATCTGCAGGAATTCTGCCCAGAACCAGAAGTCTAAGAAAGCTGTGCGCATGGGCCCATGGACACTGATGTCTCTCTTCAAAACAAATATGCTGCATTGGAGGAGTGGATGGAGTGAGTGGAAGTTGTCATAGGTGGTGCTGCGGCAGCTCCACTCCCCTCATCTCCGAAGAACCAGAGGAGTCCCGGGTCCCGGCCCCCCTCTGTTTCTTCGACTCCTTTCAAAGCAAAAGAAAAGGGGGGAAGAAACTCTTCTCCCCCATGTAAAACATAATCATGTACTCTCTGCTTCAGCGGAGTTGTCGTTTTCTCACTAACTTTGAGGAATTACGTCTTTTAGTCAAGTCCTTTAACCCCTCAGTAATATCTCTTCAGGAGACTTACCTGAAGACTTCTGACCCTGTGTCTGTTAATGGTTTTAACCCTATCCATAAAGGCTCTGATTCGGAGAGGCGCTCGGGTGGAGTGGCTCTTTTCATTAGTAGCCAAATTTTATGTAGCCCCATTAGCATCGACAGCTGTCTTCAGGCTGTCGCAGCTCGGGTTACCGTTTGCAGGGATTTACGATACCCATCCGGGAGCTGTCCGTCAATTTTCCTTCCGTGTCCGACCTCATCTGCAGGTGGCTGGAATGGACCTGGACAAAGTTTTGGAATCTCTGCAACACATCACTCCACCCTGGTTATTACCAGATTCTGACATCTTGCTGGACTTGACCGCCCACAAGAAGGACTCTAGTCTATACCGACAGAGCCTCAATAAACTCCTTTCAAGTTTACCTGGTTATTGTCGTGTTTATATGGATGGGTCAAAGTCTGAGGATGGGAGAGTGGCTGTGGCCGCAGTGTCCTCTCGCCATCCTAGACTCCCATTTAAGCACCGCCTCCCAGACCACTCATCTGTATTTAGTACAGAACTGCAGGCAGTTCTCCCGGCACTTAAGCATGCTTATCGGTCTAGGGAAAGGAACTTACTGATTCTGTCCGACTCTCTTTCTGCCCTGCAGGCCCTTCGGGGCGCAGAAACAGACCACCCACTGCTGGTGCAGATCAGAGAGCTCTATGCAGACTTGATGAAGGAATATTATGACATCATTTTTATTTGGGTCCCATGGCATGTGGGCATCGAAGGCAACAGTATCGCAGATTCTGCTGCCAACAATGCCCACAAGGACTCTGTCCCTGACACACAGACTGTTCATAGTGATTTTAGACCTGTGATTAGTGCGTACATAGCCCGTGAGTGGCAGTCCAAGTGGGACAAAGTGTAAGCTAACAAGCTGCATGAAGCTCTTCCTAAGGTGTCCGACAGTCTACCTTATTGCAGCGGCAGCCGTCGTGAGGAGATTGTCCTTGCTCGGCTCCACATCTGGCACACCTATGTTATGCACTCTTATTTACTAAAACCGGTGGAGCGTCCATGGTGTTATGCCTGCAACGAGCAGTATTCTGTTAAACACTTTTTGTTGTCTTGTGCCGATCTAATTGGCACAAAGTAAACACTTCACAGCAGACTCCTTGATTGTTTTATTCCGGGATGTACCCTCGGACAAAGTCTTCAGTTTTCTGAGAAAGTGCAATATTTTTAATAAGATTTGTGCATTCATGGACTATGAGTCGTGACAATTTTAGTATTATTTTGACCTTTTTGTGAGTCTGTAGACGTTTCCTTTAAAGACCTGTGCAACATTTTAGCCTGAAATACTTTTATGATATATTTATATCTTGTCTTAAGACCTTTCTTTAGTCTGGCTGGCCAGATTTTTTACCCATCCCGCTGTGAGATGGCCTTACTTGCCTGCTCGGCGTTAAACCCAAAGAAATAACTGACTGAAAATACGAACAACTCTGAATGTTCCTAAAAGATAAATGCATCTGAGCTATAAACAATACGATTGACTTTGGGATGAAATCCTCATCTTGTTTCTCTCTTTCTGCCTCCCCTTCCCCACAAGCTCCGGCTTTTTTATATTTTGGCACGTTTCCCCCATCCTGTTTCAGAAATGACCCTTTGGATTTGTACTCTGCGGACCAATGACCTTTGTGTGTAAATTTTCAGAAAACCCTGGTGGGTATCGATCACATGGTATTTCCAATTGGCAGCATGCAAAAAATAGTGTCCATGCTTATGCCTTTATGTGTATTTCTTGCATTTCCTCTTGTTTTTTAGTATGTGCAGTAATGTTATCTTGCTGTGCTTTGTTTTGCTTTCAGAGCGCTATGATGACGATGAATATGACTATGGTCATTCATATGAAGACAGATACTGCATTTCACCATCTACTGGTATGATGATATATTAAAAAGCCATGTTTGTGTATGGTGTATATGTTTTGTATGTGCTGCTCTGATCTTTCACATTTTTTTGTGTGCCCTTTTTGGCTTTTGGCGACCCCTGTGTTTGAAAGTGTACAAAGCCAACATATATATATACACATATATAATTATGCAGTCTACTCCACCTTTAACAAGGTCAGATATAACGGTCGGATATAACAACACTTTTTCAGATGTCTTGACGACATTCTTTCTATCTCTCTATGTAAATTACTTTGCTTATAATAGATTTAGAATATAATAACAAGAAAAATTGGTTCCTCTGGCAATTTGTTGTATCCAGAGTTTACTGTATATATATATGTATGGTAGTTTTCCCATACATTGGCCAGAGACCTATTTTCATATGAACCATCCACATGCCATATGTGAATCGCTCGTATACCTGGCAAATGTAGGTGCGACAGACGCCATTTGTACTGACGCTGGGATATGCAAACATATCTCTACTCTCAGCAAAGAGAAAACCGATAACATGGCAATTCTTTAAGTTTTGGTGACTGTGTGTCTAAGGTGATTTCTTTTGACAGATAGCAAATATTAGGGAAATACTTCTAGGAATTGAATCAGGGTTGGCTCACACTACAGGTTCCTATGCTGTCGGAGACGAGCATACATGCAATCCTCATTTCCAGGTTCATAAATCGACATCATATAGTTATGTATGTCTCTGATGTCTTCAAAGCGCACATTTCAGCCTGTTCTCCCCATCATCTTTCACATACAACAAGGTACTTGCATGGTCAAACATGTTCAGCAGTATCAGATATGCTGGATTTTACATGGCTGAAGCATACATTTGTTGTTGAACATGCTGAAGAACAATTGTAAATGAATGCCAAAATGCATATTTTTGACCCCGAAAATTCACCTTCTATCCCTTGCAAAGCCCCCATGTGTCACACATCAGAACAAAGCTCTCAATAGCAGCTATTTATTAGGTATTAGATTAACTTGGTATTAGATTAGCTTCTTAAAAATTGATCAGTCATGTTTCTAAGCCAATTTGCTGCATTTGAGTGAGTTGTATGGTACATATGAGCCTGTGTCAAAAGGTGACATTTGCCCGGAGTGGTCATGCCCAGCTCCTATATTTCTTGGCTGGAAGCGAATTAACAGGTCATCATGGACCACTTTATTTGGTATATATCTAAAAAGCTATATTTACAGTACAATACAATACAACTTTATTGTCTGTTCGAGTCAAAGCATGACAGAAATTTGCCTTTTGGCTCGTCATAAAACAACAATACAAGACACTAATAAACACTATAAGAACATTCCATTAAAATTATCATTGCAGCAATTTATCGCAGGCAATCTTATCACAAGCAATCTATCACAAGATGGGAGGTAATGTTAAGTAGATCATACATTATATATCATGTCGTTATAAACAAGAGTTCAAAATCAAGACAGCAGTTGAAATAAAAGACTTCTCCAAAGCACTCTTTTTGGCAAGTGGCATGTTGAAACGTCTGCCTGATGGTAGCATTTGAAACTGATCAAATAGTGGGTGACGAGGATCACTGACAATGCTAGCAGCTTTCCTTCAGACAGCCCTATGGTACAGATCATCTAATGGACACTGTCCTAGGCCAATGATCTTCCCAGCTGTTCTGATGATACATGTCAGTCTGCCCCTGTTTTTCATACTGAGGTTGCCATACCAAGCAGTGATGTTAAAAGTCAGTATGCTTTCAATCAGGCTTCTATAAACGGATTCTAAAACCTTGGAACTGACATCAAAACTTCTCAGTTTCCTAAGAAGGTACAGACGTTGCTTTGCTTTTTTCATAATCAGATCGGTGTTTCCAGTAAAAGACAGCCTACTATCCACAACTGTGCCAAGGTATTTAAATTCAGTGACCACTTCTACAGGTTGATTATTAATTGAGACAGGTACAAAAATATCATAACTTTCCTGTCATCAGTGACGAGCTCCTTGGTTTTCTGTACATTCATATCCAGAAAACTGTCTTTGCACCAAGACTCTCTCTCTCTTGGCTTGACTTCGCGAACGAAGATTTTATAGGAGTTGCCCACGACGTCTGCAGGCTTGTTCGTGGCTGCGGAGGCCAATCCGAGACAGGCAGGTTCGACCGCAGTGGCTGCAGGGGAAGGTATGGCCAGGGTTCTAAAACAGAGATGCCGCAGCTCAGAACCCTGGCTCAGAACCAAGACTCTAATACATGTACTACTTACCATCTGTGCAAAGTACTCAGCCAGACTCTCTTCTTTTTGGAGTAGGCATAAAAGAGCCATGTTGTCTGAGAACTTTAAGATAGATAAGATAAGATAAACTTTATTGCCATATGCATAAACATTAGGAATTGTTTGTGGCATAACTGACGAGCGTCCATATGAGCATCAACACATAAAGCATACATACATCACAATCAAGCAGACTCTAAAATAACAAAACACACATATGTATAGCAGTCATTCTACTAAGTGTGCCCACACATCTAAGTAAGTGAAATAAAATAAATCTATAGCATAATAAACATATTATGACAACAAAGACCGCCAAGTGAGCTGCAGCGAAAACAGATTAGCTAAATTCATATCTCTGTATATCCTGTTTAAGAAGAGGTTTAATAGAACATATATAAACAACTAAGATAGGCTGTAGGTAATTCTAAAGGGACTTTGAGACAATCACTGAATCAGCTGAATTAAATCATATCACGGCCACATTAGATAGGGCCTGAACAGCCAAGGGATAAAAGCTCTTCTGAAAATGAGTGGTTTTGGCCTTGATGGATTTAAAGCGTAAGTCAGATGGCAAGGGCTTGAACAGGCTATGTGCAGGATGGTGCTCATCATGTATGATGGAGCTCGCTCTCTTGATGGTGCGTGCGTGGTACGGAGATTCCAGCGAGAGGAGATCGCTTCCAACAATATGAGATGCTGTTTTGATCATCCTGTTTAGTTTCTTGCGGGCTTCGTCGGTTGCACTGCCATACCACACCGTCATTGAGAAGGTAAGAATGCTCTCAATGGCGGCGCAGTAAAACTGCACCAGAATCGATTATCATTTCCTTGGTCTTACCAACATGCAAATCCAGGTTGTTGTCAGAACACCAGCCTACTAACATGCCTACCTCATCCCGATATGCACTCTCGTCATTGTTATGTACAAAACCCTTGACTGTCATATCATCAGCAAATTTCACTATGTGTGTGCTATCATAGTGGGATACGCAGTTGTGTGTAAAAAGAGAATACAACAATGGGGATAAAACACATCCTTGGGGAGCACCCGTACTCAAGGTCAAAAACTGGGATACATGTCCACATTGACCAGGAGTAGGGAACTGACACCGCTGAACACAGTTCTGACCGCACGAACCGATCATAACAATCTGGGGTCTGTTAAACAAGAAATCCAGAACCCAGTTACAGATGGACTGTGCGAAGCCAAGGTGCAGCAGCTTTTCATGCAATTTGGATGGTATGATAGTGTTGAATGCGCTGCTGTAATCAACAAAAAGCAGCCTAACATGCGCATTTAACTTCTCCAGACGCTGCAGAATATAGTGCAGTCCTAGCGACACAGCGTCTTCTACTGATCGGTTCGCGCGGTAAGCAAACTAATAAGGATCAAGGGAGGGGGGCATGACAGACTTGATGTGTTGCAGAATCAGACACTCGAGCGTTTTCATTATGACAGAGGTCAATGCCACAGGCCTGTAGTCGTTAAGGGTACTGATGGTTGCCTTTTTTTGGTACGGGGATAATAGATGACTTTTTGAGATGGTGTTGAACCTTGCATACCTATAAAGACCATTTAAATATGACTATGAGAATGCCCGAGAGCTGGTCGGCACAGTAACGCAAAAGGCCAGGAGAAATTTCATCAGGGCCTGCTGCCTTACGCACATTCAGAAGAGATGAAAAGTGGCAGTATTACAACGCATATCGAAGAGATGAGAAGTGGCAGTATTACAACGCATATGGTCTGTGTATATAGAAAACAATGTTGGAGAGAAAACACAACCTTGAGGGCAGCCCAAATTTAACACCATTTAGTCAGGCTGCCATGTACATTTACACGTTACAGCCTGTCCTTCAAAAAGTCTCGCACCCACAGAATAATGCTTGTGTTCACATGAAAGTCCATCATACGCTGCAAAAGCATCAGTGGTTCAACAGTACTAAAAGCATTAGAAAAGTCAAGAAAAAGAATTCTCACATGTGCTTTTGAATTTTCAAGATGTTGAAAAACAAGATTGTACAGAGTAAGGCACGCATCTTCCACACCCCTATGATTTTTGTAAGCAAATTGGAGTGGATCCAGTAGTTTGGCAACATCATTTAACAGATGCCTCTGCACCACCTTTTCCATACATTTTGACAGAATGGATGTCGCTGGACCTGGGTGGAAATCGTTGAATTCACGAGCATTGTTTTTTTTTTAGGAATTGGAACGATTGATGATTTCCAAGCAGTAGGGACAGTATGAAGATCAAGCAGGATTCAATGATTCAATGAAGCTTTATTTATCAACGGTTGAGGCATTGACATCGTCGTAGACATAGCCATTTTTCAAACCTGCCATTGCTACAAAACTATGAGACAATATACACAAAAACTAAATATATAGTAATATATAAAATGAAACAAAAACATTGCTAGTCATAGGGAAAGAAATCCCATGATGATCTCGCACTCCTAAACACACACACCATCACACACACACACACCATCACACATGCTCACATAGAGTTTGTAATTGGAAGCAAACATAATCAGATGTACAAGGCAGTATATATTTCACAATGTAATGATTACGACTGCTTCGAGAAGTACTTGAAGAGGAACTGAAAGATAGCAGTGAAGATCTTTCCCAATTCAGGTGCTTTGTCTGCATTAAGCTTAGAAAAGATGTTCACTACCTCCTTTTCAGTAACTGACAAAGGTTCAGGCACAATAGACTGGCATAAGTCAACACAGCACTAAGGTTCCTGCCATCGAACCGTGAGTAAAAACGATTCAGATCATTCGCCATCTCAACTAGATTCCCAGTACAAAGCCTTCATTGTTTCTTTTGCTGCCTACCCATTTAGAAGTAAAGACATGCACAGAGTAGTTATGAAGACAGCCGTGCTGAAAAATTTATGGAAATAATGCATATTTTCCACCTGGAGAATGGGACATGGCATTGGGCAGGCAAACTGTTGGTCAGTTTACATCACAATAAAAAGTGCAGATGTGGTTGTACCTGTTTTTTGTTGTTGTTTCTTTATTGATTGCTTTGTTTGTCTGAATGTGTGAAATCTATATAGGGAACTTCGATTTATAAAAAGACAACTTAAAAAAAATGTACATACGATCATGACCAACTTTGTCCCCTGCAGGCACTCAGATTTAATTGAGAGTGCATCCCTTTTGTGCAGTTTGTGTGCACTCTGAGAGTCGGCTGATCAGTGTTGGGGGATTGTGATTTATTTACATGCGAAACATCACAGAACTGTAAAATCATGTGTGGATGAGGCTGTTTCAAAGCTGATGTACGTCCAAGATGGGAGTCCAAATGGCTATGAAAAAGAAAGTTGAAATCTCCGGTGAATGTTACATCATCAGTTTGTCTCACAAATGGCACTTGTTCACTCAAACTCCCCAATTAGAGCTGTCTGTTGGTTTTGATCTTAGCTTAGTCAAAATTCTGAGTAGAACTGACTCTGATTTCTCGAGCTGTTACAAAGCTTAGAGTACGTTCAAGGTCACATTGTGGTGCTGGACCAAAAAGTGTTTTGGTCCATGTCATGGTTGATCATAAAACAAGTTTTTCCACATGTCTTGTATCAGATATGCTGCATACTTGATAAGATATTTATGATAGAAATTCACCATCTGCAAGGAAAACACTTTGCTAGATCGCCATGTTCTGGAGTACGATCATGACATGAGCAGATGAAGAGGATCAGAACAAATTTGAATGAGATTTTTCAGTCGGTCAATAATTATTACTTCACTTTTATAGTGACATCATAGCCACTTGTAATATTATAAACTCTGACACTGCAGATCGCTCCATGGCCTCGTCATACCTCCACACTTTAAACGGCACTCAACAAGATGACAGTGCTTGAGGCCTGGGGAGAAATACTCTTTAACATCCGACAAGGAAACTGTCCTGTTTCCGTCCTGCATGCCTCATTGGAGAACCAGGTTGTGAACATTCTGGCTCAGTGGATGATTGAAAGTGCACCACAGTCAGCAGCATCGCCATCCTTATCGACATTGGTGCTACAACAGTCACTATCAGGACTACCCTCTCCATCAGCTCCTGATGCTTCATCATCACCTTCACGCCCTTTTCCAGCATCACCAGCTCCATCAACACTGCCATCAGATCCACCACCCCTGGCTCCACCACTCTACCTCCTCCTTCTTGACCCCCACCTCCACCTACATCTTGAAGGTGAATACCAAGAACTGTTTTCTTCAGATGCCTACATGGAGAGCTGCGTCGCTGCAAAACTTTTCCAGAGTTGCAAGATGATGTCTGAGGTTGAAAGCTGTTCCATTCCTCCCATTTCTCTCCGCACTGTGGTTGATCTTCGGTGATGTGTTGACTGACATGCTTTGAGTGCCATCAGATCTTTTCCCACAGGTAGCAGAATTAGATGGAAATTGCTTATAATGGAACTTGTCAACCATTTTGAGAGGTAAGCTTAAGGAGAAATATGGTGAAGGACGGCGAAACACCAGAGCAGGTTGCCAGTCTTCTGACTGTCATCGCAAAAAATTCTTATCTTGATACTTCAATTGTTAGAGGTTTAGCCTGCCCGCCTTTGACATGGACATGCTATTAAATTTGCACCACCGTGACCCGTCCTAAAAAGTCCCTTCTATAAATAGAAGAGACTTAATAAAATGAAAACAATGATGCTACATGGTGTTGCTGTGTCTGAAAACGTTTGTGGTGTTACTTCAATAAATGATGATTTTCACATAATTTGCATTTGATTCTTTGATTCAAGAGTCTTTATGTGTGGGCTTCTCATGGATGGACCAAAATAACGCATGCACCTGTCTAAATTTTAAGTGTCAAAATTCATAAAAAGAAAACATTTTAAAAACTTACCTTGTATTGCTTGAAGAAACTGACAAAAGAATCACAGATAATATTTATTTGCCTTTGAATTTGATCCTGATCATTTTGTCCTTTGTCACATCCGTGATAAGCCAGCTGACCCGTTTTAAGCTCAGTTCAGGCATTCAATATTCAACTAACTAGCTTTTCAGTTACTCTACAGTATGCTAGGGGTGTCTAAGATCACAGATAAGTAAGAGTACTGTGATTCTTTATTTCAGTTTTTAATTTTCACCTGCATTGTCCCATTCATGTCTTCATCTCTTGAGACAGGCTTATATCAGCGTGTTACTAATCACACTTGATTGTGGCCCCACATTTTGGTATTAACCATAAAAAAGAAGTGATCTAGAGCATGTGTGTACAATGTTATGAGTTAATTATGTTGATGTTACAGTTCTACCTCAATCGCCGCACGTGCCGTTTGTGGGCGTGGTCTAGAAGTCGGCTCATATGTGAAACCTGTCAACACATCTTGATAACTCGGCCCGTTAACTCGCACTGTTAATGTTTCCGCGGTACTTGCCTGGCATATGCAGGTCACAGTCAAGCCGGCCCTGTTTCAGTTAAACTCAGTTTGAGTAACATCAGCATGAATGACACCAGTAAGAGGTATAGATTCTCATGAGCCCTCAAGCAGAGGGGATAATGAGTATCTATGCCCCTTGCAAAATAGCTACAAAAACGCCGACGAAAAGACTAACAGTAATTCCTTTCCTGGAGGAGGAAGGTTCTTCTACCAGAAGACTTATGACGTCCTGTGGTGAAAGCCGGAAGTCTTCGGAAGCCACAGGACCGAGCCGCCTCTCTCAATCCAGGGACACAACCATGGGCACATGGAACGTCAAGACCATGTACCAGAGCGGCAAGGCCGCCCAGATAGCAGCGGAAATGCAAAAGTACAACCTTTCCCTGCTAGGTATCAGTGAAGCCAGATGGACGCAGTCTGGCCAGAAAAGGCTGTTAAGTGGGGAGATGATTCTGTATTCAGGTCACGAAGAGGAGAATGCCCCCCATACAGAAGGAGTAGCATTCATGCTGTCACCAGTGGCACAGAGAGCGCTGATGGGCTGGGAACCTCTTGGGCCAAGAATATCACAGCAGCCTTTAGAACCAAGAAAAAGCTCAAGCTGAACGTCATCCAGTGTTATGCGCCCACTAATGACAGTGACGAGGAAGAGAAACAAGAGTTCTACGACCGACTCCAGAGTGCCGTGGACAAATGTGCGGAGCGAGACATCACCATCATCATGGGCGATTTTAATGCCAAAATAGGGGAGGACAACACCGGATACGAAGAGGTGATGGGGAGACAGGGACTAGGCTCGGAGATGAGTGAGAACGAGGAGAGGTTTGTAGACTTTTGTGCTCTAAACCGACTTGTCATTGGAGGCAGCATCTTCCCACACAGAAGAATACACAAAGCAACTTGGGTCTCACCTGACCATACAACAGAGAACCAAATAGACCATATCTGCATTAGCAAGAAATTTAGAAGATCCCTTCAAGATGTTCGAGTGAGGAGGGGAGCAGATGTCGCCTCAGACCACCATCTGCTTACCTTAAGAATGAAGCTCAAGCTAAAGAAAAGCCGCACAGAGACAACAAGAAGACAGCGCTATAATGTAGGCCTCCTGAGAGAAACTGGAGTTAGAGAAGAGTTCAAACTGGTGCTGTCCAACCGGTTTCAAGCGCTACAGGAGCTAGTAAATGAAGAGGAGGCAGTCACCACAGAGCAGCAGTGGAAGGCAGTTAGAGAGGCGCTGAACTCAACCTGCAAAGACACTGTAGGGTTCAGGAAACACCACCACAAGGACTGGCTGTCGGCACAGACCTTGAAGAAGATAGAAGCGAGGAAGCAGAAGAAAGCAGCGGTCAACAACAGTCGCACGAGAGCAGCCAAAGTAAGGGCACAGGGGGAATACTCGGAAGCCAACCGCGAGGTGAAGAGGAGTATCAGGGCAGACAAGAAG
>BTPG01000005.1:107976064-108024299 GCA_036245525.1 Semisulcospira habei
GTAAGTAAGTAAGATGCAGATGTCAGAGCACGAATCGGTTAAGCCAGAGCAGCCTTTCTCCAGTTGAAAAAAGTGTGGAGTTCCAAAGAGCTGTCACAACACACCAAAGTCCGGATTTTCAACTCCAATGTAAAAGCAGTTCTCCTATATGGAGCAGAGACTTGGAGATTGACAAAAACCACAGTCAACAGAGTACAGACCTTCATGAACAGTTGCCTTAGAAGAATTTTGAAAATCCACTGGCCAGAGAAGATCAGCAACCTCAGACTCTGGGAGAGAACAGAGCAGATAACAGCAGAGAATGAAATTGGGCGAAGAAGATGGGGCTGGATCGGTCACAGTCTGAGAAAGCCAGCTTCCAGTATCACTAGGCAGGCATTGTCATGGAACCCCCAAGGAAAGAGGAAAAGAGGTAGGCTGAGAAACTCCTGGCGTCGAGACCTCCAAGCAGACATCAAGAGACTGGGAACCACCTGGAGTAGAATCGAAGGAGAAGCACAGGATAGGAGTCGCTGGAGGTCTCTCGTCGACGGCCTATACCCGGGTAGGGGTGACAGGCATAAGTAAGTAAGTATGCCCCTTGCAGATGTGGATTGGTTTCTTGCACAGACTACAATCGTTACTTAGTCCGCGTCCACTTCCTCAGTTTGAGGAACGATGTCAGTTACAAACGCACAAAAATCAAGCTAAAGGCATACATTTTTTTTTATAAATAGCCTTTTGTGGCGAGGACATATGAAGATCTGTACCTCTTGCAGATTTCATAGACTCACTCTTGCAACTTGACAATCCTTACTTCAGCCGACGGTTATTTTTTTACCAGATGCATGTGATTTTCTGAGAGAGTAACAAAGGTTTGGGTATACATATACACGCAACCCACAAAAACAAACGCTATCTTCGAAAGCTATGTCCGAAGTGAAACATACTGCATGCTGTAAAGAGAAAGAGTGCCACACCACTTGGTTTTAACTGTCATGGCTGAACAAAGTTTCGAAACTTGATTAATGATTTATTACTGTAACATTTAATTCAGTCAGTTGCACTGACAAGATGTGTTGTGATGTGCGATCACTGCCAGTGCCAATTATGCAGTCTCAGTGATCACCGATAACTTACAGAGCTGAAATACAGAAGTTGGGCTTTTCCCTCTGATAAAAAAATAAACTAAAAAAATAATGAAAGAAACCACTAATGATCCATAGCTATGTATACCAACGTGCCTAGAGAATAAATGTGTGATTTCATTTGTCGCCGAGTACCTACAGAGTCATAAATTGTGAAAATATCTGTAAAAGAAAGTTCAGTAACTGAAGATCCATGACTTTAATTTTTTAAAAGACAGCAATAAATAACCGTCGGACTTCCTCTTTGGGAAACAATATCAAAAAGTTAAAGGACAAGTCCTTGCACAAGAAACCAATCTGTCGTAGTCCGCAATGGTATTTTACCGTGAATTTACGAGGAAAGGCATATAATTTGTCAGTAAATATTCACCCCCTTTAATATCACCGTTGTACAAGTTTATGCTCCAACAACAAGCTATGATGATGAGGAAATAGAAGACTTATATGACCAACTGCAGGAAGTCCTGGACCAGACCCCCTAGACAGACATTCTTGTGGCGCAGAGAGACTGGAATGCCAAAATAGGAGAGGATGCTACTGCAATGCAGAGACCAACAACAGAGGCTTAAGGCTCCTGGAATTTGCCAGCGCAAAGGATCTAAAGCTGATGAACACGTTTGGCCCACACAAAGCAGCACCATAACCAAATTGACTACATCATGGTGAAGATTCGCTTCCAAACCAGTGTGAACATTGCCAGGACAAGAAGTTTTCCAGGAGCAGACATTAGAAGCGAGAGATAGTAAAGTGGACAGTTGATGGGCACCCCTCCCCCCAATCAATAGATTTATTCTAATCAACTAGCCATTTAGACAAACCAACGCCACCCAATACACCCAATGCCTTAATCGCCTAGCCATTTTAGTTCCAACCCCACCCGGGTCTGCCCTGGGGGACTTGGGTGGGGTTAGGTATTTTTTAGTTCCCAGGGTCACCCTGTTCAGCCCCACAGGGTGGGTTTTTCTCTCTATTCTGGGGCATGTGTTTCTGTCTACCCTTTGTCCATTCACCTGTATTTGCCTTTTTAAAACTCTCCCTACTGTCTGCACTGCCTGTAGCTCTTGATATTGGATGTGTGTTGCTAAATGGTCTTAGCTTTATTTAGGCCCCATGTGTTAGGTTTATTTAACGTATTTGACCGGCTGGCGACATACATTCAATGTTCTGTTTATTTTTTATTTTTTCACAAGCAGTGCAGGCACGTCCTGAGAAAGCCTTGTTGCTGTCGGGACGTTAAGCAATGTACAATCAATCAAACCATTTTAGTTCCACTCCAGAAATCATTCAAAGCAACGATTTTTGATCAGCTACCAACCCGCGAGTATTAAGGCAGATCCCCCACTCCCACCTAAATTATTAATGCTGTCATTGACTTCTTTAAACAAAGGCTAATTATTCAATCGGCATTTACAGTTTTACCTTTGTCAATGTAAACGACTCATTTACGATCAGCTGTTTTCGGGAAATGACTACTTGCGCTATTGTGGGAATTCCCGTTAGGCATTATTGCCGCAACCCCCCCCCACATAGAAGTAAGTGACGTCAATGTTGCTATTAGCAACTGACCTCACATGCCTAGCTCGTGACTCTTAACACATGACAAAGTATTTCGCCATCGAGAGGGTAGGTTTCACTTTTTAATACAGTTAAACCTGTCTTTGTTTAGACAGGCACACTCAAATACATGTGACATACGCATCACACACAGCACACGCGGCATATTTACCATACTCAAAATACATGACACACGCGGCACACTCTCCATACTCAAAATACATGACACACGCGGCATACGCGGCACATACGCGGTATACGCGGCACATATGCGACACACGCGGCACACTCGCCATACTCAAAATACATGACATACGCGGCATAAGTGACACATACGCGGCACACACGCGGCACACTCGCCATACTCAAAATACATGACATACGCGGCATACGCGGCAGAGAATAATCCTTTCCGTAAATAAACAAACACACTTGACCAAATACATTTAACAGCTTTATCTGCCCAGTCAGGTCCCCCAACCCCTTGGAAACAAAAGGCTAGTTAAAATATCTTCCCGAGAAATAGTGACTACCGTACACGCCACCCACCACTCAATGCTGTCAGAGTTGGCCTTCCTGAGAATACTTCCTGTTCATGGTAAACAATAGTCCTCTATGCCCAAATAGTGTGTGTGTGTGTGTGTCTCTCTCTCTCTCTCTCTCTCTGGTGTTCCTGAGAAATAGTGAATACGCAAAAACAAACTGCGTGTCGGTGGCTAAATGCGCAAACAAACTGCGTCATCATGACGAGACAGGGCAGGTCAGTACGACGATGAAAAAACTTATGACCCACTTCACGTCAATTTTATGCATAGAATTCGGAGCCCTCACGAGTTCTGCTCTGCATTGGCCCGCTAGCGTGGCTTGCGGCAACTGTTCACAGTCAATAGCCACAACTTCCGCGTTCCTGCCCTGTGCACCAATGAAAGAGTTGTGACTGGTTTTTAAGAAATGTTTACAACAACCGGGCCCAAACAAGCATTGCGTCAGCTTTTCCGGACATTGCATCAGCCTAATTTTACTTGCATTCACCAATGCCAAGGACATCTTACAATAGCATGTTAGGCTTACTACCTTTGAGGACGGAAACACCAGAGGTCTTTTGCAAGAGACTTAGATTCTCAGGAGCCTATGTCTTTATAGGCTTAAATTCTTAAGATTCTTTTTGATTCATATCATGGAGAGCCCTGATTTAATAAGATTTCAGCCAAACCATAAATACGTAAAATAATCTACCTTTGTTTGGGTCTGCTGAGTGGCTGAGAGGATACTTCCGCTGGTTAGGATAGAATAGTTAGCGCAAGCTATTCTGTCTGTGCCGGGTTCGTTTCACGCTCTCGGAGCCAGTTGACACTCTACACCGCGGAGGCTTTCACAGGAAAAGGTGAACGTGCAACCCCCCAGGGTTATAGCCCCCTCCATAGGGGGTGAATTAGCACGTGAATAACCCGGGTTACATCGATTCCTGTGGAAGCAGGTGACAGGCCACTAAGCAGCCCTTTTGTCAATGTTTTTTTTCTATTTTTTTTCCTTTGTTAATTTTTTTATTTTTCTTATTTTATTATTTTTTCTTATTTTTTCTATTTTTTTTTTCTTATTTTATTATTTTGTTTTCTATTTTTTATGTTAGGAAAAAAAGCAAAATAAGTACATCACTGGACAAAGGGAAATAACGAATCTGGAAACAAAGGCTAGTTAAAATATCAATGCTGTCACCCAGCCCCCTACCCCCACACCCCACCCCACCCTACAAAGCCCCACACACCCACACCCCACCCTGCCACCCACCTCGCACACACAAACACACACAAACATATCAGGCCAAATTATTTCGTTCTGTGTCAATGCTTCAAAAGTGGGTTATTAGGGCACTAGAACAAATTTTAAATATGGAGCGTTCACCAAATATGGAACAAACCTTGAATATAGGTTTTTCTCCAAATATAGAGCACCAGGTCATTCCTAAATAAATAGGTCTCGCCAAGTGAGTAGTAGTTTGGAGAAAAAGAATTTTGTTTTCTGTTTCTTCGTCTGACAAAGTGTGGAGAAAATTTTGTTGTTTCCACTCCAAGCACATCACATCAGCACATCGTGAGTGTTATTTAACAGGCGCAGACCAACCTGTGATGCATTTGAAATTGAAAGACAAAACCCATTTTATGTTTGCAGCCACAAGAACACATGAAAAACACCCCCTGGCAATAGGCTCATCCATCAGGCCTATTCAAACGGTCTGGCCCATTCAAAAGGGGTGTTTTAAAATGCCCCTTTCACGTCCACAGATGTATGGACAGATTTTGCACTATAGACCTTTCTTTCCAGGGTGCTATGTGCACACACCCTTATTGTGTAATAAAAAAAATATTCTATTACACTACCGGGCAATCTGAGTGGGAAGTAAACTTAGGAAGTTACTGTTGATGTGACTTTCTAGAATAACATGATTTTACTTGCCAACTAACTTCAAAGATACCTACAACTTTCAAGTAACTTTAAAGTTAGTGTCATAAGTTCTTTTAAGTGACTTAAAACAAGTTCTTACAAGAACCTAAACATAAGAATTTGTAAGTTCTTGACCCTAGTCAATAAGACACTCGGACAGATTTCTCAAGTTACAAGGTCAACAAGAAAACTTTTTTTCTCAATAGTAGTCTGGTGGTGGGGCAGATGGTGTTAGATGGGCAGACGTGAAAGGCATGACATCTCTTTGCGAAGAGTATGACAAAATTAATGGATTACTAAAACCTATCGTTACTTGCTTGTAAGTTCTCGAACTTTTTTCATCCCCCACCCGGGTCTGCCCTGGGGGACTTGGGTGGGGTTAGGTATTTTTTAGTTCCCATGGTCACCCTGGTCAGCCCCACAGGGTGGGTTTTTCTCTCTATTCTGGGGCATGTGTTTCTGTCTACCCTTTGTCCATTCACCTGTATTTGCCTTTTTAAAACTCTCCCTACTGTCTGCACTGCCTGTAGCTCTTGATATTGGATGTGTGTTGCTAAATGGTCTTAGCTTTATTTATGCCCCATGTGTTAGGTTTATTTAACGTATTTGACCGGCTGGCGACATACATTCAATGTTCTGTTTTTTATTTTTTCACAAGCAGTGCAGGCACGTCCTGAGAAAGCCTTGTTGCTGTCGGGACGTTAAGCAATGTACAATCAATCAATCAATCGAACTTTTTTCATAGTTTCTTCTACGCCTATCTTTTTTCCTTGTTCTAAAAAAGATTTCTTTAGCTCTTCAACATTTACAGCCTGACTACGCATCTTATTCTGTATTTCAGACTTTTGTTGTTTATAGTTGGCCAAATCATCCTGGACTCTTTTAAATTCGTTATCGTCAATTTCATTATCTTCCAAAGATTTACTAATAATAAGTTTCATACTCGTCAGCTTAGCTGCTGCGAGCGTACTTAATGCTTCATGCTTCTGCAACTTAGTATAAAATTTTTTGTTAAGGGCTTCCATACCAAAGCATGCCAGGCTTGTGGCAAGGCCAACAGCTTCAACAGCAATTCCTACGACACTTCCCACCCCCGTTGCAAACAGAGTTATACCTCCTACAGATAATCCGGCCGAAACCACCCCCATGGCCATTGATGTGTTGTGTACAGAATTGAAAACCGTATTGTAACGGCGTTTACACCTCGAGTATTTTGCTTGTTCTTCTTCCAAATACTTCAACGCTTCTGTAATATTCATTAAACGGAATGAATCTGCCTTTAATGTTTTATCACGCTCAATAGGCTCAAGCTGCTCAGGTGGTATTTGTGGATACAAGTTCACCATTTTTTATTGACAAATATTTTTTTAATCAGCAATTACATTTTGCAACTCTTCAAAAGTATACAATTTGCTGGCATAATAAAATGCAACAAGATCAATGTGTTCAAGGTTTATGTAAGTTAGACGAACAAAAGTTGTTTTGTCAACCACCACCTTGACAGCGGGAATACTGCTTGAAACATTAATAACATCATTATTTTTTGTAATGGCAATAAAGACCTTTGATGATTCTGTTACTGTTTCATTCCATGTAAGTTTAATTCCTTGTGCTATATTTGCCTCTTTTGCAGAAGCAACAGATTTCATGATAATTTCAAATACTATTGTCACTTCTCTAGCCACGACTAAGCTTGCTGGCATAAACACAACAGAAGTATCTGATCTACCCTTTCTAGTTGTAAGAAGATATCTCCGTCTCTCATAATTTTCAACTTTCAGTTTTTCTCTGCTATTGTTGTCTAGGGCAAAACTTGGAACAAGGCTTACAATAAGCGGCCCAGAATTAACAACCTTCCTAAACACTAAGGCGCCTTCATCATCAGTGTATACATAAGGACTAATAAATTCAATCTTTATGTCCCAGTCAATTGTGGGTGGTGGTGCAGGCATAGGTGAAACAACCCACTTACTACCTACATGTATTAAGTTGTAAGGCGCATTATTTACAGGTGGAGTAGGTACAGTAACATCACGAAGCTGACCAAGTTTAGGAATCTGTTTTTCACCGTCTTTCATGTCAACAATTACTTTCCTCTTGTACATGCCATTTGAATCAAGTTCAAAACCATATATTTCTCCAATTTCCCCTTCCTTCTCAAAATCCTGTACGTCTGCCAAATCTTTCAACTCTGTTACTGGACACGCAACTGGTATGATTCTAGGCTTTGGACCAAGACCACTCATTTTTTATAAACAAAAATAAAATTATTTAACTTCTAACACTACACTAAAATCATGCATAAGAACTGGTTTGTCATCCTGATTAGTTACAGATAAACACAGTGACTCAAAGAAACTAGAACCTAATTTCTTAAACTGCAAATTAGGAAATCTAACAACTACACTTTCACAATACGGAGCAGTTCCAGTTGGTAAGCATCTCAACAAAGTTGAAGGCTTTCCATTGTGAACATTCTCAGATGTGTTTAGTTCTTTCAAATAAACATTTAGTACTGTGTGTACTGACAAATTGACAGGGCGTTTTCCAGTTATTTTCCCCCACCCGGGTCTGCCCTGGGGGACTTGGGTGGGGTTAGGTACTTTTTAGTTCCCAGGGTCACCCTGGTGAGCCCCACAGGGTGCGTTTTTCTCTCTATTCTGGGGCATGTGTTTCTGTCTACCCGAGGTCCATTCACCTGTATTTGCCTTTTTAAAACTCTCCCTACTGTCTGCACTGCCTGTAGCTCTTGATATTGGATGTGTGTTGCTAAATGGTCTTAGCTTTATTTAGGCCCCATGTGTTAGGTTTATTTAATGTTTTTGACCGGCTGGCGACATACATTCAATGTTCTGTTTAGTTTTTTTTTTTCACAAGCAGTGCAGGCACGTCCTGAGAAAGCCTTGTTGCTGTCGGGACGTTAAGCAATGTACAATCAATTTTCCAGTTATTTTAAGTTTTTTTGTCTTCATTGTTATAATGCCAGACATAGCTTCATCTAAATCATCTGATCTCCACCAATCTTCGTCAATATAAAATCCAAGTAAATATGCAAATCTGTCTGAAATTTTTAACCAATCTTGTTTCAGAAATTCTAATGTAACAAGTAGGTTAGCTGGATTTAAAGTTGCTTTAATTTTAAATTTACTTTGAAACCATTCAGCTATAGTACAAAAGTCATAATACCCAGGTGGTATAGCTTCAGTCTTACCATCAAAAATTACTTTATTATATATATCATCTGTTACATTAAACCATTTTACTGTATAGAACATTTCATGGATAGCTGCAGCCTTGCTACCATCACGATTATCAATCCCATTAGTTAACCACACTGGTTTGCTCGTGTCAAGATTTGTTAAGGTAATAAACATTTTTATTATCACATAAAAAAAAGGATGGAATTTAAATCACCAACCATTACCACTACAAACGCATTTCAATTTAATGTAGATGCTAAATATAATGTCGCCCCTACTTATGAACAGAAAATAATTCAACTAAATCAACTCGACATAGCTGTAAGCGAACAAGATTTATTTCAAGTCAAAGTACCCAACCCTTTTGATCATTACCTAAACCCTCCAATAACAGATGACTCTACTGCAAGAAAGTGGTCTTCAAGCCCACTACAGATGTTTCAAAACCAACTTAACTTTGCTATACTATGCTCAACTACAGGCTGTGGCGTTTCTTTTACAGACCATTTGAATCACTCAAACAAACTGATTAGGTCTGTGTATCGTTTTCACATGTATTACCAGCTTAGAAGAATACTGTCAGAACTGCATACCCCACTGCCCACTGAATCCAGTTTTAATCAGTTTAACAATCCCATGGATTTGAAAGCATTTGAACGGATCTGTAATGAATTTAACATCAGTACAAAGTATGACTTTACACAAAAACTTGATGATCACAAAGGCATGGGAACATTGTATTATGCTATGAGTCACAGACAATACCCTCAAGATTATTACCCTGGCTACACTTCATTCTCATCAAAATCACAAGTCTGGTTAGGATCAATAGAACAGAAACAGTCAAACGCCTGGACCACATTTGTCTTAGATAAATCTGACGGGTTTACTCAAGCGGGAGTCGAGCGCGTAAATGAGTCTATCAGAACATATGTCTGGTGTATATTAGGAGCACAATCACTAACAAAATCAAACATTTTGAATGGAAGTGGTAAATTTGAAGCACAAAAACAGTTTCTTGCAAATCTTGAAGATTCAATTAATTCAACAGTAGATCTCCCATCTAGCATACAACGCTATCAAGACGTTCTCAGATATGCTAGATCAAAAGTTGACTTTGTAGTTGGTATTGGGTTATACATGTTGCCATCAGACCTTCAACTTCAAATGGGGACAATAACAAATTATAATAATGAAATAGTTGTTGCAGGTGTTGGTCAGAAATTAGGACTCAATCAATCTGTAAACTTGGGGGCCACAACCACACATGTACAGTCATTAAAACCATTACAGACAGTAACACCCACGGCACCAGTAACATCATCACCTGTACAGACAGTAACAGCTCCAGCTTTGACACCGGTACCCATAACGATAACACCAATCCTTGACACACACGAGTCAGAAAGAACTGCATTGGTAATAGGTCTAACAGGATTAGGGGTATTACTTCTTTATCTGTTTCATTAAATAACCCACCATCAACCCTCCTACTGTCACCAAAAAGACCCACACATGCTCTGCCATAAACCCTACTGCCTTTGCCGCTGTACTAATCAGCCAACTGACAACAGTGCCTATAATGCCAGGCAAAGCGTCCATTGCTTTCACAGCCAATTTCTTAAGCAAGTCTGATATGTGAGACAGTTGTTTCTTTACCCACGACTGTAAGTCTTTTGGATCTGTGGGGACTGGGGTTGGTGGTGCTGGAGGTGGAGAACCACCCCCGGAGACAGCCAACACAACTGTACTGATAATAAATCCCAGAGCTGTAATTAAACTAGCAATTGTGATACCCTGTTCTCTGAAAAGTGTTTTAAGTCTCTCAGCCAGAGTAGTGTCTTCGTGAAGTATTTTTTTAATAGTTTCTCTAATCCTGTTGACCTGTGATTTCAGTTTTTGTCTCCCAATACTAATCGCTTCTAACCTTCCTGATCTTTCTATCTGCAAATCATTTAATCTGTGTTGAATTCTTTCTTTCATTTCTGTGTCAAGATTTCCATTGTCTGCTGTAGCCAGTTTCTCTTTTTCTCGTTCTATGTGTTTGTCAAGCTCACCTAGTTTGGCTAAATTATTTACCATCTCACCTCTTATTGTCTGCAGTGATTTATCCAAACCCATAATCTCCCTCATTGACAAAGGTGGATCATCTATTGTTTTCAAAGCGTCATTTATTTGTCCTTCAGTAAATGAGGTTTCTTGTATCACTGTGTTTGCTATTTCTGGTAGGCTTGTTACTGGTGCCATTTCAATTTGTTGCCCCGTTGGCAACTTTGTTTGCGTGTCGTGAAGCACACTAACAAGTCTTGGGGGAACAGGAGACCCTCCAATACCAAGGTATCTTGCCAACCCAGAGTTACCACCGACTTCACCTTTAATTGTACTTAAAGCTCTAAACTTAGAAGGATTATTTTTATGTGTTAGATTTATTTTCCCTCTGTCTGTATTTACAAATAAGTGCCCTTTATCATATTCAAATTGATTAGGATCTATTACATCTGGGTGGACACCAACACTGTCATAAAATGAGTTTACTTTGTCTTTTAATAGTTCGTGATACATACTAGAACTAGTTACCATTCCAGTCATATCTGTTGCACCAGTATCATAGTCATTCATGTCATCCATTTCAAAATCTTCATGATTAAATCCTCCCGCTGCCATTGTTTTATTAATTTATTATTTTTTATTGTGCATAATAAAAATGACACAGTCTTACGGATCAAAGTTAGACCCATACAGAAAACTACGTGAGCCTCTGGGTGTTAAGGGCATTCGACAAACAATAGTCATCACAAACAATCCAAGTACCATAGACCAGAACCAAACACTTACAGTCAAGTTTCCAAACCTAGGACCCAGTGACGTTATTGTTCCTGGCACTGCACGCCTTGCTTTTAATATTGAACTATCATCAGACGCAGACGTGAACAGAACACTAGTTAATAATCTTGGCAGAGCAATTGTTAGAACTATTAAAGTAAAACTTGAAGGACAGGAAGTGTTTAGTCTTGATGACTCAGATGTATTCTACTGTTACAAAGACCTTTGGCTAACAAGAGAAGAATGAGAAGACCGTATTTACCAAGGCATACAGCCAGATAATGTTGGTAAACTTTGAATCGACGCCGGAGATAAAGTAACTAATACAGCCATGGATGTTATAATGGCCGAAACATATGGATCCAGATTCTACATTCTTGAAATCCTAACAGCTCATCTGCCTTATTATCAAGGAGCACTGAATGACCGTCTGAGTTTTGAACTAACCTTCAATGACTACTCCAAAGTTATTAAATCATCTGATCTTAGTGCAACATATAAGATCTCTAACATTTCCTTGGAATTCGAAATTGTCACACACACTGAACTAGCCAGACTCATACAAAATCAGTATCAGTCAAGACTGCCAATTTATTATGACAGGGTGATTAGACATAGTTTAATACCCAAAGACAAAAGCGACCCAATGTGGAACATAAACTTAAACACGCCTGCTAGGTCACTGAAAGGTATTTTTATGTTGTTTATTGAACCAGCGGCTCCATACAAACGGGATTCAGAAAAATTCTACAATCCTAAGATTACACATTTGTCCTGTACAATCGAAGGCCGTCCTAATCAAGTGTACGCATCTGGAATGTTACCATACCAGCACTACGATGAGATCACAAAGTATTTTGCAGGAGGAAGGATTAGAGATAAACCAGCAAACATTGCGTGCAAAGATCTACATCTGTATGACGTTAGGATTGGTCAATACCTGACAAACAAGTATGCACTGTGGTTAGACCTGCGTAGTACAGATGATGACTATCTTCATGGGTCAGGACGAACTGTCGAGAATGGTAGTGATGGAATAACAATTCAGATACAAAAGAAGGTTGAAACTGCTGCAGCCATAAATATATATTTGTACCTGATATATGACGCACAACTCAATATTGCAGAAAGCAGACTGAGTGGACACATATATTAAAATTATATTGTGTATTAAAATGAACCGGAGCTTAATGACACTCGATCCACACTGTGGTTTATTTTGTGGTGCCACAGGCTGTGGAAAAACTGAATTTGTTCTTAACCTCTTACAAACAAGATACATCCACCACTTTGAAAACATTGTAATATTTTGTCCTACAATCAAACACAACAAAGCTTATCACAACCGTTTATTCATTTGGACTGACAGCAACATTTACTTAGTTGACCCTGAGAAAAAACTGAATGACTACCTACAATATTTTTACAAACAATTTGAAGGACAGCCAACATTGTTTATTGTTGATGACTGTTCTGCAGAGAAAGACATTGTCAAGAAGAGAAACACATTAGCAGAACTTGCCTTCAGTGGCAGACATGCTAATGTAAGTGTATGGATTCTCACTCAAAAATATAATGCTGTACTGAAAGATTTTCGAGAACAGTTAAAGTTTATCTGTTTGTTTTACTTTAAGGATCGTGACAGCTTTGAAGACTGTCTCAGAGAAAACGATGTCATCCCAAATAAGCATGAACGGGATGATGTAAAAAATAAACTGAAATCAACTAAGCATCTAAAGCTCATTTTAAAGACAGATCAGCCCACAGGGTATGGGTTAGTAAATTAATTTATACTTTTAGTTTGTCTATAAAAATGACAGACGGACAAAAGGAGCAAAATTGGCCTATTGGTGAAATCATAGATATTACATATTGCTTTAAAGATGTTAAATATGTAAGCCAGCTTTATAATAAAGAGTCACCTGGTAATTTATTTATGTTACCAACAACACTGTATATGTCTGGTAATATAACTTTATGTGTTGATAATCCATTTATTAAAAAAAATAACTGTTGATATTAATACACAATCATTTACTGTTAATGATTATTACAGTGATTGGTTTGGCAAAGTGTGTAGTGATTTAGCAAAAGAACTATATAAAATAAATTTATATTTTAACGTTGTTACATTTAATAAAATGGTATTGCACATACAAAACCAATAATGATGATTGAGTCAGTGTGTAAACAAATCTGTTTTGTAGGAGTTACAGTCAATAAAGTGCCATTTTCATTATATAATTTTCTATTTATTTTTTTGTCGGACAAATAAAAAAGATGGACAACCATCAAAGATTAAGAAACGTGTTTCACACAACTGACTTACCTATATCTAATATTTACAATGTCTATGAATCAATAGAAAGATCTTTTTTAGTCATACAAAATAACCTTCTTTCTGATAGTGTAAAGATTCAGATTGTTGCAAAAATAGAATTTGCCAGAGATGTTGGTGAAGTTATTGTAACGTATATCTCGACAAGGCAGCACACAGTTAATTCGAGAAGAGAACTAGAGAAAGTGTTTAGAGAAAGATTGTTACCAGACTTCCATGAAGCAATTGACAGAGCAGAAATGCAAGGGTCTGGCTGGCATGAAGGCCTTGTACATGAACTACAACTGAAGCAGTCAAGATATCATCCTATACTAGGTAAATCATGGATACCACTTCCAACTGAGGTTGCAAACAAAAAGGCTGTAGTCAATATTCAAAACAATGATAATTTATGTTTTATGTGGTGTGTGCTTGCTAAACTTCATTTTGTAAGAGTAAAACCTGATCGTGTATCTAACTATACCAAATTTGTAAATGAACTCAACTTCAGTGGCATTGAGTTCCCTGTTAAAATAGAGGATATAGACTTGTTTGAAAAACTAAATCCTGGTATATCTGTGAATGTGTTTGTGTGGGAAAATGAATCTGAGAATAAATTACAACCAATTAGAGTATCTCCAATTGCCCCAACCTATGGGCAGTCAGAAGATAGACATGTTGACATGTTGCTAATAAGATCTGGTGATAACTTTCACTACACAATTATCAGAAGTATGTCAAGACTAATTCATCATACAACAAAACATGACGGTAAACAGGAATTTTGTAAAAAATGTTTACAGAGGTTTTCCTCTATTAAAGTAGCACACAAACATGTGCAGCACTGCAGGTCGGCTGATGACATTCAAACAATACTGAGGTATCAAGATCCTGGTAGTCAAGTGTATTTTAAGAACTATGGGAATCAGCAAAAGCTGCCGTTTGTAGTGTATGCAGATTTTGAATCACTCTTTGTTCCATCTGAGGGTCCTGTTCCAGAGTCATTACCAAAGACTATAAAATTGAGTGACCAAGTGGTGTGTTCTTTTGGATACATTCTTGTTAGGTCAGACGGTCTTCATTCAGAACCTGTTATCTACAGGGGTGAAAATGCAGCTTGTCTGTTTTTAACAGAAATGAGACATTTGTATAGTCAGGTAGTACAATATCTCACAACATGTCAGATGCCTTTGGTGATGACAGAAGAAGACAAACTGAAATTTGATACAGCTGAGATGTGTTGGATTTGTGAACAACCCCTCCAGGGTGATAAAGTTCGTGACCACGATCACATAACTGGACGTTACAGAGGCGCTGCACATAACAATTGTAACTTGTTATTAAAAACAGATCCTAAGACATATAAGTTACCAATCTTTTTTCACAATCTGAAGGGATATGATTCACACATCATCATGCAGGCTGTTGATGAGTCTTACAGAAAAATTAGTTGCATTGCCCAGACAACTGAGAAGTACTTGACTTTTAGATTGGACAAATTAGCATTTTATGACTCCATGCAACATTTGTCTTTAGGTCTTGCTAGTCTGGCAGAAGGACTGAGTGAGTATCCAATAACAAGTAAATATTTTGAGCCGGACTTGATTAAAAAAGGTGTTTATCCATATGAGTACATCAGTGACTGGGTAGTTTTTGAGGAAAGGAGACTGCCTCCAAAAGAGAAATTTTATTCTACACTAACTGGTAAAGGTATTTCTGACTCTGAATACCAGCATGCACTTGATGCGTGGGAAAAACTAGGGTGTCAGACAATTGGTGATTACCACGATCAGTACTTAAAGGCTGATGTCTGTTTGCTAGCAGACGTATTTGAAAGTTACCGTGAAAAGGGTTTGTTACACTACAAGCTTGACCCTGCTTGTTACATAACTAGTCCTGGCATGACATGGGATGCATTTTTGAAATCCAGTAAGATATCTATAGACCTGTTGTCTGATCGTACGATGGGTGAAATGGTGGAACGTGGATTGAGAGGTGGTATTAGTCTAGCAGCAAACAATTATGGCAAGGCCAACAACAAATATCTTGACGACTTTGACCCCTCAAAGCCAATGTCATTTATTACATACTTGGATGCTAATAATTTGTATGGATTTGCAATGTGTGAATTGTTGCCATTAAAAAACTTTTGTTTGTATGATTTGTCACAGTATGGCATAAAAAAATTAACAAAATATATTATGGATCGAGGTCAAAATGATGAAAAGGGTTGGATCTTTGAAGTAGACTTGGAGTATCCACACCATTTACATGATTACCATAATGATTATCCATTAGCAGTTGAGAAACTGAGTTTGACAGGGAAAAAAGAAGACACCAAACTTGTACCAAATTTAAATGACAAATTCAATTACGTTTGTCACTACCGCTTGCTGCAGTTTTACATCAGACATGGGTTAGTATTAAAGAAAGTTCACAGAGGAATTCAATTTGATCAGAGTGCTTTCATGAAAGATTACATAATGAAGAACACAACCCTTCGTGCCAGAGACGGCAACACTGCATTTGACAAAGACTTCTTTAAGCTTATGAACAATGCCTGTTTTGGCAAGACAATGGAAAATCCTCATCACCGCAAAGATGTGAGACTGGTCACAACTGAATCGGGTGCAATTAAACTTACAAGTAAGCCTCAGTACACAGGGTATAAAGAATTTCATTCATCATTATATGCAGTGTCACTCAAAAAAAAGATTGTTAAACTGGACAAGCCAGTATTCATTGGTATGGCAATTCTGGAGTTGTCAAAACTGTTGATGCTTGAATTTTATTATGATTACTTCAAACCGAAGTATCCTGACTGTCGTCTGCTATACACTGACACTGACTCTATGATCATTGATGTGTGTACTGAAGACTTTTATGAAGACATGAAAACAGAGTTACACATGTATGACACGTCTGACTACCCTAAAGACCATCCACTGTTTAGCACACAAAACAAGAAAGTGCCTGGTAAGTTTAAGGATGAACTAAATGGTGTGCCAATAGGTGAGTACGTTGGACTGAGGTCAAAAATGTATTCAATACTGCACCAAAAAGGCAGTCAGTCGAAAGCCAAAGGAATAAAAAAAACAGCAATAAAAAATAAAGACATACGTCATGAACATTACAAGCAAGTGTTAGATGGTGCATTAATGCCTGATTATCCAAACAAGACACTAAGATCAAACAAACATAATATTGAAATGATTCAAACATATAAAAAGTCTCTAGCAGTTGGGGATACAAAAAGAGTGTTTCACACTAAGGAAAAAGCTTATGCACCAGGTCATTACAGGCTCAAGTTATCTGAAGAAATAGCTGATAATCTGCTTGATAAACTAATTGATGAATTGAAATTGTTAAAAATGAGTAACGGTGTCTGGGGGAATAATCTGTAATTCTTCTCTGACAAATGCCCTCTTTGGTGCAGGCTCATACAGATAATATATTGTTGCATTAGCTGAAGGAACTATTTTTTTTATATTATGAACAGATGTAGACCAAATTGGATCAGTTGCCCTACGTCTAACGTCATTTTCAGCCTCACCAGGTTGATACAAATATCTCACCTGTTTTGTAAATAAGTTAGTGTCTGGAGGTGTTATTGCTTTTATTTCTGACGGTATTGTTTTCAATTTAATAGAATCAACAGGTTTAGGGTGACCATCATTATTCATTGCTTTTATCACAGAAGGTAATCTTTTAACCCACTCAGTGTTACGTGCGTCATGCATGAGTTCCTTAGAATACTGATAGCTAAAATGTCTCTCTGATTACTGTTTGTTAAAATTCTCTACAATTGCCTGTGATCTATGCAAGCCTGGAATACCACGTCTAACCAGTACGCCATGCTTTGCAAATAATTGATTAACAGCCCCTTTAAATTCACTCCCATCATCAACCTGCACAAGCCTAGGGTATTTTAAAGGACCTCGACTATATATTTTTGATAATGCAGTGGCCACTGTTACAGCTTTTTTGTCAGTTATGGGTTCTGCATCCTTATACCTTGAAGCTATGTCAACAACAGTTAATGCATACTTGTATCGTTTCTTTCTTATTGTGTCATGTGGAAGAAACAGGAGGTCCATTTGGTGTGTGTCATTAGGTGATGTGTTTTCAAAATGAGGCCTTGTTATTTTTCTTGGAGCAGGAAGATATATTTGCCAAATTGCCTGTTTTTTAAGCCACTGTTTTATTTGGTTAACATCTCCACCCACAGCAGCATGTAATTTTTTTTATTGCAGTATTCCCTTTCCAGTAGCCAATTGGGGAGTAATATATTTTTGATAGTTTAGCGTCTGCCATTTTTTTTAGCAATATAAACTCCTGTAAAATATACTAATGTCATTCCTACTAGAACAAATATTATTTCTCCATTTCTTTGTTCTGAGCTTGGTTGGTAATAGTCGCTAAGTTTTGGTTGTGGAATAGACATGTCTTCACCAGTTACAAGATAGTATTCTTTGATCGCGTCATCAACATTTGAAAATGTATGCTGTGCGTGACCCTCAAGTTTTAGTTTTTCATTAATAAAATCCAGTTTTTCTATTCTTTGCTTTTCATAATCTTGTTGAGCTTGAGCTAGTTTTTCAGATGCCTCATTGTGGCGCTTCATTTCTTCTGCTGATTCTTCTTTACTCACTTTTGAAAAGAAATAGTTTGACCCACTGAAAGCTAATGCGTTAATAACTGCACCACCAATCATGACAGCTATAGTTGCCATATTTTTATTTACATAGAAATATTTTCTGGAATAATTCCTTGCTTGACTAAAAAATCTTTTGTAGCAATCGACGCTGTTATAACAACTACTAGCTTAGCACTGTCTTCGAAGTCTAATTTGCTGATTTCATTTTGAGAAGACTTTTTCCCAGCATAGAATATGCTACTGCTAGTCCACTTATTACAGCGGAGTGATAGACAAGGTTCATTATGTTCTTTGTGTCGCTCATTTTCTTATACTACAAAAATTAAAATAATAAATTTATTTACTGCATGTAAAATGGGTCCAAAGGTTTTGGAACTGCTGGTAATGTGGAGACTTCTTCTTTTGTTTTTGGAGTGTTTGATTTTTTGGACACTGTTTGAGTGTTTGGTTTGTATTTTTTATATAATTGGTAACCTACGTAACCAAATCCGACAACAAATCCAGCAACTATATAATTTGTTGTTGTTTTAGTTGTTTTTTTATCACTTTGTGGGGTATGTGTTGGTTCTAATGGTAGTGTCACTGATGATGTTACGTCAGTCTTTTCTGTTAATGCTTGAAGCTGTAATTTCTTTTGTCTGTTATATTCAGCTAATCTTTTCCCAGCCTCTATTCGACCTGGACTTTTAGTCTTAGTCACTGTTTGAACCTGTGTCAAGACATGGCTCTGTTGTGGAGTCGTCTCGTCCATTTTCTTCTAATTTAAAATTTATTTTAGAAAAATCAATATGACTACTAGTAACAAGTAAGGTTACAGCAGGTGCAAGGTAATTCCCAAACTTGTAAAACATAAGGCATGCTAATTTACCTATTGAACTTGAAACTATGGGGTTGCTTTCTAGATCATGTGAAAGGCTGTCACTATCAACAGGTAGGAAGTGACTTACAGCTTTTGTGTATAGGCAGACAAGAGATCGACTCAAATCACGTGTCATTAGTGAAGCAATGTGATTTTCATATTTAGAATGTAGTTTAATTAGCTCGTCAGAGGTTAGAGATTCAATATCCTCTATCATGTATTGTCTTCCTAGATAAGTCTTTGATTTGCCTGAGACAATTACAGACAAAAGCCTTTGTTTTTTAGAGTCTAAGTCTTTATTTTCTTCATTACAAATATCACTTAGAAGTAGCAATTCGTCTTGGTTCATTTTAAAACGTAATATAATAATTTTGTTTAAAGCAGTCAATGACAGCATTAATTATTTAGGGGGATGGGGGATCTGGCTTAATAATCGCGGGTTGGTAGCTGATCAAAAAACGTAGCTTGAATGATTTCTGGAGTGGAACTAAAATGGCTAGGTAATAAAGGTATTGGTGGTAAGTGCTGGAGTTCGTTTGTCTAAATACGGAGAGGATCAAATAAATCTATAGATTGGGGGGAGGGGTGCCCATCAACTGTCCACTTTACTATCTCTGAAGCGACCATTACTTAGTGATGATGACCTTCCGACTCCGCCTGAAGAAAGTCAACAAGCAGGGTCCCACCAGAATCAAGTTCGACATCGAGAAGCCAAATGACCCAGAGGTAGCGGAAGCCTCCAGGCAAAGATAGGAGGAAAATTCGCACCACTGTTACTTCTAGGTGCAGAAGACACGGATGTGGACACACTGATCAACACATTTAACACTGCTGTAACACAAACAACTAGTGAGATCCTTGGCAAACACCGACAAGCAAAGAAACCTTAGGTTACAGCTGACATCCTTGATCTGTGTGACAAGCTTCGAGAATTAAATAAAAAGAAGTCAGAGGTAGAAGGAGCTAAACAATACAGGGAAATTAACCAGGATATTAAGAAAAACATGAAAAAGGCAAAGATGAGGTGGATTGAAGACCAGTGTAAACATATAGAAGAAAACCTGAACAAAAATAATACCAAAAAAAGCATACCAGCTAGTGAAAAACCTGACCAGTGCAAAACAGGGACGCTCCTCTATCATTTAAGATAGCGAAAGGAAATGTCTTACGGAAGACCAAGATATTCTGAAGAGATGGACAGAGTACTGCTCACATTTGTACAACCACCGAACTACAGGGGACCCAGGAATACTTGTCACCCCACCAGTGACCAACAGTGACAACTATCCCATCCTCCAAGAAGAAGTAGAGGCTGCCGTGAAGTCGCTGAAAAAAAGGAAGGCAGCAGGAGCAGACAACATCCCTGCAGAACTAGTCCAAGAAGAAGGAGAAGACATGATAAGCGCCTTACTAACCATCTGCAATAGGATCTGGCAGTCAGGGGAATGGCCCACACCATGGACCCAATCACTTATAATAACTCCCGAAAAAAAAAGGAAACTTAAAGCAATGCCAGAATTATCACACGACGGTCTTATATGCCACCCAACAAATTCATGTTAAAGATCCTTCTGAAAAGGCTGAAGCCACAGGCAGAGGAAATCATAGCTGAGGAACAGGCAGGCTTCAGACCAGGGCGCAGCACAACTGAGCAGATCTTCAACCTGAGAGTTATATGTGAGAGGTACCTCCAGCACCAGCAAGACCTTTATCATGTCTTTGTGGATTTTAAGAAGGCGTTTGACAGGGTGTGGCATGCAGCCCTTTGGTCCACCATGAAGCTGTACAACATCAATGCCAACCTGATCAAAGTAATAGAAAACCTATACAACAAGGCCACTAGCACAGTCTGCTTCAACGACAAAATAGGAAATTGGTTTAGGACAACAATCGGAGTCATACAAGGCTGCAGGGAATGGAGGGAGCTGGTTGCCAAGTCATCCGTGGTGCCCCAACGGTCGGCAAGACTACGGGATAGATAGATAGAAATATTCATCGTGTTCTGTTCTCAAGTGCTTTATGAAGTCGCACAGGGAAAGGAAATAAGAACTAAACTAACAAGTCGACTGACGTTTCAGTCATGTCCAAAATAAAGCGTTAAGAATTTTTTGTACCTTACATGTAATTTGCGGCCTGACTATGAAACGCTTTAGTGCGTCACAAATTGGAACAAGACAACGATATGCATGGCATGCTTTCAGATACTCAGCTCGTGGTGTAGTAAGTCAACAAAATCAATGTGGGGAAAAAGAATTTCAATTATACTATGCAGTGGGCACACATGCTGCTCGATGATATCGTGCAAACTGTCGGGAATCATGTACAACGTCCAACTCTACGCTTTTTGAGCCGACTCATTGAGCTTTCATTACAATGGATCGAACTTTATCCAGAATTCGCCTGCCTTTGAGTACTGTTCGAATGATCTATATAGTTTTGCTGCTCTTTGTGAGGACTGTGATAAATGCATCACCATCTGGATCAGTTTCAGGTATATTTTTTGCCCATAAAGTGACGATAGTTGCCATCTTTTCATTCTGTTGGTTTCCCTCTGATATTCCTATCAAAATCAAAACCGTTTTGAAAGTTGTTTGATAGGCTACTTTTGTATCATCTAGCTTTGTCTACAAGTGGGTTGGGCAGTTCAAAAATGAAAGAGAACATTAATTGTAAATTCAGATTACAGGTCAATTTTGTCAAGTGTTAAGCGGGACCTGCAAGCCTTGCTCTTTGTTTACATAAAGGAAAAGATCGACATTATTTTGAACAATAATTGTAACTTCCCATCTTTATTTCTGAGTAGTGCCAAAGGATAGAATTTGTAAATTCGCATTACAGGTCATTTTTGTCAAGTGTTAAGCGGGACCTGCAAGCCTTGCCTCTTTGTTTACCCAAAGGGAAAGATCAACATTATTTTAAACAATACTTGTAACTTCCCGTCATTATTTCTGAGTAGTTTCAAAGGATAGTGTGCGATGCCCCAGGCCTCCGAACATTCTCTGCAAAGGATACTCCATTTCTCGACAGAGGCTCAGAAGAAACAGAAAGTGGATCTCAGAGCAACTATTGAAAATGTTTAGGACAAGTGGCCCCCATAGGACAAAGTGACTGGCTGCATACAAGAACAGTTGGTACAATGCCCATCGCATTCACGGTCGTGCCATGTTTCCACAATGTCTATATCCTTTGGGACACCTTTCACTGAAACGGGCAAAGTGCATAACTGGGATGATATGGCCTATCCTCTGCCTGTGTCAGAATGAAAGGTTAGCCGCACCAGGTTGTCCAGACAGACAACGAGAAAACAATCTCGAAGACTAACTGACCGCTGCACACGGCCATCCACTGAACAGTACTCCAATCTGAAGTGTCTTTTGAAGGTGTTGTAGAATGATGCTTCCTTTTTCAGGCGACACTCGGCTTCACACAAGCTTACTGTCAACCCGGCTTGTCCAGGCGAAGACTGTCCTAACACTGTGGTAGCTGTACGAAAGGTAGTCAGTACAGAGTCCCTGCAGCACTCCGGCCTGCATAGTGTATATCATGTGCTCCGAGCAGTGTGTGAAATGTTTGGTACAAACGTTTCAATCTCTTCATAATGTAAGAATATGCATGGACGGCTTTCGAAATGTACCTCTTGTTTAAAACTGATTCAAAGAAAAGCTGGACTTCCAGAGGAACATAGTGAAACCACTCTGTGACCACGTCTAACTCTTTCCAATGCAGCGGGTCATTTGTACTGGCTGCATGACTGCATGCTGCACATGGCAACTCGTCACCAGTGCTGACTCCAGAGCCATTATGATTTTGGTGATATGCAGACTGCGAGAGACTTTCTTCAGCTAAAAGATGATGATCATCCAACCTAAGAACTTCTCTCTCTCTCTCTCTCTCTCTGCAAATGCAGGGATTTAGATCGAAGCTTCCCGAGACTGAGAAATGTCATCTTGTAATCGCAGAGTGTAATCGTCCGCATACGCTTTTAATGTACCACTTTCGAACACGTGTATGTCATGGCAAAAGTCCAAATGTCGCTGCTGGACTTCTGTTCTGATGAGCAGCAGAACATCATTCAAGAAGGTTGGGTCTGTACTGACTACTTCTCTGGAAAATTCAACGAAAACATGAACTCCCTTTTCATTACCACAGTGAGTAATGGCACAATCGCCGCAATATAGCTGTGGTTTATCTGCCTAGTGTATCGGGCAAGTTTTTCAAAATGTCCCTTTGAATAATGTCAGGATAATGAATACATCTTGCATAAAGCTCGATGCCTTCCCGTAGGTTTCCAAATGCTTGCCTGTTTTTCTCTGCTGAAACTGTTTCAGCGCACAGCTGATTGATCTTTCAGTTTCTCGCACAAAGTTACACACTTACTCAAGAAAAAAAATCTTCTTGTCCAAAAGCCTTTCATATGCAAACTCTCAACAATCTGGAAATTCAAGCTGAAAAAGCCACTCGAACAGTTTGATTTTCTCCCAGGATGTTTTGCTATGATCTGTTCTGTACTTTTGTACAGAGTTTTCAGATGAGTTTCAGCGGTTGATGAATATTTTAAAAAAGAATGTATCAATCTCTCTAATATGAATGTTAGCCCTGGCAACATTTTGATAAAGTTCAGATATTGAATTAATAGTCAGATTTTTTTTTCCCCCAAATTTTCTTTCCTGCAGCACTGACACATGTTCGCAGACGGCGGCAAACAATTCAGTGTACAATATTTCACCTTCTTTGAAAGCTGAGCACAGATGCGCAAAGCGTTTTTGTTTATGAAGACGTATGCTAAAAGCTCACTAAACTGAAGATATAATTTTCCATCCTTGTTAAAAGCAATGCACTCTGGGCCTTTAGGGACTGCAGGACATTATCCCTCCTTAACGTGACAGTGTATGAAGCGCAATAACTCTTTTAAGAGCAATATAAACTGGTCAAAACCCACCCACACTTGACTGTCTTCCTCTATAAAAGGTAGCTTTCCAAGACTTTTAAGGTTGTATGGTGAAGCCATGCTCGTGAACGTAGATGAACCTAGACACACATTCAATGGCATTTGATAACATGTCAGGAAACCTGCAACATGTTCTTGACTGGATGAAAGAAGTTAAGGTTTTAATGATAAGATGTAATAATACAGAGGGAATGTTAGGTCCTCATGATTGCAGATTTAAAAACAAAAACAAGAACCCAGGGTTTGTAACTTCAGGTTTCCACATCGAATGCCGGCCCTCTAATTATAAAAATCATACACACTGAAAATCGGCGGCGATGAAACTGACTCCCGCGGCACTAAACTCGGTAAACACTGGCCGGCCTGTTTTAAATATTAACGTCCTAATGTAGAAAGGCAGACTTGGCCGGGATCTTTTGTTCCAGCTAAATCTGTTGCAACATTTATCTACAAATGCATACACAGTAACATGATAATCATACTTTGAATAAAATAACAATTCTTATTTACACAAATAAATATGATGATTATAAAAATCGGACCACCCACCAGAACCGGCCCTTACCTACATTTTTTCGGCCTTGTCGTGTGTCAAACAATCCAAAGCTCGTCGAAACGAAGGGAAAACTTAATTAATTCCCACGCACATAATTATGCACACAAAAACTGTTCGGCATACTCTGTGTGAATTCATGAACACACAAGAATTCGTGAACACGTGTGTTTTCATGAGAGAAAGTCACGTTAAAAAAAAACGGACTACATAGTCATAGAACCAGTCCGCAGCGGCATCCTCATACGTAGGATCATAATCAACATCAATGGTCCAACAAGGGACTCAAATTTAATGCAGCCTTGGGGGCTGATGAGGATGTAAGCCTCTTACAGACGGAAGGGGTTTTGAATTGTGCTGCGCCGCGAAGATATGGACCACGCATGAAGTATCAGTTTACATTTGCTCTAGAGAGAGGCGGCAAGAGGGGGCAAGTGTTATCTAGCACCGCTGACAACTGGCATCCTGCGTCCCTAATTTTTAGGATGCACTTTGTTCATTGAGGACTAACTGATTAGGTCCAGACGTACAAGGTTGGCAACTGTATTCAACTTCATGCTGTTCGTAGTATTCAAAGTGGATCCCCCCCCCCCCCCCTCGCCCCACCACCACCCCATCCCGCCCCCTAAGCCCACTAACTACTTTTCAGACTAACCCCTTTACTTGAAATTTTAGATTTGACTATGTTTGAGAGACACTGGATGAGTTTGTTAGCCAGCTTTGTAGCTCTTCAACTTTTGAGTGAAAATTAATTAACTTAGAAGAAAAATATCAAGAATCAAGAAAATTTCTTCTTTCTATCTTATACATATGTGTGACTGTAACGCACGCAGACTTCCCACCGGTCGCAAGCACACTCACAAACACAACGGGCACACACACAAACAACCCTTACTCTCGGTCAGATGCATTCGTGCAGTATAAAGACAAAACATCATTTTTCTGTGCCCAACGTATAATCCTAACTAATGAAAAATACCCTTCACAAAATACACAGTTCTCAACACTAGCATGTCGCACTCATTCCACAACAATATAATAAAAGCTAGGCTAGGTAAACTGTCCTCACTATCCAACCTGTTCAACTGGTGGTATCGTTCTGTATAGTTTGCACGTTCCTCCACGTCTAGGTGTGTAGTTTCTTGTGTCACGTGCTCCTGAAGCTGTCCCACGCTCCCCGAGCAGTGGATGTGCCTCAATGAACTCCTTTCAATCTATTGTCGTATCTATACGGATGGGTCAAAGTCTGAGGATGGGAGAGTGGCTGCGGCCGCAGTGTCCTCTCGCCATCCTAGATGCCCATTTAAGCACCGCGTCCCAGACCACTCATCTGTATTTAGTGCAGAACTGCAGGTGGTTCTGCTGGCACTCAAGCATGCTTATCGATCTAGAGAAAGGAACTTCCTGATTCTGTCTGACTCTCTTTCTGCCCTGCAGGCCCTTCAGGGCACGGGAAATGACCACTCGCTGCTGGTGCAGATCAGAGGGCTCTACGCAGACTTGATGAAGAAATATTATGACATCATTTTTATTTGGGTCCCAGGGCATGTGGGCATCGAAGGCAACAGGATCGCAGATTCTGCTGCCAACGATGCCTGCAACGACACTGTCCCTGACACACGGACTGTTTATAGTGATTTTAGACATGTGGTTAGTGCGTACATAGCCCGTGAGTGGCAGTCCGAGTGGGACAAAGAGGAAGCTAACAAGCTGCATGAAGCCCTTCCTAAGTTGTCTGACGGTCTACCTTATCGCTGCGGCAGCCGCCATGAGGAGACTGTTCTTGCTCGGCTCCACATCGGGCACACGTATGTTGCGCACTCGTATTTACTAAAACAGGAGGAGTGTCCATGGTGTTATGCCTGCGACGAGCAGTACTCTGTTTAACACTTTTTGCTGTCTTATGCTGATCTAATTGACACAAGGTATAAACATTTCACAGCAGACTCCTTGAAGGTTTTGTTCCGGAGTTTTCTGAGAGAGTGCCATATTTTTAATAAGATTTGAGCATTTATAGACTATGATGTTTCTATTATTTTGACCTTTTTGAGAGTCTGTCGACGTTTTCTTTAAAGACCTGTGCGACATTTTAGCCTAACATTTTTAAGGTATATTTACATCATGTCTTAAGACCTTTCTTTTAGTCTGGCTGACCAGATTTTTACCCATCCCGCTGTGAGATGGCCTTAGTTGCCTGCTCGGCGTTGAACCCAAATAACTAACTAACCGAGCTGTGGATGTCCTCTCGACATGCTCCACTAGCACAGCCTCTGTTGACTTTGATGGCTCAGCATCAAGTCTCTTGCTCCCCCTGCTGTGGATGTCCTCTCGACACGTTCCTCAAGCGGCAGCCTCTGTTGACTTGACGTCTCAGCATCAAGTCCCTTGCTCCTCACAAGAACTCTATACAATAAAGTTCTAATGTCATAACACTTGCTTAACACACAAATGTTGTACATTATGTAACCTGGCTGATACAAATAAATCTACACGTTTATTCACACACTCGTGCTTCATAAAACAGATTCGCAGCACATTATAACTCGGTCACTACACTGAAAAAGACTAACATGACGCACGTGCCATACACTGGTTCCTACCTAGGAAAAGATTATACTTAACACACCCACGTACTACCATCGAAAACAACCTAGACATACCAGAACACACTACATTTCTTTGTTATCCGCCCCGGTAAATAACTATATAGAAAATCCCCAGTTATCTCAAGTTCTAGATTGTCATAACTGAACCAAATCAACGCTACACAACCGAACTAAATCTTACTAACGCATACTACGTTTAACTCACTAGCTGTCGATAATACACATTAAAAAAAAAAAACGTACCTGAAATCTCAGTTTCAGCGTCTTGGAATACGGCTAGTGTATGCAACATACGTATGTCCGCTATGACAGAATAGCACGTACTAGCTCTATTAGGCTTAGCTGCGCCATTAAAACTCCGTGCAAATCACTAACCTCGCAAACGCGTGGAATTCGTGAATACACGGAATATTTGACACCAGAAAAACTGCTGACGCTACAGCACAATGCAGAATCCCTGTGTGAACTTTATGTGTGGGCATAGAGCTTTATCATAATTCCCCCTTCTGAGGAAAAAAGAACCAAGAAACCATCAAAATGATTAAATCTCAAAGACATGCTCGTTGGTTGTACTGAGAACATGACAGCAGATCAGCAAACGTGTTTTCCGTCCCCGGAACTCCAGCAATTTCAAACAAATTATTGCAACATCAACGACCACCGCATCAGTCGTGTGTTCCTGAAACAGCACTGCACATCAAGATATGCCATCGGTTCGATCGATCTGTTTGTAGTGCAGGAACAATCGCCCCCACCCCACACCTGCCATTGGTTGATGATCTGTTTGTAGGAGGAACAATCCCCCCCCCCCCCCCCCACCCGGGTCTGCCCTGGGGGACTTGGGTGGGGTTAGGTATTTTTTAGTTCCCAGGGTCACCCTGGTCAGCCCCACAGGGTGGGTTTTTCTCTCTATTCTGGGGCATGTGTTTCTGTCTACCCTTTGTCCATTCACCTGTATTTGCCTTTTTAAAACTCTCCCTACTGTCTGCACTGCCTGTAGCTCTTGATGTTGGATGTGTGTTGCTAAATGGTCTTAGCTTTATTTAGGCCCCATGTTGTAGGTTTATTTAATGTATTTGACCGGCTGGCGACATACATTCAATTTTCTGTTTATTTTATTTTATTTTTTCACAAGCAGTGCAGGCACGTCCTGAGAAAGCCTTGTTGCTGTCGGGACGTTAAGCAATGTACAATCAATCAACCCCCCCCCCCCGCCCCCCCCGCCCCCCCACAAATACCTCTAGAATTTGGATATGACCCAAACAGTGGCCAAACACTCTCGCTCAATAGTACTATATCGAGTTTCTCTGTCCAACAGTTTCTGACTTACATAACAGGCTGGGTGGTGAGTGGCATTTCCTTCCTGCAGCAAGACACCTCCAATCCCAGTCGGAAATGATGCAAAAGTAGCTTGCAACTGGTCCTACTGCGTTTCCCACAGACTGGAATCATAGTGCACATCTCTGAACGGCTCTAGAGTATGTGGAGACGGAAGAGTAGGCAATGGTAAAGCGTTGTCTTCCTCTGGTGTTACCACTGCCACCACCGCTAATTCAGCAGTCACTCCAACTATCTGGTCAACCCGACTGATGGACAAAACCTTGGACAGAATCCTTCACCTACAAGTGAACTGAATGGAGTGGTCTCTCCTACAGCTACAGAACCCTGTTGTAATGATGGCACACCTGCCAAATGGCGTTTCAATACGTGGCATCAACTGAAGGGGGACATTCGGAACCCGGCCCTTCGGAGTACTCCTCTGACAGATGTCACACGAATGACAATGACGTCTCACGTCCACCGACACACCCGGCCATGAAAACCTGAAATGAACACGCTGTAATGTCCGTTTCACACCATAGTGACCCGCCAACAACCCGTCATGAGCCACCATCAGAACTGTCACGCAGAGAGGAAGGTACAGTGATTTGTACAGCTGTCAGAACAGTTGCTGATGCAATTCCTTTATTAAAATTGACGCTGTAGTATACCGTCCTTCATCACAAACTGACACGAGTCTGACCCACTTAAACTGACATCATCCCATGCAGCTTGTCTGAACCAACACTGCAATGATGAATCCTCCTTTTGCAACTTAATGAGATCGTCAGGCAAAATTGCATCAAGAGGCGAACTAGATGCGCACGGCAACGCACCCTTTTGATCACGATCACGCTTGACCTGAGCTATGGTCGCTACTGATGCGACCGACTCGTGAGGAACATGAGCTCGCTCAAGCGACCCGAATATACCGATGAAATTTGGCACTGGCTGGATACCCTTCATGTTTCCAATAATCAAGTCAACTACTGGCTCGTCGATGACACAGCAGATCCAATCCCCTGAGAAAAACGATGTATCGACCTGTACGTTAGCCAAGGGAAAGATTCTAACCATTCTTCGAATGAAATCACCCTCTGTGTCTCTCCTGTAAATTGGCCTTTGTGAACCAGGCTACGTCTAACTCCTGCGGTTGTTGCCCCAGATTCCCGGAAAACAAACGTGAAACCCGTTCACAATCCCGTCCACTAACGGTAGTTAACTGCAACCTCCGTGAGCCGAACTCAAGATGCCTAGCTGTGGTTCCTCCTTGACAATTGACACCGCAACACTGGCTGTGTGAGCGAGCTGCTGAGTACCACTCACCAGACCGGTATTGCTAGGACAGTTACGAACGAAATGACTGTACCCACGACAATTCACCATCAAGGGCTGTGCATATGTCTGGGGGCCTTCAGGACATCTCCAGTTCCTAGTCTGTATGCCGAGGCAGGAGAGCCTTCTCTCAAGCTCCACCGCATCCGCCTCATTCTCAGCTATGTTCTGAAACTGAAGGCCCATCCAGACAATCCTGCCTATGATTGTGTTTTTAAACTGCCGTTTGCAGAGATTTACGATACCCATCCGGGAGCTGTCTGCCACTTTCCTTCCGTGTCCGACCTCATCTGCAGGCGGCCGGAGTGGACCTGGACAAAGATTCGGAATCTCTGCAACACATCACTCCACCCTGGCTATTACCAGTTCCTGACTTCTTGCTGGACTTGGCCACCCACAAGAAGGACTCTACTCCACCAGCCATATATCAACAGAGCCTCAATGAACTCCTTTCAAGTTTTCCTGCCTATTGTCATATTTATATGGATGGGTCAAAGTCTGAGGATGGGAGAGTGGCTGTGGCCACAGTGTCCTCTCGCCATCCTAGATGCCCATTTTAAGCACCGCCTCCCAGACCATTCATCTGTATTTAGTGCAGAACTGCAGGTGGTTCTGCTGGCACTCAAGCATGCTTATCGATCTAGGGAAAGGAACTTCCTGATTCTGTCTGACTCTCTTTCTGCCCTGCAGGCCCTTCAGGGCACAAGAACAGACCACCCACTCCTGGTGCAGATCAGAGAGCTCTATGTAGACTCCCCCCCCCCCCCCCCCCAGGGGGACTTGGGGTGGGGTTAACTACTTTTTAGTTCCCAGGGTCACCCTGGTCAGACCCACAGGGTGGGTATTCCCCTCTGTTCTGGGGCATGTGTTTATGTCTACTCTTGGTCCACTCACCTGTATTTTCCTTTTTTAAACTCTCCCTACTGTCTGCGCTGTCCTTAGCTCTTGATATTGGATGTGTGTTGCTAAATGCTCTTAGGTTTATTTAGCGTATTAGACCGGCTGGCAACATACATTTAATATTCTGTTTTTTTTTTTTTCACAAGCAGTGCAGGCACATCCTGAGAAAGTCTTGTTGCTGTCGGGACGTTCATCTACGCAGGCTTGATGAAGGAATATTATGACAACATTTTTATTTGGGTCCCAGAGTATATGGGCATCAAAGGCAACAGGATCGCAGATTCTGCTGCCAATGATGCCCGCAACGACCCTGTCCTTGACGCACAGACTGTTCATAGTGATTTTAGACCTGTGATTAGTGCGTACATAGTTCGTGAGTGGCAGTCCGAGTGGAACAAAGAGGAAGCTAACAAGCTGCATGAAGCTTTTCCTAAGGTGTCCGACAGTCTACCTGCAGCATCCGCCGTGAGGAGACTGTCCTTACTTGGCTCCACATCGGGCACCTATGTTACGCATTCTTATTTACTAAAACAGGAGGAGCGTCCATGGTGGTATGCCGGCGTCGAGCAGTATTCTGTTAAACACTTTTTGCTGTCTTGTGCCGATCTAATTGACACAAGATATAAACACTTCACAGCAGACTCCTTGAAGGTTTTGTTCCGGGATGTTCCCCCGGACAAAATATTCAGTTTTCTGAGAGAGTGCAATATTTTTAATAAGATTTGTTCATTTTATAGACTATGTTAATTCTACTATTTTGACCTTTTTGAGAGTCTGTAGACGTTTCCAAAAAGACCTGTGTGACATTTAAGCATGAAATATTTTAAAGATATATTTACATCTTGTCTATTAGTCTGGCTGGTCAGATTTTTACCCATCCCGCCGTGAGATGGCCTTAGTCGCCTGCTCAGCATTAAACCTAAATAACTAACTCTTCTGAAAGCGCGACAATGTGTGTGTGTGTTAGTGCGTGCATGCGCGCGCGCTCCAAACATCTCCAAGAGACATAGATCCTCATGCACTCTCCGGGCACATGAGGATCTATGCCTCTTGAAGATGCGGGCATGTGTGCGTGTGTGTGTGTGTGCGTGTGAGAGAGAGAGAGAGAGAGAGAGAGAGAGAGAGAGAGAGAGAGAGAATTACGTCATATTTAAAGTATTATTGCAATGTCTTTGTGGTGACTGAGTTGCCTCTTTTACGTCGCCGCCACTGTCTGACTTTCTCTAGAAGTCAAGTTTTTTATTTACTGTTCTATTTCTTTTCTGAAAAGAATTGATTTTTACTAAAGAAGTTGAAAGGATACAAAGCTGGCTAACAAACTCATCCAATGTCTTTCTCCAAACTAGATATATCCAAATTTCAAGTAAATATGACAAAAATTATGGACTCTGATCTGCGTCAACCGACTTCCTATAAACGGTTGTTTTTGTCTTCAATGAACCATTCAATTACAATATGGTCAGAGGCTCTCTTAGCCACTCCTTTAATAAAGTATTTCACCAAGTTTCAAGCTTGTGTGTACAGAAATATCAGAGATTCTCTTGTTTACATACATACTCGCACACATACATACATACATACACACATACGGCGCTTTACGCCAAATTTACGTTCAGCAGCGAGGTTAGCGCAACTAGACATGATGCAATTTTTATCTTGTTACTTCAATTTTTAGGGGTTTAGGCCTGCCCGCCTTTTACATCATGGACATGCTATTAAATTCGCCCCACCGCGACCCGTCCTAAAAAGTCCCTTCTATAAATAGAAAGGACTTAAAAAGCATGTGAGCTTATCATAGGTAGGCTTTGGGATAAAATCCTCATCTTGTTTTCATTTCAGCAGAACAGTTCACTTTCAACCGTGACCAGGGTCTAGACCTGTCGTCGTTCATGCATGAAGAGAACATTCCAGAAGAGGAGGAAGAAGACCGTGTGGAGACGGATCAAGCGGAGGGGTCTACAGCTGCTTTGTCTGGGTCACTGTCAGATTTAGAGAGAGGTAACTGTTGACAGTTGAGATTGAGTGTTGTGGGGCAACTTTGGAAGTCTGTTAGAGCTGTCTCATATCAGCAGCATGTGCTTTAGGTCGGGGTGTTGGCAACAAACAGCAATGCATGCAGTGCTCTTGACAATCACACACATGGGACAAATGATGCACACTGAATCCCATACATGGCAAGTCATGCAATTCTCAAATGTGTGTGCTATGATGAGTGATGTAAAACGTCACTTTCAACATTATGTTCACAGTGTTGTGGGAATAATGATGTCATGACTTGAAGCTTATCGTGCTGTCATTCGTTGCTTCACAGTCAGTAGGAGTGCCAGTCATAACACCACAATGACTGCACTGCTGGTTTGCCTGAACCATCGAGGATGTACACTTGCAGAGGAAGTAAGTGATGAACTGATAGTCTCATAAGGGTCCATAATCAAAATGTCCAGGTTTTTGTCATGTTTTGATGTTTGGACAACGAAAATCAAATCCTGGTAAACTTACATGCATTTTGTGTGAAATGAATGCAGAGTACAGAGATGCGTGAAATTTGTGGGTAGATATATCGTTTTAGTTGAAAGTTTGGTGGACAACTAAACTGAACAATCTCTTGTCTCGGCCATTTTTGTGATGCTGACCATGGAAAATGACACATGATGTGCCTCTGTCACATTGAGGGCAGGAGCTTATTGCAGGAAATTTGCCGAAGTGTTCCAAGCCGTACCTTGGCTAAATTTAGCTAGCACGACGGACTTCAGACATATTCACCCCAATTTTATGTTTCCATCCCTAAACTGAGGTCAATTGTCCTTAGTTGCCGCCATCTTTAAAAAACTTCTCACAAATTAGATAAGATAACATAGAACTTTATGTAAAAATACATTAAGAAATCGTCTTGGTGCTGCACAATATAAAAAGGACATAATACACATTTCAAATATAACTAAACTGCTCGCATGTATACACACACAAACACACACGCACACATTCACATACACATGCTCGGCTACATTCTGAAACTGAAGGCCCATCCAGACAATCCTGCCTATGATTGTGTTTTTAAACTGCCGCTTGCAGAGATTTACGATACCCATCCGGGGGCTGTTCATCCACTTTCCTTCTGTGTCCGACCTCGTCTGCAGGCGACCAGAGTGGACCTGGACAAAGTTTCTGAATCTCTGCAACACATCACTCCATCCTGGCTATTACCAGTTCCTGACATCTTGCTGGACTTGACCGCCCACAAGAAGGACTCTACTCTACCAGCCATATACTCGATCCAGACTTGAGCCTCAATGAACTCCTTTCAAGTTTTCCTGGCTATTGTCGGATGGGAGAGTGGCTGTGGCCTCAGTGTCCTCTCGCCATCCTAGACGCCCATTTAAGCACTGCCTCCGAGACCACTCATCTCTATTTAGTGCAAAACTGCAGGTGGTTCCGCTGGCACTCTAGCATGCTTATCGTTCTAGGGAAAGGAACTTCCTGCCTCTTTTTTTGCCCTGCAGGCCCTTCAGGGCACAGGAACAGACCACCCACTGCTGGTGCTAATTAGAGAGCTCTACGCAGACTTGATGAAGGAATACTATGACATTTTTATTTGGGTCCCAGGGCATGTGGGCATCGAAGTTAACAGGATCGCAGATTCTATTGCCAACGATGCCCGCAACGACCCAGTCCCTGATGCACAGACTGTTCATAGTGATTTTAGACCTGTGATTAGTGCATACATAGCGTGTGAGTGGCAGTCCGAGTGGAACAAAGAGGAAGCTAACAAGCTGCATGAAGCTCTTCCTAAGGTGTCCGACAGTCTACCTTATCGCTGCGGCAGCCGCCGTGAGGAGACTGTCCTTACTCAGCTCCACATTGGGCACACGTATGTCATGCAATCTTATTTACTAAAACAGGAGGAGAGTCCATCGTGTTATGCCTGTGACGAGCAGTATTCTGTTAAACACTTTTTGCTGTCTTGTGCCGATCTAATTGACACAAGCTACTTCACAGCAGACTCCTTTTTGTTTACAAAAGCTAATCCTTAAAATACGCATGTACTGAATCATAAACCAACACACACACACACACACACACACATACAGATCCTCACCCCCTTTTCACCTCCACCCCCCCCCCCCTCCACCCACTCGGCACCGGCCTCCACGTGGCGTGGGTGGGTAGTCTCCTCAGTTACTGACTGAGTGGTCTAGCAGAGGGGTGCCATCTTTGTCCAGGATTAGACTTGATGTCGGCAGATATGTTGTTCAGTCTTTTTCACTGGTCCGGTTTTTAAGGAGCTGCCCTAACCCAGGTCGTACCATGTTGGATTGGTCCTTAAAAATACTCGTGAGCTTTTGGTCCTTTGGATCCCAAGTGTTTGCTGTGCTTGGAGACCCGTGTCGGGGGAGAAGAGGATCCTGGTGGCTGAAACACTCCACTTTGGCCTTGACTTCTACCTAAACGGGAGGCTAGTCGTACTGGCCTAGTCAATCGGCTCTTGTCACGTTGAGCCCTATCCCACTGTTACTATACGGAGCACCATGCTATAGCCTCTGCTGCTGATTAGGTGCTTTACGCCAGTATTCCCCTGCATTCAACGGTGTGATAGAAGGCGGTGGCTGAAACGGTTCAATCGGGTTTACCCTCTTGAGTATATCTTTCGGGCAGTCTCCATTGTGCGTCGGCTGGAGACCCGCCGACATTTGCATTTTCCCTTGTTGGGCTCGGTGGCGGGCGGGGACCCCTGGGGCATGAATATCTCTACTATTATAATATGGGAAAAAAAACAACAACCCAAACTTGCACAGAAGCGGCACATAGCCACCAACATTGAACATGACGGTGACTCGGACTGTGAGGAAGCGACGCCTCAGGCGTCGGCCGTATGGCCTCGCTTCCTCATTGTCCATAGCAAGGTGAAGGAGAAACCTGTTACCAAGCTGCATCCTTTTCTGGTGGGGGAGACCCTCAGGAACCGTGTTGGCAGGCCCGATGCCCAGCGCCTCAGGTCTGGTGACTTGCTGGTGGAGTGCCGTACCCGGGCACACTCCAGCGGGCTACTGAGGCTCTCTTCCATCGGAGAGACTCCGGTGGAGGTCACACCCCACAAAACTATGAATTCGTCAAGAGGCGTAATCAAAGATCAAGCTTTGGCAGAACTGTCAGAAGATGAACTTGTACGGAACCTTAAGTCTCAGGGGGTGACTTATGTCAGGCGCTTCGCTTGCAAGCGAGGTGGTGGGGAGATCCGTCTCCCTACCACAGGGGTGGGATTCTAGTAACAAAGAAAACGCGGAAAATCAAACGACAGGGGGGGGGGCGGGGGGGGGGGCGGGGGGGGGGGGGGCGGGGGGGGGGGGGGGGGGGGCGGGGGGGGGGCGGGGGGGGGGGGGGGGGGGGGGGGTATGCGCGTGTCCACCGTTCGCCAAAGTATCCAAAATCCGACACGAGGAGCGAGACCAAACACCCCCAAAAAAGGGACTTTGTTATGGCACTCCTGATCCGCCCTGTAAAAATGGAATGTGCTTACCAGTTTATGGTCAGATGCACACTAAACAGCACTCCGTCTTGAACAATATCCTTTTCACTGCCATTTTCCACTGCGACCTAAAGCTACCGGAAGTATCGGGCGATAGTGAACCAAACTACATACAAATCCAACCCATTTGAGAGTTTTTTGCCATTTAAGAAGAATTTTTTTTTCCGTCTTTTTTGTTGTTTTTAGACGAGGAAAATAAATATGCTTCAGCGGAATTGTGAAAGAATGTCCGCGGAAACGCGGAAAAATCCCACCCCTGCTACCATCATCCTGACGTTTGGCACCCCCACCCCTCCTACTACATCTGGGGAGGTTACTACTCCTTGAAAGTGAAAAAGTACGTCCCTCTCCCCCTCCGGTGCTTTAAGTGCCAAAAGTATGGCCATGGGCAGAAGACATGCCGCCAGGGAGAGGCTTCATGCGCCCGTTGCACTCAGCCCGGACACTCTGCTGAAACCTGCACAGCCACCCCCCCTGTGTGTGAATTGCCAGGGGGCGCATATGGCTTCGGACAAGAAATGCTCTCGGATATCCGAGTGCAAGATTCAGCAGGTGCGTGTGGAGAAGGGGCTGTCCTTTCTGGACGCCCAAAAACTGGTTGAAGGCCCTGGTGCAGCTGCGGCTGCCCCATCCTCTAACACCTCTGTGTATAACTTTCAGTGCAGCGGTGGCAGGCAAGCACCCCACCAAAGACTTTTCATGTCAAACCCCAACTTCTTGGTTGGGGGTGGAGCCTCGACTCCTCTCGCCCCTGGAGAGTAACCCTCCTCCGATGGTGACGAGGAGCCAGGGAACGCAGAAGGCGGACACTGCCGGTCCGGTAGTGCCGCCTTCTTTTGCCCCTAAGCCTCAGCCCCCACCCAGACCTGCTAGTTTGTCAACGCCAAAGGCTTCTGGCTCTGGTCAGCCTTCTAAGGCCGCTAACTCTAGCGGCAGGAACGCTGCCCAGGACCAGAAGTCTAAGAAATCTATGGGACCGCTGTGTGCACGGGCCCAGAAGGGGAACACTGATGTCCCCCTTCAAAACAAATATGCTGCATTGGAGGAGCGGATGGAGGGGGTGGAAGTTGTCGTTGCTGATGCTGCGGCAGCTCCACCCCCTTCGTCTCTGAAGAACCAGAGGAGGCCCGGGAGCCGGCCCCCCCCTCTGTTTCTTCAACTCCTTCCAAGGTAAAGGAAAAAAGGGGGAAAAACTCCTTACCCCCAGATAAGACCTAATCATGTACTCTTTGCTTCAGTGGAATTGTCGTGGTTTTCAAGCTAACTTTGAGGAATTATGTCTTTTAGTCAAGTTCTATAACCCCTCAGTAATATCTCTTCAGGAGACCTGAAGCAGAGCTGCCTACCCCTATGATTTTCCCGTAGTTTCTACGAAAATTGACCACAAACTACGGAACTACGGTTGCTTGTCAAAAATTACGATTTTGGGATGGTCGAAAATACGATTTTGTTCGAGTGAGCGCAAGTCCGTCTGGAGACATAGTCGCGCGTATAGTATTCTCCCCGCGCATGCGCGCACTGCTACTAGGGGTTTTCCTGGCGACCATTTTGTGCCGCACGATCACGCGTTGATTAAACATGGCTACGAAAGAGAGCAAGCGTATGCACGAAACCGACAAAAGTGATGAAAAAAGCGGAATTTTGTTTTCGAGGAAAAAGAAGAAAGTTGTTGCTACTTCAGTGCAGACCTTTCGTTCGCAATATGCAGAAAGGTATCCTTTGATTCAGAAGAGCGAGAAAGGCCCACAGTTTGCCTTTTGCATTGCATGCAGATGCGATTTTTCTATAAACAATCCAGACCAAAAAGGTGACTGCCAAGCGTGTGAAATGCAAAGAAGTACCCAACGGAGAAAGAAACACGCTTAGAAAAAACGGTACAACACAATTTATTAATATTTCGGGTAAATACCCTTTGTAAATACCCTTTTTCTATAGCCCATGGCGGTATTGATGACTGCAGGAGGTATGTCAAGGCACAAAAACATGTTAATGCATCAAAGCCGAAGAGTGCTAATGCCATCACAAACTTCTTTGCTCAGAAGAAGGTGACCGGGCCGACAGTTGAAGAGGTTACTCGCGCTGAAACCATGATGGTTGAACTTATCGCAGAATTCAACCTGCCGCTCGCCGCAGCTGATTGTTTCAGTGAAGCTTTCAAGTTGATGTTCAAGGACTCAAAAATAGCAGCTGACTTCGCTTGTGGACGGAGCAAAGCAACTGCTATTGTAAAGAAAATAGGGAAAAGCTTCAAAGAGGAACTTGTGAACAGGATGAAGAAGGGACCGTTTACAATTTCCACCGATGGAAGTAACGATGCAAACGAGAAGATGTTCCCATTGGTGGTGCGGACATTAAACCTCAACACTGGCTTGGTGCAGTCAGAGCTGTTGTCACTTCCATTCCTGTCTGATCGTGCCACAGGTAAGTGTTGCACACAGTAATTAAGAAATGTAAATGTGTATACACTTGTGTGCTTTGGATTAATTTAGAAATGTGTACCACTATACGTAATTGTGTATGTGCAACTGTGTGAGATGGGTTGATAGTAATAAACAAAAAAAGAATGATTTAGAAATGTAAATTTGTGTGTGCGCTTGTGTGAGACGGGTTTGCTGTCAGGTCATCGCCAACTATTTTTCTGTCAACATTATTGTCTCATGTGAAGCGAAAGTGAGTATGTATTGGGCCAGTGGTCGTCCCTGGTAAACTTAACGTTGGCATTCTTGTTTTCTAGTTCGGTTCTACATTTTTGGTCATTTTGCTTGCAGGTGAAAACATTTTCAAGCTTATTGAAGATGAGCTGGAGGCTTCTGCCATTCCATGGACGAATTGTATTGCCCTGGGCTGTGACAATGCTAACGTCATGGTTGGGGAAACTAAGGGGGTGAACGGATTCATGAGGCAGAAGCATCCAAACATTTTCCTGTCTGGCTGTGTGTGTCATCTGATACACATCGCAGCTCATAATGGTAATCGCTTTCAACTTTTTAAAAAAGACACATTGATTGATCTTGTCTCCAGACTTTGCGTAATGTTTGTGTGCTTTGTACATGACATATGTTTGTGCTGTCGACTCATTTGAAAGGTGGGGAGCTGGGTGGCTCGGTGGTGAAAGTGTTCGCCTCTCGACCGAAAGGTGCCGGGTTCGAATCCAGCTTGGGTCAAAATTTGTTCAGACCTTTTTTCGGTGCCCCATCTTTGAAATCTCCCGTGTGGTGGACAAAAGACGTTAAGCCCTAATCATTTTTTTTTTCGATCGAAAGGTCCTAGTTTCAAATCCAACTGTGATAATAATTTTTTCAGACCCTGTTTAGTGACCCATCTTCAAAATTACCTTCATGTTGGACAAAAAGCAATAAGCCGTACATGTTTGTTTTCTTCTCTAATTGTGATTGATTTTTTCTTTTCTCTCAGTGTCTTATTTCAAATGTATTTATTTTGCAGCATCTTCGCAGCTGTCTCTAAAAGTGGATGAGCTTCTTGTCGATGTATATTATTATCTCGACAAGAGCTCAACCAGACTGTTGGACCTGAAGACCATTCAGCTCCATTATGAGGTCAAGGGGAAAAAAATTCTGAAGCACGTCTCCACCAGATGGCTCAGCCTCAGAGTTTGCCTGCCCCGTTTACTTGAGAACTGGGAGGCGCTGAAGGAATTCTTCAAGAAAGAGAAGCTAGCCCGCGCTGAGAGATCAAGCAGACAAGCAGATCGCCTGGACCGCCTGTGTACCATTTTCAGGTTACCTACCTCCAAGTTATACTGCATGTTCCTAAAGAGTGCCCTTGAGGTGTTTGACACACCAAACGTAGCCCTTCAGTGCGACCAGCCAATGGTGCACATCTTAAGAAGAACAATATTCAAGTTGCAGCACCACCTGTTTGAGAGCTATCTGAGGCCAGTCGCATTGGCAAACAAGCATGGGGAACTGCTCAAGGAGGTACAGTTCAGGGAAGCGTACCACCACAAAGCTGATGATGACCTGATTATTGGAGATGATGCGAGAAGTTTCATTGCAGCCAGTGAGCAGAACTGCCTTCGTCCAGAACGATTGAAGGAGTTTTACTCAGATGTGAAGCAGTTCTTCATCACAGCCTCGGCCTACATTGGGAAGAGACTGCCAGTGGATGATGTCCTTCTTAGCCATGCGGAGGTGACGGATCCTGCTGTCGTGCAAAAGGACATGCAGAGGCAGGCAAATGCAAAATCCAGAGTTCCAGACGACCGACATCTGGACAGTGTGAAATACTTTATCACCAGATTTCCAGTACTGATACCTCCTGGAGCCAGTGCAGAGGCAGTGAAGCTGGAATTTACCAGGTTCCAAGCTCACATTCTTGAAGAGGCAGATGTTGAGCTCAAGGAAGAGAGAGTCGATGAGTTCTGGAATAGGGTCAAAGACATGACTGATGAAACTGGTGGCAGAAAATTCCAGCATCTGCCAGAGTTCATGCAAGGAATTCTGACCATCCCTCACTCCAGTTCACACTGCGAACGGATCTTCAGCTGTGTCAGGAAAAACAGGACTGACACCAGAGCAAGCATTGGACAAGAGACTCTACAAGCTCTCCTTGTGGTGAAGTCCAAGCCACGCAAACCATGTCAGAGAGTGATGGGGTACACAAGTCAAGAGCTTGCAGAACTGAAATCCTGCTACAAGGAAACTCTCAGAAATAATAAGAAATGAGTAACACATGCTGTTGGTGACTAACTTTCAGTGATGCTGAAGTGATTAACACAATTTGTTAAAGTGTAATAAGTGTTGGAAGGGTTAGGGCTCATTTTTAAGGAACAATATTAGTATTTTGATTATTCATAATCGTAACAGTATCTTCATTTGAGAGAGGAGAACAAGACACATCTCTGTTGTGTGTTTTACTTTAGTAACTAACTGGCTTATTTTTGTTTTATTCTAACAGTTCAGAACTGTTTGAATTTAACAAAAAAGAAAAAAAAAAATTGTTTTTTTGTATTTGCTTGTCACAGATTACACTCACATTACTTTTTTTGTTGTGAGTTTAAAGTGAGCAGAATGTCTTATCAATAATCTTGAATAATACAATTGGTACTAGAAATAAACAAAAATTCAATCAGAATTGTAACTTTTGAGTCAATTGAACCCACATGTTGACAGGTTGGTTGGTTGTTGATGACAAGATGGTTGTTGATGTTGTGGAATTGGTTTAGTCATTTGTCAATAATTTGTAATGTTCTTTTATTTACGTACACACACAAATGCAGCATTTTTTACTTTACCATCAAAGTCAGATGGTTTCGTTCTTGTCACTACTGATAAGTCTCCAAAACTACTGAATATTGTGGTTTTCTGATGGGCAAACTACTGAAGGTCATTTTTAGGGGTAGGCAGGTCTGCCTGAAGTGACCCTCTGTCCTTTTATGGTTTTAATGTTATACATAAAGGTTCTGATTCGGAGAGGCGCTCGGGTGGAGTGGCTCTTCTCATTAGTAGCCAAATTTTAAGTAGCCCTGTTTGCATCGACACCTGTCTTCAGACCCCCACCCGGGTCTGCCCTGGGGGACTTGGGTGGGGTTAGGTATTTTTTAGTTCCCAGGGTCACCCTTGTCAGCCCCACAGGGTGGGTTTATCTCTCTATTCTGGGGCATGTGTTTCTGTCTACCCTTTGTCCATTTACCTGTATTTGCCTTTTTAAAACTCTCCCTACTGTCTGCACTGCCTGTAGCTCTTGATATTGGATGTGTGTTGCTAAATGGTCTTAGCTTTATTTAGGCCCCATGTGTTAGGTTTATTTAATGTATTTGACCGGCTGGCGACATACATTCAATGTTCTGTTTATTTTTTTTTTCACAAGCAGTGCAGGCACGTCCTGAGAAAGCCTTGTTGCTGTCGGGACGTTAAGCAATGTACAATCAACCTGTCTTCAGGCTGTCGCAGCTCGGGTTACCTTGAAGAAGACAATAACCATATGCAGTATTTACCTGCCACCATCCCTGCGGGTCTGTAGTAATGATATTTTTAACTTAGTAGATCAACTGCCCCCTCCCTTTATTCTCATGGGGGATTTTCACGGTCACGCTCACTTTTGGGGTAGTGACCACTATGATGGCAGAGGTCAGATGTTAGAAGATGTTTTTTCTCAACTTAACCTATGTATCTTTAACGATGGCTCACCTAATTCAGGTTCATGATCTAGTTCTGTTCTAGACCTCACTGTGTGTGATCCTTCTCTCTCATGCTCGACTTTGACTGGAAGGTTCACGACGACCTGTGCGGTAGTGACCACTTCCCAGTAGTCCTGTCATCGGTCAGCTGTGAGGAGGATTTGCCTGTGGGGCGCTGGAATCTCAAGAAAGCTAACTGGCCTTTGTTCGCCTCCCTCTGTCAGTCTCGTCTTACAGAGGAGGTGGTCATGTCAGCTGAAGAACCTGTTTCTTGTTTTACTTCTATTTTGTTGGACGTAGCAGGTGACACCATCCCTAGAACTTCCACATCAGTCCCTCGGAAGCCGAGAGTACCATGGTTCAATGAAGAGTGCTGCAAGGCCCAAACAATGCGCAAATCTGCTCAGCGACGTGCTTTTCGTAATCCGTCGCAAGCGAATATTTTAACATTTAAAAGACAGCGGGCGAAAACCCGTTACATTTTTAAACGTGAACGCCGTGCTTCCTGGAGACGCTTCATCTCCTCTTTATCTTCTAGGACTCCATCCCAAAAAGTCTGGAAGGCTGTTCGAAGAATTAGGGGCATGGGGTGGCTCGGCTTCTGTCGGCCATCTTAGAGATGGTGCCAGTTTGGTCACGGATAAAAAGGCTGTGGCCAATTTGCTTGCCTCCACCATTGCCCACAGAGCATTATTCACCTTTCTTCCAGAGAGAGAAGGAGAAGCGAGAGTCTTGTACCTGTGATTTTGTATCGGATAACTCGAAGACTATAATACCCCTTTTACATTTTCAGAATTACAGCAAGCCAAGCAGAAATGTACTGACTCTGCTGCTGGACTAGATACCATCCACTATCATCTCCTAACACATCTGCCTGAGGATTCACTCCTTGTACTTCTCAAGGCCTTTAACCATATCTGGATAACCGGTCATTTTCCGCCATCTTGGCGCCAGGCTGTGGTTGTGCCAATCCCCAAGCCGGGTAAGGATCCTTTCAACCCGGGCAACTACTGGCCAATAGCTTTGACATCATGTTTATGTAAGACTATGGAACGCTTGGTCAGCGCCCGACTGGTGTGGCAATTTGAGTCACGCGGTCATCACAGACCTCCAGTGCGGTTTCCGGCGCTTCCGTAGTACAATTGACCATCTAGTCCGCTTTGAGTCTTTTATCCGAGATGCTTTTGTCAACAAGCAGCATGTCTATGCAATTTTCTTTGATCTTGAAAAGGCATATGACACTACCTGGAAGTATGGTATAATGTCTGATTTGTCGGACATGAGTTTTAAAGGGCACCTGCCCGCTTTTATTCATAATTTTTTGTCTAACAGGTCATTCCATGTCCGTGTGGGCTCCACCCTCTCCGACTCCTTTGAACAGGAGATGGGTGTCCCGCAGGGCAGCATTCTATCTCCTGTTTTATTTAGCATTAAAATAAATAACATTGTAAAGGCCGTCAAGGATGATTCTGAATGCTCTTTGTTTGTGGACGACTTTGCTTTGTGTGCACGAGGTCGAGGACTTGCGTCCCTTGAGAGGCACTTGCAGCTGTGCATTGATCGCATCCAGGGTTGGGTGTCTGTCAACGGATTCAAGTTCTCGCCCTCCAAGACAGTCTGTGTGCATTTTACTAACCAGACGAAATTTTTTCCAGAACCTAGCCTGAGCATTGCTGGAGTGCCAATTAAGGTGGCCGAAGAGGCAAAGTTTATTTGGGTCATCTTTGACAAAAGATTGACCTTCTGCAACCATGTTAACTACCTTAGAACCTCATGTCAGAAGGCCCTCGACATTCTTCCTGTCGTTGGTCGTACTGACTGGGGTGCAGACCGCATTGTCTTACTTCGACTGTACCGGGCCCTTGTTCGGTCCAAACTGTATTACGGATCTGTGGTATATGGCTCGGCTTCCAAGTCTGTTCTACAGCGTCTGAACACAATTCACCATCAAGGTCTGCGCATATGTCTAGGGGCCTTCAGGACATCTCCAGTTCCTAGTCTGTATGCCGAGGCAGGGGGGGAACCTTCTCTCAGGCTCTGCCGCATCCGCCTCATGCTCAGCTACGTTCTGAAGCTGAAGGCCCATCCAGACAATCCTGCCTATGATTGTGTTTTTAACCTGTCGTTTGCAGAGATCTACGATGCCCATCCGGGAGCTGTCCGTCCACTTTCCTTCCGTGTCCGACCTCATCTGCAGGCGGCCAGAGTGGACCTGGACAAAGTTTCGGAATCTCTGCAACACGTCACTCCACCCTGGCTACTACCAGTGCCTGACATCTTGCTGGACTTGACCACCCACAAGAAGGATTGTACTCCACCAGCCATATACAAACAGAGCCTCAATGAACTCCTTTCAAGTTTTCCTGGCTGTTGTCGTCTTTATACGGATGGGTCCAAGTCTGAGGATGGGAGAGTGGCTGCGGCTGCAGTGTCCTCTCGCCATCCTAGACGCCCATTTAAGCTTCGCCTTCCTGACCATTCCTCTGTTTTTAGTGCAGAACTGCAGGCAATTCTGTTTGCACTCAAGCATGCCTATCAGTCTCGGGAAAGGAACTTCCTGATTTTGTCTGACTCTCTTTCTGCCCTGCAGGCCCTTCAGAGCGTGGGAACAGACCACCCACTGCTTGTGCAAATTAGAGAGCTCTACGCAGACTTGATGAAGGAATATTATGACATCATTTTTATTTGGGTCCCGGGCCATGTGGGCATCGAAGGCAACAGAATCACAGATTCTGCTGCTAACAGTGCCCGCAGTGACCCTGTCCCTGACACACAGACTGTTTATAGTGATTTTAAACCTGTGATTAGTGCGTACATAGCCCGTGAGTGGCAGTCCGAGTGGGACAAAGAGGAAGGGAACAAGCTGCATGAAGCTCTTCCTACAGTGTCCGACAGTCTACCTTTTCGCTGTGGCAGCCGCCCTAAGGAGACTGTCATTGCTCGGCTCCACATCGGGCATGCGTATGTTACGCACTCTTACTTACTTAAACAAGATGAGTGTCCATGGTGTTTTGCCTGTGATGAGCAGTTTTTTGCTTGACCCTTTTTTGCTGTATTGTGCTGACCTAATTGACACCAGATATAAACACTTCACAGCAGACTCCTTGAAGGTTTTGTTCCGGGATGTTCCCCCGGACAAAATCTTCAATTTCTTGAGAGAATGCAATATTTTTAACAAGATCTGAGCATTCATAGACTATGTGAATTTTTTATTTGCCCTTTTTGAGAGTCTGTAGACGTTTCTTTTAAAGACGTGCGACATTTTAGCCTGAGAGTTTTAAGCTATATTTACATCTTGTCTTAAGACCTTGCTTTTAGTCTGGCTGACCAGATTTTTACCCATCCCGCCGTGAGATGGCCTTAGTCGCCTGCTCGGCATTAAACCCAAATAAGTAATGTCCCCCCCCCCCCCACCCCCCCCGCCCGTGCCACATACACACATTCACATTGTCTCATTATGATAATGCAGAGAAAACAAACAACAGAAAACAAACGTACCCATGCAAGCATGCCCACACTGACGTAAACAGACCACCAGCAAGTAATCAAAGCAATCAGTTTTACATTTGGAGAGTAGGCGCATACCTGTGACGACATCCCATTTTTCATCCTCCTTTCTTGCTGCAGCTGAATGGAAAATGATTCTTCTGGCTGGCTACAAGTGCAGAACAAATTAGGCTGAGTGCCCTCAGATGCGATGCATTCCCAGCTTACATTCCCAATGTTTTCGAGGGTAAACGTGTGGAAAAGGCCACACACAAAAAGTTTTCTGACGAAATGACTCCGCGTCTTAAGGTTTTCAAGAATAATGGACGCACTTTAAAATGGTGGTAAAACGCTTTTTAGAGTGTCTGACCAAACATGAGATGTGTGCTAAAACAACGCAGCACACAGAAATGTCCATCGTTTGATTTTTGATTTTGGGGGTAGGTAACGTTACCGGGTCATACCGCAAAGACTACATATTGGACATAAATGCAGCTGGGAGTTCTGTAAAGAGGACTAAAAACACTTTACTGTGACAAAGTCAGGTTTTCAAAATTCAGTCGTTGGCAAAATATTTACCGGCAAATCTCTGTCTTGTTTTTTATGGCACGCAGTAGATTGGCGAACATCTTTTAGTCTGTGAAATATCAATTATCATATGAAAAGAATGAACACCACTGTATAATCACCATGTGTCCAGCTGATAGTTATCCCCATAGATACCATGTGCATTCTAAAGTGTATCCACTATAGCCCACAGAGTAGCTAATGGATAATGAGCCCCATCAATGCAGTGTTACATTAGTTTGATAACTGACATAAGTGGACTGTAGAAGCAATGCAGCTAAGTTGGTCATTTATTGTTTCAGTTTTTTTAAAAAAAGCGTTTGTCATGTAAAAGGAAAATAAGCAAGAGAAGATTATTGGAAGATTATTCCCATTGGAAGAGCCGAGAATCTCTTCTTGATTTTATGTGCGACCCACTTGGGTAAGGTGTTCCAACAGAGATGGAGTTCTCTTGCCTATCGCTTCAACCAATTTAACAGTATAGAAACACTGCAGAGTGTCGCAAGCCTTCCGTTCATGAAGCTTAGACGGACAGTAACAATGTGTCTCTACGCTACATTCAGTTTATTGAGCGGGCCACTAAATCAGCGCATCAAAGCAATTTTAGTTGCATGCAGTGTCAAGACCACAGTATTTGGTATATAACTGTAATAAGCCCCATTTCATTCTGTGTCTTAGTGGCGTAGTGGTTACTGCAGGACTCGCAACCTGACGGGCGTGAGTTGGAATCCAACCTTTTTTTCCCTTTTTTAAATTGCTGATTATATTTGTTAAAATATTTTATTAAATAATCAAATATACACCATGTATTTAAAAAAAAACAAAAAAACTCGTAAAGTTTTATTGTTTATTTTATTTGAGGGAATGGGGTTGAGAGACATTAGACATGCAGTAGAACCTCCTATGAGTGGTCAATCTTGCTTCAAGAAATCATACTGAAAACAAATGGCAGACGTCGGTCAGTAAAGTGAATGACTTGCATGTGTGTGTGTGTGTGTGTGTGTGTGTGTGTTTAATGCTCCCACAAACCATAAACGGCCAGTACTAACGACTAAGTCCATGCAACACATAATGTATGTGATCGCTTGACTGACATGCGTATGCACCACTGCAGGGGCTCATGATAATGTTGTGTGCCATCACGCGTCTCTTTTCTGCATGTGTAGTTCTTGGGCACCGGCTTGACTGACATTCTGATTTGCCCTTGTGGAACCACAAAATGTTACACGCAGAATGTTGCAATGTTGCACTTTTTGCAGTGCAACATTTTGCGTTGCAATTGTTCAGACAATTCAATTTTTAAAAAAATAATTTAAAAAATGTGGGCGGATCCCCTACGATCTACATTTTATAGTATATATACAAATAAATATGAAATTGATAACTAATTAAATTCAAACAAAATGTGGCAGGTCCTTTACCACAGCAGGCCCTTTGCTGCAGCAGGCCCTGAATGTCCACTCGATGGACTTGTCCTCGTGTTGATGGATCCTGCACAAAATATATGATGCACACAAATTGGTCGCAGTAACTAAGAAATCAGAAAAAACAAATTGAAAACAAAAAAGTTGTGTGACAGGCCCTGTTTGCTGTAGCATTCCCTTTACCGCTGCAGGCCCTTTGCTATCGCAGGCCCTTTATTGTGGTGGGCATATGTTGCAGCCTCACAAAAAAATCACAGGTAATCGGAATAATTTTGGAAGATAATGCTTGGCTGGTGACAGTCTGAGATTGTCTGAGACGACATAGAGAGAAGATAAAAGAGAGAGGCCTGCGACACCTATGTCAGTAATACCGTATCGATACTCTAAATCAGGGTAAATTACATACGTAATTACGTTAATGACACCTATGTCAGTAATGCCGTATCGATAGTTT
>BTPG01000005.1:108024799-108066746 GCA_036245525.1 Semisulcospira habei
AATGTTAGAGATCTTGTATGTTGCACTAAGATCAGATGATTTAATAACTTTGGAGTAGTCATTGAAGGTTAGTTCAAAACTCAGACGGTCATTCAGTGCCCCTTGATAATAAGGCAGATGAGCTGTGAGGATTTCAAACTCAAGTGGAATGTAAAATCTGGTTCCATATGTTTCTGCTAATATAACGTCCTGGGCTGCTGACGTTGATTTATCTCCAGCATTGATTCGAAGTTTACCAACATTATCAGACTGTATGCCTTGGTAAATACGGTCTTCTCGTTCTTCGCTTGTGAGCCAAAGATCTTTATAACAGTAGAATACATCGGAGTCATCAAGACTAAACACTTCCTGTCCTTCAAGTTTTACTTTAATAGTCCTAACAATTGCTCTGCCAAGATTGTTAACCAGTGTTCTGTTTACGTCTGCGTCTGATGATAGTTCAATATTAAATGCTAGGCGTGCAGTGCCAGGAACGATAACGTCACTGGGGCCTAGGTTTGGAAACTTGACTGTAAGTGTTTGGTTCTGGTCTATGGTACTTGGATTGTTTGTGATGACGATTGATTGTCTTATGCCCTTAACACCCAGAGGCTCACGTAGTTTTCTGTATGGGTCTAACTTTGATCCGTAAGATTGTGTCATTTTTATTATGCACAATAAAAAATAATAAATTAATAAAACAATGGCAGCGGGAGGATTTAATCATGAAGATTTTGAAATGGATGACACGTATGATTTTGGTAATACAACAGATATGGCAGATATGGCAGATATGACTGGTACAAGAAATATTTACAGTTTACGTCACGAACTTTTAGAAACCAAAGTGAACTCATTTTATGATCATGTTGGTGGTCGCCCAGACAACGTAGATCCTAATCAGTTTGAACTTGATGTCAAGGGTCATTTATATTTAAACACTGTTGACAAAGGAAAAGTACTATTGACTAACAAAAAAGACCCTAGTAGGTTTAGGGCTTTAAGTACAATAAAAAATGAAGGTGGTGTTGGTGCCTTGCGTCAACTGGGTATTGGTGGGTCTCCTGTCACGCCAAGACTGGCTAGTGTGCTTCATGACACGCAAACAAAGTTGCCAACAGGGCAACAAATTGAAATGGCACCTGTAACAAGCCTACCAGAAATAGCAAACACAGTGATACAAGAAACCTCATTTACTGAAGGTCAATTAAATGACGCTATGAAAACAATAAACGACCCACCTTTGTCAATGAGGGAGATTATGGGATTGGATAAATCACTGCAGACAATAAGAGGTGAGATGGTTAATAATGTTGCCAAACTAGGTGAGCTTGATAAACACATAGAACGTGAAAAAGAGAAACTGGCTACCGCAGACAATGGAAATCTTGACACAGAAATGAAAGAAAGAATCCAACACAGATTAAATGATTTGCAGATAGAAAGATCAGGGCGGTTAGAAGTGATTAGTATCGGGAGACAAAAACTTAAAACCCAAGTTAACAGGATTAGAGAAACTATTCAGAAAATACTTCACGAAGACACTACTTTGGCTGAGAGACTTAAAACACTTTTCAGAGAACAGGGTATTACAATTGCTAGTTTAATTACAGCTCTTGGATTTATTATTAGTACTGTTGTGTTGGCTGTCTCTGGGGGTGGCAGTGGTGGTGGTGGTCCAGCCCCAGCACCGGCACCGCCACCCCCGGGCCCACCGGCTCCCACAGATCCAAAAGATTTACAGTCATGGGTAAAGAAACAACTGTCTCACATTTCAGACTTGCTTAAGAAATTGGCTCTGAAAGCAGTGGACGCTTTGCCTGGCATAATTGGCACTGTTGTCAGTTGGCTGATTACTACTACAGCAAAGGCAGTAGGGTTTATGGCAGAGCATGTGTGGGTCTTTTTGGTTACAGTAGGAGGGTTGATGGTGGGTTATTTAATGAAACAGATAAAGAAGTAAAACCCCTAACCCTGTTAGACCTATTACCAATGCAGTTCTTTCTGACTCATGTGTGTCAGGGGTTGGTGTTAGATCCGGGGTTGATTGTATGAGTGCCGGTGTTGGGGCCGGGGCCGGGGCCGGGGGTGTTACCGTCTGTAATGATTTTAATGACTGTACATGTGTGGTTGTGGCCCCCAAGTTTACAGATTGATTGAGACCGAGTTTTTGACCAACACCTGCAACAATGATTTCATTATTATAATTTGTTATTGTACCCATTTGGAGTTGAAGGTCAGATGGTAACATGTATAACCCGATGCCAACTACAAAGTCAACTTTTGATCGGGCATATCTGAGAACGTCTTGATAGCGCTGTATGCTTGATGGGAGATCTACTGTTGAATTGATTGAATCTTCTAGATTTGCCAGAAACTGTTTTTTGTGCTTCAAATTTACCACTTCCATTCAAAATGTTTGATTTTGTTAGTGATTGTGCTCCTAGTAAACACCAGACATATGTTCTGATAGATACATTGACGCGCTCGACTCCTGCTTGAGTAAACCCGTCAGATTTATCTAAAATAAATGTAGTCCAGGCGTTAGACTGCTTCTGCTCTATTGATCCTAACCAGACTTGTGATTTTGATGAGAATGAAGTGTACCCAGGGTAGTAATCTTGAGGGTATTGTCTGTGACTCAAAGCGTAATACAATGTACCCATGCCTTTGTGATCATCAAGTTTTTGTGTAAAGTCATACTTGGGGCTGATGTTAAATTCATTACAGATGCGTTCAAATGCTTTCATATCCATGGGGTTGTTAAACCTGTTGAAACTGGATTCAGTGGGCAGTGGTGTATGCAGTTCTGACAGAATACGTCTAAGCTGGTAATAAACATGGAAACGATACACAGACCTAATCAGTTTGTTTGAGTGATTCAAATGATCTGTGAATGAAACACCACAGCCTGTAGTTGAACATAGTATGGCAAAATTGAGTTGGTTTTGAAACATCTGTAGTGGACTTAAAGACCACTTTCTTGCAGTTGAGTCATCTGTTATTGGAGGGTTTAGGTAATGATCAAATGGATTTGGTACTTTGACTTGGAATAGATCTCGTACGCTTGCGTCAGACACAGCTATGTCAAGCTGATTTAGTTGAATTATTTTCTGTTCATAAGTAGGTGCAACATTATATTTGGCATCCACATTAAATTGAAATGCGTTCATTGTGGTAATGGTTGGTGATTTAAATTCCATCCTTTTTTTATATGAGATAATAAAAATGTTTATTACCTTAACAAATCTTGACACAAGCAAACCAGTGTGGTTAACTAATGGGATTGATAATCGTGATGGTAGCAAGGCTGCAGCTATCCATGAAATGTTCTATACAGTAAAATGGTTTAATGTAGAAGATGATATATATAATAAAGTAATTTTTGATGGAAAGACTGAAGCTATACCACCTGGGTATTATGACTTTTGTACTATAGCTGAATGGTTTCAAAGTAAATTTAAAATTAAAGCAACTTTAAATCCAGCTAACCTACTTGTTTCATTAGAATTTCTGAAACAAGATTGGTTAAAAATTTCAGATAGATTTGCATATTTACTTGGATTTTATATTGACGAAGATTGGTATAGATCAGATGATTTAGATGAAGCTATGTCTGGTATTATAACAATGAAGATTAAAAAACTTAAAATAACTGGAAAACGCCCTGTCAATTTGTCAGTACACACAGTACTAAATGTTTATTTGAAAGAACTAAACACATCTGAGAATGTTCACAATGGAAAGCCTTCAACTTTGTTGAGATGCTTACCAACTGGAACTGCTCCTTATTGTGAAAGTGTAGTTGTTAGATTTCCTAATTTGCAGTTTAAGAAATTAGGTTCTAGTTTCTTCGAGTCACTGAGTATATCTGTAACTAATCAGGATGACAAACCAGTTCTTATGCATAATTTTAGTGTTGTGTTGGAAATTAAATAATTTTATTTTTGTTTATAAAAATGAGTGGTCTTGGTCCAAAGCCTAGAATCATACCAGTTGTATGTCCAGTAACAGAGTTAAAAGATTTGGCAGACGTCCAGGATTTTGAGAAGGTTGATTGATTGTACATTGCTTAACGTCCCGACAGCAACAAGGCTTTCTCAGGACGTGCCTGCACTGCTTGTGAAAAAAAAACAACCACTAAACAGAACATTGAATGTATGTCGCCAGCCGGTCAAACACATTAAATAAACCTAACACATGGGGCCTAAATAAAGCTAAGACCATTTAGCAACACACATCCAATATCAAGAGCTACAGCAGTGCAGACAGTAGGGAGAGTTTAAAAAAGGCAAATACAGGTGAATGGACCTCGGGTAGACAGAAACACATGCCCCAGAATAGAGAGAAAAACCCACCCTGTGGGCTGACCAGGTGACCCTGGAACTAAAAAATACCTAACCCCACCCAAGTCCCCCAGGGCAGACCCGGGTGGGGTATTTGAGAAGGAAGGAGAAATTGGATTGATTGATTGATTGTACATTGCTTAACGTCCCGACAGCAACAAGGCTTTCTCAGGACGTGCCTGCACTGCTTGTGAAAAAAAAACTAAACAGAAAATTGAATGTATGTCGCCAGCCGGTCAAATACGTTAAATAAACCTACAACATGGGGCCTAAATAAAGCTAAGACCATTTAGCAACACACATCCAATATCAAGAGCTACAGGCAGTGCAGACAGTAGGGAGAGTTTTAAAAAGGCAAATACAGGTGAATGGACAAAGGGTAGACAGAAACACATGCCCCAGAATAGAGAGAAAAACCCACCCTGTGGGGCTGACCAGGGTGACCCTGGGAACTAAAAAATACCTAACCCCACCCAAGTCCCCCAAGGCAGACCCGGGTGGGGTAAGGAGAAATTGGAGAAATATATGGTTTTGAACTTGATTCAAATGGCATGTACAAGAGGAAAGTAATTGTTGACATGAAAGACGGTGAAAGACAGATTCCTAAACTTGGTCAGCTTCGTGATGTTACTGTACCTACTCCACCTGTAAATAATGCGCCTTACAACTTAATACATGTGGGAAATAAGTGGGTGGTTTCACCTGTACCGGCACCACCACCCACAATTGACTGGGACATAAAGATTGAATTTATTAGTCCTTATGTATACACTGATGACGAAGGTGCCTTAGTGTTTAGGAAGGTTGTTAATTCTGGGCCGCTTATTGTAAGTCTTGTTCCAAGCTTTGCCCCAGACAACAATAGCAGAGAAAAACTGAAAGTTGAAAATTATGAGAGACGGAGATATCTTCTTACAACTAGAAAGGGTAGATCAGATACTTCTGTTGTGTTTATGCCAGCAAACTTTACCATCACAAGAGAAGTGACAATAGTATTTGAAATTATCATGAAATCAGTAACTACTGCTAAAGAGGCTCAAATTGCACAGGGAATTAAACTTACATGGGACGAAACAGTAACAGAATCATCAAAGGTCTTTATTGCCATTACAAAAAATAATGATGTTATTAATGTTTCGAGCAGTGTTCCAGCTGTCAAGGTGGTGATTGATTGATTGATTGTACATTGCTTAACGTCCCGACAGCAACAAGGCTTTCTCAGGACGTGCCTGCACTGCTTGTGAAAAAAAACCAAACTAAACAGAACATTGAATGTATGTCGCCAGCCGGTCAAATACGTTAAATAAACCTACAACATGGGGCCTAAATAAAGCTAAGACCATTTAGCAACACACATCCAATATCAAGAGCTACAGGCAGTGCAGACAGTAGGGAGAGTTTTAAAAAGGCAAATACATTGATTGAGGCAAATACAGGTGAAGGGACAAAGGGTAGACAGAAACACATGCCCCAGAATAGAGAGATAAACCCACCCTGTGGGGCTGACCAGGGTGACCCTGGGAACTAAAAAATACCTAACCCCACCCAAGTCCCCCAGGGCAGACCCGGGTGGGGATGTCAAGGTGGTGGTTGACAAAACAACTTTTGTTCGTCTAACTTACATAAACCTTGAACACATTTGATCTTGTTGCATTTTATTATGCCAGCAAATTGTATACTTTGTGAAGAGTTGCAAAATGTAATTGCTGATTTAAATAGAAAAAAAAGATATTTGTGAATAAAAAAAATGGTAAACTTCTATCCGCAACTACCGATGCTTGAGCCGACTGAAACAAATGCGATGACTAAAACAACACTTGCACCTGATCCACATATGCCAATTGCTTCAGATAAAACATTACAGGCAGATGCATTCAGATTAAATAATATTACAGAAGCCTTGAAATAGAGAAAAACCCACCCTGTGGGGCTGACCAGGGTGACCCTGGGAACTAAAAAATACCTAACCCCACCCAAGTCCCCCAAGGCAGACCCGGGTGGGGTTGGAAGGAGAAGAGGCTAAGTACTCACGGTGCAAAAGGAGGTATAAGTCAGTATTTAATTCTGTTCAAAACACTTCTATGGCTATTGGCGCAGTTTCAGCTTCATGTTCTGTAGGGGGTATTGTTCTGTTCGCCACAGGAATTGGGAGTTTGGCTGGAATAGCAGTTGAGGCTGTTAGCGTTGCTACATGCCTGGCTTGTTTTGGTTTGGAGGCCTTGAACAAGAGGTTTCACACAAAATTACAGAAACATGAAGCATTGAGTACGCTTGCTGGTGCAAAGCTGAGCAGTATGAAACTTATTATCAGTAAGGCATTAAACGATAATTTTATTGATGACGAAGAATTTAAGCGGGTCCAGGATGATTTAAATAATTACAAAAAACAGAAGTCAGAAATACAGAATAAAATGCGTAGTCAAACACCCGTGAATGTTGAAGAACTAAAGGCTAGTTTTTTAGCAGAGGGAAAAAAGATAGGGGTACAGGAAACCACAGAAAAACTACACAATCTTTTAAACAAATAAAAATCAGATTTGGTAATCGTTTATTAATGTCATACACTTCACAGAAAAATGCCATGCCACTTACACCACTTGTACCTGATTATTTAACCCCATCTGCACCACCGCCAGAGTATTACTGAGAAAAAAAAGTTTTTTTATTGTCCTTGTATCTTGACAAATCTGACCGAGTAAGTTGTGACTTAAGTCAAGTTGTTGTAAGAACTTAGGGTAAGTACTTGTAAGAACTTAGGGTAAGTACTTGTAAGAACTTAGGGTAAGTAATTAATAAGTTCTTATGGCAACACACTTAAAGGTTACCTCTGCAGGTTCCTAAAAGTTAGTTGCAACTTGTTAATAAGTATTAAGTTTCACTTGGCATCACTTGATCAGGTAAATGATTAGGTATTGACAGAGACAATAGTTATAGAGAAAGGAAGTATGAGTCCCGTAAGATAATCAGATCAATAGAGCCGCATCAGTCATACTCATCACTTTTTTAAAATCAAAGGGTTGATTCAGAATTAACGGGGGTAAAATTGGGGTCAAAATTTTGATATTAAAAAATGATGTAAATTAATGATGGATGCGGCTCTATTGAATTCATTGTCATTCACTGATTAAATAAAAAATATTTGTCAATAAAAAAAATGGTGAACTTCTATCCGCAACTACCGACGCTTGAGTCTGTGGCGTCGCTTGCACCTGATCCACGTGTCATTTGCATCAGATAAAACATTACAGGCAGATGCATTCAGATTAATAAATATTACAGAAGCATTGAAATATTTGGAGGGAGAAGAGGCGAGATACTCCAGGTGTAAAAGACGGTATAAGACAGTTTTCAATTCTGTACAAAACACAACTATGGCTGTTGGTGCAGTTTCAGCTGGATGTTCTGTAGGCAGTATTGTTCTGTTTGCCACAGGAATTGGAAGTTTAATTGGAATTGCAATTGAGGGTGTTAGCGTTGCTACATGCCTGGCATGCTTTGGTTTGGAAGCCCTAAACAAAAGATTTCAAACAAAATTACAGAAACATGAAGCATTAAGTACTCTTGCTAATGCAAAGTTGAGCAGTATGAAACTTATAATCAGTAAAGCTTTGGGTGATAATTTTATTGATGATATTGAATTTAACAGAGTGCAGGATGATTTGAACAATTACAAAAAACAAAAATCCGAAATACAAAACAAAATGCGTAGTCAATCACCTGTGAATGTTGAACTAAAAGATAGTTTTTTAGCAGAAGGAAAAAAGATCGATGTTCAGGAAACCACAGAAAAACTACACAATCTTTTAAACAAAAAACAAAAAAAATCAGATTTGGTAATCAATCAATATTTTTGTCATATGGCTTTGCAGAGACATGACACGTCATTTACACCACTTGTGCCTGATTATTTAGCCCCATCCGCTCCACCACCAGAGTATTATTGAGAAAAAGTTATTTTTTTGTCTTTGTATCTTGTCAAATCTGTCTCAGTATCTTGGGACTGAAGTCAAGTTCTTGTACAAACTTTATAAGAACTTACAGTAAGTAATTAGTAGGTTCTTACGGTAAGTAATTAATAAGTTCTTATGACAACTCACTTAAAGGTTACCTCTGCAGGTTCCTAAAAGTTAGTTGTAACTTGTTAGTAACGTATAAAGTTCCACTTGGAATCACTTAGACAGGTAAATGTTTAGGTGTTCACAAAGACAATAGTTATAGAGATAGAACAATAGAGATCCGAAGAGTATCAAAAATCAATAATGTCGCACTAATCATGGTCACCATTTTTTTCAAATCAACAGGTTGATTTAGTGATAGTAGAGAGGTCATGGCGGGTCAACAAAGTTATTATCGATAATGGCAAGATTTATAGATCGGTGCAGCATTATTGAATTTTGATTCTTTGGAATCTCTATTGTTCTATCTCTTACATCATTTTCTGCTTCACTGGGTTGATACAGCTATGTTACCTGTTTCATAAACAAACTTGTGTCCGGAGCTAGCGGTGTAAGTGATGTTTTTAGCCCTGGCACCAGCGGCATCATTTTAATTTAATAACATCTGCAGGTTGGAGGTGACCCTCGTTATTCATTGCTTTTACCACAGATGGTAATCTCTTAAACCCACTCGGTGTTACGTGTCATGCATGAGTTCCTTAGAATACTGATAACTGAAAAGTCTCTCCGTTAATTGTTTGTTAAAACTTTCAACAATTGCCTGTGATTTCTGGACACCTGGTATACTAGCACGCCATGCTTCACAAATAATTGATTAACTGCACCTGTAAATTCACTTCCGTTGTCGACCTGCACAAGCCTAGGGTATTTCAAAGGACCACGACTATAAATCAGTGATAATGCTGCTGCTACGCTACTAGCGTTTTTGTCAGTTAAAGGTTCCGCATCCTTAAATCTCGAAGCAATGTCGACAGCAGCCAGTGCATACTTGTATTGCTTTTTTATAATAGTGTCATGTGGCAAAAACAAATTTAACATGGTGAACTGAACTCTGTGTCTGATCTGTACTCACTATCAATATATTTCACAGCAATCTATACTCACTATACTGTATTTGAAATTGGCTTGGCACAGGTTGTACTCTTGATATGCTGCACCTGACTGCTGGTGGGGTAAGTTTATTGTGTATTTTATTTGATTATTATATTTCTGATTATTATAATTATGATCTTATTATGTATGTCGGATTAGAATGATTATTGTGTTTCATGTTAGGATTGAATGGTGTCATTTGATTGTTATGTTTATAGCATTCTCCATGATCAATCTGTTGTAGACTGCATGAGTCTTGGAGCAGACTGATTAGTGTGCGCTCTTTAATATTTATAGTGTTCATTCTTAATTGTATTCTGTAGATTGTTCTGGCTTTGATTCTGAATCATTTGGTTTTGTAAATATTTTTGTCAATGTTATCGATTTATTATTTTGTGTGCATGGTTACATGATTTGTACAGAAAAGTTAATGTTATATTTATTTATATCATGTTAATATGTATTTTTGATGTTTATTTATATATATTGATTTGTCTTTCTCAGGGTTTGCTTAATAAACGAAAAGAACCCTTATTGTGACTTCCCGCATGTTACACAATAGATCCATTTGGTGTGTTTAGGGGTGGTGATTTCAAAGTGTGTTCATATTATTCTTCTTGGAGCGGGTAAATATATTTGCCATATAGCTTGCCTCTGTAGCCAATGTTTTACTTGATTGAGTGTAACATCATTTGCAGCAGCAGACAATTTTTCTTTTGCAATTTTTCCTTTCCAGTAGCCAATTGGGGAGTAATATATTTTTGATAGTTTAGCTTCAGTGCTTGTCATTTCTTCTAGCAAGAAAAACTCGTGTGAAATAAACAAACGTCATGCCTACTAAAACAAACATTATTTCTCCATTTATTTTGTTGTTGACTGGGTTGGTAGTAATTGCTAAGCTTTGGTTGCTGTATGGTCATGTCTTCACCAGTAACAAGGTAGTATTCTTTGATAGCGGCATCAACATCATTGATGAAATCAAGTCTTTCTATTCTTTTTTCTCATAATCCTGTTTCTCATAATCCTGCAGCTTCATTGTGACGACTCATTTCATCCACACTCTCTTCTTTACTAACTTTTTAAAAGAGGCTATTTTATCCACTAAAAGCAAGTGCATTAACAACAGAACTGCCAATGATAACAGCTGATGTTGCCATATTTTTTTATTTACATGGATATATTTTCTGGAATAATTCCTTACTTAACTAGAAAGTCTTTTGTAGCAATCGACGCTGCGACAACCGCAACTAGCTTAGCACTGTCCTCTAAATTTAGTTTGCCCAGGTCTGCAGAATGCATTTTGAGAAGACTCCGCCCTAGCATATTGTATGCAAGTCCACTTAGAATAGCAGTGATAGAAAAGGTTCATTATGTTCTTTGTGTCGCTCATTTTATTACTCCACAAAAAATAATAAATTTATTTACTGCATGAAAAATGGATCAAAAGCTTTTGGTGCTGCTGATAATGTGGAGACTTCTTGCTTTGCTTTTTGAATTTCTGGATTTTTTGGACACTGTTCGAGTTTGTAGCTTGTATTTTTTTCCATAACTTGTAACCTACGTAACCAAATCCAACAACAAATCCACAGATTAAGTATTTTGTCATTTCAGATTTAGGCTCTTGGGTGACAGGCACAGTTGTTAGTCTCTCGCCTTGTTGTGGTGGTTGTGGTGGTGGTGACGCTGTTGACGGTGGTTGCGGTGATGGGTCTGAGCCTATTCTCGTAGCACTAACTTTTTTGGTCTATTCCACGCGGCTAATTTTTTTCCCGCTTCAATTCTCCCGAGACTTTAGGTCTGCTTACCATTTGAACCCGAGTCGAGCTCAGCTGTGAGATCATCTGGTTGTCCTTAATTTTCTTCTGTTGTAAAATTTATTTTAGAAAAATCTACATGACTCCCAGTAATGAGTAAGGTGACCACGGAGGCTAGATAATTTCCAAACTTGTAAAACATAAGGTATGCTAATTTACCAATTGAACTTGAAACAATAGGGTTGCTTTCCAGATCATGTGATAGACTGTCAGTGTCTACGGGCAGAAAGTGGCTAACTGCTTTTAAGTACAGACACACGAGAGATCAGTTTAACCTTTAGCACTCTGCTTTCCGCTGGCAGTTCTTTTCCCTGCAACTGCATTCTTTTTGAGTGGGCTAAACCCAACGCTACCCTACTTACTTTAAAAGCCTACAACTTTTTCATTTTTCTATGTATGGTTGTGGAATTTGGCATGTACGTAAATAAATGAATCAAGATTATGTCACAATTCTTAAAACTGTGTTATCTGTGTTATTATCCTAAAAAAAAAAAAATAATAATAATCAATGCTTACTACGCACCGTTTCCACGTTCACTAGCACTCGATTCAGAATCGCTCCTCTGCCCATCACCACCATCTCCCACCCATCCCCCCTTGATCTCAAGTCTTCTGGCAAAAAGCCAAGAAAGTTTTCATCATCGGAATCTGACTCCATAAAAGTATTCCTTGATGAATGCTTCTAACTCCTCATCGGTCATCTTTTGTCAAAATGAAGCCGTCAGGACAAACTCTCGCTTAGAAAATTTGAATCGCTCAAACGCACTCGAAGTTAGCAAGATGGCCGATATAAAACGGAAGCAAGCCTCATTTACAATCACCCACAATCCTTTGCAAAGGCTTCATAGCAACCTAATGTGTTTACCATAGCCGATTTCGAACAGACCACGCGGTGGCAACATATGTCGCCATCCGATAATGAAGCAAGATGGCGGCTGGCGACAAATGTCGCCACCAGCGTGCTAAAGGTTAAATCATGGGTCAATAGTGAACCAATGTAATTTTCATATTTAGCGTGCAGTTTAATTACCTCCTCAGTGGCGAGTGATTCAATTTCTTCTGTTGTATACTGTTTCTCATGATAAGCTTTCAATTTCCCAGAAACAATTACAGAGAGAAGACATTCTACCTTATTCTGTACAGCACAGATATCACTTATCAGAAGAAGTTCATCTTGATTCATTTTATAATGTAATATATTGATTTTTCAAGCTATAAATAATCTCTCAAAATACACTTCAGTGTGAGTTGAGGCGGGATTTTGTTAGAGCTGTGGGTGTTGTCTTGAGACTCTCATTTCCTCTATCTCTGAGTGATGAAAAACCCCACCATATTACGCCAGCCAAAACTCATATGTAAAAAGGAAGTACGCATTTGGAATGTGCACAGTCATAATGCAAGATTGGAGTAGAGAGGATATGTTTATTTTGCAAGTTCATAAAGTATAGCAAAACCTCCAGGTAATTTAGCAGATGTACTTGATGTTTCAAAACAACAAAATGTTAGTGATCCCCAAAAACTTTATCTGTATTTAAAAGTTAATCTTTCCAATAGATCATCAGCTAACTGTATTACAGTAGATGAGTGTGATTTGACCACAGTTATATTGGTTACATTGAAAACATATTTAGTAGATGGCTACAGGTTATTACAGGATACTGAACAAAACAAAACAAAATGTAGGCCTCTATCCATTATGGAGAGTGGCTAATCGAGGGAGCTCTAGTTCAGACCTAACGGTCCGTAACCTTGTTTTTATGTTTGTTTTGTCTTAAATGTTGTGAGCCAAGTGTGAGGCGTTCTCGTCATGGTTCATGTCAATAGCTTCCATTGTGAGTGAAACTAACTTGCATTACAAGTGAAGCTAACTTCACACGCTAAAACGTTTACCTTATTAGTGGTGTTAGCAACAGCGCTGATGACGTTATCACGACTGCTAATAGTCCAGCAGCTTTTCGCAATTTCTGCAGACTAAGTAGTTCGTCAAAAGAGTAACAATGGTTTGCAGGTACGAAACGAAAGTACTAATGCCATATAGTTTATGCATGGCAACAATATTTGTCCTTAGGATGGAGACATTTTTGTAGAAGTGTTTTTCGAAAGCTATTTTTCGATGTGAGGGAACCAGTCCTCGTACACCGCCCGGATAAGGTGCAAGACATTTTTTGTGCATAACATTGAAAATTTCAAGCATACAAGTTACAAGTTTATTCCAGTGAGTAAATTAAAATCATCAGCAAGTAAACATGCATACATATATACGATAAAATAAGTTTAAAAGTATTATTTTTAATGCGGTAAGCATAGTCGCGTCGCTAGTTTCAAAATGGCGGTCAGCGAGAAGCCTTCTATAGAAGTCAATCAGACGCGCACGGTTGATGAAGCTTTACTTTGCTCCTGAATTGAAACAGAGATTATTATCGATTTGAACATCTTATCAACGTCAAATACGTTATTTTTCCTGGTCTTGAAAACAGCCTTTTCCACAGAACTCGGTCTTTTGTGGGAGGAAAGCATATCGAAAGTAAACGCCCTTTGTGCATGTTGTGCAATGTGTCTGCCGACCATCTTCAACATTCTTTGGCCGGATACAACATGCATGTTGTTCGTCTGTTTTTCAGCCTAACGGCTCTAAGTGCAGGTCTCCCTTTTTTTATTTATTTTATTAGTGGAGATGGGATTTTTAACTGGTCAAGCACACTCGTATCCGACTGGTCTTAAGCACAAGCCAGGCAGAGTGAAATCTATCTCCGAACCGTTTCCATCAAAATCACCATGTTCAGCTAAACACCTAAATATAAAATTTTAGTTTTTGCAACCAATTTAACCAATCCGCACTCAAGTACTCACAAGGACTCTTATGATTAAGCTTTATCAGGACTGCATGAGACACAATACAGATAGTAGCCCTCTCTATTATATTACATGTTTTATTTATTTATTTTTATTGATTCATGTATGTATTCACTTACATATTTATTTATTATTTATCCTTTTAATTATGGATGGAATTCCTTGATGCACATGATCACTATAGTGGTATGGTAGTGGTCACCAAGGAGAGGAAATTTGTTTTCAATATGCATACATCTGTGCATATTCATAATCTATCCTTTACTTAACATGCATATTAATTTTATAGGTCCCAGGTATCCCCAACTTATTTTATTAATTTATTATTTTTTTGTTTGTTTGTTTGTTTGTGATGTATGTTTGCACATACACATCAGCATAAAATGATTGATTGTACATTGTTTAACGTCCCGACAGCAACAAGACTTTCTCAGGACGTGCCTGCACTGCTTGTGAAAAAACCCAAACTAAACAGAATATTGAATGTATGTCGCCAGCTGGTCTAATACACTAAATAAACCTAACTAGACCCTTTAGCAACACACATCCAATATCAAGAGCTACAAGCAGTGCAGACAGTAAGTTTAAAAAAGGTAAATACTGGTCAATATACCAAGGGTAGACAGAAACACACGCCCATGAATAGAGGGGAAAACCCACCCTGTGGGGCTGACCAGGGTCACCCTGGGAACTAAAAAGTAGTTAACCCCGCCCAAGTCCCCCAGGGTAGACCTGGGTGGGTATGAGAACATACATATACACATATATGATGTGAACATAACATGTACACATATGGTAATAGGTGCATACCACCCGCTCCCCATCCCACATACACACGTCCTGAGAAAGTCTTGTTGCTGTCGGGACGTTAAGCAATGTACAATCAACCATCCCACATACAAAACCACAGAACAAACATCTGTGCATGTTCATAATATAATAATAATAATAATAATAAAGGTAATTTGTATAGCGCCTAATCACCAAGGTGCTCTAGGCGCTTTACAATCACAGCAATGAAACAGTGAAGCAGAATACACAAACAAGCACATACAACAAAAAATATACATTAATTTACAAGGGCAAAAACTCACACCACACACTCACACACACACACACACACACACACACACACACGCATGATGAGCCGGCAGACAAAATGGTCTTTACGTATATGCAACAGAGAAAAGGTGTGTTTTAAGCTTGGATTTGAAAATGGAAAGAGATACTTGGTATTCATATGTCCTAGTTATTTAAATTTATTATTTATTTTTTATTTGTTTGAAAAGTAGGTTTTGTTCATATGCTGATGTTCACATACACATATATGGTAATACTGCCCACACCCAACCCCACTCCACAACCAGAGAACACCCACCAAACGACACTTACATCTGTGCATGTTCATAATCTATCCTTTACTGAGCATTCATATGTCCCAGGTATCTTGACTTACTTTATCTTTTTTATTTAACCGCCATGAGATGGCATTGGTCGCCTGCTCGACATTAAACCCAAATAAGTATATATTTAAATTATTTATTTATTTTGTTTGCTTGTAATGAAGGTTTTGTACATACACATCAGCAAACAATGATTGATTGTACATTGCTTAACGTCCCGACAGCAACAAGGCTTTCTCAGGACGTGCCTGCACTGCTTGTGAAAAAAAAAACTAAACAGAAAATTGAATGTATGTCGCCAGCCGATCAAATACGTTAAATAAACCTACAACATGGGGCCTAAATAAAGCTAAGACTGTCTAGCAACACACATCCAACATCAAGAGCTACAGGCAGTGCAGACAGTTGGGAGAGTTTTAAAAAGACAAATACAGGTGAATGGACCAAGGGTAGACAGAAACACATGCCCCAGAATAAAAAGGAAACCCACCCTGTGGGGCTGACCAGGGTGACCCTGGGAACTAAAAAGTACCTAACCCCACCCAAGTCCCCCAGAGCAGACCCGGGTGGGGGCATCAGCAAACAAGAAAATATACACATATATAGATGGTAATAGGTGCCATACTGCCTGCTCCCAACCCTTACCTAAATACACATATAACACCGCAGAACACCTACCAAAAGAAGGACATACACATCTGTGTATGTTCATTATTTTTAATCTATCCTTTACCTAGCATGCATATGTCCCAGGTACCTTAGACTTACTTTATCTTATTTATTTAAATTATTTATTTATTTTGTTTGTTTGTTTTGTTTTGTTTGTTTGTAATGTAGGTTTTGTACATACACATCAGCATACAGCTCAAGAACACACCATGGTGCCCCTGTGCATGTGGCCACCAGTACTATTCTGTCAGATCTGTCACACCCAGCCAATCATCTCTTCGAGCTTCTGCCCTCTGGCCAGCGGTTTCGTGCTTTTAAAGCCAGAACCTCTCGATTCAGATGCAATTTTTTTTCCAGAAGCTGTCCTCAATATATCACCATGCACGGAACAACGTGATTCCATGATTTGTGACATATGACTGATTTGTGTTTAATATTGTGTTTATCTATCTTTTAGTGCTGTATATAGGATGATCGCCAACTAAGTGTATGACATGATGAATGCCCTACAAGTGAGGACATATTTTACTGTCGCCATGCCACACAAAAATCCTTGTAACGTTTTACTTGGTGAATAAATGTCTTATGTCTTATACACGTACATGGTAATAGGTGCAGTATCACTCGCTCCCATCCCCAATCCAGTTACACACACAAAACCGCAGAACATCCACCAATGTACATCTGTGCATGATCATAATCTATACTTTACTTAGCATTCTTATGTCCCAGGTATCTTTGACTTACTTTATCTTATTTATTTAACTGCCATGAGATGGCCGTAGTCTACCGCGCGGCGTTAAACCCAAATAACTATTTATTAAAATTATTAATTTATGTTTGTTTGTAATGAAGGTTTTGTACATACACGGTAATAGGTGCCATACCGCCCCACTTTCAACCCCAGCCCACATACAAAACCACAGAATACCCACAAAAGACATGCACAATTGTATACTAATGGGCATTATTGGACTGTAAAATCTATATATAGAGACTTCAGGTTAAGCAAGTGGCTTGTATTGACTGCCTGTATTTTAGCTGCCCACCTACAAATTTCATGTGTCCAGTTAACCACACTGCACATGCAGCCATCAGTTCTGTGAAAAGTACTGTTGGCCTCATGCAAAGGGGCACCAAAACTTACAGATAAGGCCACACCTGATAACAATAACAGTACTAATAATAATATGCCTACTCAGCCACTAGTTCTGTAAACAGCACCTTTGTAAACAGTACCAGTGGCCAAATGCACACATACATCATGGATGTTGCTACCACTGATCACTTCAAACAATAGGCTGCCCAGTTCACATTTTGATACCGTGAACTAGCCTGCACATGCAGTCATCAGTTCTGTAAATAGTACTGGTGGCCACATGCACAGCGGCACCAAACTTAAAGGTGAGGCCAAAACTGCCACCTCAAATAAAACCAAACGCTACCTACACACACATATCAATGATACAGTCAACCTCTGTGTGCGTTAGGGGGAACACGCTTAAAGTATGTGACTGTAAATCTTACAGCGAAATGTCAAAACCAGTAAGAAGATAATGTAACAGCAACAAGTACATGTATTTTGTAAACCACTCAAAACATGACAACTCATCGAGTCTAATGGTGTTATGAATGGGTGATGGAAACACTGAAAAAAATAGTACGTGTACATTATAAAGTATGTGCCTCCTCCCCCCCCCCCCCCTCCCATAACTAGCTGTTTATCATAAAACATAGATATCTCATTCATTTGATCACTTGACTGATTTATTAAATCATCTCTGTGTCACCTTTCTCCGTTTTCTTTGTCGTTTTAATCCCAATATGTCAGTGCTAATGTCAGCTGCTAAGAATCCTTGCAGCGAACTGCAAATGTCTATATGCAGACAAACTGCAAATAACACAGCAGCAAAATAAGTTTCTCTTTTGTGCAGTAGGCTACTGCTAGCAAGATAGGGTTCAATTTTAAACAAAGCATTGCATGAACTTCCAAGCGTGTTCATATTGTACTGTGTATTTTTTTTTTTCAGTGTGAAGTGTACTGTACCATCAGTGATCACTAAGACTGCAAAATTGGCACTGGCAGTGATCGCACATCACAACATAGCTTGTCAGTGCAACTGATTAAAATAAATGTTACTGCTGCATAAAATAATTAATCAAGTTCCGAAACTTTGCTCAGCCATGACAGTTAAAACCATTGATTTGATTGTACATTGCTTAACGTCCCGACAGCAACAAGGCTTTCTCAGGACGTGCCTGCACTGCTTGTGAAAAAAAAAAAACTAAACAGAACATTGAATGTATGTCGCCAGCCGGTCCAATACATTAAATAAACCTAACACATGTGGCCTAAATAAAGCTAAGACCATTTAGCAACACACATCCAATATCAAGAGCTACAGGCAGTGCAGACAGTAGGGAGAGTTTTAAAAAGGCAAATACAGGTGAATGGACCTCGGGTAGACAGAAACACATGCCCCAGAATAGAGAGAAAAACTCACCCTGTGGGGCTGACCAGGGTGACCCTGGGAACTAAAAAGTACCTAACCCCACCCAAGTCCCCCAGGGCAGACCCGGGTGGGGGACAGTTAAAACCAAGTGGTGTGGCACTCTTTTTCTTTTACAGAATGCAGCATAGGTTTTGAAGATAGTGTTTGTGTTGTGGGTTACGTTTTGTTTTGGTGCTGTGTTGTCGAAATGAAACGGGCAAAGCGATGGTAAAGTGAATGGAAATAAACGTGACAAACCTTTATCAAGCCGTAAAAATGCACACAGCAACTTGACACGTTTGCTTTTTTTTTTAAACAAACAAGCTTATGTAGAACAAATAAAAAAGAACCCGTCGGCACACAGAAATTCACGTCCGCAGAGAGGTCGTGGCGTCACGTGATGTTTTGATCACGTGATTTTGGGATACCTTATTGTTGCAAAACGATATTAATTTTGTGTTCAAGGCAAGCATTTTCGTAATTGTTTCTTCTCTTAATATATCTAAGTGTGAAAATATTACTTTAAAATATGAAATCCTTTTAAGTGACATATAGTGCATACTACCACTGAATATAGCAACAATAAGACCCGTGTAAACTACTGATCCCCTGTAAACATGGCCGCGAAGGTCCTGGTTTCGTCTGCAGCCATACTGGAAACAAAATGTGCTACAGAAAAATGTCTCCATCCTCCGGCGGTTTAAAACGAGTGCGCACTGCTTTTATTCATACTAGACTTCATTTTGATATACCCAAACCTTTGTTACTCTCTAGAAAATCACTATCTCGTAAACGGCTGATCGTCTATGAAGGGCAGCTGCTAGACTATAGGGTAAACAAAAAACAGACCATGACAACCATGCTGACGGCGTTATCGCGGTTTCTAAGGTAAACAGAGGAAACCAACCATGACAACCACACTGACGGCATTATCGCCAAGGGTGTTAACAAAAGATTGAGTCTTATCTAAACAGAACCAATTGCTACCACTTCCGTGACGTGGACAAGTAATAAATGAGAGCTTTAAAATCAGGAACACAGAGTTAAATGACTCTTAACAAAATCCTCAATCTTAAGTTAACACCCTTGGCATTAACGGCGTTATCGCAGTTTCTAAGGTAGAACTGACCATGACAACCACGCTGACGGCTTCGGACTGGTTTCTAAGGTAGAACAGGCCATGACAACCATGCTGATGGCGTTATCGCAGTTTCTAAGGTAAACAAAGACTGTAGCATGATTGATTACTCAGCCAGCTGCTAACACGTGGGCTCGAACTAAAACTATGAATAGATAAGGCCATATCGGGAATTTCCGCTTGACTAGCCGGTACCTCTGACTCAAAGAGGGTTATGACCCTAATTAGTTAATTAATGAAGGTCAACTTAAGGCAATGGAAATCTGGCTTAGAAATCGCCATTCTCCTCTCTCTTGTGTAAGCCATTTTTTCCTCTCACAAATTCACAGAATACCATAACTCAAAAGATCACAATTTGAGAGCTCCATGAAAGAAACACAAACTTTGCCTGGTCACAAACTTCCAGAGCCGTTAGCTTGGAGAGGACAACTCTAAGAGACAAATGTTTAAAAAAAAAAAAAAAAAAAAAAAGCAATGTAAGTGTACTGTTTTTCTAATTACTTCAAATGAATGTTGACGCAAACAAATGTAAAATCAATTGGCTCAATGACCGCGTGTTTTGAACAAAGGAAGAAAACATTACTTGATGGAATTTGCCTCCATCCGACGATGACGGTTTAGTTTTGGTTGTAACTGTTATGTTCAAGTTTCTGAATGCGATATTCAATATTTCAAAGGATAAAACAGAACAAATAATGTATGTTCGGATTAGTTTTGTAGCGCAGCAACACTTTGAAACAATAATTATTACCTTTTACCGTCACCTTGCCATTGTGTCCGCTTGTACATAACTTTACACATGGTTGAAGGTTGTCGGCGTTACGTTCAGGCAATTACAACGTTATTTTCAAAGATTAAAAAGAAACCTACATATCACACATTTTCGTCGATTCAGTATTGTTGTCTTTATCCTTCCTGATATAAAAAATAGAGTAAATGTCTTTTGCTCCTGCTGTTTGGTTGTTCATAACTTTACACAGTTTGGCCAGGTAAATCTTTATGTAAAGTTATGTTCAAACCATGAGTTTTGCATTTTGGGGGAAGGACAAGTCATACATTTTTTGTACCAATTTTTGTTGGTAGGAAGAGATTTTGTGCTAATTTGATTTATACTTCGGGTCATAGATTATGAGTTGCTGAATTATAGTGTTTGTACATAACATGACGCAGTGCAAAAGGAAACAGACATAGCACCTTCAATCAAAAATTGGTCATTTTTCTTATCTTAAGCTGTGATAATGTTCCCATTGTCTTTAAGTACTTTATATTATTGTTTCTTTATTATGTAACATAAGATTAAGTAAGAATAATCCTGTTCTGGCAGTATTGGACTGAACATAACATGACGTAACACTTAGGGTGGTTACGCTGTGCTTCATGCTATTTTTGTATGGTTTAGTGTTCTGTGATAATTACAGATAGTCTGTGCATTTGTTAAAAAATTTTCTGCACCCAAGAAATGACAATTTTTAAGAAATGCCTTGAAAATAACTTAACAATTATGTTGTCAAGTTAATTACAGTTAAAACAGTGCTCAGCTAACATTTTCCTTCATAGTAACAGTCTCTTTAAAAGTGGAAGACTGGTTTGATTATTTTGTCTATTGTAACTAATGTACAAACTATTATTCTAGCTAGATGACTGTGAACATAACTTGACAAACTAGATTGACATGTAAAGTGTAAAGTTATGTTCATTACTGTAGCACAATTCCTAGTATACTGTCTTTTGGATGTCTACTTTGCTAGTTGTTATTTATCAAAATACAGCTTGGGTACTAAAATATAAATTGTTAAACCCAGAATATACATTTTTCTGTTTTAAAATAGTTTGTACATAACATGACAATATCATGTGTTGTCAAGTTATGTTCAACCACAGTTATGTTTGGTTCACACATTGTCTTCAAGTTACAGTCTGATCATGCCTTTTACTCTTTGTTGTGCTGGCCAAGCTTGATAGCTGCCATGATATATCATAATTTAATAATAACCAGCCATTTTAGTACAAAGCTGTTGAAAAATAACCAGACATATTAGGCTGATGCTAGCTAAAAACAAATCGCAAACATGGGCACAAATTGAAATTATTTGACCCTCTCTGTTTCAGTTCTTCGGGATTTGTTCCTGAATCGAAAGTTTCCAAGGCTGAAGGGTCTTTCCCAGCAGTGAAAGCACCCAGAAAATGGATGCTAAACACGTGTCGTGGTGCAGTACCCTGACAGGTTGTTGATTGATTGTACATTGCTTAACGTCCCGACAGCAACAAGGCTTTCTCAGGACGTGCCTGCACTGCTTGTGAAAAAAAACAACCAACTAAACAGAACATTGAATGTATGTCGCCAGCCGGTCAAACACATTAAATAAACCTAACACATGGGGCCTAAATAAAGCTAAGACCATTTAGCAACACACATCCAATATCAAGAGCTACAGGCAGTGCAGACAGTAGGGAGAGTTTAAAAAAGGCAAATACAGGTGAATGGACCTCGGGTAGACAGAAACACATGCCCCAGAATAGAGAGAAAACCCCACCCTGTGGGGCTGACCAGGGTGACCCTGGGAACTAAAAAATACCTAACCCCACCCAAGTCCCCCAGGGCAGACCCGGGTGGGGTCTGACAGGTTGTACCCTGGTGAGCAAGATTATGTCAGCATACTTGTGCTTACGAATGATAGCAGCCAGGAATCTTTTTAAAGTATTTGAAACCAGAAACATGTGGATTTTGAACATGTTTTAGCTCCATTTAAGTTTGAGATGGAGACATTAAAAAATTATAAAAGGTTGTAAGGTACGGCCCGAAACAAGTGGGACAATAAAGAAAAGGAGTTTGAAGTTTCCTTAGGAAACTTGATCAGCAGGAAGCTTGTTATGGGTTGCTTCAAGAAAGCGCTGTGATCATTATGCAACATAAATAAAGCAGTCTCTTTTTTTTTTCTGTTTCAGGAGTGATTGTCGGGAGTAGATCCTCTGAGGGTCAAATTCCTCAAGCCTCACCAGACAAAACAAGGACTATTTGTTTACCCTGAAATAGATGACATCCAAGAAGTAGGGGATGATTGTAGCGTCGGCTGTAGATTTCCTGCCACTCTCCAACAGTGCACGCGAGTGGACAGTGGTTGGGTTTGATCAATTTTAATTTGTTTCTGCCATGTATAGCTCAAGTATGAAGCTAACTAAAGTGAGTACTGTCTGTGCCAGTGGTCTGCTGAAAACCATCAGTCGTGGTAAACTTAGGTCAATTGGTGCTAGATTATATTTGTTGGAAAGTGATACAGAAGTGTTTCTTTGCGGAGGTATTTGGGCAAAAGGTAGGCTCCGATGTCACACAGCCCATAGCAAGCATGAGCAATGGCTAACTAACATCAGTTTTCAAGAGTGTTAATGTATTGTTGGTGTTCTAAAATGTATTGAAAGTTTAAACTTTTTTCACTTGGTGCTTTCTTACATTGTGGAACCACATTGTGCAGAGATTAGAACCCCATGTTGTAAAGTTATGTACAAACATGTACAGATTTGTTTTGCTACTTGCGTTAAACACTGTAGACACAATTATTAAAACTGGTAAATGCTGGGGTTTACTGACCACATAATTTGATGTAATTTTCCATTTTTATCGTTTATTTTGACTTCAGTGTTGATAATACCAACATGTTCGGTTGTAAAGTTATGTTCAAACTTGCCATTTTCACACATTATTCCCTTGTATTATCACTTTCAAACCTGATAATTACATCACTGCTGTTCTGTAGTGTAGTAGAAAGCTACAAGTGATTTTTATTTTCTGGTTCTTGTCCATTTGTGGAGGCACTTTTTTGCTGAAATTTGAAGCTCGTGGTGTAAAGTTATGTACAAACAAGTACAATATGTATTTGCTGCTTTCATTACTCATTTAGACACAATTTTGGTATAAATAAAAGTGTATTTGTTAAAAACACATCACTAGAGTAGTGTTTTGTTATTTTTGGATTTATGCATGTTAGTTAAAGAGCCTCAAGTTTGTTCGTCATGGTGTAAAGTTATGTTCAAGCATTGTGTGTTTCTTGTTTTTAGCCTTCATTTCATTCTATGTTGTGAATGGTGTATTTTTCCTAAATTATTCTGTAATCTACAAGAGTTTAGTACACAATAAAGGGAAAAAACACCATTTTAATTGACTTTCTTTGCTGTGTTGTCAAGGATTTCAAAATTTTTGTTCATAAGCAAGTTGTCCAATTTTTTAAAAAGTTTATAGCTCTGTGTTCACACTTATCTCAATTAGGATAGTTTAGAATCAATGTGCAACTGAAATTGTGTGTTTAATACCACACACAATTTTTTTAATATAATTTATGCATTTTTTTGCATAAATGTATAGCTGAGTGTAAAGTTATGTTCAAAAAATTTCAGTGTTGCACCATTGTGTATCTATTCACCCCATCAAACTTTCTTTGAAGTTTAAGCATAGCCTAGTAAGGAAAGAACAACATGATAATTTTATACAGCATGAATCTACTTTGTGAAAGCTAGAAAATGTGTTTTATAAATGTGTGATGGTGTAAATGTTATGTACAAACCATAATGGTTTTTTGCCAATTACACCCAAACGACTGCTCATGGGGAAATTCTTTTTGAGGGGCACGTTACTTATGACTAAACACATCACAATGATGCAAAATGATGCTCATATGTTTAAGTTCAAAATCAGAGACCCATGTCACACTCTTTGGACACCCAGTCGTACTCTTGACCATATGTGTGCACCAACATCTTACATGTACATGTATGTGCATGTAAAACTGTAATACAATAAAATACACTTTATTGTCCACAGTGTGGAAACTTGTCTTTGGTTTTACAGACATAAAATCAAACTTTAACAGACGCAAATGGTTACCAGCGACTACAAGCGGTCTGAAAATTTGTGTTTCAGGGATCCCATTGCAACATTCCGGTCATCTGCTTGAACATCATCCTGCACGCTAGTGTGACCATCTATCTCCAGTCACCCAATGCGTGGCAAGTCATGTCAACAGTGCGTGTCCTTATTTGGATGGCACTGTGTTTATGGTGTGCATGTTGTTATGCTGATACAGAATAGAATGTATAAAATGCACTGTAAGCTTGCATACCCTGAATAAACAAAAAGAAGAGCTTAAAGAGACAGGTATGTTCATAAACCTAACAGGTGCAGGACTCACAGCAATCTATGTATGTTTCTTGCTGGCTAGTGTTACCTCTATATAATGTTCATACAGCAGGATGTTCTGCTACCAACTGTATGTCAATGTTGAGATGCTAGGTGGAAAACATGTCACACAGGTTGCCACCATTCAGATTTTGTTTTTGTTTTTTGTTTTCTTGTTTTTTGCAACCAGTTACTAATGGAGAAATTGCGGGTCAAATACATGCATACATATAGAAGAAATGCATTTTCACCACACATGGTGTGTAAACTATGTTTGTGGGAGCATAAGGAGTTGCTAGTTCTCTGAGTGGTGTATGATTTATGTCCCTGAAAAAAGCTTTAAAAATATAAGGAAAGTTTTATTTTAATGACTTACTGAATTCATCTTCTTTGCTCCCTGTACAGTATAAGGTCGCAAGGAATCAATGGGTCTGTCTAATCCTTTCTATGGCTTAACAAAAACATTTCTAACTTTGCTGTGATTTTTAATTAGACTACTGGCCAAATCATGCAAAATGTGAAGATTGTGTGTCTATCTGCTTCTGTCTATGATGGCTGTCATCCAACTGCAATGGGGACAACATAACTATCAAACAGAATTATGTCTTGAAATGTGTTTGGACAATGCAATACAAACAACTAGAACACACACACACACTGGGCCTAATCGACGCTTGAATAGGCCGCTTGACCGTAGAAAGAATCCCAAATATGTTTGTGGTACTAATCTTCAGAAACCTTGACACCACTGTTGCCATATGACTCGAGAAGTATGCGTAATATACATCATGATATGTGTTTGACCCACTGATTCAGTGCTTGTGACAACACATTTACCTACCACAAAGAGGAATTTGGCATTTAATGACAAATAATTCCAATTAGCAATTTCACCCTTAATGAGTTGGACCTTTATCTTAAACAATGAGACTTCAGATACTCATATGGATCTACATCCCTTGCATATGGTACGGCTGTAATGAAAAGAACAGGTAAGTACATTGAAAAGTAAAGTAACTTGAGTAAGCACAGCACAGTAACCCCTAAATACTGGAGCCACAGTGCTACACACACACGCATAAATTAAATATAGAAAGGACCTATAAATAAGTGTCAGCTCTTTTTGACACATTTTGACCAGTTCGGGAGAATGCCGCCTTCTGACACATTTTCACATAATCATCTGGGGAAGCAACGCCAAAGTCAAATCGTTTTATCTTGTGACAAGCTGCCACATTCACTGGCTGCAGTTTACTGGTCTGAAACTCATACCTAAACTTGACAAAGTGCATTTTTTTCCATTCAGATTTCATTTTAAAGCCGCCAGCCCCTTCTCTAGTTTGCTTTCCCAAGTGCAGACAGATGCATCGTGCAAACAATGATGGAGATCGTTTCAGTGAACAGTCAAATAAAATGGTTTCACTGATAAAACTGACTTCTTTTGTAGCTGGGGACTCAAATGAAGAGAAAGTAATATCCAACTGTGTGTCAATATCCTGTTTTTCTGTGATCCCAGCTTCAACTTTCTCAACAGGTTGAAATTTCGCACTTTTCTTCAAGCATGATGCCAATGACAGTTCTGCCTCCCCTGCCACCCTTTCCTCTTGATGTTCCTCATTTTCTGCCCCAGACATGGTAACATCTTCACTTCTCTCTGCATCAATCAGAGTCACATCTGATCTAAAGACCAATGTATCCTTCAAAGTTTTCCTGAGGTTGTCTACTGCTTTGGTATCTTTTTGATCTAGATCAGATACAAGCGAAAGAACAGATAAATCTTTTGAAGATGAGGAAACACGCTTTGGTCCAGTGGTTTGGCGCTGTGTGATGAGACTGGACAATGAAGGCCCACTGCTGCATGCTGGCACTCCCTGCACAGATTGTATTGGATGTTCTGACCCGAGACCCTTGGAACTAGCTTTTCCTTCCACATGTAGTTTGGCCAGATCAACTAGCAAGACTCTGCCTGATACCGATGCTTGATGACCAACAGACTGGTTGTCTATACTGACTGTGCTGTGTCTTTTGGCAAGGGCTGTAAAAGACAGACCTGAAGACCCTATTTCAGGTGATTGTGTTTCTGCAGCTTTGCTGACAACTCCTGTTGCCCACATACCTGTAGACACACAGTCGTCTGAATTAGGATCTTGTGATTCCTGGATTCCTGGATGTTGGCGTTTTGCCACGTCAGCTAGTGAAACACCTGAAGATGGCAATCGAACCTGAACACTTTGTTTTTGCATAACCACATCCTTACTTGCTCGACGTTCTTTCATAGATGCAATCACAGTTGGCTGTGCTACTTTCTTGCTTCTATGAAAGTGGACCAACTCTGTCAGTGACACAACGCCCCTGTCATGCTTTGTGTGACCTAGATCTGTAGCTGGCAGTGAACATTTTTGTTTGCTATGATAATCTAACAGCTCTGTCAGAGACCAACCAGGCTTTTCTCTGTTCAATATACTAACACCTGTTGTATTTCTCCTTGGTGGGTCACCGCTTTCACATCTGTTGACCAATTCTGACAATGATTTGTTCTGTTTTACTGAAGAACCGAGTGTTAAAAGAAGGCTCTTTTCATCGTTTCCTTGTTTTTTTTGCACGAAACTTGTCTCTGGTTCACCATATCTTAGCTTCTCTCTCAAAGACCTTGCTAGAGCATCAGGGTTTGGACATGCAACTGTAGAAGTTGCCTGTTGCAAACTTTGCACAACTTGACCTGCACTACTCAGTTGACTTTCAGCACTACCCATCCCCTTTGTCTCATCGCTCACAGCCACATCACCAGATGGTGAAAACCCCTCCCGAAACCTAAACCTGCCCCTGGTGTTCACAAACTGTAAGTGTTCATCCTGTCTGTCTAGACAATTAATCTCTGACAGAAGGTCCTCAATATTTTTGTCATCTCCTTACCTTACAGCGGCCATTCAACAAGCACACATAGGGAGTGGAAAGGCAGCAGCATGCAGGCAGCAGCACAAAGGCAGAACATGGAACAAAGAAAACAGATATGGGCTCGGCATCAGTATTCAATACAAGTTAATGAACTTCAAAAGCAACTTAAGACATAATTTACCTATTAAAACAGCAAATTGGGAGATACATCAGCAATGTCAAGCTAAGCAGAAACTACTGTTGAACTACCACAGCTTATTCATCTGCGAAACTGGTACACACACCATACAGTTAGTTAGTTAGTTAGTTATTTGGGTTTAACGCCGAGCAGGCAACTAAGGCCATCTCACGGCGGGATGGGTAAAAATCTGGTCAGCCAGACTAAAAGCAAAGTCTTAAGACAAGATGTAAATATAGCTTAAAAATGTCAGGCTAAAATGTCACACAAGTCTTTAAAAGAAATGTATACAGACTCTCAAAAAGGGCAAATAAAAAATATTCACATAGTCTATGAATGCTCAGATCTTGTTAAAAAAAATTGCATTCTCTCAAGAAATTGAAGATTTTGTCCGGGGGAACATCCCGGAACAAAACCTTCAAGGAGTCGGCTGTGAAGTGTTTATATCTCGTGTCAATTACATCAGCACAATACAGCAAAAAGTGTCGAACAGAAAACTGCTCATCACAGGCAAAACACCATGGACGCTCATCCTGTTTAAGTAAGAGTGCGTAACATACGTGTGCCCGATGTGGAGCCGAGCAAGGACAGTCTCCTCACGGCGGCTGCCGCAGCGGAAAGGTAGACTGTCGGACACTGTAGGAAGAGCTTCATGAAGCTTGTTCCCTTCCTCTTTGTCCCACTCGGACTGCCACTCGCGGGCTATGTACGCACTAATCACATGTTTAAAATCACTATAAACAGTCTGTGTGTCTGCGATTCTCTTGCCTTCGATGTCCACATGGCCCGGGACCCAAATAAAAATGATGTCATAATATTCCTTCATCAAGTCTGTGTAGAGCTCTCTAATCTGCACCAGCAGTGGGTGCTCTGTTCCCGCGCCCTGAATGGCCTGCAGGGCAGAAAGAGAGTCAGATAGAATCAGGAAGTTCCTTTCCCGAGACTGATAGGCATGCTTGAGTGCCAGCAGAATTGCCTGCAGTTCTGCACTAAATACAGAGGAATGGTCAGGGAGACGGAGCTGAAAAGGGCGTCTAGGATGGCGAGAGGACACTGCAGCCGCAGCCACTCTCCCATCCTCAGAAACCCCTGCCCCTAATTCTTCGAACAGCCTTCCAGACTTTTTGGGATGGAGTCCTAGAAGATAAAGATGAGACGCAGCGTCTCCAGGAAGCACGGCATTCACGTTTAAAAATGTAACGGGCTATCGCCCGGTCTTTTAAATGTTAAAATATTCGCCTTCACAGCTACCGGTAAACATTTTTGACAGTTGGGACTTTGAGTAACTTTGTTGCAATAGTAGCAAACTTACAGCAGTCTAGTTTTGTTGTTTCTCTTACTATTCCATCATCTGACTTTTAATGGAGATCAAAATTTTGAGACAGATTTATTCCAGGCAAAACAGTATGACAGTAGCATAGATTCTGCATTTTTTTAACCTTTGGATAGCTTTAGTTTTCTTGAACAATGAGGTCACTTAACATTTGCTACACAAGACAAGACAAGATAAGAATACTACAAGATCACAAACGTCTCAACAATTTTGCACCTAATCTTGGCTCTGGCTGTCGTTGGCTTCATTTGCAATCTGTCTGTGAATATCATTCATCAGGAAGATTGCATACGGAATGAACGAATTACTGTAGCGGTGTGTTCGCTGGATTGGGACCCTGAACCTTCCACTTTCTAAATGCCAGTTGAGTTACTCAAAGTATAGATGCTAAATCAGACTGGCATCATTGTAAGAAATGTTAAGATGTTGCACAGAGATTGTTTCGGATAGGCTTTCATGTTCCTCGCTATCCTCCTCACATTGAGATGCGTTCTTATACTATCGCTTTAATTAGAACGTGTAGGATTGCTTGTGTAGGCTTTCATGTGCCCTCCTATCTTCCTCACTTTGACATGTGTAGCTCTCAGCCAAATTGCGTATGCCATAGGGGGCTGACACTGTGTAGCTTTATGTCACACTTAGTTTTCATTAGTATGCACAGTGTTACAAAATAGACCAGAAAGGGTCTTGTCATGTCCATGTTTAGCATCTAGTAGTGCACTGTACTTGCATAGCGTTTAGCATCTGTGTACGTTTGTTGACATGAGCGATCAAGATAGCAGAGCAAGACCGTCGTAGATCTCAATCTGTAAGTAAAGCGAAACAGCAAGAAGAATCTTTCTTACAGAGAGATAGGTCTAGAATATTGTTTAAACCTGTGTTTATTCCTTCATAGGATAATCGTAGTTACCAGAAGTTTCTAGAAGATCGTGTATTTCAAGGCTAGTAGGTTGTTCACTACCTCTGATGTTTCATTTACATTCCCATACTTTCTATTGTACGATTAGTGCGGTCTCCCTTGAGCAGTTACCATAGCGTGTTACATTAATTATGTAAATATTCGACCACTCCAAATATTCGACCAGAGTGCATTTCGCACAAATTCTCTCTCTCTCTTCCCCCCACCCCCCCCCCCCCCCCCCCCCCCCACCAAAAAAAAAAAAAAAAAAAAAAAAAAGAACTTTGACTACCACCCGAAAATGCAATGTCCTCAAATATTCAACCACCACCCAAATTGCGCCTAAAATATTTGACAGACGCCCTTGAAAAAGGTTTTAAAATCTCCGCTCGCAAAGTCTGGTTTCAGAATGATTATTGCAATACAAGCCCGTCAATGAATCCTTGCATTCACGCCGCGTGAGCCCAGTGACGCACAGTGCACAGACGTGGGCCCAAACCCATATTACGGCTTAGGCCCAAACACATATTACAGCACTGCTGTTATTCACAGATTTAAATGTAGCCAAGGGTCGGGCATACATTGTCATGATTTATTGCCAGTTATGAGTACAGCAGTTCCCTGAGATTCTATGTCTGCTGCAAGAGAGAATACCGGTATGACAATAGCACCCAGCTGCGCAATCATGCCTCTCCCTGCCGCCTTTCGCAAAAGACATAGATTCACATGAACCTATGCAAGCACTAAAAAAATGTGTCACCCTCAGTCCCGCTTTACATCACATTGAAACCATATCTGGTTTTATGTCTATGATAAGGCAACATCACTCGTTGGCTAGACAACAATGCTCGGTTACCCCATGTGGACACGCGGATTTCTTTTTCCATCGCTTTTCGCATCAGGGTAACAATCTGCATTAGTTTCCGTGTAGCTACAGTACAGATTGAGATCTGTGCAACATGTGTACTGTGTACGTATTGGTACCTATCCGACTTGTGATGCCCACCGGTGTTAGAGCCAAGGCTACGTGATTTGCTTCACGACACTGCGTTAACCACGGGAAACTGAGGAGCAATGTGTCACACTTTGTATCACAAAATGAGTGCATAGAGGTCCTGCATTCTTACAACCGTGTTATAAGAACAAAGTCGCAGTCCTGATTCTGAATGGCACAGTTCTACACAATGCTCAGGATGAAAATCTTACAATTAAGTCAGATTCACGGTGACACATAGTCCCCTCCCTACCTATCGATAGACGGCAGGTACTTAGTAATCGAGTATCATAGTCAACCAGCGTAACATAGAGCCAGTAGGACATCGAGCTCCTATGTGCCCCTGCACTTTACAGAGGCACTGGCAATCTATGATTCATGGAGATAATGGGCAGTTCGCCTGTAGACTCTCCGTGCCAAGAATTCAAGTGGGTGTTGGGGGTGAAAGGTGAAGATGGGGGCACGATTGTATTGATTTTCCACAGGGGCAGGGTGGCACATGATGTGACATTCTACAGCCTCTTATGTTTTGCAGATAAGGTTTGAACTATGCATATTTCAAGAAAACAGCAAGAACAAAACGTGATCATCAGTCTTGGACTAATTTAAATTTTCTATGGGAGAATAAATAATGATTTAGCCACTATAATTGGGATATATACCATTTGGGATGAATAACGGCTGTTGTCGTTTCAACTCAAACAACATAAAAACACAAACGGGTGCAAAGTAAAATTAGTGCCTCAAAATTTGGACCACGCCACCTCCGCAGGCAATCAACATTTTCAAAACTCCTAAATATTTGACCAGAGCTGAAAAATCAGAAATTTCTCATGTAAAAGGTGGTCAAATATTTATGGTGATTACGGTACTATGTGTACTTTTCTGGAGTCTTCTCACACTTTCGTTTCGTAGTACTATATATTTGTGAGAGCACGATAGCTCCTTGTTCGCTGCCGGTATGATCCAGGTTCTTAGAGGGATCATTTATGATCCATGTTTATTGCATGATCGTAAGATTGTTGTGTGATTGCTGTATTTTCAGCGCAGCTGAGAATTGGATGCAACATTCCATTTGCACAGTTGCATGTGATTGCTGTACACGCTGCAGTTTGACTGATGTTTCTTGTATGTATGATAAACTTGTCGGATTTTTACATCAGCGTCAGTGTTGCTGTTCTGCTGTGACCAGACCTGTTTACCCCAAATGATGCAAAATAGGGAGACTGAGGCTTAAAAATAGGGAGATTTTATTCAAAATAGGGAGATTCTAGAAACGCGCACCACTGGCAAAGTAAACTAATGAAATGTATGGAAATAGTCACACACACAAGAAACACAACAAATGGATACATGTGTAAGCCAAAGATGTATTCATAAAACAAAAGATTGATAACATCACATTCATTGCAGTCCACCACAAGCCACAGTCCACCACCTAGGCCATAGATTGCACCAAAAGTGCATTAAAAACAAACAAAAAACAGGGTCCTGGTGTTTCAACAGGGTCAGTGTCAGTGTCCAAAAGTTTTCACTTCTTCAAGGACTTGTAGTAGCAACCCTTCAGTTGTGACAATTGTGTGTCAGAGAGTTTCCTGCTGTTGTCAAGGTAATGCCCTGGCATCCCTTTGACCACTAGAAGTGCTTCAATGGTGTCTTGGCCCAGGCTGCCCCGTTGGTCAGTGGAGATCTTTCTCACCACAGAGAACACACGCTCACATGGAGCACTTGAGTCTTAATCAGAATATTATAACTTAGCCAGGAACTAATTGGGGAAAAAAACATATATCTAGTTCTACTCACTTGCAGCGATCTTTGAGTCTGGGAACATAGTCTTGAATGTCTGCACTAAGACGTCAGCTGTAGACAAGGACAGATTCTGCTGGGCGATCAGTTGGCACATAATTGCTTCAGCTCTAGTTGTAGCCTGCTCAAGACCATCCACTGAGAAAGTTGGAGCTTTCACAAAAAACTTCCCGATTGACCCCTGACTTGCTGGTTTAGCACAAGACTTGTGAGCCTCTGACTGCTCATGCTTTGAAATGTCATTCTTGCCTCCGTGGCTCACACTGATGTCTCTCTTGCAAACGGTGCAAAAAGCATGGGAGTTGGACTTGGCAGACGGCCGAAAGTCGGGAAAATCCGACCTCCACTCGGACCTCCATTTTGCGGCATACTTCACTCTCTTCTTGCGAGTCGCCAACGCCTTTGTTTTTTCCTCTTCTGTATCGCACGAATTCCAATGTAAAAGCAGTTCTCCTATATGGAGCAGAGACTTGGAGATTGACAAAAACCACAGTCAACAGAGTACAGACCTTCATGAACAGTTGCCTTAGAAGAATTTTGAAAATCCACTGGCCAGAGAAGATCAGCAACGTCAGACTCTGGGAGAAAACAGAGCAGATAACAGCAGAGAATGAAATTGGGCGAAGAAGATGGGGATGGATCGGTCACAGTCTGAGAAAGCCAGCTTCCAGTATCACGAGGCAGGCATTGTCATGGAACCCCCAGGGAAAGAGGAAAAGAGGTAGGCCGAGAAACTCCTGGCGTCGAGACCTCCAAGCAGACATCAAGAGACTGGGAACCACCTGGAGTAGAATCGAAGGAGAAGCACAGGACAGGAGTTGCTGGAGGTCTCTCGTCGACGGCCTATACCCGGGTAGGGGTGACAGGCATAAGTAAGTAAGTAAAGTATCGCACGAATCATCAGAACACGAGTCAGATCTTTCCCGGCAAATCTTCTCCTTGGACGCCATCTCAGAAGACAAACACAAATGTCAACTGGTTCCCGATTGGACGAAGACCTGACCCTCAGCCAATCAAAATAATTGTACAGCAGATCGGCGGAAACGAGCATCAGTTGCGCGGTAGAAAATTCGGATCGGCACGGTAATGCTTCAGAAACGAAACAAACCCTTTACTTTCATTTTCGGGAGATCGATGATAAAATTATCGGGAGATTTACGATGCGATCGGGAGATGGGGTCTGATATCGGGAGTCTCCCGCTCAAATCGGGAGCATAAACAGGTCTGTGTGACCAAGGTTGTTCTGGACCAGTCAAAGAACTACATACAGTGTGGAGGAGGACTTTGAGACACATCGGCTCTTGATGTTGGCCTTTAATGCTCAAACCTTATGAAATATAGGTTTTTTCTTTCCTAAATATGGTCATAGCACCAAGTCGTACCCTAAATAAAGTTTACGTGGAGGAAAAAAAAAGAAAAAAAGGAAAAGAAAAAAAAAAAAAAAAAAAAAGAATTGATTATCTTTCGACGTACTGTGTATGACGATAGAGAAAGTAGTTTTCACTCTCACACATCAGCACAACGTGACTGGGAGTAGGCATTTTAAAAAATAAAAAGACAAAACCCATAACTCTACTGCCCAGCGACGAGACCTCAGTGATTTAAAGTTATACTATTACACCCACCCTGTTTTACGGAGTTAGATTTTTAGATCACCAACTCACGCGAGGAGAAGAATATTGGGTTATTAGTGAGGTGATTAGTTTTGAACCGGATCTGAATTGCTAGTGCGTTTAAATCCTTCTAAAAACAAACGTCGTGCAGCTGGGTACGACCCAGTGAACAACTATAGAACCTTTATGTGCCCAAGCATTTTGCCGTTAGAATCCCATTATATAACACATGCTCTGTGTGGGTGAGTGAGGTATTATTAGAATGCACCCCTTTCATGACCAGAAAGTGTATGCATAGTGTTTTGTACACACAGTTTATATATTGTGTTTTAAAAATGAACTTAATGACGCTCGACCCCACACTGTGGCTTATTTGTTGGTGCCACGGGCTGTGAAAAACTGAATTTGTTCTTAATCTCTTACAAACAAGATTACATCTATCATTTCGAAAACATTGTGAATATTCCTGACCCCTACTGTCAAAACACAACACTAGCTTAACACAACCGTTCATATCATTTTGGACTGACAGCCACAATTTAACTTAAAGTTGAGCTCCAGGGGGGAGGGAGGGGTGGGGGGGGGGGGGGGGGGGAGGGGGGGGGGGGGGAAAAAAAAACTCTAAACGACTACCTAGCAAATCATTTTTACAAGACAAATTTGAAGGACAGCCAACCCTGTATCAAAGTCGAAGACGTGCTCTGCAGATAAGTGAGAGAAAACACACTAGCAGAAACTGGCCTTCGAGATGTCAGACCATTGCAAACAATCAGTAGTATTGGATTTCACACTCAGAAAAATAATGCCTGTACTGCGAAAGAATTCTATTCGTGAGCAGTTTAAAGTTTAATCTGTTTTGTTTGTATCTGTAAAGGATCGTGTGACAGGCGATGAAGACTCGTCTCAGGTGAGAGAACGATGTCATTCCCCTAACGAAACGACGAACAAGACATTGTGTAATACACAAACAGAAATTGACTAAGCAACTAAAGCATAAATTAAAGACAGAATCAACCCACAGGGTATGGAATAGTTGAAATAAATATAGACCTTAAATGGGTGTTTTGGATCCATTAAAAAAATAATAAAGGATCCAGACATCAGCGGTGCGGAGCATTTGCTATCACAGAGAGCTTCAGAGGTGTATGTGCTTAATAATGACTTAAAATCCCCATAAAAACACAAGTAAATAACACCCCCGAATTTGGAGCCTTTGATAAAAACTGCTTCAGACACCAAACGAAGATATTCATGTGGCATATAATGATAACTATAGTGATATATAACTAAATTGTCCACCACATTATAAGTACAAGACTGATGATCTTAAGACACAAGATTTTGATAGATTAATGAAGAGCTAGACAGTGACTGGTTTTTGAGAGTATGTAGTTATACACCAAAATCTAGCCATCTAAGTTAAACCACATGACATTTATATTTGCAATTTGTGTACTGTCTATATAAAGTGATATTACACCTGCAGCCTGCATCATGAGACACAAGACCATATAAGACACAATACCGGGGAAGTGTGATAGAATTTGTTGGGAAGATCATGAACTAAAATATTTATTATCTAATAGGTGATAGACAGACAATATAACAGTGGGGTAACACAACAACAGGTATAATTTTTCCAATATATTATTTTGCCGGTCAAAAAAAAAATGACGGGACCAATGCCCAAAGATCTTAAGAAATACATACAGCTATCAAGTACTAGGTCATGGTAAACACCAATCGATACACACCCCAGTTTACCCCAAGCAATCAAAGATGCGTGCTGGTAAATCAGAGACAAGAAATACCTTTAGGAAATTAACGATTATATCTTTGTGGGGCCACCGGGGCCCCTTGAATTGAAAAATTTGAGGGCCCACAAGCAACTTTCGGGCCCAACTTTGAAAAATAATGAGCAAACAAAAAAAAACAAAGAGTATTTATTGACAATATTAATAAAGTTAAGAAAGTACAATTTGTCTGATAGATCTAAAATAGAAAACAATTTGAATTTTCCATATTTTGCTGAGTGATAGTCATTTATATTTGCCATTTCTTTCAACTTTCCCATACATTACCAAACAAAAGAAGGGGAAAACACACACACACACAACACATTTCAGTGACACACATATTCCAGTGACTAGTGAGCCTGAAATGGCCATTAAACAAAATAGAAAAAAAATCAAGTGAGTCTCTTGTATAAATACTTTTCAGTTTTGTGACTGAGTATTGCACAATACACATCATTAAATTTTAATATGAGTAACGCTAACAAAAAAATCTGACCTTCAATGCACAACAAAGTTCACAAAACAAAACCATGAAAGGGAACTAAACTTAACAGTACTCTTCCTGATAAAACTAAAGTAAAACAAAACAGATTTTTGCCTTTTTTTTTTCTTTAATTTATTTTTTTTCAATCATCTATTCATATATTTACACATATGGTGCACTTGAGTTTATGAACCGAAGTAAACTTAAAAATACTATATACACAAAAAAAACGAGGAGAAAAAAGAACACAATTACTAATTACTTGTTGAGTTGACGGGCAACGGCGGTTGTTGGGTTGCTTACCCCTTGGCCCCAAATACGTTCAAAACTGCCTAGGTACAGCTAGCTGATCAGTAGCTGCGAGACGAATTAATTTTGGCGGGGCCATATGCGGGGTGCCCCTTCATTTTGTTCAAACTTTCCTGAGCCCTGAAAGATCAAACTTTGCGGGTATTTTTGGCCCCGGGCCCCCTGCGCTTAATTTTGAGCCCTGAAAAAGATTGTTCAAAACAGGACACACCAGTTATTCCATTGGTGTATGGGCAATATACTCAGAGTTATCAAAATAGCTGATTGCTCTCAGACATTTAACTATAGATTACATTAAAACCAAAGTATTTCCTTGGAAAAAGGGTGCCGTCCTGCTATACACTGGACACTGACCTCAATGATCCATTGCGATGGTGCCTACTGAAGGACTTTTATGAAGACATGAAAACAGAACTGCCTATGTATGACAACGTCTGGACTACCCTAAGGATTCACCCGCTGTTTAGCACACAAAACAAAAAAGTGCTGGTAAGGTATTTAAAGAGCCGAACTGAATGGATATGCCTATAGATGAGTACTGTTGGACTGAGAACAAAAAATGTATTCTATAGAACAGCAACCAAAAAGGCAGTCAGCTCCAAAAGCCAAAGGCATGAAAAAAACAACAGCGAATAAGAAATAACAGACATACGACACATGAACAATATAAGGTCAAGAAGTAGATGGAGAACTAACGCCTGGATAATCCAAACAAGGACACTGAGGTTCACAAACAAACACGACATAATGAGAATGTATCCAAACACATAATAAAAGACTCTTAGCAGTAGGGGTGACACAAAACGAGTGTATTCACACTAAGGAAAGAGGGCTTAAGCACCTGAGTGCAATATGCACGTCAAGTTAATCTGAAGAATAGCTTCAACGAACTAAATCTGAATGAATTAAGTTGAAGAAGGAAGATGAACATAAAAAAAGTGTTAACAGAGTCTGTGTGGTAAGTAAAACTTGTAAAATCTACTCTAACAAAGTGGCCTTCTGAGGCGCGCAGTGCTCATACAGATAAATAAATAGAATGCATAGCGGAAAAGGAACTATATTTAAAATATAGTGAACATATGAAAGACCAAATTGGATCAGCATCCTCAAGCGCGCTGTGAACGTCATTCGTATGACTCGCCAGGTGATGAACAACCTATCTCATCCTGTTATTACTGTAACAAGCATGTGACCGGTGCTTTACTGTAATATGATTACTGAACCCTGGATGGCATTGTATTTATTAATTTAAAGAGCATCACACGGCTATAGGGTGACGCTTCATTATATCAATGCATTTGGTATCACAAGACGAGTAAACTCAAGAACCCACACATAGTAGTTACAGAGTCATGCGATAGATGTTCCTTAGAATACTGAAAGCTGAAAAGACTCTCCGAAAACTGCTTGTTAAAGTTCTCACAAATGGCCTGTGATCTATGCACCGCCAGCCGGTAAGCACTCAGCCGCACTAGCACACCATCTTGCAAAAAACTGATTAACAGCGCACTTTAAATTCAGATCCGTCATGCGACTAGCACAAGCCTTAGTAAATTTTAAAAGAACCACAGACAATATATCTTTGTTAACGCAGTGGCCACTGTTACAGCATTAATTATAGGGCACGGCATGCCCTAAACTCTAAGGAAACGCTATGTCAACAACAGTTAGTGTCATACTTGTATCGTTTCTTATTTATTGTAAATCATGCGCCAAGGAACAGAAATAATCCGATTTGATGGGTGTGTCATTAGGGATAGATGTTTACAAAATGAGGTCCTGTATTTTACTTGAGGAGCAGGAATGAAATATTGAGCCAAATAGTCTGCAATTATGAGCAACTGTTATATTTGGGTCCGTGAGTGACACATCACCACCAACAGCAGCAAGTAATTATGTTCTATTGCGGAATTTCTTTCCAGTAGCCAATAGGGAGTAATCTATATTTATTGATAGTTTTACGCATCCGACGTCTGTCATACTTCTTCTAGCAAATAAAAACACCATAACAATAAAACAAATGGATCATTGCCTTACTTAGAACAAATATTATTTCTCCATTTTTTTGTTCTGGGCTTGTTGGATAGATAGTCGCTAAGTTTTTGTCGTGGGAAGCCAATGTCTTCACCTGTGACAAGAAATATTCTTTGATCGCGTCATCGACAATGTAAAATGTATACTTTAGCTTGACCCTCAATCCTCAATTTTTCATTGATAAATCCAGTTTCTCTATACTATTGCTTTCGTATCTTGTTGAGCTTGTGCCAGAATATTCAGACTCCTCTATTGTGACGCTTCATATTCTATCTGCTGATTTCCTCTCAACCCATTATTAGAAAAAATAACTAGATTATGAACCACTAAACAGCAAGTGCCATTAACAACTGCCCACCAATCAAAATACTAATAGATAGCCATATTATTTCTAATTATTACATAGAAACATTATTCTGGAATAAAATCCTGCTATGAAACTAAAGGTCGTTTGTGGCAATCGATCTTGACAACTGGCTACTAGCCTTAGGCACTGTCCTCGAAAGTCTAATCTACTCAAGTCAGCTGATTTCATTTGAGAAGATCAAATCCCCAGCATATAATAAGCAACTGTTAGCCCGCATATAACGGCAGAGATAATATGACTCGGGTTCAAATGAGTCTATTGTGGTCGCACATAATATCTTATGCCAACAAAACAAATTAAATAATAGACATTATTACAGTGCATGTAAAATGGGTCCCCGGCTTTGGGTGATGCTGATAAGTGAGTGGCGACTACTTCTATATGTATAATGATGAGTAGCTTGGAGTTATTTGTGACACATGTTTGAGTCGTTGTGTATGATATTAATATATTGAATAGACTAATAACGGTAATCGCAACTTAACCAAGACACCCAACAACAAATACACAGCCAACAATATTTAACTAGTTTGTTTCGGTATTAAACACAGTAGTGTTGTGTCTCTCAACTTTGTCGGGGGATGTTGGCACGGTAGTGGACTACTGAGGAGCGTTTAGCTTGACAGTGTCAGATCTTTCTACTTAATTCATCTGCAAGCTGTAATTTTTTGTTAGGTTCTGTTAATACGAACGCTAAGTCTTATTTCCAGGCCTCTATTCGACCTGGGGCTTTTAGGCCATAGTCACTGTTTATGAACCTGTTGTCCAAGACAGGACTCTTCAATGTGGAGACGTCTGGGTCTCGTGACCATTTTCTTCTAATTTAAAATTTGTTACAAGAAAATCAATAGGACTCCAGTAACAAGTAATGTTACCACAGTTGCAAGGTAACATTTCCCCCAGAAACTTGTGAAAAACCTAATGCGAATTGCTAAAGGTTTTCGCTATTGAACATGAAAACTATGGGATTACTTTCAAGGTCGTGTGACAGCACTGTCACTATCAACAGGCAGGAAAGTGACTCACATCTTTTGTGTAAAGGCAGACCAGAGATCTGACCTCAAATCACATGTCATTAGTGAACTAATGTGGTTTTTCAATTTCGATGAAGTTTAAATATTCAACAGCCGGTAAGAGAATATCTAAGTCGTATTCTGATCATGTATTGATTTTCCGAGAAACAGCTATATTGATTTTTTCAGAAACTATCAGAGAGAAGACACTGTAATATTCGAGTCTACGTCTTTGTATATTACTACAGCACCAGATAACGCTTAGAAGAAGTATTCATCTTGGTTTCAATTTTAATAAATGAAAAATAAATAGAAAAAATATAAACACATGCTTTAGCTTGGGGAACCAGTGAATAACTATGAACTCTTACTGTGCACAAAACTAATTAGAAAGTAACTCCCTACAACTACAACTGACCATTGAACGTTAACTTTGAAGTTAGTTGTCACATAGTTCTTGACTCCACCAATAATACACTCGGTCAGATTTCACAAGTTACAAGGACAACCATAAAACTTTTTTTAAGTCACTCTCCGAGTGTTGGAGCTGACAGGCGTTAGATAGAGCAGTGATCGCGAAAGTGCATTGACTACTCTTTGCTAAGATTATGACACAAAATTTAAGAGAACAATTGAACCGCTTGTAATAGTTTTAAACCGGTGCCCTTGTACTGTTTTTCCAGTATCTTCTACCGCCTTATCTTTTTTCCTTGTTCTAAAAAAGATTTCTATAAGCACTTCAACATCACGGATTGACTACGCATCCTTATTCAAGTATTACAAGATTAATACTGGTTATTATCGGATAATTGCCAAATCCAAGCCTGGCACTATTTATAACACATTCCGTGATCGTCAACTTTATTATCCTCATATAGCCTTACTGAAAAATAAGTTCATAACGGCTCAGCTTAGCTCCAGCGAGCCGTACTCAATGCTTCATTCTTTCTGCAACTTCGTATAAAATCTTTGTTAAGGGCCTCCATACACACAAAGCTTGCAGGCTCTTGTGGCAAGGTCTAACACCTTCACTAGGCAATTCCTGATGACACTTCCCACTCCCGTCATGACGTAACAGAACGCTAATACCACCACAGATAAGTCCAGCAGAAACACACACTCCAACTGCCATTGAAGTGTTGCTGTACCAGAATTGAAAACCGTTTTAGTATAACAGTCTGTATTGCAACGAGGAGTATTTGAGCTATGTTCTCGTTCCCAAATCCTATCAACGCTTCTCGTAATATTTAAATTAAACGAGAAATGAGTCCAACCTGTAATGCTTTCTTATCACGCTCAATAGGCTCAAGCGGCTCAG
>BTPG01000005.1:108066756-108108467 GCA_036245525.1 Semisulcospira habei
TTCTCCTTCCAAATACTTCAACGCTTCTGTAATATTCATTAATCGGAATGAGTCTGCTTGTAATGATCTATCTGGAACAATAGGCTCAAGCGGCTCAGGCGGTATTTGCGGATACAGTCGTGCCATTTTTTGTGGCAAATATTTTTTATATTTAATCTCTAATTTATTTTGCAACTCTTCAAAGGTATACAATTTGCTAGCATAATAAAACGAAACAAGATCTATGTGTTCCAGGTTTATGAAACTTAGAAGAACAAAAATTGTTTTATCGATTACTACCTTAACAGCAGGGACACTACTCGAAACGTCAAAATCTGTGTTGTTTTTTCTAATAGCAATAACAACCTTTGTTGACTCTGCTACTAAGCTATCCCACGTAAGTTTGATTCCCTGTGCGATATCTGCTTCTTTCGCAGTATCTACAGACCTCATGATAATTTCAAAAAATATTGTCGCTTCTCTATCTATGGTAAAGTTTGATGGTACAAACACAATAGTAGTATCTGTCCTACCCTTTCTATTTGTAAGAAGATACCTTCGTTTTCCATACTCTTGAAGTTTTAGTTTTTCTCTGCTATTGGTTTCTGCGAAATAGCTTGGCACAAGACTTACAAGCATTGGCTCAGAGTTAACAACTTTTCTAAATACTAAGGCTCTTTCATCAGTAAAATAAACATAAGGACTGATAAAAACAAACTTTACGTCCCATACAATGGGAATAGGTGCAAGCGGAACAGGGGTAGGAATAATTACCCACTTATTACCCACATGTTTTAAGCTGTAGAGCACATTACTTACAGGAGTAGGAACAGTAACATCACGAAGTTGACTAAGTTTAGGAAACTGTCTCTCAGCGCCATCTTTTACATCTTCAATTGCCTTTCGTTTGTACAATCCAACGGAAACAAGTTCAAGGCCATACACCTCTCCTACCTCACCTTCTTTATCAAAATCTTGCACGTCAGCCAAATCTTTCAACTCTATTGACGGACATGCAACTGGTACAATTCTCGGCTTTGGACCAAGACCGCTCATTTTTATAAAACAAAAATAAAATTTATTTCACTTCCAACACAACAGTAAAATCATGCATCTGAACTGGTTTACCATCCTGATTAGTTACAGATAAACACAGTGATTCAAAGAAACTGGAACCTAATTTTTTAAACTGCAAATTAGGAAATCTAGCAACCACACTTTCACAATATGGGGCAGCTCCAGTCGGCAAGCATCTTAACAAAGTTGAAGGCTTTCCATTGTGTACATTTTCAGTCGTGTTCAGTTCTTTTAAATAAACATTTAGCAATGTGTGTACTGACAAATGAACAGGGTATCTTCCAGTTATTTGATTTCCAACTGTTGTAGGTAACCAACCCTCAATATTATCACTTCCAAAACCAAATGCCCATTTTTCATCCCTAGAAGTTATATGTCTGCCTATTAAACCGAGTAAATATGCAAGTTCACGTGAAATTATAGGCTGACTACCTTCAGGAAATTCTAATGTAACACGTAAGTTCGCCGGATTTAAAGTTGCTTTAATTTTAAATTTAGTATAAAACCAATCAGCTAAAGTACAAAAGTCATAATACCCAGATGGTATAAAGTGGGTTTTAGTGCCCAAGCCACTATTACCAGCATTGCTATAACTTACATGAAAACTTGTATCATCTGTTACATTTAACCACTTTACTGTGTAAAACATTTCATGGATAGCTAAAGCCTTGCTACCATCACGATTATCAATCCCATTAGTTAACCACACTGGTTTGCTTGTATCAAGATTTGATAAAGTTATAAACATTTTTTATTATCACATAAAAAAGAACAATGGAATTTAAATCACCAACAATTGCCACTGTAAATGCATTTCAATTTAACGTGGATGCCAAGTATAATGTTGCGCCTACTTATGACCAGAAAATAATTCAGCTAAATGAGCTCGATATAGCTTTGTCCGAAGGAGATTTATTTCAAGTGAAAGTACCCATGATCATTACCTAAACCCTCCAATTACAGATGATGCAACTGCAAGAAAGTGGTCCTCAAGCCCACTACAGATGTTTCAAAACCAGCTTAACTTTGCTATACTATGTTCAACTACAGGCTGTGGCGTTTCTTTTACAGACCATTTGAATCACCCAAACAAACTGATTAAGTCTGTCTATTGTTTCCACACATATTACCAGCTTAGAAGAATACTGTCAGAACTCCATACCCCACTGCCCACTGAATCCAGTTTTAATCAGTTTAACAATCCCATGGATTTGAAAGCATTTGAACGCATCTGTAATGAATTTAACAAAGTATGACTTTACACAAAAACTTGATGATCACAAAGGCATGGGAACATTATATTACGCTATGAGTCACAGACAATACCCACAAGATTACTGGCCTCCCTACTCTTCATTCTCATCAAAATCTGAAGTGTGGTTAGGTTCAATTGAACAGAAACAGTCTAATGCCTGGACCACATTTGTCTTAGACAGGAGTGATGGGTTTACTCAAGCAGGAGTCGAACACATAAATGAGTCTATCAGAATGTATGTGTGGTGTATACTAGGAGCACAAGCTCAAAGTCAAATATTTTAAACGGGAGTGGGAAATTTGAAGCACAAAAACAGTTTCTTGCAAACCTTGAAGATTCAATTAATTCAGTAGTAGATCTCCCATCAAGCATACAACACTACCAAGACGTTCTCAGATATGCTAGATTGAAGGTTGACTTTGTAGTTGGCATCGGGTTATACATGTTACCATCTGACCTTCAACTCCAAATGGGGACAATAACAAATTATAATAATGAAATAATTGTTGCTGGGCGTGATCAAAAATTAGGACTCAATCAATCTGTAAACTTGAGCCCAACAACCACTCACCTACAACCATTAAAACCATTAATATCACCAGTAACGCCAGTAACATCATCATCACCTGTACAGACAGTAACGCCAGTAACAGCCCCAGCATCGGCACCGACACCTGTACTGGCACCAGTACAGCCAGTAACCCCAGTAAACATACATGAGTCGGAGAGAACTGCATTGGTAATAGGCCTTACTGGATTAGGGATATTACTTCTTTACCTGTTTCATTAAATATCCTATAATTAACCCTCCTACTGTCACCAAAAAGACCCACACATGCTCTGCCATAAACCCTACTACCTTTGCTGCTGTACTAATCAGCCAACTGACAACACTCCCTATTATGCCAGGCAAAGCATCCATTGCTTTTACTGCCAATTTTTGAAGCAAGTCTGATATGTGTGACAATTGTTTTTTTTTACCCATGTCTGTAAATCTTTTGGGTCTGATGGAACTGGAGGAGCTGGAGGGGCCGGGGTGCTACCACCTGGTCCACCCGTTACAGCTAACACTACAGTACTGATAATAAATCCAAGAGCAGTAATTAAACTTGCAATACTGATACCCTGCTCTCTGAAAAGTGTTTTCAATCTCTCAGCCAAAGTTGTGTCTTCGTGAAGTATTTTCTGAATAGTTTCTCTAACCCTGTTGACCTGTATTTTTAGTTTTTCTTTTCCAATTTCAATCACTTCTAGTCGCGCGGATCTTTCAATCTGCAAATCATTTAATCTGTGTTGTATTCTTTCTTTCATTTCTGTGTCATAATTCTCATCCTCAGCTTTAGCTAATTTTTCTTTTTCTCTTTCTATGTGATTATCAAGCTCGCCTAGTTTGGCTACATTATTTACAAGCTCACCTCTTATTGACTGCAGTGTTTTATCCAACCCCACTAATTCCCGCATTGTCAAAGGAGAGTCACCCATTGTTTTCATAACCTCATTTATTTGCCCTTCTGTAAATGAAGTTTTTTGTATTACTGTGTTTGCTAATTCTGGCAGTCTTGTTACTTCAGTCATTTCAATTTCTTGTCCATTGATTGTACATTGCTTAACGTCCCGACAGCAACAAGGCTTTCTCAGGACGTGCCTGCACTGCTTGTGAAAAAAAATAAATAAACAGAACATTGAATGTATGTCGCCAGCCGGTCAAATACATTAAATAAACCTAACACATGGGGACTAAATAAAGCTAAGACCATTTAGCAACACACATCCAATATCAAGAGCTACAGGCAGTGCAGACAGTAGGGAGAGTTTTAAAAAGGCAAATACAGGTGAATGGACAAAGGGTAGACAGAAACACATGCCCCAGAATAGAGAGAAAAACCCACCCTGTGGGGCTGACCAGGGTGACCCTGGGAACTAAAAAATACCTAACCCCACCCAAGTCCCCCAGGGCAGACCCGGGTGGGGGGAATTTCTTGTCCAGTTGGCAACCTTGTTTGCACATCATGAAGAGCACTAGCAAGACGAGGTGGTAACTGTTTATCTCCAATACCAAGTTGACGCAAGGCGCCAACACCACCTTCATTTTGATTGTACTTAAAGCTCTAAACTTACCAGGGTCTCTTTTGTTAGTCAATTGTACTTTTCCTTTGTCAACAGTGTTTAAATATAAATGACCTTTTTCATATTCAAACTGATTAGGATCTATTTCATCTGGGCGGTCACCAACACTATCATAAAACGAGTTTATTTTGTCTTTTAACAGTTCGTGATACATACTAGAAGTATTTCCCATTCCAGTTACATCTGTTGCACCAGTATCATAGTCATTCATGTCATCCATTTCAAAATCTTCATGGTTAAATCCTCCCGCTGCCATTGTTTCATTAATTTAATTTTTTTATTGTGCATAATAAAAATGGCACAGTCCTACGGATCAAAGTTAGACCCATACAGAAAACTATGTGAACCTCTTGGTGTTAAGGGCATTAGACAATCAATTGTCGTCACAAACAATCCTAGCACCATTGATCAAAACCAGACTCTTACTGTTAAGTTTCCAAACCTAGGCCCCAGTGACGTTATTGTTCCTGGTACTGCATGCCTTGCTTTTAATATCGAGTTAGTTAGTTATTTGGGTTTAACGCCGAGCAGGCGACTAAGGCCATCTCACGGCGGGATGGGTAAAAATCTGGTCAGCCAGACTAAAAGCAAGGTCTTAAGACAAGATGTAAATATAGATTAAAAATCTCAGGCTAAAATGTCGCACATGTCTTTAAAAGAAATGTCTACAGACTCTCAAAAAGGGCAAATAAAAAAGATTCACATAGTCTATGAATGCTCAAATCTTATTAAAAATATTGCATGCTCGCAAGCAATTGAAGATTTTGTCCGGGGGAACATCCCGGAACAAAACCTTCAAGGAGTCTGCTGTAAAGTGTTTATATTTGGTGTCAATTAGGTCAGCACAATACAGCAAAAAGTGTCGAACAGAAAACTGCTCATCACAGGCAAAACACCATGGACGCTCATCCTGTTTAAGTAAGTAAGAGTGCGTAACATACGTGTGCCCGATGTGGAGCCGAGCAAGGACAGTCTCCTCACGGCGGCTGCCGCAGCGGAAAGGTAGACTGTCAGACAACTTAGGAAGAGCTTCATGAAGCTTGTTCCCTTCCTCTTTGTCCCGCTCGAACTGCCACTCGCGGGCCACGTACGCACTAATCACAGGTTTAAAATCACTATAGACAGTCTGTGTGTCAGGGACAGGGTCACTGCGGGCACTGTTGGCAGCAGAATCTGCGATTCTGTTGCCTTCGATGCCCACATGGCCTGGGACCCAAATAAAAATGATGTCATAATATTCCTTCATCAAGTCCGCGTAGAGCTCTCTAATCTGCACCAGCAGTGGATGGTCTGTTCCCGCGCCCTGAAGGGCCTGCAGGGCAGAAAGAGAGTCAGACAGAATCAGGAAGTTCCTTTCCCGAGACTGATAGGCATGCTTGAGTGCTAGCAGAATGGCCTGCAGTTCTGCACTAAATACAGAGGAATGGTCAGGGAGACGGAGCTTAAATGGGCGTCTAGGATGGCGAGAGGACACTACAGCCGCAGCCACTCTTCCATCCTCAGACTTGGACCCATCCGTATAAAGACGACAATAGCCAGGAAAAATTGAAAGGAGTTCATTGAGGCTCTGTTGGTATATGGCTGGTGGAGTACAATCCTTCTTGTGGGCAGTCAAGTCCAGCAAGATGTCAGGAACTGGTAGTAGCCAGGGTGGAGTGACGTGTTGCAGAGATTCCAAAACTTTGTCCAGGTCCACTCCGGCCGCCTGCAGATGAGGTCGGACACGGAAGGAAAGTGGACGGACAGCTCCCGGATGGGCATCGTAAATCTCTGCAAACGACGGGTTAAAAACACAATCATAGGCAGGATTTTCTGGATGGGCCTTCAGCTTCAGAACGTAGCTGAGCATGAGGCGGATGCGGCGGAGCCTGAGAGAAGGCTCCCCTGCCTCCGCATACAGACTAGGAACTGGAGATGTCCTGAAGGCTCCCAGACATATGCGCAGACCTTGATGGTGAATTGTGTTCAGACGCTGCAGAACAGACTTGGAAGCCGAGCCATATACCACAGAGCCGTAATCCAGTTTGGACCGAACAAGGGCCCGGTACAGTCGAAGTAAGACGATGCGGTCTGCACCCCAGTCAGTACGACCAACGACACGAAGAATGTCGAGGGCCTTCCAACAAGAGGTTCTAAGGTAGTTAACATGGTTGCAGAAGGTCAATCTTTTGTCAAAGATGACCCCCAAAAACTTTGCCTCTTCGGCCACCTTAATTGGCACACCAGCAATGCTCAGGCTAGGTTCTGGAAAAAATTTCGTCTGGTTAGTAAAATGCACACAGACTGTCTTGGAGGGCGAGAATCTGAATCCATTGAGAGACACCCATCCCTGGATTCGATCAACACACAGCTGCAAGCGCCTCTCAAGGGACGCAAGTCCTCGACCTCGTGCACACAAAGCAAAGTCGTCCACAAACAAAGAGCATTCAGAATCATCCTTGACGGCCTTTACAATGTTATTTATTTTAATGCTAAATAAAACAGGAGATAGAATACTGCCCTGCGGGACACCCATCTCCTGTTCAAAGGAGTCGGAGAGGGTGGAGCCCACACGGACATGGAACGACCTGTTGGACAAAAAATTGTGAATAAAAACGGGCAGATGCCCTTTAAAACCCATGTCCGACAAATCAGACATTATACCATGCTTCCAGGTAGTGTCATATGCCTTTTCAAGATCAAAGAAAATTGCATAGACATGCTGCTTGTTGACAAAAGCATCTCGGATAAAAGACTCAAAGCGGACTAGATGGTCAGTTGTACTACGGAAGCGCCGGAAACCGCACTGGAGGTCTGTGATGAGACCCTGTGACTCAAGATGCCACACCAGTGGGGCGTTGACCAAGCGTTCCATAGTTTTACATAAACATGATGTCAAAGCTATTGGCCGGTAGTTGCCCGGGTCGGAAGGATCCTTACCCGGCTTGGGAATTGGCACAACCACAGCCTGGCGCCAAGATGGCGGAAAATGACCGGTTATCCAGATATGGTTAAAGGCCTTGAGAAGTACAAGGAGTGAATCCTCAGGCAGATGTGTTATGAGCTGATAATGGATGGTATCTAATCCAGCAGCAGAGTCAGTACATTTCTGCAAGGCTTGCTGCAATTCTGAAAACGTAAAAGGGGCATTATAGTCTTCCAAGTTATCCGATATAAAATCACAAGCACAAGATTCTCGCTTCTCCTTCTCTCTCTGGAAGAAAGGTGAATAATGCTCTGTTGAAGAATTATGGGCAATGGTGGAGGCAAGCAAATTGGCCACAGCCTTTTTATCTGTGACCAAACTGGCACTGGGGGGTGTAGAGTGTTCATGGAGAAGTAGTACCTTTGACTTTTCAGCCAGCAGCGCCTCTTGGGGCAGGCGGGAGCACTGGTCTTCACATGGCACTCAACTCTCACAGCTGGCTCCAGGTCCTTTATCTAGCCACACCCCGGTAACCGCTTCTGCTGGCGGGCGAAACGTTGTGAGGGGCTGTCGCGTCTTTCAGTCAGTTGAAATACTTGGAGAGGAGACGGGCGCCGCCAAGTTCGCCTAAGCCCATTGAAAGGACTGATGGACAAGCAACAGAATAAGAATAACATGCCGGATCGGTCGGGGCCCGGATCACCAACGACCGCGCACCCCATTGGAGGTCTCCAGGGTGGGGGCGACAAGTGTGTTACTGGAACCAAACCCACCATCAAGCTGCCCACGCAAGGAATAACTATCGGAACTTGGAACGTTCGCACACTCTACCAGTGCGGCAAAGTGAAGGAACTCACCCACGAGTTGAAGCGCTATCGCTGGGACATTGTAGGACTTGCAGAAGTTCGATGGACAGGCTTCGGAGAAACAACAACAGATGAAGGCCATAAAATCTGGTTCAGCGGAAAAGAAACCAAGCACGAACATGGCGTAGCTTTTATCGTAAGGAAAGAGGTGGCTGGAACTGTCATCAGCTGCACCCCCGTGTCAAGCAGACTAATCTCCATCCGCATCTCCGCCCGACCGCACAACATCACTATCATACAAGTATACGCTCCAACAGCAGACCATGATGATGAAGAATTAGAAGAATTTTACGAACAACTGGACAACATCATCAAGAAAACACCTAAGAAAGACATTCTGACTGTCCTCGGTGACTGGAATGCAAAGATCGGCCCTGACGCCTACCAACAATGGGCAGGAACAGCTGGCAAGTTTGGCCTTGGAGAAACAAATGACAGAGGCCTGCGACTTTCAGAGTTCGCAGAGAGTCACCGTCTCACCGTTGCTAATACCCTCCATCCACACAAGAAGTCAAGAACAGTGACATGGCAATCGCCAGGAGGCCTGGTCCATAACCAGATTGACTTCATCTTGCTGCCTCGACGATTCAAATCCAGTGTTAACAAAGCACAAACGAGGTCCTTTCCTGGCGCTGATATTGGCAGCGACCACAACCTCGTCCTTACTAGCCTCAAGTTGAAGCTGGCATTGAAACGAGATAGCAAGAACCCTCGCATCAGATTCGACCTCCAGAAGCTAAAAGACCCGGAAGTAGAAGAGCTCTTCCAAGCCCAGGTGGGAGGCAGATTTGCAGCCTTGGCTACTTTGGACTGCGACGTAGACACCCTTGCTGGAAATATAAAAGAGGTGTTACTTTCTACAGCAGAAGAAGTGCTGGGGAAGCAGAGGAAGCGCAAACAGCCCTGGGTCACCGATGACATCCTCGATCTCTGTGATGAGAGGAGAGCCTGGAAGAAAAAGAGAGGCCAAGACCTCACATCAGCAAACAAGTACAGACTTGTCAACAAGAAGATCAGGAAGAGGATGAAAGAAGCCAAAGAAGATTGGATTGAAGACCAGTGTTGCAGCATGGAAGAGGGCATGGCAAATGGCAACAGCAAGAAGGCTTATGAAACGCTAAGGACCCTCACCAAGACTCAACAGCGAACAGCCACAGTCATCGAAGACAGCAGCGGCCAACTCCTTACGGAAAACACTGCTGTACTAAACAGATGGACTGAGTACTGCCGAGACTTGTATAACTACAAGGCTGAGCCAGACACCAGCATCCTCCAAAACAACCAGGCTGGGGCCAGGAAGGCTGAAGACCTGCCAGTGTCAGCTGAAGAGGTGGAAGCAGCCGTACGCGGCCTGAAGGGAGGAAAGTCTCCAGGTGTAGACAACGTACCTGCTGAACTGTTGAAACATGGAGGAGAAGTAACAACGAAGGTCCTCACTACACTCTGTCAAAAGATCTGGGAGCAAAAGAAATGGCCAGTAGAATGGACACAGTCTCTAGTGATTCCGCTCCCCAAGAAAGGAAACCTGAAACAGTGCCAGAACTACAGAACTATCAGTCTGATAAGTCACCCTAGCAAAGTAATGCTTAGAATCATTCTCAACCGCCTCAAAACTTTCGCCGAGGAACTGCTGGCAGAAGAACAGGCTGGCTTCAGAGTTGGAAGAAGCACTGTAGAGCAGATTTTCAACTGCCGCGTCCTGATCGAGAAACATCTGCAGCATCAGCGCGAACTCTACCACAACTTCATTGATTTCAGGAAAGCATTTGATCGCGTCTGGCACGACGGACTCTGGCAAGTCATGAGATCGTTCAACATAGAGGAGGGACTGATCCAAATGATAGAAGCGCTTTACAAGAACGCCTGCAGCGCGGTTCTACTTAACAATCAGTCAGGCGAGTTCTTCAGGACGACGATCGGTGTCCGTCAAGGATGCCTGCTCTCTCCTGTCCTTTTCAACATATTCCTGGAGAAGATCATGCAGGAAACCCTCCACGACCACCATACTTCAATCTCTATTGGTGGCAGATCCCTGTGCAATCTTCGATTCGCAGACGACATTGACCTCATGGCAGGCAGCAATAGTGAGCTCCAAAACCTGACAGACAAACTTTCAAGTAGTGCAGGGTCTTATGGCATGGAGATCAGTACGGATAAAAGCAAAGTGATGATCAACACCACAAGCGACAGCAGCAGCAACATTCACATGAATGGCCAAAAGCTAGAAGAGGTCAATAGCTTCAAGTACTTGGGAGCCACCCTGTCCAAAGACGGTAGTTGCATAGCAGAGATCCGTATCAGGATAGGTACAGCAACATCCGCAATGGCCAGGCTGGACAGGATATGGCGAAGTAACTCCATCAGCTTCACCATCAAGTACAGGCTTTACAAGTCCCTCATAGTGTCTATTCTACTCTACGGCTGTGAGACTTGGACACTGCTTGCAGACTCAGAAAAGAAAATCCAGGCCTTTGAGAACAAGTGCCTGAGGAAGTTGCTCCGCATCTCGTACCGCGAGCACAAGACCAACGAATATGTATGGAGCATCGTCACTTCCCTGGTGGGCCCACATGAACCCCTTCTGGCAACCGTGAAACGGCGCAAGCTTGCTTGGTTTGGCCACGTGACCCGACACAACACCTTGTCCAAGACTATCCTCCAAGGCACTCTCGAAGGAAGTCGTCGGCGAGGTCGTCAGAGAAAGAGTTGGGTCGCAAACATAAAAGAATGGACCGAACTCGAGATGTCAGACTTGCTTGCCACCGCCCAAAATAGAACTCAGTGGAGAGCACTGTCTGTTGCTGCTGCCTTTCAGTCCCCCCAACGCCCAGTTCGGGCAAGGGACTGATGATGATGATGATGAAACTGGCACCATCTCTAAGATGGCCGACAGAAGCCGAGCCACCCCTGCCCCTAATTCTTCGAACAGCCTTCCAGACTTTTTGGGACGGAGTCCTAGAAGATAAAGATGAGACGAAGCGTCTCCAGGAAGCACGGCGTTCACGTTTAAAAATGTAACGGGCTTTCGCCCGCTGTCTTTTAAAGGTTAAAATATTTGCGTGCGACGGATTACGAAAAGCACGTCGCTGAGCAGATTTGCGCATTGTTTGGGCCTTGCGGCACTCTTCATTGAACCATGGTACTCTCAGCTTCCGAGGGAGTGATGTGGAAGTTCTAGGGATGGTTTCACCTGCAACCTCCAACAAAATAGAAGTAAAACAAGAAACAGGTTCTTCAGCTGACATGACCACCTCCTCTGTAAGACGAGACTGACAGAGAGAGGCAAACAGAGACCAGTTAGCTTTCTTGAGATTCCAGCGCCCCACCGGCGAATCCTCCTCACAGCTGACCGATGACAGCACTACTGGGAAGTGGTCACTACCACACAGGTCGTCGTGAACCTTCCAGTCAAAGTCCAGCATGAGAGAAGGATCACACACAGTGAGGTCTAGAACAGAACTAGATCCGGAACCTGAGTTAGAGTATGTAGGTGAGCCATCGTTAAAGACACATAGGTTAAGTTGAGAAAAAACATCTTCTAACATCTGACCTCTGCCATCATAGTGGTCACTACCCCAAAGGTGAGCATGACCGTTAAAATCCCCCATGAGAATAAAGGGAGGGGGCAGTTGATCTACTAAGTTAAAAATATCATTGCTACAGACCCGCAGTGATGGTGGCAGGTAAATACTACATATGGTTATGGTCTTTTTTAAGGTAACCCGAGCAGCGACAGCCTGAAGACAGGTGTCGATGCTAACGGGGCTACATAAAATTTGGCTACTAATGAGAAGAGCCGCTCCACCCGAGCGCCTCTCCGAATCAGAGCCTTTATGTATAACATTAAAACCATTAAAAGACACAGGGTCAGAAGTCTTCAGGTAAGTCTCCTGAAGAGATATTACTGAGGGGTTATAGAACTTGACTAAAAGACGTAATTCCTCAAAGTTAGCTCGAAAACCACGACAATTCCACTGAAGCAAAGAGTCCATGATTAAGTCTTATCTGGGGGTAAGGAGTTTTTCCCCCCTTTTTCCTTTACCTTGGAAGGAGTTGAAGAAACAGAGGGGGGCCGGCTCCCGGGCCTCCTCTGGTTCCTCGGAGAGGAAGGGGGTGGAGCTGCTGCAGCATCAGCAACAACAACTTCCACTCCCTCCATCCGCACCTCCAGTGCAGCATATTTGTTTTGAAGGGGGACATCTGTGTTCCCCTTCTGGGCCCGTGCGCACAGCGGTCCCATAGATTTCTTAGACTGCTGGTCCTGGGCAGCGTTCCTGCCGCTAGAGTTAGCGGCCTTAGAAGGCTGACCAGAGCCAGAAGCCTTTGGAGTTGACTGACTAACAGGTTTGGGTGGGGGCTGAGGCTTAGGGGCAACAGAAGGCGGCACAACCGGACCGGCAGTGTCCGCCCTCTGCGTTCCCTGGCTCCTTGTCACCACCGGAGGAGGGTTACTCTCCAGGGGCGAAAGGAGCCGAGGCTCCGCCCCCAACCAAGAAGTTGGGGTCTGACATGAAAAGTCTTTGGTGGGGCGCTTGCCTGCCACCGCTGCACTAAAAGTATACACTGAGGTGTTAGAGGTTGGGGCAGCCGCAGCTGCACCAGGGCCTTCAACCAGTTTTTTTGGCATCCAGAAAGGACAGCCCCTTCTCCACACGCACCTGCTGAATCTTGCACTCGGATATCCAACGAGGGCATTTCTTATCCGAAGCCATATGCGCCCCCTGGCAATTCACACACAGGGGGGTGGCTGTGCAGGACTCAGCAGAGTGTCCGGGCCTAGTGCAACGGGCGCATGAAGCCTCTGCCTGACGGCATGTCTTCTGCCCATGGCCATACTTTTGGCACTTAAAGCACCGGAGGGGAAGAGGGACGTACTTTTTCACTCTCAGGGAGTAGTAACCTCCCCAGATGGTAGTAGGAGGGGTGGGGGTGCCAAACGTCAGGATGATGGTAGGGAGACGGATCTCCCCACCACCTCGCTTGGAAGCGAAGCGCCTGACGCAAGTCACCCCCTGAGACTTAAGGTTCCTTACAAGTTCATCTTTTGACAGTTCTGCCAAAGCTTGATCTTTGATTACGCCTCTTGACGAATTCATAGTTTTGTGGGGTGTGACTTCCACAGGAGTGTCTCCGATGGAAGAGAGCCCCAGTAGCCCGCTGGAGTGTGCCCGAGTACGGCACTCCACCAGCAAGTCACCAGACCTGAGGCGCTGGGCATCAGGCCTGCCAACACGGCTCCTGAGGGTCTCCCCCACCAGAAAAGGATGCAGCTTGGTAACTGGTTTCTCCTTCACCTTGCTATGGACAATGAGGAAGCGAGGCCATACGGCCGACGCCTGAGGTGTCGCTTCCTCACAGTCTGAATCACTGTTGTGTTCAATGTCGGCGTCTATGTGCCGTTTCTGTGCTAGTTTTGGTTTTTTGGTTTTATCCATATTATATTAGTAGAGATATTCATCCCCCGGGGGTCCCCGCCCGCCACCGAGCCCAACAAGGGAAAGTGCAACTGTCGGCGGGTCTCCAGCCGACGCACAATGGAGACTGCCCGAAAGATATACTCAAGGGGGTAAGCCCGATTGAACCGTTTGAGCCACCGCCTTCTATCACACCGTTGAATGCAGGGGAATACTGGCGTAAAGCACCTAATCAGCAGCAGAAGCTATAGCATGGTGCTCCGTATAGCAACCCGCATGTCAACAGTGGGATAGGGCTCAACGTGACAAGAGCCGATTGACTAGGCCGGTACGACTAGCCTCCCGTTTAGGTAGAAGTCAAGGCCGAAGTGGAGTGTTGGCACCAGTGAGCCGCAGCCCAAAGGGAACCTCAGCCACCAGGATCCTCTTCTCCCCCGACACGGGTCTCCAAGCACGGCAAACACTTGGGATCCAAAGGACCAAAAAGTCACGAGTATTTTTAAGGACCAATCCAACATGGTACGACCTAGGTTAGCACAGCTCCTTAAAAACCGGACCAGTGAAAAGGCTGAACAACATATCTGCTGACATCAAGTCCTAATCCTGGACAAAGATGGCACCCGTCCGCTAGCCCACTCAGTCAGGGACTGAGCGGACTACCCACCTACGCCACGTGGAGGCCGGTGCCGGGTAGGCCTTTTAATATCAAACTTTCATCAGACACAGATGACGAAAGAACACTATTTGGCAACCTTGGAAGAGCAATTATTAAGACTATTAAAGTTAAACTTGAAGGACAGGAAGTGTTCAGTCTTGACGATGCTGATGTATTCTACTGTTACAAAGATCTGTGGCTCACAAGTGAAGAAAGAGAAGACCGTATTTACCAAGGCATACAGGCTGATAATGTTGCCAAACTCAAAATCAATGCAACAGATAAATCAACAAAAGAAGCCAAGGACGTTATTGTGGCAGAAACATATGGAAATAGATTTTGCATTCCACTTGAATTTGAAATCCTAACAGCGCATTTGCCTTATTACCAAGGAGCACTAAATGACCGCCTGAGTTTTGAACTGCCCCACCCGGGTCTGCCCTGGGGGACTTGGGTGGGGTTAGGTATTTTTTAGTTCCCAGGGTCACCCTGGTCAGCCCCACAGGGTGGGTTTTTCTCTCTATTCTGGGGCATGTGTTTCTGTCTACCCTTTGTCCATTCACCTGTATTTGCCTTTTTAAAACTCTCCCTACAGTCTGCACTGCCTGTAGCTCTTGATATTGGATGTGTGTTGCTAAATGGTCTTAGCTTTATTTAGGCCCCATGTGTTAGGTTTATTTAATGTATTTGACCGGCTGGCGACATACATTCAATGTTCTGTTTAGTTTTTTTTTTCACAAGCAGTGCAGGCACGTCCTGAGAAAGCCTTGTTGCTGTCGGGACGTTAAGCAATGTACAATCAATCAATCAATCTGAGTTTTGAACTAATCTTTAATGACTACTCCAAAGTTATCAAATCAATGGATCTCAATGCATCATACAAGATCTCTATAACATTTCCTTAGAATATGAAATTGTCACACATGCTCATTTAGCTACTATAATTCAAAAACAGTACCAGTCAAGACTGCCGATTTATTATGATCATGTTATAAGACACAGTTTGATTCATAAAGACAAAAGTGACCCAATGTGGAACATCAACTTGAACACACCTGCTAGGTCACTGAAAGGCATTCTTATGCTGTTTGTTAAACCGGTGAGTCTATACCAACGAGATTCAGAAAAATTCTATAATCCAAAGATTACACATTTATCCTGCACTATTGAAGGTCGTCCTAATCAAGTGTATGCTTCGGGTATGCTACCTTACCAGCACTATGACGAGATCACAAAATATTTTGCAGGCGGAAGGCTTAGAGAAAAACCAGCAAACATGGCATCTAAAGATCTACATCTGTACGATGTAAGAATAGCTCAATACCTGACAGACAAGTATGCACTTTGGCTAGACCTGCGTAGTACAGATGACGACTACCTACATGGGTCAGGTCGTACTGTTAAAAATGGCAGTGACGGAATTACAATCCAAATACGAAAAAAGGTTGAAAAAGCCAAAGCAATAAACATATATTTGTATCTGATTTATGATGCACAACTGAACATTCAAGAAAGCAGACTGAGTGGACACATATATTAAAATTATAATTAGTATTAAAATGAACTTGCTGACACTCGATCCACACTGTGGTTTGTTTTGCGGTGCCACAGGCTGCGGAAAAACTGTATTTGTTCTTAACCTCTTACAAACAAGATACATCTATCATTTCGAAAACATTGTGATATTTTGTCCTACAATCAAACACAATAAAGCTTATCACAACCATTTATTCATTTGGACTGACAGCAACATCTACTTAGTTGACCCTGAGAAAAAACTGAACGACTACCTGCTGTATTTTTACAAACAATTTGAAGGACAGCCAACTTTTTATTGTTTATTGTTGATGACTGTTCTGCAGAGAAGGATATTGTTAAGGTGGCACATGGCGTGCAAAATCGTCATTTTTTTCTTCAAAACATTGTTCGAAAACTGTTTGACCTATTATTCTGAAATTTGGCACATAAAACAAAGACAGCATAATGAATGTTCACACCAAGTTTAATCATCCTAGCTCATATAATTCATAAGTTATGACATAATCACTAAAAAAAATGGGTAGCGATTTTGCCCCCTACACCATTACATAATGAGCAGCCTGTTCACCATCTAAAATGGTTTGAAATGAAGGAAAAGGATTATACTACACAATAAAGCATGATAACTGTCCTTGTGATGCATGGAAATGTCTCTGGTCATGTGTCATATTGTTGCCAAGAAAAAAAATTCATAGCATGACTTGATCAACCTAATGGATCACAGAAACCACTAAAGGTACAATTTTCTAACTAGTCTTATTGTGTTCAGCAACTATTTTTACATCTGTGTGCAAAATTTCAGCTTGATATCTGTATCCAAAGCAACATTTTTTCAGGGGGCAAAATCATCGCTGTTGCAAAAAAAGCATGTTTTCAGAAAATTGACTTCAAAGTTGGAGACAGGTAAACAGTTTGTCTATAAGTCAAATTGTTCATTGTAAACACTTGGAATGGTTCCTGTGGAAACTAAGAGAGTCTGTACTGACACTGGAACAGTCTCTAAGCACACAGAGAGTTTAGAAGGCTCCAGGATTATACTGCACTCCCTCCCGTCCCCTGCGACGAACGCGTTCTTGGCGGTGAAGGTAAACATCGTCAATCTTCTTGCGACGAGCTCCTGCATGGAGAGTCTTCTGGTAGTGCTGCCAGGTCTTCAGGTGGATTGGGGGAGGCATGTTCAGCATTCTCCAAAAACAGGAAAGCTGGGTGAAGCCAATGGCGTTCATAGCAGCAGCAGTCACCAGGCGCCGGTTTATTTCGTAGCCAGTGTACACGGTGCCCGTCTTCTGTGATGTCATCACTTCACTGATGATGGTGCCACAACCCGTGCATTGCACTTTCAGCTGGCAAGAGGTCCCCATCCTTGCAGATTTGTCTTCAAAAAGGCAATACTGAAAAATAAACAGAGAAAAATCCTTTAGTACGATATACATGAAAAGTCATGGTACTCTTACCCAATGTCACCAAGTCACAAACACAAACAAGTAAGCAGTAATGAGGAAACTTCACTTACCGATTGCTCACAAGTATCACACTGTACAGGAGAGAAGAGCTGGTTTAACTTTCCGGGTTGATGATAATATTTATTGCCTCAATGGGTGCAGCTTCACCGGTCTCTTTTTCACGATCGTCTTGAAAAAAATTCCGAAGTTTCTTGACGGAAGCAACTTCTGCCGATGTCAAAGCCGTCACAGTCGCATCGATAGCCGCACTCTCTGCAGCTGCATTCGGTGACTGCTGCTTTTTCTGTTTGCTCCTCTTTCTCTTCTTGCCGTACTGATGCTTGGTAGCCCATTTGGTCCCCTTTTTTGGGTCATTTCTGTCGCACTACATTGAGTTTATGACAAGACTGTCGCACACGGCTTGATAACGACGCCATTTTGAGTTATTACAAACACGCGTGTTGCCGAGGACGGAAACTGCCGAAGTGCTCTTCGGCCGTGATCACGCGCTGCGCCGTGCGCCGCCGGCCAATCAGAAACTTCCATTCAAACGGATGACGGAAGCGCTTATGTTCCGAGGGTTTCGATTGGTTGTAAGCTGCTCTGATAGGCCTCGGGTTTTCTCTTCGTGTGTCTCCGTATCGCATTCTTTGTTTCCGAAACAGACCTCAAAAGTAGGCCAAGACCGTGACCTTTCCACTCGTACCAAACACATGGGGGTTCTTTCAAAGGGACATGCCGTAACCAGGCACTCAAAATTGAGTTTTTGACGGCCACGTTAGTTTTTCTTTTCACTTCCAGCGATAGATACATCACTAAAACATCCAAAATAGGGGTATAAATCAATAAAATGGACAAAACCAATCACACACATGCATAATACAGACATCGTAGGACCCATTTCTGGGTCAAACTGGAAACACATTTTTGAGCGATTTTTGACGAAAATTACATGCCGTGTGCCACCTTAAGAAGAGAAACACACTGGCAGAACTTGCTTTTAGTGGCAGGCATGCAAATATCAGTGTATGGATTCTCACTCAAAAATATAATGCTGTACTGAAAGATTTTCATGAGCAGTTAAAGTTTATCTGTTTGTTTTACTGTAAGGATCGTGACAGCTTTGAAGACTGCCTCAGAGAAAATGATGTCATCCCCAACAAACATGAACGAGACATTGTGAAAAACAAACTGAAATCGACTAAGCATCTAAAGCTTATCAGCCCACAGGGTATGGATTAGTGAATTAATTTAGCCTTATGGTTTGTCTTTAAAAAATGACAGACAGACAAACCATTGATATCACAGACTGCTTCAAAGATGTTAAGTGCATTTTTGACTTTAAAACGCATGTTAAAAAGCCATTTGAGCTCGTTATAAAACTCTCAACACCAACACTGATAAGCATGGTATATAATGTGACTTTGGGGTATTCTGAATGTTTCCCATGTTATGAGTACGAGACTGTTGATCTTAGGACACATACCTTTAGAGTTAATGATGCTAACTGCGAGTGGTTTGAGGCACTGTGTGAACACATATTCAGACAACTATGTAAACTACATCATTATATTGAAGACGCTACAGTCAATAAAGTGGTATTACACCTACAGCGCAAGAAGTAATATTTTTTTTTATTATTTTGTCAATCAAATAAAAATGACGGGCAAAATGATTGACGTTACAGAGTGCTTCAGATATATCCAACACTTTGATCAGTTAAGAACAGATTTCAAACAACCAGACATAATGCCAATACCATCGCCATCAATTATATACGTGTCATAAATATGACTTTAGAAATATTTGAAGAGTTACCATTTGTAGAGTACATGCCTGTTGATTTTAAGACACATACCTTTGAAGTTGATGATCAGTGGTTTGAGACAGTGTGTGAACAAATATTCAGACAACTATGTGAACCGAATCTGTTTATTGTAGAGATAGATAAGTAGACAGTTGAAACCGACCTAATCAATAATCTATAGATTTATTTGATCCTCTCCGTATTTAGACAAACGAACTCCAGCACTTACCACCAATACCTTTATTACCTATCCATTTTAGTTCCACTCCAGAAATCATTCAAGCTACGTTTGGGGGAGGGGTAGGCTGGGGCTCTCATATTCTCATTCTCAGAATAATTAATTCTAGAATGAGAATATAAGATTTGAAAACCAATCAAATCGATAAATGCCACGTCGATCAACTAATTATTGTAATCAACTAGCCATTTAGACAAACCCAACGCCACCCAAGACACCCAATACCTTTATTACCTATCCATTTTAGTTCCACTCCAGAAATCATTCAAGCTACGTTTTTTGATCAGCTACCAACCCGCGAGTATTAAGCCAGATCCCCCCACTCCCACCTAAATTATTAATGCTGTCATTGACTTCTTTAAGCAAAATTATTATATTATATTATAAAATGAATCAAGACGAATTACTTCTTTTAAGTGATATTTGTGCTGTAGAAAACAAAGACTTAGACTTTAAAAAACAGCGTCTTTTGTCTGTGATTGTATCGGGCAAATCAAAGACTTATCTGGGTAGACAATACATGATAGAGGATATTGAATCTCTAAGCTCTGACGAGCTAATTAAACTACATTCTAAATATGAAAATCACATTGCTTCACTAATGACACGTGATTTAAGCCGGTCTCTTGTCTGTCTATATACAAAAGCTGTAAGTCACTTCCTACCTGTTGATAGTGACAGCCTTTCACATGATCTAGAAAGCAACCCCATAGTTTCAAGTTCAATAGGTAAATTAGCATGCCTTATGTTTTACAAGTTTGGGAATTACCTTGCGCCTGCTGTAACCTTACTTGTTACTAGTAGTCATATTGATTTTTCTAAAATAAATTTTAAATTAGAAGAAAATGGACGAGACGACTCCACAACAGAGCCATGTCTTGACACAGGTTCAAACAGTGACTAAGACTAAAAGCCCAGGTAGAATAGAGGCTGGAAAAAGATTAGCTGAATATAACAGACAAAAGAAATTACAGCTTCAAGCATTAACAGAAAAGACTGACACACCATCAACAGCACCAGTGTCACTACCGTCACACCCCCCACAAAGTGAGAGACAAACAACTAAACCTGAAACTACAAAATATATAGTTGCTGGATTTGTTGTCGGATTTGGTTACGTAGGTTACCAATTATATAAAAAATACAAACCAAACACTCAAACAGTGTCCAAAAAATCAAACACTCCAAAAACAAAAGAAGAAGTCTCCACATTACCAGCAGTGCCAAAACCTTTGGACCCATTTTACATGCAGTAAATAAATTTATTATTTAAATTTTTATGGTATAAGAAAATGAGCGACACAAAGAACTTAATGAACCTTGTCTATCACTCTGCTGTAATAAGTGGACTAGCAGTAGCTTATTCTATGTTGGGAAAAAGTCTTCTCAAAATGAAATCAGCAGACCTTAGTAAATTAGACTTTGAAGACAGTGCTAAGCTAGTAGTTGTTATAACAGCATCGATTGCAACAAAAGATTTTCTAGTCAAGCAAGGAATTATTCCAGAAAATATTTCTATGTAAATAAAAATATGGCAACTATAGCTGTTATGATTGGCGGTGCAGTTATTAACGCATTGGCATTTAGTGGGTCAAACTATTTCTTTTCAAAAGTGAGTAAAGAAGAATCAGCAGAAGAAATGAAGCGCCACAATGAGGCGTCTGAAAAACTAGCTCAAGCTCAACAAGATTATGAGAAGCAAAGAATAGAGAAACTTGATTTTATTAATGAAAAACTAAAACTTGAGGGTCACGCACAGCATACATTTTCAAACGTCGATGACGCGATCAAAGAACACTATCTTGTTACTGGTGAAGACATATCTATTCCACAACCAAAACTTAGCGACTATTACCAACCAAGCTCAGAACAAAAAAATGGAGAAATAATATTTGTTTTAGTAGGAATGACATTAGTATATTTTACAGGAGTTTATATTGCTAGAAAAAATGGCAGACGCTAAACTATCAAAAATATATTACTCCCCAATTGGCTACTGGAAAGGGAATACTGCAATAAAAAAATTACATGCTGCTGTGGGTGGAGATGTTAACCAAATAAAACAGTGGCTTAAAAAACAGGCAATTTGGCAAATATATCTTCCTGCTCCAAGAAAAATAACAAGGCCTCATTTTGAAAACACATCACCTAATGACACACACCAAATGGACCTCCTGTTTCTTCCGCATGACACAATAAGAAAGAAACGATACAAGTATGCATTAACTGTTGTTGACATAGCTTCAAGGTATAAGGATGCAGAACCCATAACTGACAAAAAAGCTGTAACAGTGGCCACTGCATTATCAAAAATATATAGTCGAGGTCCTTTAAAATACCCTAGGCTTGTGCAGGTTGATGATGGGAGTGAATTTAAAGGGGCTGTTAATCAATTATTTGCAAAGCATGGCGTACTGGTTAGACGCGGTATTCCAGGCTTGCATAGATCACAGGCAATTGTTGAAAACTTTAACAAGCAATTATCGGAGAGACTTTTTAGCTATCAGTATTCTAAGGAACTCATGCATGACGCACGTAACACTGAGTGGGTTAAAAGATTACCTTCTGTGATAAAAGCAATGAATAATGATGGTCACCCTAAACCTGTTGATTCTATTAAATTGAAAACAATACCGTCAGAAATAAAAGCAATAACACCTCCAGACACTAGCTTGTTTACAAAACAGGTGAGATATTTGTATCAACCAGGTGAAGCTGAAAATGACGTTAGACGTAGGGCAACTGATCCAATTTGGTCTACATCTGTTCATAATATAAAAAAAATAGTTCCTTCAGCTAATGCAACAATATATTATCTGTATGAGCCTGCACCAAAGAGGGCATTTGTTAGAGAAGAATTACAGATTATTCCCACAGACACTGTTACTCATTTTTAACAATTTCAATTCATCAATTAGTTTATCAAACAGTTCATCAGCTATTTTTTCAGATAACTTGAGCCTGTAATGACCTGGTGCATAAGCTTTTTCCTTAGTGTGAAACACTCTTTTTGTATCCCCAACTGCTAGAGACTTTTTATATGTTTGAATCATTTCAATATTATGTTTGTTTGATCTTAGTGTCTTGTTTGGATAATCAGGCATTAATGCACCATCTAACACTTGCTTGTAATGTTCATGTCGAATGTCTTTATTTTTTATTGCTGTTTTCTTGATACCTTTGGCTTTCGACTGACTACCTTTCTGATGCAGTATAGAATACATTTTGGATCTCAGTCCAACGTACTCAACTATTGGCACACCATTCAGTTCATCTTTAAACTTACCAGGCACTTTCTTGTTTTGTGTGCTAAACAATGGGTGATCTTTAGGATAATCAGACGTGTCATACATGTGTAACTCGGTTTTCATGTCTTCATAAAAGTCTTCAGTACACACATTTATGATCATAGAGTCAGTGTCAGTGTATAACAATCGACACTCAGGATACTTTGGTTTAAAGTAATCATAATAAAATTCAAGCATTAATAATTTTGACAACTCAAGAATAGCCATACCTATAAATACTGGCTTGTCCAGTTTAACAATCTTTTTTTTGAGTGACACTGCATACAATGATGAATGAAATTCTTTGTACCCTGTGTACTGTGGCTTGCCTGTAAGTTTAATTGCACCCGATTCAGTTGTAACCAGTCTCACATCTTTTCTGTGATGAGGATTTTCCATTGTCTTACCAAAACAGGCATTGTTCATAAGCTTAAAGAAGTCTTTGTCAAATGCAGTGTTGCCGTCTCTCGCACGAAGGGTTGTGTTTTTCATTATGTAATCTTTCATAAAAGCACTCTGATCAAATTGAATACCTCTGTGAACTTTCTTTAGTACTAACCCATGTCTGATGTAAAACTGTAACAAGCGATAGTGACAAACGTAATTGAATTTGTCGTTCAAATTTGGTACAAGTTTGGTGTCTTCTTTTTTCCCCGTCATACTTATTTTCTCAACTGCTAATGGATAATCATTATGGTAATCGTGTAGGTGGTGTGGATACTCAAGGTCGACTTCAAAGATCCAACCCTTTTCATCATTTTGACCTCGATCCATAATATATTTTGTTAATTTTTTTATGCCATACTGTGACAAATCATACAAACAAAAGTTTTTTAATGGCAACAATTCACACATTGCAAATCCATACAAATTATTAGCATCTAAGTACGTAATAAATGACCTTGACATTGAGGGGTCAAAGTCGTCAAGATATTTGTTGTTGGCCTTGCCATAATTGTTTGCTGCTAGACTAATGCCACCCCTCAATCCACGTTCCACCATTTCACCCATCGTACGATCATACAACAGGTCTATAAATATTTTACTGGATTTCAAAAATGCATCCCATGTCATGCCAGGACTGGTTATGTAGCAAGCAGGGTCAAGACTGTAGTGCAACAAACCCTTTTCACGATAACTTTCAAATACATCTGCTAGCAAGCAAACATCAGCTTTCAAGTACTGATCGTGGTAATCACCAATTGTCTGACATCCTAACTTATCCCACGCATCAAGTGCATGTTGGTATTCAGAGTCAGAAATACCTTTACCAATTAGTGTAGAATAAAAATTTTCTTTTGGTGGAAGACTCCTTTCTTCAAAAACTACCCAGTGATCGATGTACTCATACGGATAGACACCTTTCTTAATCAAGTCTGGTTCAAAATATTTACTTGTTATTGGATACTCAGTCAGTCCTTCTGCCAGACTAGCAAGACCTAAAGACAAATGTTGCATGGAGTCATAAAATGCTAATTTATCTAACCTAAATGTCAAGTATTTCTCAGTTGTCTGGGCAATACAACTAATTTTTTTGTACGACTCGTCTACAGCCTGCATGATAATGTGTGAATCATATCCCTTCAGATTGTGAAAAAAGATTGGTAACTTGTATGTCTTAGGATCTATTTTTAATAACAAGTTACAATTATTATGTGCAGCTCCTCTGTCCGGCATCCTGTCTCGGAAGACAATGGAATATGCGCTTGCTGGGTCAGTCACTGGAGTGACCTCTCCAGTGCGCAAGCCTGGGCGAAGTGTATGGAGATCCTGGGATGCCCAGTCGTCAAGATCCCCCTCTCGGCCTCGCTGATGTATCCAAAGGAATGCAAAGCAGTACGTTTGGCACCAGTTTGGCTGCAGGAGCTGCCAGAACAGTGCGTGAATACAGGCAGCTGTCTGCCTTCGGGGCTCCACTCCTGATTTGAAGGGTTTACTCCCCCACATTTGGCCGTTGGATCCAACCTGATCTCCTCCGTCCTCTAGCCGTTGGCTGTCAGAAACAGCTCATCCGCCTAGTGGTGCAATGTGAACACCACCCCCTCACGTGGTTTAGCCCACCAGCTGAGGTGGTTTGCCAGGGTGTGGCGCTTGGAGCCAGCACGTGAGAGATTAAGGAGATGGATGAGGACCAGTGATGCCCGTCCATCCTATGTAGGACGCAGCTGCCGAACAGCAAAGGTACTACCTCTATCCAGAGCCCCCTACACCCCCTCTGTAACGCCCAGTTATGTGATCATGGTCACGAACTTTATCACCCTCTAAAGGTTGTTCACAAATCCAACACATCTCAGCTGTATCAAAATTATGTTTGTCTTCTTCTGTCATAACCAAAGTCTTTTGACAATTTTTCAAATACTCAAATACCTTGTTATACAGTTGTCTCATTTCTGACAAAAACATAGCTGATGCATTTTTTCCCCTGTAAATAACAGGTTCTGAATGCTGACCGTCTGACATAACAAAAATATACCCGAAAGAACACACTACTTGATCACTCAACTTTATTGTCTTTGGTAATGAATCTGGAACAGGACCATCATATGGAACAACCAGTGATTCAAAATCAGCATACACTACAAACGGTAGCTTTTGCTGATTTTTATAGTTACAAAAATGTACTTTAGTACCAGGCTCTGGATACTTAAGTACTGTTTGTACGTCATCAACAGACCTACAATTTAAAACATGTTTATTTGCTACTGCAATAGAAGAAAACCTTTGTAAACATTTTTTACAAAATTCCTGTTTACCATCATGTTTTGTTGTATGATGAATTAGTCTTGACATACTTCTGATAATTGTGTAGTGAAAGTTATCACCAGAGCTTATTAGTAACATGTCAACATGCTTATCTTCTGACTGTCCGTAGGTTGGGGCAATTGGTGACACTCTAATTGGTTGTAACTTGTTCTCAGAGTCATTATCCCATATATACACGTTTACAGATATACCAGGATTTAGGTTTTCAAACAAGTCTATGTCCTCCACCTTAACAGGGAACTCAATGCCACTGAAGTTTAGTTCATTTACAAATTTGGTATAGTTAGATACACGATCAGGTTTTGTTTTTATAAAATGCAGTTTGGCAAGCACACACCACATAAAACATAAATTATCATTGTTTTGAATATTGACGACAGCCTTTTTGTTTGCAACCTCTGTTGGTAGTGGTATCCATGATTTGCCTAAAATAGGATATCTTGACTGCTTTAGTTGAAGTTCAAGTACATAACCTTCATGCCAGCCAGATCCACTTATTTTTGCCCTATCAATTGCTTCAAGGAAGTCAGGCAACAATCTTTCTCTAAACACTCTTTCTAATTCTCTTCTCGAATTAACTGTGTGTTGTCTCGTTGAAATATATGAAATAATAACTTGTCCAGATTCCCTTCTAAATTCTATTTTCGCAACAATCTGAATCTTTATACTACCAGAAAGAAGATTTTCTTGTATTACGGCAAAAGATCTTTGTATCGATTCATATACATTAAAATAATTAGATATAGGTAAGTCAATTGTGTGAAACACGTTTCTTAATCTTTGATGGTTGTCCATCTTTTTTATTTGTCCGACAAAAAAATAAATAGAAAATTATATAATGAAAATGGCACTTTATTGACTAAAATCTATATAATAGACAAAATTAATCACCAACTAATAAGCCACTTCATTGATATGTCTTCTGTTGTATCATGTTCAAGCTTTTGCATGTGTAATATCGTTTTACTGACAGTAATAAATTTAACATTTTTATTTTCTTTTTTTATTTGATAGTATATGTTTAAACACATAATCTTAAACCAGTCAGATTTAGCATCATAAACTAAAAAATTTGCTGTCCTATTATTATAAAGTGGAAAAGTATTAGAATATCCAAGATAAAAACTATATGTCATGTACATCTTCATCGGTGATGGGAGTTCTGAAAAAGGGCGTCTAACTTGTGTTTTTAAGTCACTAATAAGCATAAAATCCCTGAAACTCGATGTAATATCCATGAATTTACCAATAGGCCAATTTTGATCCTCTTGTCCGTCCGTCATTTTTATAGACAAACTAAAAGTATAAATTAATTTACTAACCCATATCCAGTGGGTTGATCTGTCTTTAAAATGAGCTTTAGATGCTTAGTTGATTTCAGTTTATTTTTTACATCATCCCGTTCATGCTTATTTGGGATGACATCGTTTTCTCTGAGACAGTCTTCGAAGCTGTCACGATCCTTACAGTAAAACAAACAGATAAACTTTAACTGTTCTCGAAAATCTTTTAGTACAGCATTATATTTCTGAGTGAGAATCCAAACACTGATGTTTGCGTGTCTACCACTGAAGGCAAGTTCTGCTAAAGTATTTCTCTTTTTGACAATGTCTTTCTCTGCAGAGCAATCATCGACAATAAATAAAGTTGACTGTCCTTCAAATTTCTTGTAAAAATATTGTAGGTATTCATTCAGTTTTTTATCAGGGTCAACTAAGTAAATGTTGCTGTCAGTCCAAATGAATAAACGGTTGTGATAAGCTTTGTTGTGTTTTATTGTTGGACAAAATATTACAATGTTTTCAAAGTGGTGTATGTATCTTGTTTGTAAGAGGTTAAGTACAAATTCAGTTTTACCACACCCTGTGGCACCACAAAACAATCCACAGTGTGGATCGAGTGTCATTAAGTTCATTTTAATACACAATATAATTTTAATATATGTGCCCACTCAGTCTGCTTTCTGCAATATTGAGTTGTGCGTCATAAATTAGATACAAATATATGTTTATGGCTGCAGCAGTTTCAACCTTTTTTTGTATCTGAATTGTTATTCCATCACTACCGTTCTCGACAGTTCGTCCTGACCCATGAAGACAGTCATCATCTGTACTACGAAGGTCTAACCACAGTGCATACTTGTTTGTCAGGTATTGACCAATCCTAACATCATACAGATGTAGATCTTTGCACGCAATGTTTGCAGGTTTATCTCTAATCCTTCCACCCGCAAAATACTTTGTGATCTCATCGTAGTGTTGATAAGGCAGCATTCCTGAAGCGTACACTTGATTAGGGCGGCCTTCGATTGTACAAGACAAATGTGTAATCTTAGGATTGTAGAATTTTTCTGAATCCCGTTTGTATGGAGCCGCTGGTTCAACAAACAACATAAGAATACCTTTCAGTGACCTAGCAGGTGTGTTTAAGTTTATGTTCCACATCGGGTCACTCTTGTCTTTGGGTATTAAACTATGTCTAATCACCCTGTCATAATAAATTGGTAGTCTTGACTGATACTGATTTTGAATGAGTCTGGCTAGTTCAGTGTGTGTGACAATTTCATATTCCAAGGAAATGTTAGAGATCTTGTATGTTGCATCTGTGGCAGATGATTTAATTACTTTGGAGTAGTCATTGAAGGTTAGTTCAAAACTCAGACGGTCATTCAGTGCTCCTTGATAATAAGGCAGATGATCTGTTAGGATTTCAAACTCAAGTGGAATGTAGAATCTGGATCCATATGTTTCGGCCATTATAACATCCATGGCTGTATTAGTTACTTTATCTCCGGCATCGATTCGAAGTTTCCCAACATTATCAGACTGTATGCCTTGGTAAATATGATCTTCTCGTTCTTCTCGTGTAAGCCAAAGATCTTTGTAACAGTAAAACACATCAGCATCGTCAAGACTAAACACTTCCTGTCCTTCAAGTTTTACTTTAATAGTTCTAACAATTGCTCTGCCAAGATTGTCAACTAGTGTTCTGTTTACATCTGCCTCTGATGATAGTTCAATATTAAATGCTAGGCGTGCAGTGCCAGGAACGATAACGTCACTGGGGCCTAGGTTTGGAAACTTGACTGTAAGTGTTTGGTTCTGGTCTATAGTACTAGGATTGTTTGTGATGACGATTGATTGTCTTATGCCCTTAACACCCAGAGGCTCACGTAGTTTTCTGTATGGGTCTAACTTTGATCCGTAAGACTGTGTCATTTTTATTATGCACAATAAAAAAATAATAAATTAATAAAACAATGGCAGCGGGAGGATTTAATCATGAAGAGTTTAAAATGGATGACATGAATGTCTCAGATACCAGTATCACAGATATGACTGGTACAAGTAATACTTCTAGTATGTATCACGAACTTTTAGAAACCAAAGTGAACTCATTTTATGATAGTGTTGGTGAGCGTCCATATCAAATAGATCCTAATCAGTTTGAATATGAAAAAGGACATTTATATTTAAAAACTGTTGACAAAGGTAAAATACTATTAACTAAGAAAAACAACCCTAGTAGTTTTAGAGCTTTAGGTACAATCAAAGGTGAAGGTGGTGTTAGTGCCTTGCGCCAACTTGGTGTTGGTGAAAGAAGGATACCACCTCGAGCTGCTACCATTCTAAATGATTCGCAATCAAAATTACCGACTGAGCAAGAGATTGATATGGCTGATAAAACAAAACTACCAGAAATAGTAGACAAGACAATACAAGAAACATCATTTATAAATGAGGCTATAAAAACAATTGATGACCCTCCTTTTCAAATAGGTGACTCTTCTTTTACATTGCGTGAGATAGCTGCGTTGGATAAAGCACTACAGTCAACAAGGGGTGAGATGGTAAATAACGTAGTCAAACTTAGTGAGCTTGATAAACACATTGAAAAAGAAAAAGAGAAACTGGCTACTGCAGACAATGGGAATTATGACATTGAAATAAAAGAAAGAATACAAGAAAGATTAAAAAATTTGTATATAGAAAGAGATGCTCGGTTAGAAGTAATTGATAATGGTAGACAAAAACTGAAAACACAGGTCAACAGAATTAGAGAAACTATTCAGAAAATACTTAATGAGGATACAACTTTGACTGAGAGATTAAAAACACTTTTCAGAGAGCAGGGTATCATTATTGCAAGTTTAATTACTGCTCTTGGATTTATTATTAGTACTGTAGTGTTAGCTGTAACAGGTGGTGGTAGTAGTCCAGCACCTCCAGCTCCTCCAACTCCATCAGACCCAAAAGATTTACAGACGTGGGTAAAAAAACAGTTGTCTCACATATCAGACTTGCTTAAAAAATTAGCTGTAAAAGCAGCAGATGCTTTACCAGGTATTATAGGTAGTGTTGTCAGTTGGCTTATTAGTACTACAGCAAAGGTAGTAGGGTTTATGGCAGAGCATGTATGGATATTTTTGGTAACAGTAGGAGGGTTAATTATAGGATACTTAATGAAACAGGTAAAGAAGTAATATTCCTAATCCAGTAAGGCCTATTACCAATGCAGTTCTCTCTGACTCATGTGTGTTTTCTTGGCCTGTTACTGACTGTACTGGTGCTGGTTCAGGTGTCTGTGCCGATGCTTGGGCTGTTATTGACATTACTGGTTTTACTATCTGTTCAGGTGGTGGTGTTGATATTTGTGTTACTGGTGGTGTTACTGGTTGTATGTGAGAGGTTGTTGGACTCAAGTTTACAGATTGATTAAGTCCTAATTTCTGATTACTCCCTGCAACAACTATTTCATTATTATAATTTGTTATTACTCCAATTTGTAGTTGAAGATCAGAAGGCAACATGTATAACCCAATGCCTACTACAAAGTCAACTTTTGATCTGGCATATCTGAGAACGTTTTGGTAACGTTGTATGCTAGATGGAAGATCAACAACTGAGTTAATAGAATCTTCTAAATTTGCTAAAAACTGTTTTTGTGCTTCAAATTTACCACTTCCATTCAAAATGTTTGATTTTGTTAGTGATTGTGCTCCTAGTAAACACCAGACATATGTTCTGATAGACTCATTGATGCGTTCAACTCCCGCTTGAGTAAATCCGTCACTCCTGTCTAAAATAAATGTGGTCCCCGCATTAGACTGTTTCTGTTCTATTGATCCTAACCAGACTTGTGATTTTGATGAGAATGAAGTGTAACCAGGGTAGTAATCTTGTGGGTATTGTCTGTGACTCATAGCATAATACAATGTTCCCATACCATTGTGATCATCAAGTTTTTGTGTAAAGTCATACTTTGTACTGATGTTAAATTCATTACAGATCCGTTCAAATGCTTTCAAATCCATGGGATTGTTAAACTGATTAAAACTGGATTCAGTTGGTAATGGTGTATGCAGTTCTGACAGTATTCTTCTAAGCTGGTAATAAACATGGAAATGATACACAGACTTAATCAGTTTGTTTGAGTGATTCAAATGGTCTGTAAATGAAACACCACAGCCTGTAGTAGAACACAGTATGGCAAAGTTAAGTTGGTTTTGAAACATCTGTAGTGGGCTTGAAGACCACTTTCTTGCAGTTGAGTCATCTGTTATTGGAGGGTTTAGGTAATGATCAAACGGATTGGGTACTTTGACTTGAAATAAATCTTGTTCAGACACAGCTATATCAAGTTGATTTAACTGAATTATTTTCTGTTCATAAGTAGGTGCAACATTATACTTGGCATCCACGTTAAATTGAAATGCGTTTGTAGTGGTAATGGTTGGTGATTTAAATTCCATCCTTTTTTTTTATGTGATAATAAAAATGTTTATAACCTTAACAAATATTGACACAAGCAAACCAATGTGGTTAACTAATGGAATCGATAATCGTGATGGTAGCAAGGCTGTAGCTATCCATGAAATGTTCTACACAGTAAAGTGGTTTAATGTAACGGATAATACAAGTTTTTATATAAGTTATGTTAATGCTGGTAATAGTGGCTTGGACACTAATACACACTTTATACCATCTGGGTATTATGACTTTTGTACTTTAGCTACATGGTTTCAAAATAATTTAAAAATTAAAGCAACTTTAAATCAGGCTAACTTGTTTGTTGAATTAGAAATTCCTACAGGCACTATACCTTTATTTTCAACTGAACTTGCATATTTACTTGGTTTAATAGACAGAAATACAATGCCTGTAAATTGGGTAATGGGTTTTACAGATAATGGTACTAGTGGATGGTATTATACACCAGATGTAACTAAAATAACTGGAACATATCCTGTTCATTTGTCAGTACACACATTTCTAAATGTTTATTTAAAAGAACTAAACACGACTGAAAATGTACACAATGGAAAACCATCAACTTTGTTGAGATGCTTACCAACTGGAACTGCACCCTATTGTGAAATTGTGGTTGTTAGATTACCTAATTTACAGTTTAAGAAATTAGGTTCTAGTTTCTTTGAGTCACTGAGTATATCTGTAACTAATCAGAATGGTAAACCAGTTGTGATGCATGATTTTAGTGTTGTGTTAGAAATTAAATAATTTTATTTTTGTTTATAAAAAATGAGTGGTCTTGGTCCAAAGCCTAGAATCATACCAGTTGCATGTCCAGTAACAGAGTTAAAAGATTTGGCAGACGTACAGGATTTTGAGAAGGAAGGGGAAATTGGAGAAATATATGGTTTTGAACTTGATTCCTATGGCATGTACAAGAGAAAAGTAATTGTTGACATAAAAGACGGTGAAAAACAGATTCCTAAACTTGGTCAGCTTCGTGATGTTACTGTACCTACTCCACCTGTAAATAATGCGCCTTACAACTTAATACATGTGGGAAATAAGTGGGTTGTTTCACCTGTACCGGCACCACCACCCACAATTGACTGGGACATAAAGATTGAATTTATTAGTCCTTATGTATACACTGATGATGAAGGCGCCTTAGTGTTTAGGAAGGTTGTTAATTCTGGGCCGCTTATTGTAAGCCTTGTTCCAAGTTTTGCCCCAGACAACAATAGCAGAGAAAAACTGAAAGTTGAAAATTATGAGAGACGGAGATATCTTCTTACAACTAGAAAGGGTAGATCAGATCCTTCTGTTGTGTTTATGCCAGCAAGCTTAGTCGTGGCTAGAGAAGCGACAATAGTATTTGAAATTATCATGAAATCTGTTGCTACTGCTAAAGAGGCTCAAATTGCACAAGGAATTAAACTTACATGGAATGAAACAGTAACAGAATCATCAAAGGTCTTTATTGCCATTACAAAAAATAATGATGTTATTAATGTTTCAAGCAGTATTCCCACTGTCAAGGTGGTGGTTGACAAAACAACTTTTGTTCGTCTAACTTACATAAACCTTGAACACATTGATCTTGTTGCATTTTATTATGCTAGTAAATTGTATACTTTTGAAGAGTTGCAAAATGTAATTGCTGATTAAAAAAATATTTGTAAATAAAAAATGGTGAACTTGTATCCACAAATACCACCTGAGCCTATTGAGCGTGATAAAACATTAAAGGCAGATTCATTCCGTTTAATGAATATTACAGAAGCGTTGAAGTATTTGGAAGAAGAACAAGCAAAATACTCGAGGTGTAAACGCCGTTACAATACGGTTTTCAATTCTGTACACAACACATCAATGGCCATGGGGGTGGTTTCAGCCGGATTATCTGTAGGAGGTATAACTCTTTTTGCAACGGGGGTGGGAAGTGTTATAGGAATTGCTGTTGAAGGTATTGGTCTTGTCACAAGTCTAGCATGCTTTGGTATGGAAGCCCTTAACAAAAAATTTTATATGAAGTTGCAGAAGCATGAAGCATTAAGTACGCTCGCAGCAGCTAAGCTGACGAGTATGAAACTTATTATTAGTAAGGCTTTGGAAAATAATGAAATTGACGATAACGAATTTAAAAGAGTCCAGGATGATTTAGCAAATTACAAGCAACAGAAGTCTGAAATACAGAATAAGATGCGTAGTCAGGCTGTAAATGTTGAAGAGCTAAAGAAATCTTTTTTAGAACAAGGAAAAAAGATAGGCGTAGAAGAAACTATGAAAAAAGTTTACGGACTGTTAGGCAAGTAAAGATCAGTTTTGGTAATCATTCATTAATTCTGAAATACTCTTCACAAAGAGATGTCATGCCTTTTATGCCTGCTCATTTGACGCCATCAGCCCCACCACCAGAGTACTACTGAGAAAAAAAAGTTTTCTTGTTGTCCTTGTAACTTGGAAATTCTGTCCAAGTAAGTTGTGACTTGGTTCAATAACTTACAAGATCTTATGATTAGGTTCTTGTAAGAACTTGTTTTAAGTCACTTATCAGAACTTGCACCAACTAACTTCAAAGTTACCTGTAAAGTTAGTTAGCGGTTGTAGGTGACTTTGGAAATTTGTTAACAAGTGTCTGTAGGTAACTTAAATTTGTATCAAGTGTATATAAGAATGTTTTGTGTGTGTGTGTGGTTATTATTAAATAACTGTGTTTTGGGGTATTGACGTAGAGTCAATGGTATAAATGTTCTTGAAATTATCATATCTCTAACACTAACTATATATACTCATGCATAAATACACGCACAGACGCACACACACACACAAACACTCGCACACATACATACACGCATGCACATGCATACATACTAGCATGCACACGCATACATACATGCACTCACACAATGACAAACACTCACACACAAACACTCGCACGCACACACTGACAGACAAACACACTCATACACTGACAAACACACGCATACACACTCACACATACCTACAAACACACACAAGCACTCACACACACAGACAGACAGACAGACACAAAATCTTTATTCAGCATGTAGACTCCAGTCCGCAGAAAACTTCACCGCATTTCAGTTGTATGACACGATATAGACGCGGCGTACTTAGTCACGTTACTAAGTCCCTATGTCAGTGTTAAAAACCGCGCTGACGGCGTTAGCGGCAAGGGTGTCATTAGAAGATTAAATACTTTGTATTAAGAGTCATTTAACTCTGTGTTCTGTCTATGTTTTTGCTTGCTACAGAGCTACAGGTCGCTAAATCAACTTCCACATTGCAGCTAGTGACGTATTTGTCTGCATGCTGTACTCAAATGAAACTGTCTGCACGCCGCGCGCCAGCGATGTTTGCTACGTAAGATCTATTTTAAAACCGCGCTGACAGCGTTAGCGGCAAGGGTGTCATTAGAAGATTAAATACTTTGTATTAAGAGTCATTTAACTCTGTGTTCTGTCTATGTTTTTGCTTGCTACAGAGCTACAGGTCGCTAAATCAACTTCCACATTGCAGCTAGTGACGTATTTGTCTGCACGCTGTACTCAAATGAAACTGTCTGCACGCCGCGCGCCAGCGATGTTTGCTACGTAAGATCTATTTTAAAACCGCGCTGACAGCGTTAGCGGCAAGGGTGTCATTAGAATTTTGAAGACTTTATGTTAAGAGTCATTTAACTCTGTGTTCTGTCTATGTTTTTGCTTGCTACAGAGCTACAGGTCGCTGAGCCCACGCCGCGCTATTTACCACCAGCGATGTTTGCTACGTAAAATCTATTTTAAAACCGCGCTGACAGCGTTAGCGGCAAGGGTGTCATTAGAATTTTGAAGACTTTATGTTAAGAGTCATTTAACTCTGTGTTCTGTCTCTGTCCTCAACTGAATGACACTGTCTGCAGTCCGCGCTGACGGCGTTAACGGCAAGGTGGTAAACAGAATTTTGAAGACTTTATGTTAAGAGTCATTTAACTCTGTGTTCTACTCTCATTTCTTAGTTGTTTACGAGACGGAAGTAATAGCAAATGACTCTGTTTTAGTAGGCTCAATCTTCTGTTTTGCCCCTCAACACATGCTTACTGCGCCGTTAGCGGTCCCCGTGTGTGACTGCACACCTAAATTCGATAGAAATCGACATAGGTCTGTAAACGTGACACTGCCTAGATAAATTAAACAACCTGACGAGAATAAATGTCCTATTACATAAAGACCCGCATGCTTTTGCGTACGGTACAACCAATAAACTAAAACCGCGGTTTTTCACTCACAGCCGTGTTTAAAGTAAAACGCAATACTGAACCCGGTTGTACTCAACACTCGGCAATTTAACAGTAAGTTTTCTTTAGTCTCGGCTCACTAACCTTTTTGTTGTTTCAACATAACGCACAATAGTAATATTCTACAAGATGTATCACTGCACTGAATATCGAAGTCCGGAATTTGTAATATTTCCAATGGCTACCACAAATAACACATCTTCTCACAGCAACAGAAATCCTTGAAATGTCTCAACGACGCAATACTTGATCACGAGACTAGGGTCACGAGTTGACACGTGGTGTTGTTATTGGCAACATTGACGTCACTTACTTTGGGTTGGGTGTTGTGGAAATTATGCCTAACGGGAATTCCCACAATGAGGCAAGTAGTCATTTCCCGAAAACAGCTGATAGTAGTAAATGACAGCATTAATAATTTAGGTTAGGTGGGGGATCTGGCTTAATAATCGCGGGTTGGCAGTTGATAAAAAAATCGTTGCTTGAATGATTTCTGGAGTGGAACTAAAATGGCTAGGTAATAAAGGTATTGGGTGTATTGGGTGGCGTTGGGTTTGTCTAAATGGCTAGTTGATTACAATAATTAGTTGATCGATGTGGCATTTATCGATTTGATTGGTTTTCAAATCTTATATTCTCATTCTAGAATTAATTATTCTGAGAATGAGAATATGAGAGCCCCAGCCTACCCCTCCCCCAAACGTAGCTTGAATGATTTCTGGAGTGGAACTAAAATGGATAGGTAATAAAGGTATTGGTGGTAATTGGTCGAGTGGGTTTGTCTAAATACGGAGAGGATCAAATAAATCTATAGATTGGGGGAGGGGTGTCCATCACCTGTCTACTTATCTATCTCTATTGTTGGTGATACAGTCAATAAAGTGGTATTACACAAGGTGTAATTTTTTATTTATTATTTTGTCGGACAAATAAAAATGACGGACAATGTCCAAAGCTCGTCCGGCTTAAGAAACGTGTTTCACACAACAGACTTGCCTATATCCAACATTTACAGTGTCTATGAATCGATAGAAAGGTCATTTTCTGTCAAACAAGATAATATTCTTTCTGGCAGATTGTTGCTAAAATAGAATTTACCAGGGTAGATAGTGAAGTGATTGTATCATATATCTCAACAAGACAACACACAGTTAATTCGAGAAGAGAACTGAAAAAAGTGTTTAGAGAAAGACTGTTGCCTGACTTCCTTGAAGCAATCGACAGAGCAAAAATGCAGGGGTCTGGTTGGCATGAAGGTCGTGTACATGAACTGCAACTGAAGCAGTCAAGATACCATCCTATTTTAGGCAAATCATGGTTGCCTCTACCAACTGAGGTTGTAAATAAAAAGGCTGTAGTCAATATTCAGAACAATGATAATTTCTGTTTTATGTGGTGTGTTCTTGCCAAACTACACTTTGTAAAAACAAGACCTGAACGTGTATCTAACTATACCAAATTTGAAAACGAACTCAACTTCAGTGGCATAGACTTGTTTGAAAAACTAAATCCTGGTATATCTGTAAATGTGTATGTATGGGATAATGAGTCTGAAAACAAATTAGAACCAATTAGAGTATCATCACTTGCCCCCACCTACGGTCAGCCAGAAGATAAGCATGTTGACCTTTTATTAATAAGTTCCGGTGATAACTTTCACTACACAATTATTAGGAGTATGTCACGTCTAATTCATGGGCATACAACAAAACACAAGTGTAAACAGGAATTTTGTAAAAAGTGTTTACAGAGGTTTTCCTCTATTGAAGTAGCACACAAACATGTTAAACATTGTAGGTCACCTGATGACATTCAAACAGTACTTAGGTATCCAGATCCTGGTAGCAAGGTTTATTTTAAAAACCATGGGAATCAACAAAAGCTGCCGTTTGTAGGGTATACTGATTTTGAATCACTGGTTGTTCCATATGATGGTCCTGTTCCAGAATCATTACCAAAGACAATAAAGTTGAGTGACCAAGTGGTGTGTTCTTTTGGATACATTCTTGTTAGGTCAGACGGTCAGCATACAGAACCTGTTATCTACAGAGGTGAAAATGCAGCAGCTGAGTTTTTAACAGAAATGAGACAACTGTATAGTCAAGTAGTACAGTATTTTGGAAAACTGTCAGATGCCTTTGTTGATGACAGAAGAATTGATTGATTGTACATTGCTTAACGTCCCGACAGCAACAAGGCTTTCTCAGGACGTGCCTGCACTGCTTGTGAAAAAAAAAAATAAACAGAACATTGAATGTATGTCGCCAGCCGGTCAAATACATTAAATAAACCTAACACATGGGGCCTAAATAAAGCTAAGACCATTTAGCAACACACATCCAATATCAAGAGCTACAGGCAGTGCAGACAGTAGGGAGAGTTTTAAAAAGGCAAATACAGGTGAATGGACAAAGGGTAGACAGAAACACATGCCCCAGAATAGAGAGAAAAACCCACCCTGTGGGGCTGACCAGGGTGACCCTGGGAACTAAAAAATACCTAACCCCACCCAAGTCCCCCAGGGCAGACCCGGGTGGGGCGATGACAGAAGAAGACAAACTAAATTTTGATGCAGCAGTGATGTGTTGGATTTGTGAACAAGCCATTGATGGTGATAAAGTTCGCGATCATGACCACATAACTGGACGTTACAGAGGTGCTGCACATGGTGATTGCAACTTGAAACTAAAAATTGATCCCAAGGCATATAAGTTGCCTATCTTTTTCCACAATCTCAAGGGGTATGATTCACATATTATCATGCAGGCTGTGCACGAGTATTACAAAAAAATTAGTTGCATTGCCCAGACAACTGAGAAATACTTGACTTTTAGGTGGATAAATTAGCATTTTATGACTCTATGCAACATTTGTCTTTAGGGGTTTGCTAGTCTGGCAGAAGGACTGACTGAGTATCCAATAACAAGTAAATATTTTGAGCCAGATTTGATTAAGAAAGGAGTGTATCTGTACGAGTACATCAGTGACTGGGTTGTGTTTGAGGAAAGAAGACTGCCACCAAAAGATAAATTTTATTCCACACTAAATGGTAAAGGTATTTCTGACTATGATTATCAACATGCACTTGATGCGTGGGGTAAATTAGGGTGTGTAACGATTGGTGACCATCATGACCAGTACTTGAAAGCTGACGTTTGTTTGCTAGCAGACGTATTTGAAAGTTACCGTGAAAAGGGTTTGTTGCATTACAGTCTTGACCCTGCTTGCTACATAACTAGTCCTGGCATGGGATGCATTTTTGAAATCCAGCAAGATATTTATAGACCTGTTGTCTGATCGTACGATGGGTGAAATGGTGGAACGTGGTTTGAGGAGAGGTATTAGTATAGCCGCAAACAACTATGCCAAAGCCAACAACAAATATCTTGATGACTTTGACCCCTCAAGGTCAAGGTCATTCATTACGTACTTGGATGCTAATAACCTTTATGGATTTGCGATGTGAGTTATTGCCCTTGAAAAACTTTTGTCTACATGATTTGTCACAGCGTGATATAAAAAAAATTAACAAACGAAATTATGAATTATGATCGGGATCACAAAAAGGGTTGGATCTTTGAAGTTGACCTGGAGTACCCACACCACCTACATGATTACCACAATGATTATCCATTAGCAGTTGAGAAAATGAGTTTGACGGCGAAAAAAGAAGACACTAAACTTGTGCCAAATTTGAATGACAAATTCAATTACGTATGTCACTATCGATTGCTGCAATTTTACATCAGGATTAGTACTAAAGAAAGTTCACAGAGGTATTCAATTTGATCAGAGTGCTTTCATGAAAGATTACATAATGAAAAACACAACATTGCGTGCCAGAGACGGCAACACTGCATTTGACAAAGACTTCTTTAAGCTTATGAACAATGCTTGTTTTGGTAAGACGATGGAAAATCCTCATCACCGCAAAGATGTGAGACTGGTCACAACTGAATTGGGTGCAATTAAACTTACAGGCAAGCCACAATACACAGGGTACAAAGAGTTTCATTCATCATTGTATGCAGTGTCACTCAAAAAAAAGATTGTCAAACTTGACAAGCCAGTATTCATTGGTATGGCAATTCTTGAGTTGTCAAAACTGTTGATGCTTGAATTTTATTATGATTACTTCAAACCAAAATATCCTGAGTGTCGTCTGCTTCACACTGACACTGACTCTATGATCATTGATGTGCCTACTGAAGACTTTTATGAAGACATGAAAACAGAACTACATATGTATGACACGTCTGATTACCCTAAGGATCACCCGCTGTTCAGCACACAAAACAAAAAAGTGCCTGGACAATTTAAAGATGAACTAAATAGAGTGCCTATAGTTGAGTACGTTGGACTGAGATCAAAAATGTATTCTATACTGCACCAAAAAGGCAGTCAGTCCAAAGCCAAAGGTATCAAGAAAACAGCGATAAAAAATAAAGACATTCGCCATGAACATTACAAGCAAGTATTAGATGGAGAACTAATGCCTGATTATCCAAACAAGACACTGAGTCAAATAGAGAGATATAAATACTGAGCGGATTGAAGCATCATTAACACAATGACTGAGTTAACCCCCTTGATTATATCTTTTTTGGCCCTCCATATCTATGTCTCCCGCACAGAGTAAATACCATTGGAAGTTACCCCTAAATCATTATTATTTAAACAGCCACATTTTTATGAAAATCAAAAATAATACTTAAGGGGTTAACTCAGTCATTGTGTTAATAATACTTCAATCCGCTCAGTATTTATATCTCTCTTACTTACTTACTTACTTACGCCTGTCACCCCTACCCGGGTATAGGCCGTCGACGAGAGACCTCCAGCAACTCCTGTCCTGTGCTTCTCCTTCGATTCTACTCCAGGTGGTTCCCAGTCTCTTGATGTCTGCTTGGAGGTCTCGACGCCAGGAGTTTCTCGGCCTACCTCTTTTCCTCTTTCCCTGGGGGTTCCATGACAATGCCTGCCTAGTGATACTGGAAGCTGGCTTTCTCAGACTGTGACCGATCCATCCCCATCTTCTTCGCCCAATTTCATTCTCTGCTGTTATCTGCTCTGTTCTCTCCCAGAGTCTGACGTTGCTGATCTTCTCTGGCCAGTGGATTTTCAAAATTCTTCTAAGGCAACTGTTCATGAAGGTCTGTACTCTGTTGACTGTGGTTTTTGTCAATCTCCAAGTCTCTGCTCCATATAGGAGAACTGCTTTTACATTGGAGTTGAAAATCCGGACTTTGGTGTGTTGTGACAGCTCTCTGGAACTCCACACTTTTTTCAACTGGAGAAAGGCTGCTCTGGCTTTACAGCTTTAGGGGTTAGTGACCTTTATTGACAAATGACGTTGCTGAAACACCGGTATTGGTTCATTTACTGGTCATTCTCTATGGTAACTCTATATTCCCTACTTGTTTTTAAATGAATGAATGAATGAATGAATCAATGAATGAATCAACTTTATTGTTCCAAATACATGTTGCCACGTACAGGAAAATTTGTTTCGCCACCTCAGGTGCAACTCGCAATCACCCAAACTCACACAACAGTTTACACACAACACTGAAATGGACAATGGCTCGGGACAGGTGAAGCCCGTCGCCAAGGCGTCTCATGGCTGGCGCCAACGGCCCCAACCCGACCTGAACCTCCCTAACACAAAGCAAACTAAGGACAGCCCTATCATAGTATCTCTTAAACACGTAAAATAATGTTTTTAAACTTTCTGCTTGGCTGAGACTAGTTACACAAATGAGAGATACGCATCAACAAAACAAAAAGAAGAATTATACTTTCACAGTTGCTACCTGGGGGCCCGTCGCTATAAGAACAGCGCCGGCTATTAGACAGTCGCTCCGGTATAAACAGTCACCACCTTAATTATAACTTAACTAATATATAACTTCACACCTACTTATGTTAAGCAATAATAGTAATAAAACTACAACATTAACGTAAAAGCGGCAGTCCAAATTTGTTTCTAAAGCACAGTACACGCATGCACACGCTGTTAAATCAGTGTTGTAAAAGAAACAGTCACTGTGTCCGTCATCACGTCCCTCGGCTGGAATGTTGGGGCCCGAAGCCTGCCGGCACTCGCCTCGCTGCACTCACGCTACTCCTCAGGCAGTGATATGGCGTGGGAAAAGCCACTCCTGAGATGCTTGAAAGGGGAGAAAAGCACTTCGTTTTTTTTGCTACAGCATAATGCGCGCTGTTCTTCTGAGATCGGAATTCCAATGGCACTAACAAAAATCAGCCGGCGTGTATAAACTAGCATTGCACTGACGGCGGAGCAGGA
>BTPG01000005.1:108108967-108161194 GCA_036245525.1 Semisulcospira habei
AGTTTCTCGCTAATCTTGAAGATTCAATTAATTCAACAGTTGATCTCCCATCTAGCATACAACGCTACCAAGACGTACTCAGATATGCCAGATCAAAAGTTGACTTTGTAGTTGGCATCGGGTTATACATGTTACCATCTGATCTTCAACTCCAAATGGGAACAATAACAAATTATAATAATGAAATCATTGTTGCAGGTCGTGATCAAAAACTAGGTCTCAATCAATCTGTAAACTTAGGGGCCACAACCACACACGTACAGCCCTTAAAATCATTACAGACGGTAACACCCCCAACCCCGGCCCTGGCCCCAACACCGGCACTCATACAAGCGGTAACCCCTACACCAACCCCGGACTCACATGAGTCAGAAAGAACTGCATTGGTAATAGGCCTCACTGGATTAGGAGTATTACTTCTTTATCTGTTTCATTAAATAACCCACCATCAACCCTCCTACTGTCACCAAAAATACCCACACATGTTCTGCCATAAACCCTACTGCCTTCGCTGCAGTACTAATCAGCCAACTGACAACAGTGCCAATTATGCCAGGCAAAGCATCCACTGCTTTTAGAGCCAATTTCTTAAGCAGGTCTGATATGTGAGACAACTGTTTCTTTACCCACGTCTGTAAATCTTTTGGATCTGTGGGAGCCGGGGTTGGTGGGCCCGGGGTTGGTGGTGCTGGTGCCGGGGGTGCTCCACCACCACTGCCGGAGACAGCTAATACAACAGTACTAATAATAAATCCAAGAGCTGTAATTAAACTAGCAATTGTGATACCCTGTTCTCTGAAAAGTGTTTTTAGTCTGTCAGCCAGAGTTGTGTCTTCGTGAAGTATTTTCTGAATAGTTTCTCTAATTCTGTTGACCTGTGATTTTAGTTTTTGTCTTCCAATACTAATTGTTTCTAACCGTCCTGATCTTTCTATCTGCAAATCATTTAATCTGTGTTGGATTCTTTCTTTCATTTCTGTGTCAAGATTTCCATTGTCTGCGGTAGCCAGTTTCTCTTTTTCACGTTCAATGTGTTTATGAAGCTCACCTAGTTTGGCAAGATTATTAACCATCTCACCTCTTATTGTCTGCAGTGATTTATCCAATCCCATAATCTCCCTCATTGACAAAGGTGGGTCGTCTATTGTTTTAATAGCGTCATTTAATTGCCCTTCAGTAAATGAGGTTTCTTGTATCACTGTGTTTGCTATTTCTGGTAGGCTTGTTACAGGTGCCATTTCAATCTCTTGTCCTGTTGGCAACTTTGTTTGCGTGTCGTGAAGAACACTAGCCAGTCTTGGCGTGACAGGAGACCCACCAATACCCAGTTGACGCAATGCACCAACACCACCTTCATTTTTTATTGTACTTAAAGCCCTAAACCTACTAGGGTCTTTTTTGTTAGTCAATAGTACTTTTCCTTTGTCAACAGTATTTAAATATAAATGACCCTTGCCATCAAGTTCAAACTGGTTAGGGTCTACGTTGTCTGGGCGGCCACCAACATGATCATAAAATGAGTTCACTTTGGTTTCTAAAAGTTCGTGACGTAAACTGTAAATATTTCTTGTACCAGTCATATCTGCCATATCTGCCATACCTGTTGTATTACCAAAATCATACGTGTCATCCATTTCAAAATCTTCATGATTAAATCCTCCCGCTGCCATTGTTTTATTAATTTATTATTTTTTATTGTGCATAATAAAAATGACACAGTCTTACGGATCAAAGTTAGACCCATACAGAAAACTACGTGAGCCTCTGGGTGTTAAGGGCATAAGACAATCAATCGTTATCACGAACAATCCAAGTACCATAGACCAGAACCAAACACTTACAGTCAAGTTTCCAAACCTAGGTCCCAGTGACGTTATTGTTCCTGGCACTGCACGCCTAGCATTTAATATTGAACTATCATCAGATGCAGACGTAAACAGAACACTAGTTAACAATCTTGGTAGAGCAATTGTTAGGACTATTAAAGTAAAACTTGAAGGACAGGAAGTGTTTAGTCTTGATGACTCAGATGTATTTTACTGTTACAAAGACCTTTGGCTCACAAGAGAAGAACGAGAAGATCGTATTTATCAAGGCATACAGCCAGATAATGTTGGTAAACTTCGAATCAATGCCGGAGACAAAACAACTACTGGGGTACCAAAGGAAGTTATTATAGCTGAAACATATGGAACCAGATTTTACATTCCACTTGAGTTTGAAATCCTAACAGCTCATCTGCCTTATTATCAAGGGGCACTGAATGACCGTCTGAGCTTTGAACTAACTTTCAATGACTACTCCAAAGTTATTAAATCATCTGCCACAGATGCAACATACAAGATCTCTAACATTTCCTTGGAATACGAAATTGTCACACATACTGAACTAGCCAGACTCATTCAAAATCAGTATCAGTCAAGACTTCCAATTTATTATGACAGGGTGATTAGACATAGTTTAATACCCAAAGACAAGAGTGACCCAATGTGGAACATAAACTTGAACACACCTGCCAGGTCACTGAAAGGTATTCTTATGTTGTTTGTTGAACCAGCAGATCCATATAAACGGGATTCAGAAAAATTCTACAATCCTAAGATTACACATTTGTCTTGTACAATCGAAGGCCGTCCTAATCAAGTGTATGCTTCAGGAATGTTACCTTATCAACACTATGACGAAACCACAAAGTATTTTGCGGGTGGAAGGATTAGAGATAAACCTGCAAACATTGCGTGTAAAGATCTACATCTGTATGACGTTAGGATTGGACAATACCTTACAAACAAATACGCACTGTGGCTAGACCTTCGCAGTACAGATGACGATTATCTTCATGGGTCAGGACGAACTGTCGAGAATGGTAGTGATGGAATAACAATTCAGATACAAAAGAAGGTTGAAACTGCTGCAGCCATAAACATATATTTGTACCTGATTTATGATGCACAACTCAATATTGCAGAAAGCAGACTGAGTGGACACATATATTAAAATTATATTGTGTATTAAAATGAACCGTAGCTTAATGACACTCGATCCACACTGTGGCTTATTTGTTGGTGCCACAGGGTGTGGGAAAACTGAATTTGTACTTAACCTCTTACAAACAAGATACATACACCACTTTGAAAACATTGTCATATTTTGTCCTACTATCAAACACAACAAAGCTTATCACAACCGTTTATTCATTTGGACTGACAACAACATATATTTAGTTGACCCTGAGAAGAAACTGAATGACTACCTACAATATTTTTACAAGCAATTTGAAGGACAGCCAACATTGTTTATTGTTGATGACTGTTCTGCAGAAAAAGACATTGTCAAGAAGAGAAACACTCTAGCAGAACTTGCCTTCAGTGGCAGACATGCAAATGTTAGTGTATGGATTCTCACTCAGAAATATAATGCTGTACTGAAAGATTTTCGTGAACAGTTAAAGTTTATCTGTTTGTTTTACTGTAAGGACCGTGACAGCTTTGAAGACTGTCTCAGAGAGAATGATGTCATACCAAATAAACATGAACGTGATGATGTAAAAAATAAACTGAAATCAACTAAGCATCTAAAGCTCATTTTAAAGACAGATCAACCCACAGGGTATGGGTTAGTAAATTAATTTTTGTTTTTTAAAAATAACAATATAAATGAACCCTGATGAAATCCTTCTATTGAATGATATCAATGCTGTTGAGAACAAAGACTTAGACTCAAAAAAACAGCGTCTTTTGTCTGTAATTGTCTCAGGCAAATCAAAGACTTATCTAGGAAGACAATACATGACAGAGGATATTGAATCTCTTACCTCTGACGAGCTAATCAAGCTTCATTCAAAATATGAAAACCACATCGCTTCACTAATGACTCGTGATTTGAGTCGATCTCTAGTATGTCTATACACAAAAGCTGTGAGTCACTTTCTACCTGTGGATAGTGACAGTCTTTCACACGACCTTGAAAGCAATCCTATTGTTTCAAATTCAATTGGCAAATTAGCATGTGTCATGTTTTACAAGTTTGGAAATTACCTTGCACCTGTGGTAACATTGCTTGTTACCGGGAGTCATATTGATTTTTCGAAAATAAATTTTACTGCAGAAGAAAATGGACGAAACCCAGACGACTCCACAACTGAACCCCGACCCTGTTTTGACACAGGTTCAAACTGTGACGAAGACTAAAAGTCCAGGCAGGGTTGAGGCTGGAAAAAGATTAGCTGAATATAATAGGCAAAAAAAATTACAGCTTCAAACACAAACAGAAAAGACTTATGTGACTGACCAGGCGTCAACACCTTCAGGACCGTCAGGACCAGTGTCACTACCGTCAGGACCATCAGGACCGACAGGACACCTTCATCAAAGTGAGAGACAAACAACTAAGTCTGACCCTGAAACAACAAAATATATAGTTGCCGGATTTGTTGTCGGATTTGGTTACGTAGGTTATCAATTATACAAAAAATACAAACCACAGACTCGTACAGTGACCAAAAAATCAGACACTCCAAAAACAAAACCAGAAGTCGCCACATTACCAGTAACATCCAAAGCCGTTGACCCATTTTATATGCAGTAAATAAAAATATTATTTTAATTTTTCTTGCCTAAGAAATGAATGACTCAAAGAACATGATGAACCTTGTGTATCACTCTGCCGTAATCAGTGGATTAGCAGTAGCTTATTCTATGCTGGGGAAAAGTCTACTCAAAATGAAATCAGCAGACCTCAGTAGATTGGATCTGGAAGACAGCACTAAGCTAATTGTAGTTGTTACAGCGTCGATTGCGACAAAAGACTTTCTTGTCAAGCAGGGAATTATTCCTGAAAATGTTTCTATGTAAATAAAAATATGGCGATGATAGCTATTATGATTGGAGGTGCGATGGTTAATGCATTGGCATTCAGTGGCTCAAATTATCTCTTTTCAAAAATGGGTAGAGAAGAATCTGCAGAAGAATTGAAACGTCATAATGAAGCATCTGAAAAACTTGCTCAAGCCCAACAGGAATATGAAAAGAATAGAATTGAGAAACTTGATTTCATCAATGAAAAACTCAGGCTAGAAGGTCACGCACAGCATACGTTTTCAAATACAGACGAAGCAATCAGGGAATATTTTCTTGTCACAGGTGAAGACATGTCTATCCCAAAACCGAAACTAAGTGACTATTACAAACCGAGTACAGAACAAAGAAACGGAGAGATAATCTTTGTTCTAGTGGGAATGACATTAGTTTATTTTACAGGAGTTTTCATTGCTAGAAAAAATGGCAGCCGAAAATAAACTATCAAAAATATATTACTCTCCATCAGGCTATTGGAAAGGAGCAACAGCTATTGAAAAATTACATGCCGCTGTGGGCGGAGATATAACACTCAATCAAGTCAAGCAATGGTTACAGAGACAGGCAATTTGGCAGATATATCTCCCTGCTCCAAGAAAGATAACGAGACCCCATTTTGAAAACACTACCCCAAATGACACACACCAAATGGACCTTTTGTTCTTACCACATGACACAATAAGAAAGAAACGATACAAGTATGCACTGACTGTTGTAGACATTGCTTCAAGGTATAAAGACGCTGAACCCATATCTGACAAAACAGCCAGTACAGTTGCTACCGCTTTATCAAAGATATATAGTCGAGGCCCCTTAAGATACCCCAGACTAGTGCAAGTTGATGACGGATCTGAATTCAAAGGTGCAGTTAATCAGTTATTTGCTAAGCATGGTGTACTGGTCAGACGAGGCATTCCAGGTGTGCACAGATCACAGGCAATTGTAGAGAACTTTAACAAACAGTTATCAGAAAGACTTTTCAGTTACCAGTATTCTAAGGAACTCATGCATGACACCCGGAACACTGAGTGGGTAAAGAGATTACCACATGTGATAAAAGCAATGAATAATGAAGGCCACCCTAAACCCGCTGATGCTATTAAATTGAAAACAATTACAGAGCCAAAAACAATGTCAACCCAGGCACCGCTTGCACCAGACACAAGTTTATTTACTAAACAGGTGAGATATTTATATCAGCCAGGGGAGGCTGAAAATGACGTAAAGCGCAGGGCGACAGACCCCATCTGGTCAACATCCGTTCATAATATAAAAAAAATAATTCCCGGCGCAGACGCAACAATATATTACCTGTTCGACCCTGCACCCCAGAGGGCATTTGTCAGAGAAGAATTACAGATTATTCCCTCAGACACCGTTACTCATTTCAGTAACTAAGTCGTCAATTAATTCATCAACCAGTTCATCACAAATGTCTTCAGATAACTTGAGTCTGTAATGTCCAGGTGCATAAGCTTTTTCCTTAGTGTGAAAAACACGTTTCATGTCTCCAACTGCCAGTGACTTTTTGTGTGTTTGGATCATTTCAAGATTATGTTTATTTGATCTCAGTGACTTGTTTGGATAATCAGGCATTAATGCACCATCTAACACTTGCTTGTAATGTTCATGACGAATGTCTTTATTTTTTATTGCTGTTTTTTTAATTCCTTTGGCTTTCGACTGACTACCCATTTGGTGCAGTATAGAATACATTTTGGATCTCAGTCCAACATACTCAACTATTGGCACACCATTTAGTTCATCCTTAAACTTACCAGGCACTTTCTTGTTTTGTGTGCTGAACAGTGGATGATCCTTAGGATAATCAGACGTGTCATACATGTGTAACTCTGTTTTCATGTCTTCATAAAAGTCTTCAGTACACACATCAATGATCATAGAGTCAGTGTCAGTGTATAGCAGACGGCAGTCAGGATACTTTGGTTTGAAGTAATCATAATAAAATTCAAGCATCAACAGTTTTGACAACTCAAGAATTGCCATACCAATGAATACTGGCTTGTCCAGTTTGACAATCTTTTTTTTGAGTGACACAGCATACAATGATGAATGAAATTCTTTGTACCCTGTGTACTGTGGCTTGCCTGTAAGTTTAATAGCACCCGATTCAGTTGTGACCAGTCTCACATCTTTTCTGTGATGAGGATTTTCCATAGTCTTGCCAAAACAGGCATTGTTCATAAGCTTAAAGAAGTCTTTGTCAAATGCAGTGTTGCCGTCTCTGGCACGAAGGGTTGTGTTCTTCATTATGTAATCTTTCATGAAAGCACTCTGATCAAATTGGATTCCTCTGTGAACTTTCTTTAGTACTAACCCATGTCTGATGTAAAACTGCAACAAGCGGTAGTGACAAACGTAATTGAATTTGTCATTCAAATTTGGTACAAGTTTGGTGTCTTCTTTTTTCCCTGTCATACTGATTTTCTCAACTGCTAACGGATAATCATTATGGTAATCATGTAGGTGGTGTGGGTACTCCAGGTCGACTTCAAAGATCCAACCCTTCGCGTCGTTTCGGTCAAGAGTCATAATATTGTTAGTTAACCCTGACTCTGTTACGTCGTACTGTGACAAATCATACAGACAAAAGTTTTTCAAGGGCAATAACTCACACATTGCCCAGCCATACAAATTGTTAGCGTCTACATAGGTAATGAATGACCTTGACCTTGAGGGGTCAAACCCCCGGCCAAGGTCACCATGGGCGTCCATATATTTATTGTTGGCTCTGGCGTAGTTATTTGCTGCAATACTAATCCCTCCTCTCAATCCGCGTTCTACCATTTCACCCATCGTACGATCAGACAACAGGTCAATAAATATCTTACTGGATTTCAAAAATGCATCCCATGTCATGCCAGGACTAGTTATGTAACAAGCAGGGTCAAGCTTGTAGTGTAACAAACCCTTTTCACGGTAACTTTCAAATACGTCTGCTAGCAAACAAACATCTGCTTTCAAGTACTGGTCATGGTAGTCACCAATTGTTTGACACCCTAATTTACCCCATGCATCAAGTGCGTGCTGGTATTCAGAGTCAGAAATACCTTTTCCAGTTAGTGTAGAATAAAATTTCTCTTTTGGTGGCAGTCTTGTTTCTTCAAACACAACCCAGTGATCAATGTACTCATACGGATAGACACCTTTCTTAATCAAGTCTGGTTCAAAATATTTACTTGTTATTGGATACTCAGTCAGCCCTTCTGCCAGACTAGCAAGACCTAAAGACAAATGTTGCATGGAGTCATAAAATGCTAATTTATCTAACCTAAAAGTCAAGTATTTCTCAGTTGTCTGGGCAATACAACTTATGTTTTTGTACGACTCCTCTACAGCTTGCATGATGATGTGTGAATCATATCCTTTAAGATTGTGGAAAAAGATTGGTAACTTGTATGTCTTAGGATCTATTTTTAATAACAAGTTACAATTGCTATGTGCAGCACCTCTGTAACGCCCAGTTATGTGATCATGGTCACGAACTTTATCACCCTGGAGGGATTGTTCACAAATCCAACACGTCACAGCTGTATCAAATTTTAGTTTGTCTTCTTCTGTCATCACCAAAGGCATCTGACATGTTGTGAGATATTGTACTACCTGACTATACAGATGTCTCATTTCTGTTAAAAACAGACATGCTGCATTTTCACCTCTGTAGATAACAGGTTCTGAATGCAAACCGTCTGACCTAACAAGAATGTATCCAAAAGAACACACCACTTGGTCACTCAATTTTATAGTCTTTGGTAATGACTCTGGAACAGGACCTTCATACGGGACAACCAGTGATTCAAAATCTGCATACACTACAAACGGCAACTTTTGCTGATTCCCATAGTTCTTAAAATACACTTGACTACCAGGATCTGGGTACTTAAGTACAGTCTGTATATCATCAGGTGACCTGCAGTGTAAAACATGTTTGTGTGCTACGTTTATGGAGGAGAATCTTTGTAAACATCTTTTACACACTTCCTGTTTTCCATTGTGTTTTGTTGTATGTCCGTGAATTAGACGTGACATATTTCTGATAATTGTGTAGTGGAAGTTATTGTCATCGCCGATTAGCAACATGTCAACATGTTTATCTTCTGACTGACCGTAGGTTGGGGCAATTGGGGATACTCTAATTGGTTGTAACTTGTTCTCAGACACATTATCCCACACAAACACATTTACAGATATACCAGGATTTAGTTTTTCAAACAAGTCTATGTCCTCTATTTTAACAGGGAACTCAATGCCACTGAAGTTGAGTTCATTTACAAATTTGGTGTAGTTAGATACACGTTCAGGCTTTGATTTTACAAAGTGTAGTTTAGCAAGCACACGCCACATGAAACAAAAATTGTCATTGTTCTGTATGTTGACGACAGCCTTTTTGTTCGAAACTTCTGTTGGCAGTGGCAACCATGATTTACCTAGTATAGGATGATACCTAGACTGCTTTAATTGTAGTTCATGTACATGCCCTTTGTGCCAACCAGACCCCTTCATCTTTGCACTGTCAATTGCCTGTAGAAAGTCTGGTAATAGTCTGTCTCTGAACACGTTCTCTACCTCCGGTTCTCTTCTTGTGTTAACTGTGTGTTGTCTTGTTGATATGTACGATACAATCACTTCACCGTCTACTCTAGTAAATTCTATTTTAGCAACAATCTGAATCTTCACACTTCCTGTGAGAAGATTTTGCTGTATGACAGAAAAAGAGTTTTCTATTGATTGATAGACATTATTAGTATTGCTTATAGGCAAGTTTGTTGTGTGAAACACATTTCTTAAACTAGATGAGCCAGGGTTTTGAACATTGTCCGTCATTTTTATTTGTCCGACAAAATAATAAATGAAAAAATATTACTGCTGGCTCACCTTGTGTAATACCACTTTATTAATTGTAACACTGTCAATATAAACATTTAGTTTGCGTAGTTGTTTAAATATGCTATAACAAACTTCCCCTAACCAATCATAGTTGGTATCATTAACTTTAAAGGTAGGTGTCTTTAAATCAACTGACATGTGCTCCACATCTGGATGCTCATCAACATAATCCAAAGTCACACTATATGTAGCATATATTTCTGATGGTGCTGAAAGGCTTATGTTAGTCTGTTTGGGTAATATTAAGTCAGTAAAATGCATAACATCTTTGAAACAGTGTGAGATATCAAGCACTTGTATGATTTGACCGTCTGTCATTTTTATTGGACAAACAAAAGAATAATTGTTATCAAGCAGAATCATGTTTTCTAGGAAATTACACTGAACAGTATTTTTTACGTTTGCACCACTCCAGCAATATTGTCAGTAACGTTTTACGCTTACACTGTGTTACCGCTTCTATGTAAGCTAGATAGATTTAGATTCAAACCACAGATACATTCACTCAGGGATAAAACACTATGTATGGTCAATGACTTAAGGGACATAATCACTTGGAAGATTGAACCACTATACAGAGTTGTCTCCCATAGACTATATGTGGCATACCCCAAGAAGACCTTGGCTGTCCAGTAGGCATAAAGCTGGTTACAGCTGGAATACAGCATGCGCTAAAATCATGCTTTTCCTGCTGCCTTTCTACTGTATTCCAGCTGTATTCATGCTGGGCTATTAAATGATTTGGGTGGGTTTATGAATGGCTTGCTTCACAGATTTCAATTGCAGTGTCATGTACATTGACCCTGTCCCTTAAAGCGAACAGACCTGGCACAGTATTTGGCGATTATTGGCTTTGGAGTAAATTATAAATCACACTCTGGTCAAGTGAGAGCCAAATGAAACATCAGACGTTACATACAGGATGCCGCACCATACGCGGCACGTGCCGCACCATACGCGGCATGTGTGCGGCATATGCGGCATGTGCCGCACCATACGCGGCATGTGCCGCACCATACGCGGCATGTGTGCGGCACGTGTGCGGCACGTGTGCGGCATACGCGGCATGTGCCGCACCATACGCGGCATGTGTGCGGCATGTACGCGGCATACGCCGCACCATACGCGGCATGTGTGCGGCATGTACGCGGCATGTGCCGCACCATACGCGGCATGTGTGCGGCATGTGTGTGACATACGCGGCATGTACGCGGCATACGCGGCATGTGCCGCACCATACGCGGCATGTGTGCGGCATGTGTGTGACATACGCGGCATGTACGCGGCATACGCGGCATGTGCCGCACCATACGCGGCATGTGTGCGGCATGTGTGCGGCATACGCGGCATGTGCCGCACCATACGCGGCATATGTGCGGCATACGCGGCATGTACGCGGCATGTGCCGCACCATACGCGGCATGTGTGCGGCATGTATGCGGCATGTGTGCGGCATGTGTGCGGCATGTGTGCGGCATACGCGACATGTGTGGCATTATGGCAACATGTGCCACACATTTGCAGTGTGGCGCGTTGCAAAGATTTTTTCAGATTTCAACTACCAGCAAACTCTTTTGCCTCAAGGTGGGTAAACAAGTCTCGTCAACTAGTCTAGAGTGTCGTCAAAAAGAGGAAAGTGCGACCTAACTGTCGTTAACGTGACACACTTAATAGGGAGTTCCGAGGAGTGCTACGGTTAGGTTATGCCATGACAACTTGTAAATGTTCATAGTAAAGTCTAGTCAACCTACTCAAAAGAGAGACCAGAAAGTAGAGCTGAATAAAACGTTGTAAACGGGAGTCAAGCCCGGGCTCGGGGCTCTTGAGGATCTGTTGTTTATGTACTCAGTCGGGTGTCTGTTTAAAGCATATGATTTTAATGTGCCTTTCACAGACACCCACCAGTCTAAACATGTACACCAGATCGACTCACAGGTGAGCTTACAAATTGCACGCATCAGACATGTTTAATCAGGTATGCTCCCGAAAGGAATATCTTACAATGATATTGCATTGATGTGAGGCCGTACTTAAAGACCTTGTGCGTTTGGCGACAGGTGTCATGTTGGGTAAGATTGTGTTAGTGTGCGTGTGTTTGCATGCGTGTCTGTGTGTGTGTGTGTGTGTGTGTGTGTGTGTGTGTGTGTTTGCGTGCGTGCGCGTGTTTGCGTGTGTTACCACCTCTAACAAAATCTGTTTTGTTCAAGATATAACATATGTCATTTATTTCAAAGTGACGGCTGACACACATGACAGTTGACTTGAAATGTCTTACGAAACGATTACAGTGGTGCAGTGTCCCACCCCCCTAGCAACTAAAAACCAATAACACGCTACGCACTACACAATGGAAGCCTATATAATAATACATACAGTTTTGTTAAGACTGAGATCGCACCACTGATTTAGGCTTGTACAAAATCAGATGAGATGTTATAATTGTATATGTGTGTGTATGTATGTCTGTTTATGTGTATATGTGTCTGTTCATGTGTGTGTGTGTCTGTGTGTGTGTGTGTGTGTGTGTGTGCATGTGTGTGTCAGTGCGTGCGTGTGTGTGTAAGATATCACTTGTTAGTTTTCCAACTGGCTGTTTTTAGTGCAGAGTATGACCTCCGTTTTGATTTCTCGGGAACCAGTCATAAGTATATATGAAGTCGACTTCACAAAGCCTTAGGCTTATTCATAGAGTGTCAGGTCTCGTGGCGCGCTACTGTGTCAGCGCGTAGCAACGATAAGGCAACACAGGTGAGCTGGCTTGCAACGCGTCGTGTCCTGCCTAGAGTACTGGCGACGGGCTGTGTTTACGTACATAGTGGCATTGCGACATTAGTCATATGAGCTAATTAAGAGAGAGAGAGGAATACTGAGTGGTCTGAAGTATTATTAACACAATGACTGAGTTAACCCCTTAAGTATTATTTTTGATTTTCATAAAAATGTGGCTGTTTAAATAATAATGATTTAGGGGTAACTTCCAATAGTATTTACTCTGTGCGGGAGACATGGAAAATGAAGGGTCAAAAACTTATAATCAGGGGGGTTAACTCAGTCATTGTGTTAATGCTGGTTCAGACCACTCAGTATTCCTCTCTCTAAAGCTGTCTACGGCCCTGCCAGACCCAGCACAACCCCTCTCTTTTCTTCTGACGGCTTCACCTTGCTGAAGGACAAAGGCAGCATCACTGAGCGCTGGAGAGAACACTTCTCAAATCTGCTCACCCTGCCTTCCACTGTTGACCCCGCGGCCCTGGACATGATTCCTCAGAAGCCGACACTGGATGACCTTGACCTCCTGCCCACCCTGGACGAGGTCAAGAAAGCTATCAACCAGACTAGCTCCGGCAAGGCTGCAGGCATGGACGGCATCCCCGCAGAGCTCTTCAAAGCAGTTGGACCTGAGACCATTGATGCCTTCCTCAACATTCTGACATGCATCTGGGCAGAGGAGAACATGCCACAGGAATTCAGAGATGCTACAATCGTCTCCCTGTTCAAGAACAAGGGCAGCAAAGCAGACTGTGCCAATTACCGAGGGATCTCACTCTTGTCCATTGCTGGCAAGATCCTCGCAAGAGTGATCCTCAACCGCCTGATCAGCTCTGTTTCTGAGGAAGCACTTTCAGAGGCTCAGCGTGGCTTCAGACCCGGCCGCAGCACAGTTGACATGGTCTTCTCTGTGAGTCAGGTCAAGGAGAAATGCATTGAGCAGCACATGGACCTGACCAAAGCATTCGACACCGTGAACAGAGAAGCGCTTTGGGTCATCCTCACAAAGCTCAGCTGCCCCAGGAAGTTCACCAACATCATCCACCTCTTTCATGATGGAATGGTAGGTGTTGTCCAGTCAAACGGCGACACATTTTGACATTTCCAGTGGTGTGAAACAAGGTTGTGTTCTTGCCCCTGTGATGTTCAACCTGTTCTTCACGTGTGTCCTGACCCATGCAGTACGCGACCTTGAGAAGGGAGTGTGCCCGAAGTACAGACTAGATGGCTCTCTCTTTGACCTCCATCAACTGAACGCCAGGACTAAGACCATCGAGAGACTGATCCTTGAGGCGCTGTTTGCTGATGGCTGTGCACTGATGGCGCACATGGAGTCTGACCTCCAGACCATCGTCAGCAGGTTCACGGAAGCCTTTCGACTGTTTGGCCTCAACATCAGTCTCAACAAGACCCGAGGTCCTGCACCAACCAGCCCCAGGCACAAGAGCACCCCCACCCAAAGTGTATATTGAAGGCACCGAGCTGAAGACTGTCGATCAGTTCAGATACCTGGGGAGCATCATCTCTTCTGACGGTACTATCGACAAGGAAATCGCAGCTCGCATCAGCAAAGCCAGCCAAGCCCTGGGTTTTCTGTGTTGAACAACAACATCAAGCTCTCCACCAAGATCAAAGTCTACAAGGCAATAGTCCTCCCCAGTCTCCTCTACAGCTGTGAGTCATGGACGCTGTACAGAAAGCTGCTTGAACGTTTTCACATGAGATCTCTGCGCTCACTCATGGGCATCAAATGGCAAGACAAGGCGACAAACCTGAAAGTCCTGGACAATGCTGGCTTAGTGAGTGTTGAAGCCTTGATCTTAAAGACACAACTTCACTGGACAGGTCATGTCATATGTCATATGCATGGATGATTCTCGCATGCCACACCAACTCCTGTATGGCGCACTCTCAAAAGGCCACAGGAAGCAAGGATGGCCAAAGAAACGCTTCAAAGACTGCATAAAAGGTAGCCTCAAGTACTGCATCTTCCCAGTAAAGGAAATTGAAGCGCAAGCGTAAGACGGATCTGGCTGGCGTGCCGCAACCAGGAAAGCCTGCACGCTCATTGAACACAATCAGCATGAAAAGATCACCAGTGCCAGAGCTCGCAGAAAAACAGCGTCGACTCTCCCTACAGCTACGTTCCAGTGCCCCCATTGCCCTCGCATGTCTGGCTCCAGTGCCAGAGCTCGCAGAAAGACAGCGTCGACTCTCCCTACAGCTACATTCCAGTGCCCCCATTGCCCTCGCATGTGTGGCTCCAGGATTGGCTTGGCCAGTCGCACCCACAAATAGAAGTCATGCTCAATGACGACATCATCGGCTTTCGATGGTCTACCCCACATTCACAACTTCAAAGTCAGACTTGCTACAGATACCTATACCTGATGGTAAGACCTATCTATGCATACTATTTTGGATGACCCCTCAGAAAGGTCAAGGATCAAGAGCTCAGAAAATAGGTTTAAAAAAAATAGCCATATTTTGACAATATGTTTTTTTCTCAATTACTATTCACAACTTCAAACCCAAACTTGCTACACAGATACCTGATGGCAAGGCCTATCTATGCATACTAATTTGGATGACCCCTCAGGTCAACGGTCACAAGAGCTCAGGAAATAGGTAAAAAATAGCCATATTTTGACAAGAAATGTTTTTTCTCAATTACAGAGCATGGAATTGCCCATACTAAAAAGAGAGGAAAACCCCTTTTTACTAAGGGCATCTGGGGGCATGCTCCCCCAGAGATAATAGAAAGTACTTTCCAAAGACTTCGGATTACCCATTGTCTTAATTAACCCCAATAATTAACTAATTACGGTCGTTAACGTCCACACTGTCGTTTCTCTCAAATCAAACCAAAATCCTGACAGTGCAATCTATAATAGACTAATGACTTTTTACACACCCCAAATAATTAAAAAATTACTCCTCATTGTCTCTCAATACTGTCAGAGTCGATTTCCGAAAAACTCGCAAGCTCTGTTTAACACATAATATTCCAGTTCACGCTTGACAAAACAAACTGACTCTTTTCAGTGCAGTCAGAGTGGGGGGGGGGGGGGGGGGGACAGGTCGCCGCGACTTATTAACAAAAGGTGGCTCAGTGCAGCTTTATTGAAAACCTCTTTGAAAACAGCTCTGCTCAGGTCGTGTTCAAAACTTGTCAATGCCTGCACATGTGCTGGAAAAGAGTTGTTCGTCTGACTTTTCAGAAAATCGATTAGGGACCATGTTAAATAGTGGGACCAGAAAATCTCATCTGATTTTGTAGAAGTAGGTAACACATACATACACACATACACAATCACACACTATCTACATAAAATAACATTTCATGTGATATACACTGTCAGAGTCGATTTCCGAGGAACACGATTTTCTATACCAGTTAGCCTACCCTCTCACTGTGTACACAAAGCGTCGGGCACAGCCCGAACATAATGGCTTGTTATGACAAAAGCTATTTTATTGACTGTGACACTGATGTAAAACGACACAGATAACACTTTTTATCACAGGCCTTTTAAATCTTGTCTACCACTGTTCATTGAGGTCTAGATTCATAGATTCACATGAGCTCCGTTTCACAACATTTTCGATTGGAAACTAACAGACGCATAACTCTCACTGTGTACACACAGTACTCGTATGTATAATTTCTGTTTATAACATAACTTTAGAAGTCTATGCAGACATCTAAGTGCTTTCATGTACACGACGCTTTAAATCAGCCCATGCGTGGACAAAAGCCTCGGCGTTTCTATGTACGCGCGCGTTGCTGTTGCTGTTGCTACTGACTTATCTGCGCATAAAAGGACGCACAATCTGAATGCACTGACTAAAATAGTTCTAGGTGCCAAGCTATTCTGGCACCACCCTTGAACTAAAGCCATTGGTCTATATCCCTATCTGTAAGTACTATAAAGTAGCTTGCATATGGCAGTGTACAAATTTGAAGCTTTTAACCTCAGTATGATATGGGTTAAAACAAGTTTTTGATGTATTTGTATAGTTAGAATTGCTAGACTGTGCTACGAGTGACTGTTAAGTGTGAATGCCGAAAGCGATAAATTGTCCGTTTTTGGAAACCACTTTATTCAATATCTTAAAGTAATCACGAACTTTGACACTTCTGCCGAGGGAATCGACCGGGTGGTATTAAATAAACATGGTAACGAGAGCACGCACACATACGCACACACGCACTGACACATTGACACGCACACACGCACTGACACATTGACACACACACATACACATACACACATACACACACACACATACACACACACACACAAACACATAAATAAACATACACGTACACACACACAAACACATAAACACACACACACACTCACACACACACATACATATACACACATATACATATACACAAACACATATATATACACTAACACAGACACAAACAAAATAGGCACACATACAGCCAACTACTAACCGGTATGACAGAGCAGCCGCCATTGCTCAGCCGGATATTTTTGAAATTCCATGAATGGATTAGAGCACTATGTATGGATTAAAAGAATCGATCCGGTTTTATCTGAGCATGAAAAAGTTTTCTGACTTTTCAGAACGTGAAATTTCTAGCGCTCCAACACGTAGACACGTAGACTCGTAGAACAGGTTCTGTGAGGTGTCTCGGTTTTCTGCGTACTGCAGTGCCGGTACGGCGCGCACACACGCACACGCACACACACACACGCACACGCACACACGCGCGCACACACACACACACGCGCGCACACATATGTACACACGCGCACACACACACATATGTACACACACGCATGTACAGACACACGGAAATACCTCGGACACACACAATAGCTCTCTCTCTTTCCACCTCACACAGAGAGAGGCTTGTCATAAAGACAGTAATCATAATACATTTTACCCTTGCTGGTTTAGGTCTGTGCTTATGTCAACTGACAAACACTAGTAAATCTCTGCCCTTAACGCCACACACCACATGTCACAGTTGAGGTAAGGGACATATCTTTTTAAATGCAGCACGCTTATAGCTGAGAGGTGTCAGCTTAATACATCCCGTCGTCAACAAGTCATGCATTTGTGGAGTGACGCATGCGGGTAAACCCACCTGTGGCTGAGACTTGAGAGCCCTCATACAAATCACTCAAGTACACAATCCACGCTAGTTAGCCTCAGGCTTTAAGAAAAAAGCCATTTATACCATTATTTCTGAGTCAATACCCTAAAAACATGGCTATAAGAAACATTGTTAGCGAGTGTGTTCATGTACTTGAAAAAACATTTAAGCAGGTGTTAAAGTGACAAAAAGTAATTACAAAATAATGTTTAATTTGGTTTTATAAAAAAACAAATCACTCATTGTTTTAACAAAATCAAATAACAACATTTTTATTCTATTATCTATTGTAATTATTTGCACAATTTGTTATTTAATTTTGACAAAAAATGTACTTTAGTCAAGAATTAAAGCATAATTTAATAGAGCAAGGGAAGTAACTTTTTTGTCTTGCTGAAATTTTTACAAAATTACTTCCCTTGTATTAACTTTTACTCAGAAATTTTTGTTATTGAACATGGGTGATTCCTTCCTTTTTCTGGTGCTCAAGTTATGGGTAAAATTATCAAGTTACTGTCTATGTTACTGTCTAGGTGTTTCATTTGGCCCTCACTTGGCCAGGTTGTGATTTATAATTTACTGCAAAGCCAATAATCGCCAATACTGTGTCAGGTTTGTTTGCTTAAAAGGACAGGGTTATTGTACATGACATTACAATTGAAATCTGTGAAACATGTCATTTATAAGCCCACTGAGAGAGACACAATATTGGTCTGGGGTAAACTCAAAAACTATTGGCTACATTTTGCTGAATGGTACAAACGTATAAAGTTACTATTAATGTACTTCCTAGGAAACATGATTTTGCTTGATAACAATTTTTGTTTTTTGTTTTTAATTTTTTTAATTACATTATAAATGAACCAAGACGAACTCCTTCTATTAAATGATATCAATGCTGTAGAGAACAAAGACTTAGACTCAAAAAAACAGTGGCTTTTGTCTGTGATTGTCTCAGGCAAATCAAAGGCTTATCTGGGTAGACAATACATGACAGAGGATATTGAATCTCTCACCGCTGACGAACTATTAAAGCTTCATTCTAAATATGAAAACCACATTGCCTCACTAATGACACGTGATTTGAGTCGATCTCTTTTATGCCTATACACAAAAGCAGTGAGTCACTTTCTACCTGTGGATTGTGACAGTCTTTCACACGACCTTGAAAGCAATCCTATTGTTTCAAGTTCAATTGGCAAATTAGCATGCGTCATGTTTTACAAGTTCGGAAATTACCTTGCTCCTGTCGTAACCCTTCTTGTTACCGGGAGTCATATTGATTTTTCAAAAATAAATTTTCTAGAGAAAGAAAAAGAAGGATCAAATGGACGAGAACAAGATGACTACACAACAGAACCCGGACCCTGTTTTGACACAGGTTCAAACTGTGACTAAGGCTAAAAGTCCAGGCAGGGTTGAGGCTGGTAAAAGATTAGCCGAATATAACAGACAAAAAAAATTACAGCTTCAAGCGCAAACAGAAAAGGCTCATGTGACTGACCAGGCATTAGGACCGTTAGGACCGTCAAGACAGTCAGAACTGTCAGGACTTTCAACACCCCTGTCACACCCACATCAAAGTGAAAGACCTTCAACCCAGTCTAATTCTGAAACAGCAAAATATGTAGTTGCCGGATTTGTTGTCGGATTTGGTTACGTAAGTTATCAATTATACAAAAAATACAAACCACAGACTCGTACAGTGACCAAAAAATCAGACACTCCAAAAACAAAACCAGAAGTCGCCACATTACCAGTAACATCCAAAGCCGTTGACCCATTTTATATGCAGTAAATAAAAATATTATTTTAAATTTTCTTGTATTAGAAAATGAATGACACAAAGAACATGATGAACCTTGTGTATCACTCTGCCGTAATCAGTGGAGTGGATTAGCAGTAGCTTATTCTATGCTGGGGAAAAGTCTACTCAAAATGAAATCAGCAGACCTGAGTAGAGTAGATTTCGAAGACAGTGCTAAGCTAATTGTAGTTGTCACAGCGTCGATTGCGACAAAAGATTTTCTTGTCAAGCAAGGAATTATTCCCGAAAATGTTTCTATGTAAATAAAAATATGGCGACGATAGCTATTATGATTGGTGGGGCAGTTGTTAATGCATTGGCTTTCAGTGGCTCTAATTATCTCTTTTCTAAAATGGGTAGAGAGGAATCAGCGGAAGAAATGAAACGTCACAATGAAGCATCTGAAAAACTTGCTCAAGCCCAACAGGATTATGAGAAGAATAGAATTGAAAAACTTGATTTCATCAATGAAAAACTCAGGCTTGAAGGCCACGCACAACATACGTTTTCAAATACAGACGAAGCAATCAGGGAATATTTTCTTGTCACAGGTGAAGACATGTCTATCCCGAAACCAAAACTAAGTGACTATTACAAACCAAGCACACAACAAAGAAACGGGGAGATAATCTTTGTTCTAGTGGGAATGACATTTGTTTATTTTACAGGAGTTTTCATTGCTAGAAAAAATGGCAGCCGAAAATAAACTATCAAAAATATATTACTCTCCATCAGGCTATTGGAAAGGAGCAACAGCTATTCAGAAATTACATGCCGCTGTGGGCGGAGATATAACACTCAATCAGGTCAAGCAATGGTTACAGAGACAAGCAATTTGGCAGATATATCTCCCTGCTCCAAGAAAAATAACAAGACCCCATTTTGAAAACACATCACCAAATGACACACACCAAATGGACCTCCTGTTCCTACCACACGATTTGCTGTCGGGACGTTAAGCAATGTACAATCAATCAATCAATCCTACCACACGATACAATAAGAAAGAAACGATACAAGTACGCATTAACTGTTGTTGACATAGCTTCAAGGTATAAGGACGCTGAACCAATATCTGACAAAACAGCCAGTACAGTTGCTACTGCTTTATCAAAGATATATAGTCGAGGCCCTTTAAGATACCCCAGACTAGTGCAAGTTGATGATGGATCAGAATTCAAAGGTGCAGTTAATCAGTTATTTGCAAAGCATGGCATACTGGTCAGACGAGGCATTCCAGGCGTACACAGATCACAGGCAATTGTAGAAAACTTTAACAAACAGTTATCAGAAAGACTTTTCAGTTACCAGTATTCTAAGGAACTCATGCATGACACCCGGAACACTGAGTGGGTTAAGAGATTACCACATGTGATAAAAGCAATGAACAATGAAGGACATCCTAAGCCTGCTGATGCTATTAAATTGAAAACAATTACAGAACCAAAAACAGGACCAACCCCAACCCCGCCACCAGACACAAGTTTATTTACCAAACAGGTGAGATATTTATATCAACCAGGGGAGGCTGAAAATGACATAAAGCGCAGGGCGACAGACCCCATCTGGTCAACGTCTGTACACAATATAAAAAAAATAATTCCCGGTCCTGACGGTCCTGGCGCAACAATATATTACCTGTATGACCCTGCACCCCAGAGGGCATTTGTCAGAGAAGAATTACAGATTATTCCCCCAGACACCGTTACTCATTTCAGTAACTAAGTCGTCAATTAATTCATCAACCAGTTCATCACAAATATCTTCAGATAACTTGAGTCTGTAATGACCTGGTGCATAAGCTTTCTCTTTACTATGAAACACTCGTTTTGTGTCCCCAACTGCAAGTGACTTTTTGTGTGTTTGAATTATTTCAAGATTGTGTTTGTTTGATCTCAGTGACTTGTTTGGATAATCAGGCATTAATGCACCATCTAACACTTGCTTGTAATGTTCATGATGAATGTCTTTATTTTTTATCGCTGTTTTCTTGATACCTTTGGCTTTTGACTGACTACCTTTCTGGTGCAGTATAGAATACATTTTGGATCTCAGTCCAACATACTCAACTATAGGCACACCATTCAGTTCATCCTTAAACTTACCAGGCACTTTCTTGTTTTGTGTGCTAAACAGCGGGTGATCTTTAGGGTAGTCAGACGTGTCATACATGTGTAACTCTGTTTTCATGTCTTCGTAAAAGTCTTCAGTAGGCACGTCTATTATCATAGAGTCAGTGTCAGTGTATAACAATCGACACTCAGGATATTTTGGTTTGAAGTAATCATAATAAAATTCAAGCATTAATAATTTTGACAACTCCAGAATTGCCATACCAATGAATACTGGCTTGTCCAGTTTAACAATCTTTTTTTTGAGTGACACGGCATACAATGATGAATGAAATTCTTTATACCCTGTGTACTGCGGCTTACCTGTAAGTTTAATTGCACCCGATTCAGTTGTGACCAGTCTCACATCTTTGCGGTGATGAGGATTTTCCATTGTCTTGCCAAAACAGGCATTGTTCATAAGCTTAAAGAAGTCTTTGTCAAATGCAGTGTTGCCGTCTCTGGCACGAAGGGTTGTGTTCTTCATTATGTAATCTTTCATGAAAGCACTCTGATCAAATTGAATTCCTCTGTGAACTTTCTTTAGTACTAACCCATGTCTGATGTAAAACTGTAACAAGCGGTAGTGACAAACGTAATTGAATTTGTCATTCAAATTTGGTACAAGTTTGGTGTCTTCTTTTTTCCCCGTCATACTCATTTTCTCAACTGCTAATGGATAATCATTGTGGTAATCATGTAGATGGTGTGGGTACTCCAGGTCTACTTCAAAGATCCAACCCTTTGCGTCGTTTCGGTCAAGATTAATAATATATTTTGTTAACCCTGACTCTGTTACATCATACTGTGTCAAATCATGCAGACAAAAGTTTTTCAAGGGCAATAACTCACACATTGCCCAGCCATAAAGGTTATTAGCGTCCAAGTACGTAATGAATGACCTTGACCCAGGGTTTGAGGGGTCAAACCCCCGGCCAAGGTCACCATGGGCGTCCATATATTTATTGTTGGCTCTGGCATAGTTGTTTGAAGCTATACTAATGCCTCCCCTCAATCCACGTTCCACCATTTCACCCATCGTACGATCAGACAACAGGTCTATAGATATCTTACTGGATTTCAAAAATGCATCCCATGTCATGCCAGGACTAGTTATGTAGCAGGCTGGGTCAAGTTTGTAGTGTAACAAACCCTTCTCACGGTAACTTTCAAATACGTCTGCTAGCAAACAAACGTCAGCTTTCAAGTACTGGTCATGGTAATCACTAATTGTCTGACATCCTAATTTACCCCACGCATCAAGTGTGTGTTGATATTCAGAGTCAGAAATACCTTTGCCAGTTAGTGTGGAATAAAATTTCTCTTTTGGTGGCAGTCTTGTTTCTTCAAACACAACCCAGTGATCAATGTACTCATATGGATAGACACCTTTCTTAATCAAGTCTGGTTCAAAATATTTACTCGTTATTGGATACTCGGTCAGTCCTTCTGCAAGACTAGCCAATCCTAAAGACAAATGTTGCATAGAGTCATAAAATGCTAATTTATCTAACCTAAAAGTCAAGTATTTCTCAGTTGTCTGGGCAATACAACTAATGTTTTTGTACGACTCATCTACAGCCTGCATGATAATGTGTGAATCATACCCTTTGAGATTGTGGAAAAAGATTGGCAGTTTGTATGTCTTGGGATCTGTTTTTAATAATAAGTTACAATTGTTATGTGCAGCACCTCTGTAACGCCCAGTTATGTGATCATGGTCACGAACTTTATCACATCCCAGAGGTTGTTCGCAAATCCAACACGTCTCAGCTGTATCAAATTTCAGTTTGTCTTCTTCTGTCATCACCAAAGGCATCTGGCATGTTGTGAGATATTGTACTACCTGACTGTACAGTTGTCTCATTTCTGTTAAAAACAGACATGCTGCATTTTCACCCCTGTAGATAACAGGCTCTGAATGCAAACCGTCTGACCTAACAATAATGTATCCAAAAGAACACACCACTTGGTCACTCAACTTTATAGTCTTTGGTAATGACTCTGGAACAGGACCGTCATACGGAACAACCAGTGATTCAAAATCTGCGTACACTACAAACGGCAACTTTTGTTGATTCCCATAGTTTTTAAAATATACTTGACTACCAGGATCTGGATACTTAAGTACAGTTTGTATGTCATCAGCTGACCTGCAGTGTAAAACATGTTTGTGTGCCACAGCAATAGAAGAAAATCTTTGTAAACATCTTTTACACACTTCCTGTTTCCTACCATATTTTGATACATGATTATGAATTAGACGTGACATACTCCTGATAATTGTGTAGTGAAAGTTATTGTCATCGCCGATTAGCAACATGTCAACATGTTTATCTTCTGACTGCCCATATGTTGGAGCAAGTGGTGATACTCTAATGGGTTGTAACTTATCAACAGACTCATTATCCCACACATACACATTTACAGATATACCAGGATTTAGTTTTTCAAACAAGTCTATGTCCTCTATTTTAACAGGGAACTCAATGCCACTAAAATCAAGTTCATTTACAAATTTGATGTAGTTAGATACACGTTCTGGTTTTGATTTTATAAAGTGTAGTTTAGCAAGCACACACCACATGAAACAATAGTTGTCATTGTTCTGTATGTTGACGACAGCCTTTTTGTTTACTACTTCTGTTGGCAGTGGTAACCATGCTTTACCTAATATAGGATGATACCTAGACTGCTTTAGTTGCAGTTCATGTACATGTCCTTCGTGCCAACCAGACCCCTTCATTCTTGCACTGTCAATTGCCTGTAGAAAGTCTGGTAATAGTCTGTCTCTAAACACGTTCTCCAATTCTCTTCTTGTGTTAACAGTGTGTTGTCTTGTTGATATGTACGATACAATCACTTCACCGTCCACCCTAGTGAATTCGATTTTTGCAACAATCTGAATCTTTACACTGCCTGTAAGAAGATTTTGTTGTATGACAGAAAAAGAGTTTTCTATTGATTCATAGACATTATTAGTATTGGATATGGGTAAGTTTGTTGTGTGAAACACGTTTCTTAAACTAGATGAGCCAGGGTTTTGAACATTGTCCGTCATTTTTATTTGTCCGACAAAATAATAAATGAAAAAATATTACCGCTGGCTCACCTTGTGTAATACCACTTTATTAACTGTAACACTGTCAATATAAACATTTAGTTTGCGTAGTTGTTTAAATATGCTATAACAAACTTCCCCTAACCAACCATAGTTGGTATCATCAACTTTAAAAGTAGGTGTCTTTAAATCAACTGTCATGCACTCCACATTTGGATGCTCATCGACATAATCCAAAGTCACACTATATGTAGCATATATTTCTGATGGTGCTGAAAGGCTTATGTAAGTCTGTTTGGGTGTTATTAAGTCAGTAAAGTGCATAACATCTTTGAAAAGGTGTGTGAGATCAAGCACCTGTATGATTTGTCCGTCTGTCATTTTTATTGGACAAACAAAAGAATAAATTAATTTACATCAATTTACTAACCCATACCCTGTGGGCTGATCTGTCTTTAAAATGAGCTTTAGATGCTTAGTTGATTTCAGTTTATTTTTTACATCATCTCGTTCATGTTTATTTGGTATAACATCGTTTTCTCTGAGACAGTCTTCAAAGCTGTCACGATCCTTACAGTAAAACAAACAGATAAACTTTAACTGTTCTCGAAAATCTTTCAGTACAGCATTATATTTTTGAGTGAGAATCCATACACTTACATTTGCATGTCTGCCACTAAAAGCAAGTTCTGCTAGAGTGTTTCTCTTCTTGACAATGTCTTTCTCTGCAGAACAGTCATCAACAATAAACAATGTTGGCTGTCCTTCAAATTGCTTGTAAAAATATTGTAGGTAGTCATTCAGTTTTTTCTCAGGGTCAACTAAGTATATGTTACTGTCAGTCCAAATGAATAAACGGTTGTGATAAGCTTTGTTGTGTTTGATTGTAGGACAAAATATTACAATGTTTTCAAAATGGTGGATGTATCTTGTTTGTAATAGGTTAAGTACAAATTCAGTTTTACCACACCCTGTGGCGCCACAAAACAATCCACAGTGTGGGTCAAGGGTCATTAAGCTCCGGTTCATTTTAATACACAATATAATTTTAATATATGTGTCCACTTAGTCTACACTCTTGTATATTGAGTTGTGCGTCATAAATTAGATACAAATATATGTTAATGGCTGCAGCAGTTTCAACCTTCTTTTGTATCTGAATTGTTATTCCGTCACTACCGTTCTCGACAGTTCGTCCCGACCCATGAGGGTAATCATCATCTGTACTACGAAGGTCTAGCCACAGTGCATACGTGTTTGTAAGGTATTGTCCAATCCTAACGTCATACAGATGTAGATCTTTGCACGCAATGTTTGCAGGTTTATCTCTAATCCTTCCACCCGCAAAATACTTTGTGATTTCGTCATAGTGTTGATAAGGTAACATTCCTGAAGCGTACACTTGATTAGGGCGGCCTTCGATTGTACAGGACAAATGTGTAATCTTAGGATTGTAGAATTTTTCTGAATCTCTTTTGTATGGACTCACCGGTTCAACAAACAACATAAGAATACCTTTCAGTGACCTGGCAGGCGTGTTCAAGTTTATGTTCCACATTGGGTCGCTTTTGTCTTTGGGTATTAAACTATGCCTAATCACACGGTCATAATAAATTGGAAGTCTTGACTGATACTGATTTTGAATGAGTCTGGCTAGTTCAGTATGTGTAACAATTTCATATTCCAAGGAAATGTTAGAGATCTTATATGTTGCATCTGTGGCAGATGATTTAATGACTTTGGAGTAGTCATTGAAAGTTAGTTCAAAACTTAGACGGTCATTCAGTGCTCCTTGATAATAAGGCAAATGAGCTGTGAGGATTTCAAACTCAAGTGGAATGTAAAATCTGGTTCCATATGTTTCTGCTATAATAACATCCTTTGGTACCCCAGTAGTTGTTTTGTCTCCAGCATTGATTCGAAGTTTACCAACATTATCAGACTGTATGCCTTGGTAAATACGATCCTCTCGTTCTTCTCTTGTGAGCCAAAGGTCTTTGTAACAGTAGAATACATCTGAGTCGTCAAGACTAAACACTTCCTGTCCTTCAAGTTTTACTTTAATAGTTCTAACAATTGCTCTGCCAAGATTGTCAACCAGTGTTCTGTTCACATCTGCGTCTGATGTTAGTTCAATATTAAATGCAAGGCGTGCAGTGCCAGGAACAATAACATCATTGGGACCTAGGTTTGGAAACTTGACTGTAAGTGTTTGATTCTGGTCTATGGTACTTGGATTGTTCGTGATGACGATTGATTGTCTTATGCCCTTAACACCCAGAGGCTCGCGTAGTTTTCTGTATGGGTCTAACTTTGATCCGTAAGACTGTGTCATTTTTATTATGCACAATAAAAAATAATAAATTAATAAAACAATGGCAGTGGGAGGATTTAATCATGAAGATTTTGAAATGGATGACACGTATGATTTTGGTAATACAACAGATATGGCAGATATGACAGATATGACTGGTACAAGAAATATTTACAGTTTACGTCATGAACTTTTAGAAACCAAAGTGAACTCATTTTATGATCATGTTGGTGGCCGCCCAGACAACGTAGATCCTAATCAGTTTGAACTTGATGTCAAGGGTCATTTATATTTAAATACTGTTGACAAAGGAAAAGTACTATTGACTAACAAAAAAGACCCTAGTAGGTTTAGGGCTTTAAGTACAATAAAAAATGAAGGTGGTGTTGGTGCATTGCGTCAACTGGGTATTGGTGGGTCTCCTGTCCCCCCAAGACTGGCTAGTGTTCTTCACGACACGCAAACAAAGTTGCCAACAGGGCAACAAATTGAAATGGCACCTGTAACAAGCCTACCAGAAATAGCAAACACAGTGATACAAGAAACCTCATTTACTGAAGGGCAATTAAATGACGCTATGAAAACAATAAACGACCCACCTTTGTCAATGAGGGAGATTATGGGATTGGATAAATCACTGCAGACAATAAGAGGTGAGATGGTTAATAATCTTGCCAAACTAGGTGAGCTTGATAAACACATAGAACGTGAAAAAGAGAAACTGGCTACAGCAGACAATGGGAATCTTGACACAGAAATGAAAGAAAGAATACAACACAGATTAAATGATTTGCAGATAGAAAGATCAGGATGGTTAGAAACAATTAGTATTGGAAGACAAAAACTGAAATCACAGGTCAACAGAATTAGAGAAACTATTCAGAAAATACTTCACGAAGACACTACTCTGGCTGAGAGACTAAAAACACTTTTCCGAGAGCAGGGTATCACAATTGCTAGTTTAATTACAGCTCTGGGATTTATTATCAGTACTGTTGTCTTAGCTGTCTCCGGCAGTGGTGGGGGTGCACCCTCGGCCCCAGCACCATCAACCCCGGGCCCCCCGACTCCAACAGACCCAAAAGATTTACAGTCATGGGTAAAGAAACAGTTGTCTCACATTTCAGACTTGCTTAAAAAATTGGCTGTGAAAGCAGTGGATGCTTTGCCTGGCATAATTGGCACGGTTGTCAGTTGGTTGATTAGTACTGCAGCAAAGGCAGTAGGGTTTATGGCAGAGCATGTGTGGGTCTTTTTGGTTACAGTAGGAGGGTTGATGGTGGGTTATTTAATGAAACAGATAAAGAAGTAATACTCCTAATCCAGTGAGGCCTATTACTAATGCAGTTCTCTCTGACTCATGAGTGTCAGGGGTTGGTGTAGGGGTTACCGCTTGTATGAGTGCCGGTGTTGGGGCCGGGGCCGGGGGTGTTACCATCTGTAATGATTTTAATGACTGTACGTGTGTGGTTGTTGCTCCCAAGTTTACAGATTGATTGAGACCGAGTTTTTGACCAACACCTGCAACAATGATTTCATTATTATAATTTGTGATTGTTCCCATTTGGAGTTGAAGGTCAGATGGTAACATGTATAACCCAGTGCCAACTACAAAGTCAACTTTCGATCTGGCATATCTTAAAACGTCTTGGTAGCATTGTATGCTAGATGGGAGATCAACTGTTGAGTTGATTGAATCTTCAAGATTTGCAAGAAACTGTTTTTGTGCTTCAAATTTACCACTTCCATTCAAAATGTTTGATTTTGATAATGATTGTGCTCCTAGTATACACCAGACATATGTTCTGATAGACTCATTTACGCGCTCGACTCCTGCTTGAGTAAACCCGTCAGATTTGTCTAAAATAAATGTGGTCCACGCGTTAGTCTGCTTCTGCTCTATTGATCCTATCCAGACTTGTGATTTTGATGAGAATGAAGTGTAACCAGGGTAGTAATCTTGAGGGTATTGTCTGTGACTCAAAGCGTAATACAATGTACCCATGCCTTTGTGATCATCAAGTTTTTGTGTGAAGTCATACTTAGTGCTTATGTTAAATTCATTACAAATGCGTTCAAACGCTTTCATATCCATGGGGTTGTTATACCTGTTGAAACTGGATTCAGTGGGCAGTGGTGTATGAAGTTCTGACAGTATACGTCTAAGCTGGTAATAAACATGGAAATGATACACAGACCTAATCAGTTTGTTTGAGTGATTCAAATGGTCTGTAAAAGAAACACCACAGCCTGTAGTTGAACATAGTATGGCAAAGTTGAGTTGGTTTTGAAACATCTGTAGTGGACTTGAGGACCACTTTCTTGCAGTAGAGTCATCTGTTATTGGAGGGTTTAGGTAATGGTCAAATGGGTTTGGTACTTTCACTTGAAATAAATCTTGTTCAGACACAGCTATGTCAAGCTGATTTAATTGAATTATTTTCTGTTCATAAGTAGGTGCGACATTGTATTTGGCATCCACATTAAATTGAAATGCGTTTGTAGTGGTAATGGTTGGTGATTTAAATTCCATCCTTTTTATATGAGATAATAAAAATGTTTATTACCTTAACAAATCTTGACACAAGCAAACCAGTGTGGTTAACTAATGGGATTGATAATCGTGATGGTAGCAAGGCTGTAGCTATCCATGAATTGTTCTACACAGTAAAATGGTTTAATATTGAAGATGATATATATAATAAAGTAAATTTAGATGGTAAGACTGAAGCTTTACCACCCGGGTATTATGACTTTTGTACTATAGCTGAATGGTTTCAAAGTAATTTTAAAATTAAAGCAACTTTAAATCCAGCTAACCTACTTGTTACATTAGAATTTTTGACACAAAATTGGTTAAGGATCTCAGATAAATTTGCATATTTACTTGGATTTTATATTGACGAAGATTGGTATAGATCAGATGATTTAGATGAATTTAAGTTTGGTATTATAACAATGAAGACCAAAAAACTAAAAATAACTGGAAAACGTCCTGTCAATTTGTCAGTACACACAGTGCTAAATGTTTATTTGAAAGAACTAAACACATCTGAGAATGTTCACAATGGAAATCCTTCAACTTTGTTGAGATGCTTACCAACTGGAACTGCTCCGTATTGTGAAAGTGTAGTTGTTAGATTTCCTAATTTGCAGTTTAAGAAATTAGGTTCTAGTTTCTTTGAGTCACTGAGTATATCTGTAACTAATCAGGATGACAAACCAGTTCTTATGCATGATTTTAGTGTTGTGTTGGAAATTAAATAATTTTATTTTTGTTTATAAAAAATGAGTGGTGGTCCAAAGTCGAGAATCATACCAGTTGCATGTCCAGTAACAGAATTGAAAGATTTGGCAGACGTCCAGGATTTTGAGAAGGAGGGAGAAATTGGAGAAATATATGGTTTTGAACTTGATTCAAATGGCATGTACAAGAGGAAAGTAATTGTCGACATGAAAGACGGTGAAAAACAGATTCCTAAACTTGGTCAGCTTCGTGATGTTACTGTACCTACTCCACCTGTAAATAATGCGCCTTACAACTTAATACATGTGGGTAGTAAGTGGGTTGTTTCACCTGTGCCTGCACCACCTCCAACAATTGACTGGGACATAAAGTTGGAATTTATTAGTCCTTATGTATACACTGATGACGAAGGTGCCTTAGTGTTTAGGAAGGTTGTTAATTCTGGGCCGCTTATTGTAAGCCTTGTTCCAAGTTTTGCCCCAGACAACAATAGCAGAGAAAAACTGAAAGTTGAAAATTATGAGAGACGGAGATATCTTCTTACAACTAGAAAGGGTAGATCAGATACCACTGTTGTGTTTATGCCAGCAAGCTTAGTCGTGGCTAGAGAAGTGACAATAGTATTTGAAATTATCATGAAATCTGTTGCTTCTGCAAAAGAGGCAAATATAGCACAAGGAATTAAACTTACATGGGATGAAACAGTATCAGAATCAACAAAGGTTTTTATTGCTATTACAAAAAATGTTGATGTTATTAATGTTTCGAGCAGTGTTCCAGCTGTCAAGGTGGTGGTTGACAAAACAACTTTTGTTCGTCTAACTTACATAAACCTTGAACACATTGATCTTGTTGCATTTTATTATGCCAGCAAATTGTATACTTTTGAAGAGTTGCAAAATGTAATTGCTGATTAAATAAAAAAAAATATTTGTCAATAAAAAAAATGGTAAACTTCTATCCGCAACTACCGACGCTTGAGCCGACTGAAACAAATGTGATGACTAAAACAACACTTGCGCCTGATACACAGGTGACAGCTGTGCCAATTGCATCAGATAAAACATTACAGGCAGATGCATTCAGATTAAATAATATTACAGAATCTTTGAAATATTTGGAGAGTGAGGAGGCGAAATACTCACGGTGCAAAAGACGGTATAAGACCGTTTTTAATTCTGTTCAAAACACTTCTATGGCTATTGGCGCAGTTTCAGCTTCATGTTCTGTGGGGGGTATTGTTCTGTTTGCCACGGGAATTGGAAGTTTGGCTGGAATAGCAATTGAGGGTGTTAGCGTTGCTACATGCCTGACTTCTTTTGGTTTGGAAGCCTTGAACAAGAGGTTTCACACAAAATTACAGAAACATGAAGCATTGAGTATGCTTGCTGGTGCAAAGCTGAGCAGTATGAAACTTATTATCAGTAAGGCATTAAACGATAATTTTATTGATGACGAAGAATTTAAGCGGGTCCAGGATGATTTAAATAATTACAAAAAACAGAAGTCTGAAATACAAAATAAGATGCGTAGTCAATCTCCCGTGAATGTTGAAGAACTAAAGGCTAGTTTTTTAGAGATGGGGAAACAGATCGGTGTTCAGGAAACCACAGAAAAACTACACAATCTTTTAAACAAATAAAAATCAGATTTGGTAATCAATCAATATTTTTGTCATATGCTTCGCAGAGAGATGACACGTCATTTACACCACTTGTGCCTGATTATTTAACCCCATCAGCACCACCACCTGAGTATTACTGAGAAAAAAAAGTTTTTTTATTGTCCTTGTATCTTGGCAAATCTGACCGAGTAAGTTGTGACTTAAGTCAAGTTGTTGTAAGAACTTATAAGAACTTACAGTAAGTAATTAATAAGTTCTTATGATAAGTAATTAATAAGTTCTTATGATAAGTAACTTAAAGGTTACCTCTGCAGGTTCTTAAAAGTTAGTTGTAACTTGCTAGTAACGTATAAAGTTTTACTTGAGAAAATCGTGTTTCTCAGAAATCGACTCTGACAGGGGGGTGTGTAAAAAGTCATTAGTCTATTATAGATTGCACTGTCAGGATTTTGGTTTGATTTGAGAGAAACGACAGTGTGGACGTTAACGACCGTAATTAGTTAATTATTGGGGTTAATTAAGACAATGGGTAATCCGAAGTCTTTGGAAAGTACTTTCTATTATCTCTCCCCCAGAAAAAAATTGAAAATTTACATTAAAATTTGTGCAATCTGGTGCATTTTAGAGAGAAACTGAGCAGTTAACCACCTACAAATCTTGCCTTTTTTCTTATTTTTTGGGTGCACTTTCATTTTTTTGTGTCAAAGGTTTAAAAGTATACTAAAACTTAAAGTATTCAACAGAATATATCCAAATGTTTATTCAAAATACATCTGAATGTCTTTCCATTTTTTATTTTTGAGTTTAATTATATATATATATATATATATATATATATATATATATATATATATATATATATATATATATATATATATATATATATATATATATTCTTTTTTCTTTAGTAATCTCTGATTAATCAGGTGTAAACATGGATTCCTTTTCTCTCTTATTTAATTCTATGTACCATGGTCACTGAACTGGCGGACCGCCGTGAGATGGCCTTAGTCGCCTGCTCGGCGTTAAACCCAAATAACTAAATAACTAAACTGAACTGGCGGAGAAAGGTTAAATAGATTTTTCAACATACTTTGATCAAACTTTACTGGAAAAAATACATTGTAATTAATTTATTCACCATCAAGAATAGTATTTCCAGTGGCACTGCTTTTAGCTTTCTTGTGTTTTGCTGTAGACACACGAGCATCAAGAGCTATGCGGCCGCGTAGTTATATCAACTCTGCACAGTTCGCGGCAATACGCCAGCCCAGAGGCCGCTAACTTGCGAATATACTGAGTGCGGAGCTCGTCGTTTACGCTTTTCTCGAGCCAAGTCCATCTCCAAATATTCTTGGCTCCAGAATCGTCTATTCTGTCTCCGCGTTTAAGTATTTTCTCTTCAATTTGACCAGACTACGACTACCACTAAAGACTGGAATCACCTGTGTGAGCTAAAGCTAACGCCTCGCTCAGTTTTGAATACGCGGTTTGGGGATATCTGCCACATAAAGATCGTGAAATACGGTATTGGAATAGTGAATTTACGATTTTGTTTTCGGCAAAATTTTTTGCTTCGGCGGAATGGCAGCTTATTTAAGTGGAAATCCGCCAAAAAGAGGAAAATTCCATGCTCTGCAATTACTAGTCACAATTTCAAATTCAAACTTGCTACAGAGATACCTGATGGTAAGACCTATCTATGCATACTAATTTGGATGACCCCTCAGAAAAGGTCAAGGGTCGCAAGAGGTCAACAAATGTGTATAAAATGCCGATTATTGCAGTGATTATGAACATTTTTGCAAACTTTTCAGTCAAATTTGGTACAAAGGTAGCTGATGATAAGACCTTCCTATGTATCCTAATTTAGTCGACTCATCGCAAAGGTTAAGGTCACGGGGGTTTCACAGATGTGTGAAAACTGATTAAATTTTGAGAAAACATGGATTTTGTTAAGTGCAGAAGCCATCCCTTTTGTCAGACGTGTGGATCAGTCATACACTTGAGCCATAAGGGCTTTGCCTTTCTTGTTTTTTTAAGATAGACCGGATACACCCCTCGCCTACTTGATCAGTTGAGCGACCTGTAGGAAAGGTCAAGGTCACAGGTCAGAAATATGTGGATTGGTCACTTACATGTGCCCTGAGGGCTTAGCCATTCTTGTTATTGGCTGTATTGTTTAAATATATACAATTAGTGAATTACACGTTTGAATGAAATAGGAGAGTTGAACCGCAGCCTGATATTTGTTAGTTGTCCAGTAGCTGAAATACAGCTGATGAACATGTACATTTTTTATAGTAGTGTGCTGGTCTGTGATCTTGGACCTTGCGATTTAAAGGTCCAGAAAATCACAGACTAGGACATATTTTAGAACTGTTTCAGGCATTCATTCTTTGTAAAAGAAACTGTGCCTGTAATTATAAACTATGCTTGAAACATTTTATACAGCAGCAATAAAAGTTAAATCAAAACATGTCTTGATTTTGTCAGGTGTTATTAGGAATGTTTATGTAGTGCACAGAATTATGTATTTTCATAAATTATTTCAAGGTAAGTTTGAAAAAAATGTTGAACATCTCCTTTATGCTCATACTTGCTAACCCCACCTGGGTCTGCCCTGGGGGACTTGGGTGGGGTTAGGTATTTTTTAGTTCCCAGGGTCACCCTGGTCAGCCTCACAGGGTGGGTTTTTCTCTCTATTCTGGGGCATGTGTTTCTGTCTACCCTTTGTCCATTCACCTGTATTTGCCTTTTTAAAACTCTCCCTACTGTCTGCACCCCACCCGGGTCTGCCCTGGGGGACTTGGGTGGGGTTAGGTATTTTTTAGTTCCCAGGGTCACCCTGGTCGGCCCCACAGGGTGGGTTTTTCTCTCTATTCTGGGGCATGTGTTTCTGTCTACCCTTTGTCCATTCACCTGTATTTGCCTTTTTAAAACTCTCCCTACTGTCTGCACTGCCTGTAGCTCTTGATGTTGGATGTGTGTTGCTAAATGGTCTTAGCTTTATTTAGGCCCCATGTGTTAGGTTTATTTAACGTATTTGACCGGCTGGCGACATACATCCAATGTTCTGTTGGTCTTTTTTTCACAAGCAGTGCAGGCAAGTCCTGAGAAAGCCTTGTTGCTGTCGGGACGTTAAGCAATGTACAATCAATCAATCATACTTGCTAGATTTGTTTTTACTTTCCCTTCCATCAAGACTTAAAACATATTCTGTGTTTGATAAATTGTAGGGTGCAAGTCATTTGCCATGAGTTTGAGGGTCAGTATACACTGGATACATTTTAGGCTGTTTGTGGTTTGGAGTTCAAAGCCTTCAATTTAATATGTACCGTAAATTTCAGTACCATTTTCAATGGCCAGGTCGATCGCCTTCAACTTGGAAAGCTGCATCGTAGGCATTTCGTCTCGTTTTCAGCATAATGAGAGTGTGTGCTTGAGCAAATGATCTGAATGCTTCAATTGTATGTGCCTTTGATTTAAAAATGTGAACAGTTAACACTGTAACAATGTGAACAGTTAACACATTAACATGGAGCTCATTGAAAAATTAGTGAACAGTAAACACGATATTTTGAGTTACAGAGAAGCTAAGAGTAGACAAGGGTGTGATGCTCCTAGAATCAGAAAAAATCCATAAACAAGCCGCATCGCTGTTTAAGCCGCTGGGTTTAAAGCTGGGGGAAAATGTCACGGCTTATAATCCAAAATTTATGGTAATTAAAAAAACCTTTATTATGTGATTGAGCGATTGGATGTTGCAGGGTATGGAAGTGATGATAATGGAGGGAGTCAAACGAAGAGCTCGTAATGACTTTTGTTTATTTATTACTGCCTACCAAAAACGTCTGAAAAGAAAAGAAAAGAAAGATTAAGAATAATGATAGTCGACATGATGAAACTATGCAACTAATGAATAAAACTAATTAAACTTATACGGGGACAAACAAATATAAGACACCATGGCAATCAACATGTTCCAGTTACATGGTTTCACCATAACCATCAATGCTCGCTTAATATATGACTGCAAGAGAGACAAATACAAACGCGTCTGCACAACCGCTAAAACTAAACACTATTAACTCCACAACACAATCATTTGTAATGGATGATGCAAAACAAACCTCTTGAATACAGCAACACATGATCGTATCACATCAGCGCTGAATGTATAGCACATTGACGACAAACATACCAACCGAATGCTACATCCACATAACTGAGCACAGCAAAGCCAATGGAACATACTACCTGAACATCAACATAGCACATGAACATTACTGACGATACAAGACAAACATGACTATCCTGCTCTCTGACGATGCAAACATAGTGTTTAGCACTATTCCTGATTTTTCCGGTTTAAAAGTCAAATTGAAGGTGGACAAAAGATGAGAAGGCTGAAGGGGGTAGGTCAATGGAGTGACAGTGACGACTGGGAGACAGGTGGTGAGGGGGGGGTGGGGGGGTGGGGGCGCATTTACAGGAAACAAAATGTCAAAATATAGCACAAAATTACAAAAGATAAAAACCATACATTAGGTAATAATACACTGCCTACTGGGCTACATAATTACAAAAATTAATATTACAGAAAGTCTAACTTTTGTTGTGTTGCCCACATTTCTCAAACACTATGGCCTGGATTGCTATTTTTATTGTTTTGTATTTTACTACATGATAATGATGTACTGTGATTTTTAACATTTTAAGTAAGTGTTTTCTTTCACTCACTAGGTGGAGTGTCAGCCCTTTCAGCTCCAAAGGTCCATCCAGCTGCCCTCCATCCAACTGTTGTCACAACTATCACACCAAAACTTGAACCCCGCAAAGGCTTCGAAGTCAACTCCAACAACAGTTTTGTGGAAGGGACTAGTATCGGTACTAATGCCACTCCAAAAATAGAGAATATGGGTTCTTCTGCACCAGACAATAGTGCATGTGCACCAGACAGACTGACAACAGAGATGGCAGCAATGGGTTTAACAGTGGAGACCACAGGAGATAAGGCAAAACATCCGATGGTGACGGCGATGGTGAAAGAAGCGGAGCTGGTAGGGTCACTGTCATTACGATCTCAGAGTCCGCACAGGGAAGGGGAGTGGCGTACGCCCTTACCCAAGTCTGGATCTAAGTAAGTATACAAATTTTACATTTGATCTAGATGTGTCAAAATGGTCTGTAAAAACTATGCCAAATTTCAACTTCAGTCACGTTAACCCTTTCATCTCTGAGTAAATTAGAAGTCTATATACCCTTCAACCCTGCTTTATTTGAGAAATTTCTGTTGAAAATGGGTGTGCACTGTAAAATATTTGTAAATAATACTTTACAACAGATATCCCTATAAAGGTATATATGTACAGATTTGCCATTGGATGGACTACCGTTTTATGGATTTGACCACACTGTGTCACATGTGTCGTAATGCCTGTAGACAAAAATAGTGATAGGTGACAATAAACTTGAACAAAAATGTCTTTCATGCATGACAGGTCGCTGGTACTTAACATGCTGTGACACATAAGTGTCCATGCATTTCCGGCTTGCCGATACAACGCAAGGCCCCTGCGTTGTCACCAGATGTCAATGTTTACACCTGCCACTGATAAGGTTTATCCACGGTCTAGACAACATATAATAAGCGGCATCGAATGATGATCAGTGTGTCTTTGTTGTGTCTCGTACACGATCGGATGGAAGTACCAGTGTTGTAAAGACTATGCACATACTACACATGTGACCAATGTGTGTCGTTGGTGTCCACAGAGTCACCTACAGATGCACCAAGGTGTGGCATCAAAATAAACGGAATATCAATTAGAACCTCCGATTTCAGCATCAGAATCAAACTGTAAGTCATTGCCGTTGTCAGTGCCTCAAGTGGTGATCGCTCCAGCTGACACTGCCAACACGTGGTTATGCTGCCACGCGGTAGGTAGGCACACATGTCCCAATACATCAAAGCTATCTGCTTTTGAAACCATGTTTCACTGTGCCACTGTCCCCTTCTCCCCCCATGTAAAAAATCTGGGTGTCACACTTGATAGTAGCCTGTCCATGCGCCTTCATGTGAACAACGTTTGCAGATCCGCCTATACTGAACTGTGACGTATTGCTTCAGTCCGCCACTATCTGACACCTGAAGCAACTAAAGTACTTGTCTGCGCTTTTGTTTTGTCTAAATTAGACTATTGCAATGCTCTTTTGGCTGGCTGTTCCCAGTGTCTGATTGGCAAACTCCAGAAAATTCAAAACTCAGCTGCTAGGTTGATTCTTAGAGTCCCTAGATCAGATCATATCACACCCCATCTGTCTGCCCTACACTGGTTACCTGTAACAGCTAGGATTCAGTACAAAATTTCATGCATGACTCACAGTTGTATTACCTGTTCCTGCCCACACTACCTTGCCTCTCTTCTCCAGCTGTATACGCCCTTAAGACAGAATTTGCGCTCTGCTGCCGACTCCCGAGTTTTACGTATCCCTCTTGTCAAAACAAAGTCGTTTGGTGAGAGGTCATTCAGATACCAGAGCCCAGTTGTTTGGAATGACCTCCCACGCGAACTGAGATACGTGGATTCGAGAGAGGCATTCAAGCGTGCCCTAAAGACCCATATGTTTTCTGTCAGCTACAAATGACTTTGTCACACACCTGTCATGTTACAGTCATCTCTATCTATTTATAGAAGTAGTGGGTGTGTGTGTGAATGCCATTATGAGTCCATGAGCGTAGCACTTTTGAATGGTGACTTTATAGCTTGTTTACAGAGTGCGTTGTATTTTGTTTTTGTACTTTTTGTAAATTCCATTTTTGTAATTAGTTATTTTTTTGTACATTAGTTTTTGTTAAGCGCCTAGAGCTCTAATCTGAGGTTAGGCGCTATACAAGTACTCATTATTATTATTATTATTATTATTATTATGTTTCCAAACACAAAATTGTATCACTCCGAATATCTACACATCCACTCGCCATTCCGACTGTAATTCCCACGCTAGCCCATACCACAGACAAACGTACGTGCGCACTGTCAGAGCCCTGTAGTGTAAACAGGATGTGTCGGTGTAAAGGGCAAGGTCACCACAAGCGCAGCGAGGCTCGTGCATCACCGGGCGCGCGATAAGAAACATCTGACACCGCTGTAGCGGTTTGCCGGGCTGAACGGTATATGAGGCCGCCAACCGCTACAGCGGTTTACTGGGTTCAAAGGTTTAACTGCTTTTTTTGCAGTTTCACCAATTCATGTTCCGTTTTCAATCTCTACAACACTAAAGACACTTGACATGAGTCATTATTTGATACTGGTCACAATGCAGGGGTGTCAAGAAAAAAAACGTCGCACAATTTGTAATTTATTATGAGAACCTTGAAAATGGATGTATGCTGCGAAAAAGACATCAAGCAATCTACAGTTGCATAGATCATATCAACAGAGCTGGGGAAAAGGAGTGAAATTGCTTTAGAAAATGCATCTGAAAAGAGGAAATCTGGAAGATGTGCTGTGAGCATTGAATGGAGCTTCAGTGTTTTGCTTTCTGGGCGTTTCTAATAAATAAAGAACCAATGAAACATATGCTAAAAGCTAATAAGTCTTTCGGCTTGACTGGTGGCGCTCCACATAGGGCGACACTGTGATGCAGTTGTCTCTGTCTTTTTGTGGATTTACCTTGTTTTAGAGAGCAACTTTCCATGTTTGTACATGTCAGAGTGCAGTGTGAAGGCTTCAAGATAAAGACAGTGGAATATCTTAAGATGTTTTTGACTGTTTTGGCGTGTATTTGCGTGTTGAAGGGTGTTTGCGTGGCGAGTCTTTCAGACCAAGATGGCAGCAGCAACGCATGTGGTACGATTCAGCATACTCGTGAGTCCCTGCTGCTGCTGAGAGCCTTGAGTGGCAGTAGCGATTGTGTGTGTGACTTACCTGACGAGATGAGGAGAACTGTGTTGAGCGGTGAAGGCGAGTACAAGAGCAGCATGAAAAAGAGAAAGAGAGAGGGGGGCTGATGCGACGACTGAGAAGAAACAAAAACAGGCCTCCATTACCATCCATGATTATGGCGAATGTGCGTTCTATCCTATCCAAGAGCGATAACATGAACTTTGAAGAACTGGTGGTGGTGAATGTGCGTTTGACGAGCGAGCATAAGAATGCGTGTTTGATGTGCTTTTCTGAAACTTGGTGGAACAATGATGTGAGTGATGATAGTGTTGCGATTGATGGTTTTGGTAGGCCTTTTAGAGCAGACAGAGATAGCAAGATTAGTGGGAAACTGGGGCGTGGCGGAGTAGGCCTGTATGTTAATGAACGGTGGTGTAGCAAGTCAAGCATAATGGTTAGGTCAGATTTTTGTAACGGTCATCTACACCCCCCCCCCCCCCCTACTCCAACCCCTCCCATGCCTCAGCCCAGATAGCGGATGTGATTAGAGAGTTACAGCTTATTTCCCCTGACGCCCCCAACTTTATGGCAGGTGACTTTAACGACTGTGACTTGTGCATGAGCTTACCGACTTTTCACCAGTGCGTGACTGTCCCCACTTGCAAGAACAAGACGTTAGATTTCGTGTATGGCAACGTCCCAAATGCATAGCAATCATTTGTTCTCCCTCCCGTAGGTAACTCTGACCACAATAGTGTGTTTCTTGTCCCAGCATACAAACCCAAGATCCAGACAGAGCCCATAGTGAAGAAGTTAGTTAAAGTGAGGTCTAAGGATAGTGTAGGACAGTTGCAGGGATGTTTTGAGTGTACAGATTGGGATGTGTTTCTTGATTCTAGTGTTAGTGTAGACGAAGCTACTGAAGTGATTTCTGACTATGTGAATTTCTGTGAAGATACGATTATTCCATCTAAGACAGTGAATTGTATCCCAACAACAAACCATGGATTTCAAAGTCTCTCAAAGCCACACTGAATGAGAAAAAGGTTGCATTTCAAAGTGGAGACAGAGTAGAAAGGAAAGCAGTACAGAATAAATTGAAGAAGCAGATTTTAGACTCTAAGAAAAAGTATAAAGAGAAAGTGCGTCACTCATCATCTCCCTCCATTTTTAAATCCAAGCTTAAACATACCTTTTTTCTGTTGCATATACTTAAAGACCATTTTGTCTACTGGCTCATCCGTTGTGTGTGTGTGTGTGTGTGTGTGTGTGTGTGTGTGTGCGCGCGCGAGTTTTTTGCTCCTTGCAAATCAATGTATGTTTGTTGTTTTGTTGTTGTTGTATGTGTTTGTTTTTGTATTTTGTTTTGTGTTTCATTACTGTGATTGTAAAGCGCCTAGAGCACCTTGGTGATTAGGCGCTATACAAATTACCTTTATTATTATTATTATTAAGTAGAGTCACAGTTTGAATTGGGTAGCTTAGCACTAGCAGATGCATGGAAAGGACTTAAAATTTTATCAGGCCATGTTAAACCAAAACTCAGTAGCAGTAGCATGCCAATGAAAGAACAAACGGAATTTTCTGAAAAACTTAATGAGTTTTATTGTAGATTTGAGAAAGATGATTGGAAGGATGACTTAGCATGATTTCCCAGCTTAAAGTAAATGTGGCAGGCAATGTTGAGGAAGACATTGAGATCTATGGCAAGGCGGTTGAGAAGCTTTTTAGCAAACTGAATGTTAAGAAAGCAGTGGGCCCTGATAATATTTGTGGAAGAGTTTTGAGATCATGTGACAGTCAGTTGTCTGTTGTTTTTAGCCGTTTGTTTAGTTGGTCTCTGAAGGATTGCACTGTGCCTAGATTCTGGAAAACATCTACTGTCTGCCCCGTCCCCAAGAACAACAAGCCCAAGACACTTAATGACTATCGCCCCGTAGCTCTCACCTCTATAGTAATGAAGTGCTTTGAGCGTATTGTCCTCTCTAGACTGCTCTATCAGGTCCTATCAAGATCCTTTCCAGTTTGCATACAAGCAGAACAGATGTACAGACGACACCACACTCACACTCCTGCACTATGCATTCACACATTTAGAAAAACCTGGCTCTTTTTGTACGCATTCTTTTTATAGACTTTTCATCAGCTTACACTATACAACCCTATCTCATGGCTCAAAAACTTCTGTTACAATGTAACTCCAAGGCTTATTTTATGGATTGTCAACTTCCTTGTAAACAGGACCCAGTCAGTCCGCTTTCAAACAGCTCTCTCATCTCTTAGGTCCACTTCCATAGGTGCCCCTCAAGGTACAGTTCTCTCCCCTGTGCTGTTCACGCTCTACACTAACAATTGTAGTGGCACGGACTCTACCCTTCTTATAAAATACTCGGATGACACTGTCTTAGAAGATCTCTCCAATAGTGATGCAACTTACTTTGCAGAAGTAGAATGGTTTAGTGTCTGGTGTAAAGATAATTTCCTAGACCTAAATGTGAGTAAGACCAAGGTACTACTGACAGATTTTCAAAGAAACCCCACCCCTGTCCCAGTTCTGACGATTGATGGTGTGTCTGTTGAGCGTGTGACTAAGTATAATTACCTTGGAACAGTTATAGATGATAAGTTATGCAAACACCACCCTCATACACAAGAAATGTCAGTCACGCATCTACTGCCTTCAGCAACTCAGGAAGCTGAATGTGAACCCCTCTGTCCTTCAAACTTTCTGCTGCTCTTTCATCGTGTCTGTCATCACTTTCGGTTCTGTGTGCTGGTATGGAGGTCTGAGTGTGAAGAACAAGAATGTCCTGGCACGAATGGTAAATGTCTGCTGCAAGGTGATTGGCAGTAAGCAAGCAAGTGTGGAGTCACTGTATGAACAGCGTGTGGTGAGAAAGGGTAGGCAGATAGCTTCAGACAGATCCCATGTCCTTGCCCGCCTCTATGGACTCCTCTGGCTGCAGACTCCGCACGCACAGAGCTAGAACACTCGGACTACAGAAAAGTTTCATCCCCAAATCCGTCACTTTAAGCAATCTTTAGGTACATCCACGCATACCCAAACCTAACTCCTCCCCCTATCCCCCCTTTACCTGTGCAATCAGTATTATGTATAATTGTGTCTAGGTGGGTGTGAATGTTTAAGTGCCGCTCAGTGCATAAAAGATGTTTATGTGTGAGATGTGTAAGAGCTATGTGTAAAGATTTTGTAGTGTATACTTTGTTCATTTAGAATTTGTCTTTGTCCTGTTTGTAATACTCGTTAAAATGTACCACAAATGAATTTCTCTCTTCGAGATCATAAAGTACTCTTATTCTTTACATCTCCGTGGATTTTGTGTGTGAATTCTGGGTTTATAACGTTTCAATGGGTGTCATGTGTCCGATGTCGACAAAAAGATCACTTGCAAGCATTTGAAAAATTTGAAAATCTTATGGAAAATGACGTCAGTACAAGTCAAAAGTGCACACCGAAAATGTCCAAAATGTCCTCTCTCTCGCTCTCCCTTGCGCCCACAACGGCACCGGCCTCCACGTGGCGTGGGTGGGTAGTCTCCTCAGTCACTGACTGAGTGGGCTAGCAAAGGGGTGCCATCTTTGTCCAGGGTTAGTAGTCTAGCAGCTGCCCTTCATAGACGATCAGCCGTTTACGAGATAGTGATTTTCTAGAGAGTAACAAAGGTTTGGGTATAACAAAATGAAGTCTAGTATGAATAAAAGCAGTGCGCACTCGTTTTAAACCGCCAGAGGATGGAGACATTTTCTGTAGCACATTTTGTTTCCAGTATGGCTGCAGACGAAACCAGGACCTTCGCGGCCATGTTTACAGGGGATCAGTAGTTTACACGGGTCTCATTGTTCCTGTATTCAGTGGTAGTATGCACTATATGTCACTTAAAAGGATTTCATATTTTAAAGTAATATTTTCACACTTAGATATATTAAGAGAAGAAACAATTACGAAAACGCTTGCCTTGAACACAAAATTAATATCGTTTCGCAACAATAAGGTATCCCAAAATCACGTGATCAAAACATCACGTGACGCCACGACCTCTCTGCGGACGTGAATTTCTGTGTGCCGACGGGTTCTTTTTTATTTGTTCTACATAAGCTTGTTTGTTTAAAAAAAAAGCAAACGTGTCAAGTTGCTGTGTGCATTTTTACGGCTTGATAAAGGTTTGTCACGTTTATTTCCATTCACTTTACCATCGCTTTGCCCATTTCATTTCGACAATACAGCACCAAAACAAAACGTAACCCACAACACAAACGCTATCTTCAAAACCTATGCTGCATTCTGTAAAAGAAAAAGAGTGCCACACCACTTGGTTTTAACTGTCATGGCTGAGCAAAGTTTCGGAACTTGATTAATTATTTTATGCAGCAGTAACATTTATTTTAATCAGTTGCACTGACAAGCTATGTTGTGATGTGCGATCACTGCCAGTGCCAATTTTGCAGTCTTAGTGATCACTGATGGTACAGTACACTTCACACTGAAAAAAAAAATACACAGTACAATATGAACACGCTTGGAGGTTCATGCAATGCTTTGTTTAAAATTGAACCCTATCTTGCTAGCAGTAGCCTACTGCACAAAAGAGAAACTTATTTTGCTGCTGTGTTATTTGCAGTTTGTCTGCATATAGACATTTGCAGTTCGCTGCAAGGATTCTTAGCAGCTGACATTAGCACTGACATATTGGGATTAAAACGACAAAGAAAACGGAGAAAGGTGACACAGAGATGATTTAATAAATCAGTCAAGTGATCAAATGAATGAGATATCTATGTTTTATGATAAACAGCTAGTTATGGGAGGGGGGGGGGGGGGAAGGAGGCACATACTTTATAATGTACACGTACTATTTTTTTCAGTGTTTCCATCACCCATTCATAACACCATTAGACTCGATGAGTTGTCATGTTTTGAGTGGTTTACAAAATACATGTACTTGTTGCTGTTACATTATCTTCTTACTGGTTTTGACATTTCGCTGTAAGATTTACAGTCACATACTTTAAGCGTGTTCCCCCTAACGCACACAGAGGTTGACTGTATCATTGATATGTGTGTGTAGGTAGCGTTTGGTTTTATTTGAGGTGGCAGTTTTGGCCTCACCTTTAAGTTTGGTGCCGCTGTGCATGTGGCCACCAGTACTATTTACAGAACTGATGACTGCATGTGCAGGCTAGTTCACGGTATCAAAATGTGAACTGGGCAGCCTATTGTTTGAAGTGATCAGTGGTAGCAACATCCATGATGTATGTGTGCATTTGGCCACTGGTACTGTTTACAAAGGTGCTCTTTACAGAACTAGTGGCTGAGTAGGCATATTATTATTAGTACTGTTATTGTTATCAGGTGTGGCCTTATCTGTAAGTTTTGGTGCCCCTGTGCATGAGGCCAACAGTACTTTTCACAGAACTGATGGCTGCATGTGCAGTGTGGTTAACTGGACACATGAAATTTGTAGGTGGGCAGCTAAAATACAGGCAGTCAATACAAGCCACTTGCTTAACCTGAAGTCTCTATATATAGATTTTACAGTACTCAAACCAAGGGGAATCACAGCGCTGGACAGACAACAGTTAGATCCCCTGCCCCCGCCTATCAGGCACCCAATCGCCAGCCCACAGAGAAATACGCAGGTATAGAATAAGACAATCATTTCCATTCCTAATATAAGAATGGATCAGGTCTCTTATATAACCCATGTCTTTCTCCGGAACTTAGGAAGTAGGCAGGAGAAACATACATACACAAACATGAAGGTGCGCTACTATATGTGGTCGGGTAAATACCCTGATTTCCCACAGTAGATGCCAGCGCTAGCCTCACCTATCTGGTTTGTGAGTATAGATTTTACAGTCCACTAATGCCCATCAGTATACAATTGTGCATGTCTTTTGTGGGTATTCTGTGGTTTTGTATGTGGGCTGGGGTTGAAAGTGGGGCGGTATGGCAGAGATAGTAACTATGGGCGGAAATGGACAATTTATATCTATCCCGAATTTCCAGGATTTTTCGACCGCTTACCCCCATGCCCTAACGCCGCCCGTTTTTCTATGTTTCTCCTTATTTTTTTCAGTAAAATAAAGGTTTCCAAATTCAATGTCATTAAAATTAATATTTTTTATTATAAAATGAATCAAGACGAATTACTTCTTCTAAATGATATCAATGCTGTAGAAAACAAAGACAGACTCGAAAAAACAGCGCCTTCTTTCTGTAGTTGTGTCAGGCAAGACAAAAGGTCACAGGTCAAGGGTTAAGACCAAGGTCAAGGTCATGATCACCAAGGTCAATGTCACCAAGGTCAAGGTCACCAGTCACAAGGTCAAGATCACCAGGTCGCAAGGTCAAGGTCACCGGGTCAAGGTCATCGGGTCGAGGTCATCGGTCACAAGGTCAAGGTCACCAAGGTCATGGGCCAAGGTCATGGGTCAAGGTCACCAAGGTCATGGGTCAAGGTCACCAAGGTCATGGTTCAAGGTCACTGGGTCAAGGTCATGGGTCAAGATCATCAAGGTCACCGGGTCAAGGGTCAAGGTCACCAAGGTCATGGGCCAAGGTCACCAGGTCAAGATCATGGGTCAAGGTCATGGGTCAAGTCACCAAGGTCATGGGTCAAGGTCATGGATCAAGGTCATGGATCAAGGTCATAGGTCAAGGGCCAAGATCACCAAGGTCATGGGTCAAGGTCAAAGGTCATGGGCCAAGGTCACTAGTCACAAGGTCAAGGTCACAATGTCATGGGTCAAGGTCATCAGGGTCAAGGTCACCAAGGTCATGAGTCAAGGTCAAAGGTCATGGGTCAAGGTCATGGGTCAAGGTCATGTGTCAAGGTCACCAGGGTCAAGGTCACCAGGGTCACGGGTCAAGGTACCAAGGTCATGGGTCAAGGTCACCAAGGTCACGGGTCAAGGTCACCACGGTCAAAGGTCATGGGTCAAGGTCACGAGGTCAATGACACTGGAACCAAAAAATGGTAAAAGTCCGCTCCTGGTCTTTTTCCAGTTGCTCTCACAGAGTCAGCTATAACCCAGGTTCAAGTGCACAATTCGCCTTCCCTGTGAGAGCTTTTGGTGTGGCCTAGCTTTTGGTTTGTTCCGCCCACCCCAGACGGGAATCTACCGACTCCTCAACTCGGCTGCCCGAAACGAAAGTGTGGAGATGTCCCAGAGGTGCTTGGAACAGACAAAGAGAGTTACAACCTTAGGTTAATGTGCACAACTCACTCTCTTTGTTTGTTTGCCAGGCCACTGGACCAGGACAACGGACCCACAATGAATAGAAACATTTTCATTTATATAAAAAAAATTAAGCTGGTGAAGCAAAAGTAAAAAAAGTAATACCAAAAAAATTATATTTGTATTAAAAGACAACAATAATCACACATTTTAAAACAAAAATCAAATAATAACATCTTTATACTATTATCTATCATAATTATTGACACATCTTGCCTTTTATTTTTTATGAAAAAATATATATTTTAGTCAAAAATTAAAACAATTTAATAAAGCAAGGGAAGTAACTTTTTGTCTTACCAAAATTTTCTCAAAATTACTTCCCTTGTATAAACTTATATTCAACAAAGGGAAGTAATCTAAAATTTTGTTACTGAACAGGTGGTGATTCCTTCCATTTTACTGAACAAGGGAAATAATCTGTTATTATTTCTTATGCTGATACTGAACAGAGCAAATTCTCTCCCATGTTGTTACTGAGTCTAGATTATTTTCTGGTGTTCAAGTCATGGGTAAAATTATCAAGTTACTGTCTATGTTACTGTCTAGATGTTTCTAAGTAAATTACAAGTACTTAATAAGGTAATTTATAAACCAGCAAGTAACTTTGTAAGTACCTTTGAAGTTAGTTGGCGTAAGTAATTATAAGTGACTTACAACAAGTTCTTATAAGTGTCTTAACATAAGATCTTGTAAGTTCTTGATGCAAGTCAGCAAGATACTCGGACAGATTTCCCAAGTTACAAGGACAATAAAAAAACTTTTTTTTAGTAATAGTCAGGTGGTGGTGGTGGAGCTGATGGGGTTAAATAGTTAGGCGCAAGCGACATGTCATCTTTTTGCGAAGTGTAATGAAAAAATAAATGATTAGTACCAAATCTGATTTTTATTTGTTTAAAAGATTGTGTAGTTTTTCTGTGGTTTCCTGAACACCGATCTGTTTTCCCATCTCTAAAAAACTGGCCTTAAGTTCTTCAACATTTACGGGTGATTGACTACGCATCTTATTCTGTATTTCAGATTTTTGTTTCTTGTAATTATTTAAATCATCCTGAACTCTCTTAAATTCCTCGTCATCAATAAAATTATCATTCAATGCCTTACTGATAATAAGTTTCATACTGCTCAGCTTTGCACCAGCAAGCGTACTCAATGCTTCATGTTTCTGTAATTTTGTGTGAAACCTCTTGTTCAAGGCCTCCAAACCAAAACAAGCCAGGCATGTAGCAACGCTAACAGCCTCAACTGCTATTCCAGCCAAACTCCCAATTCCTGTGGCAAACAGAACAATACCCCCTACAGAACATGAAGCTGAAACTGCGCCAATAGCCATAGAAGTGTTTTGAACAGAATTAAATACTGACTTATACCTCCTTTTGCACCGTGAGTACTTAGCCTCCTCACTCTCCAAATATTTCAAAGCTTCTGTAATATTATTTAATCTGAATGCATCTGCCTGTAATGTTTTATCTGAAGCAATTGGCACAACTGTCACCTGTGGATCAGGCGCAAGCGTTGTTTTAGTCATCACATTTGTTTCAGTCGGATCAAGCGTTGGTAGTTGCGGATAGAAGTTTACCATTTTTTTTATTCACAAATATTTTTTTTTTATTTAATCAGCAATTACATTTTGCAACTCTTCAAAAGTATACAATTTGCTGGCATAATAAAATGCAACAAGATCAATGTGTTCAAGGTTTATGTAAGTTAGACGAACAAAAGTTGTTTTGTCAACCACCACCTTGACAGCTGGAACACTGCTCGAAACATTAATAACATCATTATTTTTTGTAATGGCAATAAAGACCTTTGATGATTCTGTTACTGTTTCGTCCCATGTAAGTTTAATTCCCTGTGCAATTTGAGCCTCTTTAGCAGTAGTTACTGATTTCATGATAATTTCAAATATATAAACAAAAATAAAATTATTTAACTTCTAACACTACACTAAAATCATGCATAAGAACTGGTTTGTCATCCTGGTTAGTTACAGATATACTCAGTGACTCAAAGAAACTAGAACCTAATTTCTTAAACTGCAAATTAGGAAATCTAACAACTACACTTTCACAATACGGTGCAGTTCCAGTTGGTAAGCATCTCAACAAAGTTGAAGGCTTTCCATTGTGTACATTCTCAGATGTGTTTAGTTCTTTCAAATAAACATTTAGCACTCTGTGTACTGACAAATTGACAGGGCGTTTTCCAGTTATTTTAAGTTTTTTGGTCTTCATTGTTATAATACCAGACATAGCTTCATCTAAATCATCTGATCTATACCAATCTTCGTCAATATAAAATCCAAGTAAATATGCAAATCTATCTGAGATCTTTAACCAATCTTGTGTCAGAGATTCTAATGTAACAAGTAGGTTAGCTGGATTTAAAGTTGCTTTAATTTTAAAATTACTTTGAAACCATTCAGCTATAGTACGAAAGTCATAATAACCAGGCGGTAAAGCTTCAGTCTTACCACCAAAAATTACTTTATTATATATATCATCTTCTACATTAAACCATTTTACTGTATAGAACATTTCATGGATAGCTGCAGCCTTGCTACCATCACGATTATCAATCCCATTAGTTAACCACACTGGTTTGCTTGTGTCAAGGTTTGTTAATGTAATAAACATTTTTATTATCTCATATAAAAAAGGATGGAATTTAAATCACCAACCATTACCACAACAAACGCATTTCAATTTAATGTGGATGCCAAATATAATGTTGCACCTACTTATGAACAGAAAATAATTCAACTAAATCAGCTTGACATAGCTGTGTCTGTACAAGACCTATTTCAAGTCAAAGTACCCAACCCCTTTGACCATTACCTAAACCCTCCAATAACAGATGACTCAACTGCAAGAAAGTGGTCTTCAAGTCCACTACAGATGTTTCAAAACCAACTCAACTTTGCAATACTATGCTCAACTACAGGCTGTGGTGTTTCATTTACAGACCACTTGAATCACTCAAACAAACTGATTAGGTCTGTCTATCGTTTCCACGTGTATTACCAGCTTAGACGTATACTGTCAGAACTTCATACACCACTGCCCACTGAATCCAGTTTCAACAGGTATAACAACCCCATGGATATGAAAGCGTTTGAACGCATCTGTAATGAATTTAACATCAGCCCTAAGTATGACTTTACACAAAAACTTGATGATCACCACGGCATTGGTACATTGTATTACGCTTTGAGTCACAGACAATACCCTCAAGATTACTACCCTGGGTACACTTCATTCTCATCTAAATCTGAAGTCTGGTTAGGATCAATAGAGCAGAAACAGTCTAACGCCTGGACCACATTTATTTTAGATAAATCTGACGGGTTTACTCAAGCAGGAGTCGAGCGCGTAAATGAGTCTATCAGAACATATGTTTGGTGTTTACTAGGTGCACAATCACTAACAAAATCAAACATTTTGAATGGAAGTGGAAAGTTTGAAGCACAAAAACAGTTTCTTGCTAATCTTGAAGATTCAGTAAATTCATCAGTTGATCTCCCATCAAGCATACAACGCTACCAAGACGTACTCAGATATGCCAGATCAAAAGTTGACTTTGTAGTTGGAATCGGGTTATACATGTTACCATCTGACCTTCAACTCCAAATGGGAACAATAACAAATTATAATAATGAAATCATTGTTGCAGGTGTTGGTCAAAAACTAGGTCTCAATCAATCTGTAAACTTGGGGGCCACAACCACACATGTACAGTCATTAAAATCATTACAGACGGTAACACCCCCGGCCCCGGCCCCAACCCCGGCCCCAGCCCTGGCCCCAACACCGGCACTCATAACAATAACCCCTACACCAACCCCTGACACACATGAGTCAGAAAGAACTGCATTGGTAATAGGTCTAACAGGGTTAGGAGTTTTACTTCTTTATCTGTTTCATTAAATAACCCACCATCAACCCTCCTACTGTAACCAAAAAGACCCACACATGCTCTGCCATAAACCCTACTGCCTTTGCCGCTGTACTAATCAGCCAACTGACAACAGAGCCAATTATGCCAGGCAAAGCATCCACTGCTTTCACAGCCAATTTTTTAAGCAAGTCTGATATGTGAGACAACTGTTTCTTTACCCATGACTGTAAATCTTTTGGATCTGTGGGAGCCGGGGGGCCCGGGGTTGGTGGTGCTGTGGCCGAGGGTGCACCCCCACCACTGCCGGAGACAGCTAACACAACAGTACTGATAATAAACCCAAGAGCAGTAATTAAACTAGCAATTGTAATACCTTGTTCTCTGAAAAGTGTTTTTAGTCTCTCAGCCAGAGTAGTGTCTTCGTGAAGTATTTTCTGAATAGTTTCTCTAATTCTGTTAACTTGGGTTTTCAGTTTTTGTCTTCCAATACTAATCACTTCTAACCGTCCTGATCTTTCTATCTGCAAATCATTTAATCTGTGCTGTATTCTTTCTTTTATTTCTGTGTCAAGATTTCCATTGTCTGCGGTAGCCAGTTTTTCTTTTTCACGTTCTATGTGTTTATCAAGCTCTCCCAGTTTGGCAACATTGTTTACCATCTCACCTCTTATTGTCTGCAGTGATTTATCCAATCCCATAATCTCCCTCATTGACAAAGGTGGATCATCTATTGTTTTCAAAGCGTCATTTATTTGTCCTTCAGTAAATGATGTTTCTTGTATCACTGTGTTTGCTATTTCTGGTAGGCTTGTTACAGGTGCCATTTCAATTTGTTGCCCTGTTGGCAACTTTGTTTGCGTGTCATGAAGAACACTAACCAGTCTTGGCGTGACAGGAGACCCTCCAATTCCAAGATACCTTGCCAACCCAGAGTTACCACCGACTTCACCTTTAATTGTACTTAAAGCTCTATACTTAGAAGGATTATTTTTATGTGTTAGATATATTTTCCCTCTGTCTGTATTTACAAATAAGTGCCCTTTATCATATTCAAATTGGTTAGGATCCAAGACATCTGGGCGCACTCCAACACTGTCATAAAATGAGTTTACTTTGTCTTTTAACAGTTCATGATGCATACTAGACATAGTTACCATTCCAGTCATATCTGTGATACTGGTATCTGAGACATTCATGTCATCCATTTCAAAATCTTCATGATTAAATCCTCCTGCTGCCATTGTTTTATTAATTTATTATTTTTTATTGTGCATAATAAAAATGACACAGTCTTACGGATCAAAGTTAGACCCATACAGAAAACTACGTGAGCCCCTGGGTGTT